>CM027841.1:8343216-9565861 GCA_016097545.1 Eucalyptus victrix | reverse complement strand
AACCATGTCTTAATCCAGCCTAGCACAAAATAATTTGATAAAATGATGAGGTCAAATTAGCTTCCGAACCCTTTTTTCCTCGTTTTGCAAAAATTACATCTTTGGCCTAACGTTGTTAAAACCCGTGATGCTTCTCTTACTCCTATAAGAGAATGACAAAAGTGGCTGATGTTGAGATCTAATCCGAATACCTGGCCCCCGGTGTCTTACTCCAGATTTACTGGAATAAAGGGGCTCCAATAATGTGTGTGTTCTTTTAATAAAGGGTGATGGAAAAAATATATGTTTGAGTCTTTATACCTAAGCGTTATGCTTTTTCCCAGTAAGTCAGATTTTGGTGATAGAAACACAACAACTTTTTGCAAGAATAATTGATAATCATATTTAATACCAGAGATTCCATAATTTAGAACCTTAGCAAAGAACCAAATCACGAGCAAGAAAGAGGAGGTGGTTATAGACTATGGAGCTTAGTTAGGCATTAATAAAAACACTAGTCAATTTCTCAAGTACAGAAATTAGAAACGGATGATTTTCTGCATTATTGCTCTTTCACACGACTAGTCATCATCACCAATGTCCATGTCTCCATCCTTTCCTCCACTGCTGATGGACAAACATTGATGAGGTATATACATCCTTTCGTCCTTTTCCACTGCAAATGGTCCATTTCATCCTTTCCCAGCGCCAATGCACTAGTCCTAATCCATCCTTTCATCCTTTCCTCTACAAATAATAGACAAACATTGATTAGGTACCGGTGCTAAACCCACTCCCGTACAGGTCATTGAAACCACGTTAAGATATAGAAGTAACATTAGAATTAAGTAACGGGAAAAAAATTTGCAAGTTTAAAGGTCAAAATGATATATAAATTGAAATAGTTTTAGAAAGTAAAATAGCCATGTTGTTGCTTTATATAATGAATAGCAATTTTTTATAATGTTTTATTTATTGACATCATAGGCTTGGGTTAACTTAGATCTGTTTATCCAATTAATGATTTGACCGTTAGTTGAAAACTTTCACAGATTTGTTGACAAAAAAACCCCTCAAAGCATTCCTTTAAGTGAAAAAAAGAACAAGTAAACTCAATTCTTGAGGAAAATGAAGTTACTTAAATTTTTGGCCAAACATAATTGTTAGATTAGAATGTCAAATTTGACTTTGTGTGTCTTAAATTTCTATCCAAAAATGTTATGACTAATTAAAGTCATTAGGTACTTTCTCTCTGTGATTAAGTTGATAAAGACCTTTTGCATTTATAAGTATTAAAGCATTTAAAGAATTACCACATAAAGTAAGCATTTTTTTCTATGATCCAAGGATACAGACATGGAGACTTGTCTGCATAGTAATTCATGGAATATCCTGCAAACCACATGAAATGGTTAAGATTAGGCTTTTGGCTAGGAAAAATAGCTCTATCCCCATTCGTTTACATGTACTTTGTGGGATTCAAAAGGGTGACATCTTTGTTCCTGAAATAGAAATTCCTAACAACCCAATCAATTGCACTAATTTTTTTTGGTTAAGCATAATGTTTTTCTTTTAAATAATTTGTATTTTGCATTATGTATTTTTTTTAAATGACAATGCTAACATTAATTTATCATGTTGTTGATATTCAATAATTGCAAGAAAGAGATTTTAGGTAAGCATAATCTTTTATTGTAAAAAATAATTGTGTTTTGCATCTTGAATAATTTCTCAAGAAAAGACAATATCTAGTTAAATGGTATGGTTTTGCTTCTTTTGGCGATTGATTTGCATAAATTTGACACGGATGGAAAATCTACTGTTATGTTTGTGAATAGAGTCAATCACATATTTACAATATCTTAATGATTAGGGAGTAAGGGTGAACAATTGGGCTGGTTCAATAGAGAACCAAATTGAACCGATATTACTCGATCGATTTCAAGTCTATTCACACTAAGACCTACAAATTTGAGTTTGATTCCCTATTCTTGGCCTTGAACTAGTCAGTTCTACTTAGGAAGACTGATTCCCAACTAGGACGGTTTTTAACCGATTTCAAGGTTGGTTCTCAAGTAGAATCGATTTCAAGATCGATTATTGGTTAGAGCCAGCTTTGAATTGGTTCAAAACCAAACCCTATTATTCTTTTAATGGAGAATTTTTGCAAAAAAAATAAGATTGAACATTACAACATAAACATGCATTATGGTGTCCAAATCGAGAACTTTTGCAAAAATTTGAATATGAAAGAACAATTTAATAAAAAATGAAATAGAAAGAAAAGTAGGCCAATTGCTGAGTCGACCTTGGAACTCATTGATGTGGTTCTGGGCTGGTTCCAAGCAGTCCAAGTTGGTTCCAGCAACGAAGGGAAGAGGAGAGATTGAGGGCAAGGAGGAGGAGCAGGAGAATGGAATTTGAACAAGAAAAGGGAAACTTGGCTGTGGGAAAGCATAATCTGGTAGGTTGGTCTCAGACATTAAGGCAAAGGAGGGAAATTTCTGGGGAAATCAATCGAGGAGCGGAGGTATCTTTGGATCCGATTTGAAAGGCAGAAGGATTTAAAGTTTCTTGGGCAAAGAATTGGAGAATGTGCAGAAGAGAATATCAACCCATACTCCACAGGGACCCACCCCGAGGACATATTGATACGTGTCGCACGATAAATGGATTGTTGAATAAGTGACGCGGTACGACAATTGTATGTAATATTTTCTCGCAAATTTTGAAAAAGAAAAAGATAACATATTTCCATGGGGCATGCTACAATAAATTAATAAAAATATCCCCATGAAGATAAATTATTAAAATGACCAAAAGAAATATATGTCGGAAATTGGATGAATTGTTTATGAATTAACAAGATATCGGTCATCAAAAAAGCAAAATAATTTAAAAAAAAAATACCACTACCTAAGAAAAAATGTTTTGAAATGATCAAATGAAGTCTACCTCAGATATTGGGTAAATTATTCTCTTCATTATTGCACTTTTAAAATGAATATATTGCAGCTTGATTTTTGGCAAGACACCTTATAAGATTGCCTTACGGTACTTGAAGACTAAGCAAGCGAAGAACATGTTGATCTAGTGATATCTTCCCGGTTCAAGTCCTATCTGACTTATTGAATCTTTTTACTTGGGTTGGATTGAATTAGCTATGGAACTCATCTCACTGAGTTAGAAGTCCTAATAACTTATTGAAACTACTTACATGCATCTTAAGTGAGTTTCAAGTTCCCTGCCGGAGATGGCGGTGATTGCCACCGCCCAGCCACCTCTTTTCTGTTCCCCCCCCCCTCCCCCCCCCCCCACCTCTCTAATTTTCAATTTTAAAAACTACTTCTTCTGATTTCTTTTTTAAACTTTCCTCTTTTCCCAAAAAATATATATATATATTTCCTATTTTTTTTTGTCTTTTTCTTTGGGTGCTAATTAACCCTTATTTGGTTTGGTCGATTAATTTTCGTCCATATTACACTCGTGAAAAAGAGATATTATAAAAAATAACCTGTATAAATACCAATGAACGCTTTTATCACACATAAAATTGTCTACTACAAATGAGAAACTACTTATGTTTAGTAGGAATCGACAATTTAAAAAATGGACAGATTGTAATATATTTACCGAGAGATGTCACTTCGGGTTTGCTCATTGGAATACCCTTAGCGAAGTCAAGAATCCATAGCTTTGGTCTATAATAAGCTTCTTAGTCCGGAGAAAGGTCTGTTGTTAGCTTATTCTCTTCCTCAAGCGATCTCCCAGTTGGCCCCCGTCCAACGAAAGATCTGGTCTTTACGCCTTCTGTTGAGCTTCTCACTCATGGATGTCTGCAATAACCACTCGGGGCCTCCATCTACTGGATGGCCCGATCTTTGCCGCTATGAAGTCTTTCTCAGTTTCAGAGGAGCAGATATTAGGGGGGGCTTCATTGACTTTCTCTACGAAGGCCTCGCTGATTCAGGGATCATTGCATTTATCGATTATCGTGGGATCGAGATCGGAGAAGAGATCATGCCTAAGATCTTAAACGTGATCGGGCACACGGAGATATGCATTCCCATCTTCTCCAAAGATTTCGCTTCCAGTAAGAGTTGTCTGAGGGAGGTGGAAAAAATGGTGCAGTGTGACAGGACAATCATGCCCATTTTCTACGACGTCACCCCTTCAGTGGTTGGCGAGCAAACGGAGAGTTATCAGCAGTCCTTCTGCGACCATGAGGCCAAAAGGGAGACGTCAACGACTATAAACAACTGGAAGAAGGCTCTGCATAAAGCTTCAAGAAAACTTGGATGGGAAAAACTTGAATGCAGGTAAATCAAAACTAAGATTTCGATGCTTTTCTCTGCTTCTCCAACACAAGTGATCGAGTATGAAATTAAAGCAAGAAAAAAGTGAATCCATCTTTTCTTTTGCCCGGTGTATTATCCGACCAGTTCTTCCATTTCGCATCTTACTCGTCCCTTCTTTTCGCCTTTGGCAGAGAGAGTGAACTTATAAAAGAGGTCGTTTCCACGGTCTGCCGGAAGTTGAGGAAGAATGACAGAGCTGTGACACCATATTTAGTGGGGATGGATCACCCTGTGCAAGAGGTGATGAAAAAACTTGATGTTCGCTATGAAAAAGGAGAAGTAATTGAAAGACAAATGCTGAAGGGAAAACGTGTGGTTGAAATATCGGGCCTTCCAGGAATTGGTAAGTCAAATCTTGCCACGGTTGTCTACAACAAAATCCACGGTCTCTTTAAAGGATGCAGCTTCCTTACAGTTGAGGAAAACAGTCTCTTGTCTCTCCAAGAAGGTTTAATTTTTGACCTCCATAAGAAAACACGTGCACTCAGATCTTCCGCTGAAGGTACTGAATTTATAAAGTACAAATTTAGAGATCTAAAAGTTCTCATTATTCTTGACAATGTTAGTGATTTTGAACAAATCAAATCACTAGCTGAAGATCCTATTTGGTTCGGTCCAGGAAGCAGGATTATTGTGGTCTCTAGGAGTCGCAATCTTGTTGACAAGTATAATCAGGCACCCAGTGTTGTTAACGGTTGGGATGACGTCCTCATTGAAAGATATGAGCTCGAGAAAATGAATTATGGCGATTCCTTTCAACTGCTCTGTAAGCATGCTCTTAGAGGAAAACCTCCTCCACAGGAATTATACTCTTTGGCACGGAATATTTGTTTGGCTGCCGAAGGGAATCCTTTTGTTATTCAAGTTATTGGTTCATCTTTATGCCAAAAGCCCAAAAAGCAATGGGAGGAGGCAATCGATATATTGAGCGACGGGCCTTTGATTAGGAAAGTCAAACTAGCTCTGATGAAAGAATATGAAGATTTAGAGAAAAATGCCCAAAAGATATTTCTCGACATAGCATGTTTATTTATAGGAAGGGACAAGACAATATCCTCTTACATGTGGGAAGCTTGTAATTACCATCCTTCTACACATATTGATGAGCTCCAAAGCAAGTATTTGGTAACAATTACAGAAAATGATGAATTGTGGATGCAAAATCTAGTAAAATTGCTCGGGAGGGAAATTGTCGAGGAGGAAAGTCCAAGAAGACCTTCCCAGCGTAGCAGGCTTTGGAATCAGATGGATATTCAACAAGTACTGAATGAAGATGCGGTAAATTTTGAAGACAAGAAAGTCTCTTTTATTTTGAATTAGAGTACTTCCTTTTAATACTCAATTCGATTTTCAGAAATGATTGTGAATAACTTCTATTTCATTTCCTCCTTTTTCCATTTTTCCACGATTGGCAGGTCGCTACGGTTGAAGCCCTCAGTGTCGCGTTCGACAAACCCGATTCATTTGCTAAAGAAAATTTTTTCCATTATTTCTCGAATCTTATTTATCTTGAAATGAACTGCCCTAGTCGCAAGGGACATAAGCAGACTGCAAGGAACTTCAGAGAGGATCTTTTCCTTCCATGGTTAAAGTGGCTTGAATGGCAAAGGTGCCTCAATATATCCATTCTACTTGCTTTAGATCTATCCAACTTGGTCTATCTTAATCTTTCTGGGAGTTCCTCCACAAATTGGCGGTGTTGGAACCAAATTATTGAGGTATGACGACATAACTGTACATTTTGGTCATCCTGTTTAAGAATAGCTTGAAGTAAACAAGGCGTTTACATTCGCTTCGTTTTGCAGAAGTCCAAAAACTTGAAAGTTTTGATCCTAAAAGATTGTCGTTGGCTAGCTAAATCTCCAGTTTCCCATGCTGTAAACTTAGAGAGACTAAACCTGGAAAGTTGTACTGCATTACCTCCGCATGTTATGAGGTCCATCAGCAAGTTAAAGAAATTAGTTTCTTTGGATATCAAGTTCTGCCCCTTTGTGCAAGAGCTGCCAGAAGATATAGGTTCCTTGGAAGCTTTGAAAGAGCTTTATATGGATGAAACATCAATTGAAGCCATTGATTTCCGAAAGGATTCGTTTAAGAAGCTTGAAATTCTAAGTGCTTGCAAATGTAAATACTTGCTCCTGTCCAATTCGATCGGTAACTTGATAACTCTTTCCTTCCTAGCATTGGACGAGACTGAACTCAGTGAGCTCCCTGATTCTATCATATCGCTGAACAATCTCCAGACGCTATCTCTGAGAAACTGCAGGAGGTTGTGGAAACTGCCAGGTTCCATCGGAAATCTCAAGGAGCTGCAACTCATGGATCTTTCATACACGTTAGTCGACGAAATACCTTCCTCTGTCAAGGATTTGCAAAACTTGAAAGTACTAAAGATGGCTTGCACTTTTATAAGAGAATTTCCTGTAGGCATTAAGAATCTAGAGAGTTTAGAAGAGATAGATTTCTCGGACTGCAGAAGTTTGGAAGGGGAATGCAACATTACGGGATTATCGTCTTTGCGGGTCTTACTTCTGGAAAATACTGATATTTCTGAGCTGATTGTGATGGATCATCGATACCCTAATCTCCAAAACCTCAGACTAGATGGCGAAGTTCGCATCTTGACAATTGGAACTACAGAAGGAGCACAGCATGGGATCAACGGATGTGAGACTACGACACCGCTCGAGGCTGATGGACATCACGTCAGCATGCAGCTGATGATCAGTGACCAAAGCAAGGTGGCGGTCAGACAGAAGCAAGAAAGTTCCCGGTGGACGAGGTGTTGTTGGCTAAAGAGGAAGGGTTCGCGCCAGTGTCCCTCTAATTTAAATTTGTAACTGATCGAGCATGTCGACAGATCTTCCTGCAATAACGACTATTAGGGGCATAACCAAATTCGAATTCTCGCTTTTTCTAATCTCCACTCTTCTTTCCTATTCTTGGCCACCACACTCACTTTTTATTGGCTTGTGTGCGTGTCCATTACCTGCAATTTTTGTGCTTACGTGTTGATGATTATTTATCGCATAAGCATTGCCACTGGATTCTGTGCTCCAATATGCCGAAGTCAACTACTATCAAATTGACGCTTGTGTATGATTTTCGAACATCAGTAATTTGATCGCAAAAAGGTTGCTCGCCCAGTAGGAATTGTCCAGGTGATGAATATGGCCAATAGTAGAGAACGAAATCTTGCTATTGTTCCTTTTTAGCAATTCTAAAATTGAAACGTAAAGTTCGATTCTGCATTTGACCATCTAACAAAAATTCTTCGAAGGTACAATTTGTTTGTAAATATTGTCACACCTATACTTACCCAAAATCGGAAGTGATTGCTTTTTCACAAAAATTTGAAAATGATTATTGCTTGGTTCTCTTTTATAATTGATTTATTTTAACTAATATGAAAACTATACATGCAATAATCTAATTATAAGTCGACGTACGTTGTATCATTCAAAAGAATATCTCACATGAAAAGTTCTGCTTACATACACAATAGAAAAGAACTAACTTTCTGATATGCTAATTAAGTCCTGAACCTTCTGACGAAAATGTTTAGGATTAAATTGGCATATCATCCAAAGATTTATGACTAAATTGGCACATCTGAAATGTTAAGGACAAAATTGGACACTATTCAATAACTTTAGGATTTTTTGGACAATTATCCCACTAATTTTCTTTGATGAGATTTTTTAGGACTATATATCTTGTGATAATTTGACTCACATATATGTATGATATTCTATCGGTATTTAACTATCAGATCCTCAAGCACTAGTAAAAAAGGAAATGTTTTTAAAAAGGAAATTTTGATCAACTAAGTACATCCATTCCTTGCAAGGGTAAAGTGGTATAAGTAAGTTATATTCTTGTGACCTGAGCAATTACATGTTCAGTTGCCGTAGCCTCATTTTTTGATTGCTTTAGAGTGATATAAACTTCAATAAAAATAAAATATAATAAAAACGACTTTAATCGGAAGTGTAAATGTACTTCTTAATCATTCATCCTTCATATAGTTTACATATATTTTAAAATTATGAAAACTTATGACTTTATTCATGTTACAACATCTCGTGCATGGCAAAGGGGTTTTAGTTTTGGTTTAAAAAAAAAAATCATATCTATAGCATTTATTGTAAAGGAGGGGGGAGACTCACTGCCTACCTCCTCCTATCAAGCACCAAACCAGGAATCTTTGGTAGAGGCATATTCGACTATACCTGCACCGGCCCTTGTTTGTTTTTCATTGCGCTTTGCCCGTTATTGTTCTCTTTCTCTTTTCTTGTTTTTCTGTCTTTTTAAGTATATCTAAAGATTTTTTTTTTTTAAGGAAAATTTTCATATAAGGACCTAAACTACTCTTATTTTTATAAAGAATGACTTAAAGTGAACTTGATTTCAATTAAAAATTCGAAGTGTACTTGTTTTCTCGAGTAAGGACCCGCATTAAAATCTGTTTCAAATAAGGCCTTAAAGTATTTATATTAGTCTAAAAAAAGACCTAATCTTATCGATCAAGGGTATTTTGTCTTTTACATTTTCAATTTTTTCTTTTTTTTTTTTTTTTCTATTTTTTCTATTTTTTCTATTTTTCTTTTTCTTTTTTTTCTTTTTCTTTTTCCCTCTTCCTTCCTTCGGCCATGGTTGAGGTCTCCTAACGCCGGTGAGGGCAACCCGCCATATCAAGCGAGGGCAGCCCTCACCTAAGGTCAACAACCTCCGCTAAACATCAACAAGGCGCGCTGATGGCCGATGGAGGGAAGAGGAAAAAGATAAAAAGAAAAGAAAAAGATAAAAAAAAATCAAAAAATATACTTACAATTTAATTTGACTAAAATATCCATTTTCCAATGGCCAAAATTGTTACTGGCTGGCCGAAAGTCCTTACATGAGATAATTTAGTCACTTTTTAGTCACTTTAAACCTTTATTTGAGATTAATATAATCACTTTAGGTCCTTATTTGAAATAATGTCCATTTTGAACCTTTATTTGAGAAAGTAAGAATACTTCATATCCTTATTTGAAATTTCCTAATGTACAATTTGAGAAGGAAAAAGAAAATAAAAGTGAATCAGCAAAGATAGCTCGCTCCCACTACATCAGCTTTACAAAAGTAGGCAGAGACCCATCCAAGGAACTTCCAAAACGAGGCGATCTCAGAGCGCACCCGTCCTAGCTTTAGCCAAAAGAATCCTTGCAAAAAATTGCTTTCACTAAAAGCATGCTAATAAATGATGACACTACTTTGTTAAGGACGCGGAATCCGATTTAATATAGGCCAGAATCCTACTTTCTAGCAAATTGGCACGTATTTTCACAAATTTGATTGGTCTACGTTAATTTATAAGATTATGAAAATGAGAAATTATTAAAACATAATTTTTAATTTATTATAAAAATAACAGTCTATTTTCGATCATAAAAAATTAAATAATAAATTATTATAAATTATTATGGGTTTATTTGTTCAAAAATTTGTGATTCTAATAAGTGACTTAAAGATTATTATACTAGTAAAATTCTTTGATAATTGAATTATAGAGAAAACCACGTGCATCTCTGCCGAATCTGACCGAATTTGTCTTGTTTAAAAAGCCACGCCACGTTGACCATGTCATCTCCAATTACACCATGGAATGTCAGGAAAAAAAACTACGTTTGGGAGGCGTGGAAGACGCCGACACTGGCATGCGCATTCACAAAAGAAAGAAGATGAAATGAGGAGAAAATATTGGGTGGCCGGGCGCGCCAAGCCATGCGATTACGACAATTGAACCATAGGAGTAAGAACCACGTGAATCTGTGCCAAATTTGTTGAAATGTGTCTTGTTTGAAAAGCCGCACGTTCCAAGTCGGCCATGTCTCCTTCAAACCCATCTCGATGCGTCAGAAAATTTTTTCCTTTGGGAGGCGTGGAAGCCAATAGCACTGGCGCGCACATGCACAGAAGGAAGCAGACGAAACGAGAGCCGCGAGCTCTCCTCCCCAACTTCCCTCTTTCCTAAAGATGCTCTTTGTCCCCCACCTTGTTCTTCCCATGTCAGACAGGTTCTCGCCGATCTCGGGAAAAACATGAATATAATTTTTTGAGGCTTGCAACACGAGAATTAATATTAAAAAAATCACCATTACCCAGTAAAAATATTTAAAATGACCAAAAAACGTCTTTATAGAGTGGGTAAATTGTTTTATCAATTGATAAAATATTGGCGGCTCAATGAGTCCTTTCTTCCGTGATTCACTTTTGGCACTAGTCCTACATTTTGTTTATGTGGACCGAGGAGAAAGGGGGCTCAGTGGGAAGAGGATTGTATCATGAGAGAAGCAAGGAGATCAACTTCTTTCTTTCAAATATAAATATACAAGATGGATTCTAGCAATAAGTTGGACTCTCGTGTTGATACGAATGAATTATCCTTTCTGCGAAAGTAAATCTTTGCTTGCTAGGCAAGAGGATAGCAAGTTACAAATTCTGTTTCGGTAGGACATGTATTTCTATTACTATGAAATTCATAAATGAAGTAGTTAATGGGGGTAATCCAAAAAAAAAAAAATTAAAAAGTTACACTATTGAAGAAAAATGTTTTTAAATGACCAAACGCAACGTGAGGGGAAAAGTATCAAACAAATCATAATCATATTGTATTGGTACCAATTTAGTTCTAAATTTTTCAATTAGACCAACTAAGTCCTAAACCTTTTAATATTTGTACCAATTTAGTCCATCTAGCCAATTTTGGCTAGCCGGCGCCGACATGGATGTTGGCCGGTGGCCGGACGCCGACGTGGCAATTTTTATGATTTTTTTATTATTTTTTCGAACTTCTTTATTAATTTTTATTATTTATTATTAATTCTTTTTATTTTTTTATTTTTCCTCTTATTTTCCGCCTTCTTCCTAGCGGTGGCCGGCAAGCCTCCGGTGAGGCTCGCTGGCCACTGGGTGAGGGCCGCAAAGCCCTCACCTACTGCCGTCAAGGGTCGCGGCCCTCGCCCGGTCTCTCCCAGGGCCACCGATGAGGCGGCTTCACCCGGATTTGAGCGAGGCTAGCCTCACCTACAGTTGGCGAGGCCATGGTGGCCATAACCAGGGCGGAGGCGAAGGCCGCGAAGCTCTCGGTTGTTGGGGCGGCGGGCTAGGGTTTCGTAGGCAAAGATCGGGTGGAGGAGCGGCGGCATGAGGCATGGGAGGTGGGGGACCAAAGCCTCAAATTGGGATTTCGTGGAGGTGAGGGCGGCAGTGATGAGGTCTAGAAGCTCCGGGGTCAACAGCGGAGGAGGCACCGGGGACTCAACGGCAAGGCTAGGGCAAGGCTAACCTCGCCCAAATCTGGGCTAAGCCGCCTTGCCCGCAACCCTAGGCAAGGCCGAGCAAGGGTCGCGACCCGTGCCTCACACCGCCGCTCCTCCGCCCAATCTTCGCCTTCAAAACCCTAGCCCGTCACCCCAACAACCAAAGGCTTTGCAGCCCTCGCCTCCGCCCTGGCGACGGCCGCCATGGCCTCGCCCAAATCCGAGTGAAGCCACCTTGCCGGCGGCCCTGGGAGAGGCTGGGCGAGGGCCACGACCCTCGCCGATAGCAGGCAAGGTCTTTGCAGCCCTCGCCGGCCACGCCAAGTAGAAGGCAGAAAATAAAAGGAAAAAGAAAAAAAAATCAATAATAATTATTAATAATTAATAAAAAAAGTTCGAAAAAATAATAAAAAAATCATAAAAATTGCCACATCGTCCGACCATCGATCAACGTCCACATCAGCGCTGGCCAGCCAAAATTAACTGAATGGACTGAATTGGTACCAATATTAAAAGGTTTAGGACTGAATTGGTCTAATTAAAAAGTTTATGATTGAATTGGTACCAATGCAATAAGTTTATGACTTTTTTGGTACTTTTCCACAATGTGAGAGATTGGGTAAACTACTTTTTTCTTAATTCTTGTGCTTTTAAAAACCTCCACTTTGCAGCATTATCATATGCAAGGCATCTTATGGGATTGTCCAAGTAGTTAGAGACGAAACAAGTCGAGAACATATGAGCCCAATGGTATCTCCACAATTCAAGTCTTCTTGGAGGTTTTTAATCGTGTTATTTAGGTTGGGTTGGATTGGATTGAATTGGACTAAGCTAGGTGAGGGACTCATCTAAGTTAGAAATCTGAAAACTTATTACAACTATTTATATGCTTGCGCACTCCACTTTGGCCCTTAAGTAGATTATATTGCAAAGTGATACGTTTTAGCTATATCATGCAAAATTCTTCTAATTAGAATTGAATATATATATATATATATATATATATATATATATATATATAAAGGTACATATTGTGCTTAAAGGACAATTTGATGTGCAAATGCATTTGGCTTACTAAACTTTTGAAAAACATAGCTCTGTATGGACATGGAGATCTTGATTCTAAGTCCATTTTAATGGGAGTTTTCCTTATGTTATCAGAAGAAGATTGAGAAAATTGGTTAATGAGCATGAATTTGGCCATGAATCCATATGGCTAATTTTGTCTATGAAATGCTTGTTATAGATAATAGTATGCCCTTGTGATTTTTTTTTTTTCAATTATAGTGCTTGGAGAGTATCATAACCTTAGCTTTCATTTTATTCAGAATCTAGGGGGCTGTATCTAGGTCCAAAGTTTAGAACCGCTGTCAAACAAGTTCTTTTTTGAAATGATAGCACCACCATTCATAAACCTAGATGGACACCATGTCCAAGTTGAATCAGTCCTAGGGATGCATAATGCCAAGGCCAAGCCAACCCAACAGGCTTTGACCGGCATCATTCACTCACTCTCCACCCTGTTTGGGAGTGGCACGCACGTGCACAAGAGGAAGAAGGCGAAATGAGAGCCACGAGGTCTCCTCACTCCCCCACCTTCCCTCTTTTCCAAAGATGCTCTTTTGTCCCATACTTTTTTTTATCCTATATGATGGGTTCTCGCAAATTTTGAAAAAATGATAATGTATCTTTACAAGGTGTACGACATGCGAATTAATAAAAATCTCGCCATTACTGATGATAATTTTTTTCAAAATGATCAGAAGAAGTCTATATCCAAGAATGGATAAATTGTTTTATATAAGATACTTATATTCATGTGACCTAAGCTATTCCATGTTCAATGCCGTAGGCTCATTTCTTTGATTGCTTCAGAGTGATATCAAATTGAATAAAAAATTAAAACATACACCGACTTTAATCTGAAGTGTAAATGTACTTCTTAATTATTCATTCTTCATATATTTTATGTATATTTTAAAATCATGAAGATTATTATTTAATACCTTTGGTAAAAGCCACAAAAAATCTCAAATTTTGCCAACTGTGACATATTTATTTCAAACTTGTACCTATGAAAAAAAAACCCAAAACTTATACATATGTGACATATTTACTTGAACTTGTATAGTATAATATATTTACCTCCAAAACAATTTTGTGATGCACAAGTTTGTGTAATACATTTGCCCCAAAAATTTGATGTCACAAAAAAAAAAATCGAGATTTAATTTTAGGATAAATATGTCACATATGTAATAGTTTGTGATTTTTGTGTCACAAAAATTTTTTAGGATAAGTATGTCATACAGGCACAAATTTTGGATTTTTGATGTAAAAAAAAGTTTATGATAAATGTGTCATAGGGTAGAGTTTAAGGTTTTTTGTTACTTTTTCCTTTTTATCTATGTTGTATAATGTCGTGCATGACAAATGGGTTATAGTTTCCTTTTTATATATATATATATATATAAAGCATTTTAATTAAAGGAGGGGGAAAGACTCACTGCCTTCCTCCTATCAAGCACAGGGCGGGGAGTCTTTGCCAGGGGCATCTTCGACTATACCTGCACCCGCCCTTGTTCGTTTCTCATTGCGCTTTGCTCTTGATTGTTTTTTTTCTGTCTTTCTAAATTCATGGGAAGATTTTTTTTTTTTTTTTCATATACATCTGAGAAGGAAAATAAAAATATAAAAGTGAACCAGCAAAAGATAGCACACTCCCATTAAATCAGCTTGCAAAAGTAGGCAGAGACCCGTCCAAGGAACTTCCCAAACAACAAGGCCATCTCTGAGCCCTAGCTTTAGCCAAAAGAATACGCGCAAAAATTGCTTTCGCGACAAGCATGAAGCATGCTGATAAATGATGAAACTACTTTGGAAAGGACGCAGAATCTGATAGAGACTAGGCCAGAATCCTATTTTCTAGCCCCTTTTAAAGATGATTTTTTGGGACGCACGATAAGTGATTGGTCCATACCTGCCTATGGGATTCTGATAATTGAACCATAGAAATAAGGGCCACGTGCATCAGTGCCAAATCTGAGAGGACTCGTCTTGTCTGAAAAGCCGTGTTGACCATGTCATCTCCAACCACATCCCGGTATGTTAGAAAAAAATTACGAGGCTGGTACGAAAATTTTCTAGGAAGTATGGACGAAGGAAAATATAACCTTAGATGGACCCGATGTCCAGGTCTAACTAGTCGATGTATGCATCATGCCAATGCCAATGCAAAATGCTTTGACCGTCATCATTCGTTCACTCCACGGTGCATGAAAGGAAGAGGACGAGGTGAGAGCCACGGGCTCTCTTCCTCCCCGCCACCTTCCCTCTTTCCCAAAGATGCTCTATTGTCCCCGCCCTTTTATTTTTCTTTTTTTCCTTTCCCCCATGCCTCAAAGGTTCTCGTGAAATTTGAGGAGAAAGATCACATATTTTTATGAGGTATGCGATACACGAATTAATAAATCTATCACCAATACCAAAGATAAATTATTTGAAATGACCAAAAGAAGTCTACGTCGGAGAATGGATGAATTGTTTTATGAAATGATAAAATATTGGTCATCCAAAAAGACAAATAATTAAAAAGTTACTATTACCGAAGAAAAATATTTTAAAATGACCAAATGCAATGTGCGTCAGAGATTGGGTGAGCTATATATTTTTTTAAAATTCTTGCACTTATGAAACCACCACTTTGCAGTATTATCTTATGCAGAGGCATCTCACAGGATTGTCCGGATACATGGAGACGAAACAAGCCAAGAACATGCTGGTCCAATGGCATCTCCCTGGTTCAGGTCTTCCCGTTGAATTGGCTTATTTAGGTTGAGTTGGATTGGATTGCGATAAGCGGACTAAGTCAGAAAATCCTAATACTTATTCCAACTAAATATGAGCTTACGCACTCCACTTCAGCCCTTGAGTAGATTATATTTCAAATTGAAATGTTTTAGCTATATTATGCAAAATTCTCCCAATCAGAATTTGATTTATTTTAAGCAACATATTGTGCTTAAAGGACAATTCAATGTGCAAATATATCTGGCTTACTAAAATTTTGAAAAACATATGCATTGTATGGCCATGGAGATCTTGATTCTAAGTCCATTATAATGGGAGTTTACCTTATGTTACCCGAAGAAGATTGAGAAAATTGGTTAATGAGCATTAATTTGGCAATGAATTTATATAGCTAATTTTGTCTATGAAATGATTACTATAGAAAATAGTATGCCCTTGTATTGTTTTTCAACTCATGGTTCTTGGAGAGTGCCATAGCCCTAGCTTTCGTTTTATTCAGAACCTAGAGGGTTGTCTTTAGGTCCAAAGTTTAGAAACGCTGTCAAACAAGTTCTTTTTTGAAATGATAGCACGATTCATAAACCCATATGGACACATTTTCCAAGTTTAACCATCGATGATGGATGCATAATGCCAAGAACAAGCCAACAGGCTTTGACCGGCATCATTCACTCCCTCCCTCCACCCTGTTTATGAGTGGCACGCACATGCACAGGAGAAAGAAGACGAAATGAGAGCCACGAGCTCTCCTCCCCACCACCTTCCCTCTTTCCCAAAGATGCTCTTTTGTCCCATTCTTTTTTCCCATATCTGATTGGTTCTAGCGAATTTTGAAAAAAGGTTAACACGTTTTATGATGCGTGCGACACGTGAATTGATAAAAATTTCAGCATTACGGGTGATAAATTTTTTAAAATGACCAGATGAAGTCTATATCGAAGAATGGGTAAATTGTTTATGAATTGATTAAAGAAATGACCACTGCCAGAGAAAAAATTGTTTTAAAATGACTAAATGAAGTCTGCCTCAGAGATTGGGTAATATATTATTGGACTTTTGAAAGCCATTATTTTGCAGCATTATCTAAGGCAGGACACCTAACAAGATTGCCCCGCACTACTTGCAGACAAGACGGGCCAAGAACATGTTGATCTAGTGGTTTCTTCTCGGTACAAGTCCTCTTAGCAGGTTTTAAATCATTTTACTTGGGTTGGGTTGGATTTGGTTGAAATGGGCTGGCTAGGCAAGGTACTCATCTCATCTAACGAATCGAAACGATAATTCAAGCAAGAAGCCCAAATGTCGTGCACTCCGCATGGGCCTCTCAAGTAAACTATTCTTTAAAGTGAAATGTCTGAACTGAATCACGCAACATTCATCTAATTAGAAGTAGATTTATTTTATTTCGTACGTTTTGTTTAAAAGACAATTCGATTTTTGAAAAAAAGAAAAGTGCATTGCATGGACATGGAGATCTTGACTAAAAGTCAATTATAATGCAACTTTTCCTTATTTTACAAGAAGAATAAGAAAAATTGTTAATTAGCATGAATCGGGCAATAATTTTGTCTATGAAAATGCTTCCTATAAATAATAGTATGTCCTTCCTTGTATTGTTTTTCAACGTGTAGTTCTTGAACCCTAGCTTTCATTTGATACAGAACCTAGAGGACTTTATCCAGGTTCAAAGTTAAGAACCGGCGTCAAACAAATTTCAGAGGAGAGCAAATTCCCATTCCTTTTAAAGAATTGCACCAGTAATCCCTATACTGACGATACGAAATCCGTCCTTTGCTTTCATTTAATTCTACGTCTGTTCTTCATTTAATTGACATGAATTTGGATTTTTCCGCCCAAGGTAACTTTCATTGTTTAATTTCGCATTTTTCAGGTGAGTGATACTTATATCTTTTATGACTTATGAACTTATGTCCTGCATTCCTAGGCGTTCCTGGCCGAATGTGGCCAAGCTGGCGGTGAAAGGTTATAATCTCTCATTCATTCCCCCTTCCGTTGTTGATGGTAGAACTGTGGTTGAATTGTCTAACGAGATATTGGAAGCAGTAGACTCGATTTAGTAGGAATGCCTTGTAGGGTACTTTGTTGGAAGAAAGCTTCCATTTAAGCTCACTGAATCTGCCTGAAAGCATATGTGGGGAGCTAAACTCGCTGAGGTGATGGCGAATAACGAGGGCTTCTTTTTCTTCCATGTCCCGGACCCAAATTTCAGAAGGAAAATTCTGGAGGATGGGCCTTTGACTGTGGCCAGGGTCCTGTTGATTCTACGACAATGGCACCCGTTTCTGGACTTGAAGAAGGACCTCCAAGCTTCTGTTCCTGTGTGAGTCAGATTGAAGATTCTCCCATTTGCTTTTTGGTCAGCCCATGGAATTAGCGCGGTGGTGAGCACTACTGGGAAGCCACTTTATGTTGATCGAAGAACAAAACAGAGGAAAATGATTTCCTTTGCGAGAGTTTGTGTGGAGCTCTCAGCCAAGCATCCGAGCTGTGATTCAGTGGAAATTATCTGTAATGGGGAACCCCAATCAGTGATGGTTGAATATGAGTGGAGGCATATCTCCTGCTCAACCTGTGGTTGCTTTCGCCACAAATGCCCGAATGTGGGAAGCCCTCCTAATCCAGCCGTGACCCCTCAAACAGTTTTAGGGAATGCCCAAGTCCCAAAGCCCGTCCCCGACTTGGTCCCAAGTGCAGATGCTCCTGAGGGAGACTAGGTTCAGGCACGGAGCAAAAAGAAGAAGAATGTCTTTAAGCCTAAGGATGCTGATCCCTCTTAGTCCGTGATTGTTAGTTGCGCTGATCCCAGTCCTTATGTTCCTTCTACCTCTATGACGGAACAAAAGGAACAAGGTTCTTCTCAACAATCATCTGCCCTGGCTTCTTCCCTGCTGGCGATTCTCGCCCTCTAGTTTCACCCTCCCCGGCCCTTTCTTCTAGCTCGGAAGAAGACTAAGAGGATGAGCCGCATAGCTCAAACGAGGAAGACCGAATCTTGAAGAGCTCCTCTGCCCCGTTGGACACCCTGAAGCAATTGAGGATTGATGGGCCTAAGCCTGCCTCTTTGCAAATCAAGCCTTTGAATGATCCTGACCCTGAATCAACTCCTGTTGTCCGTAAGTCTTCTGCTCCTCCTAAGCCGGTGTCTAGCCGGCGGCGAACAAGCAAACGACGGTGATGCTCTCCCCCTTATTTCTTTATGAATATAAGGGTATGGAATATAAGGGGTATTATAGACCCAATTAAGCAAACGGAAGTTAGAAATTTTATTAGTTCTAATAATATTTGTTGTGTGGGCCTTCTAGAGACTAAAGTTCCAAAGCCCCGTTTCCCTTCCATCTCTTCGGGCCTTGTTTTGGGATGGAAGTGGCTATCTAACTATGAGTACTCCCCTCGTGGAAGAATTTGGCTCGGTTGGAATCCCCTCTTAGTGGAATTCTTTGAGTCTTCCTCTAATGCCCAGGCGCTCCATGGCAAGCTCAAGTTCCTGGATACTGGGGTCGAATTATGCCTGTCCATAGTCTATGCCGAACACACATTTGTCTTGCGTCGACCGTTACGGAATGACCTTTCTCTTCTCGGCACTAGCCTTATGGATAGTCCTTGGCTAGTGACAAGGGATTTTAATGCCATTCGTGACCCGTCAGATCGGCTTGGTGGCTCTAACTCTTGGCTTCCATCTTTCGAAGAGTTTGGACAGTGCCTAGCTCGGGTGGAGTTAGAGAATCTAAGATATGTTGGTTTTCGGTTCACTTGGTCTGCCTCTTTGAGTGCTAACCGTAAGATGAGGAAGATTGATAGGGTTCTGGTCAATCTTAAATGGTGCTTGGATTTCTCCTTCTCAGAAGCGTCCTTCTTGGCCCTAGGTATCTCTAACCATTCTCCAATGGTAGTTAGAGTTCTGCCTACCTCTACCTTTAAAAAGCCTTTCAAGTTTTTTAACTACTGGATGAAGCACCTGGAGTTCCACAATATTGTTTCACAGGTGTGGGATAGTTCGGTTGTTGGGTCCCCCTTATTCAGGCTCGCTTGTAAGCTGAAGGCCCTTAAGATTCGCCTCAAGCAACTTAATAGAGAGGCTTTCTCTAATATTTCGGTAAGAACTGTCAATGCTAGAAATGATTTCTTGTGTACTCAAGATGCTCTTTAGCATGACCCCAACAATATCCAGCTTGCAGAATTAGAGAGGGATCACCTTAGGACTTTCTCGGCTCTCCGTCTCCAGGAGGAGTCCTTCTTCAGGCAAAAGTCTCGAATTAGGTAGATCAAGGAGGGGGGGCTAGAATACTAAGTTTTTCCATCACACTGTTAATAGAAGACATTTGACAAATAGAATTATGTCGGTTGAGGATTCTCAGGGCTCTTTGGTGACTGATCCCGGTGAGGTGTAGCGAGTCATTGTCTCCCACTTCCAGGATCTGTTATCGTCGAGAGACCCTCCTTCGCGGCCGAATGTGCAAGAGATCCGAGCGGTTCTTCAGCATACCCTTGTCCCTGACCAGGTTAGTAGCCTTTCTCATCCCGTTTCGGATTTAGAAATTCATGATACCTTATTCTCTTGCGCGCGGGGGGGGGAAGACTCTTGGACCGGATGATTTCAACGCTGAATTTTTCAAACAAAATTGGAATGTGGTGGGGCCTTCAGTCATTGAGGCTGTAAGAGATTTTTTTTTTTTTTATCTCTGGAAGCCTGTTGTGTGAGATTAACAACATAATCTTGGTCTTGGTGCCTAAAATTCCTAATGCGACTTCTGTTGTTGATTATAGACCTATTGCATGTTGTAACACAATCTACAAATGCATCACGAAGCTTATTACTAATCGTCTAGTGGCGGTTCTGCCCTCCATCATTAGCTTGCCCTAGAATGCATTTGTGAAGGGCCGGAGAATTAGTGATAATATCTTGTTGGCCCAAGAGTTGTTTAGTAGGTTCCATGTTGACCCCTACTTGCTGAAATGTGCTATTAAGGTAGATTTCCAAAAGGCTTACGATACCATTGATTGGGGTTTCTTAGAACTAACCCTTCTTGCGTTTGGTTTTCCTGACCACTTGATTGGACTCATCATGTCTTGTGTCCGATCCCCTAAATTCTCCATCTCTATTAATGAGGCGCTTCATGGATTCTTCTCTAACAGGAGGGGGCTTCGCTAAGGGGATCCCATGTCCCCTTATCTTTTTACTCTGGCCATGGAGGTATTATATGGGATTCTTTTTCTAAAATCCAAGCAGCCAGGCTGTAAGTTTTTCTGGAGATGCAAGTCAACTTCCCTGTCGCACCTTTTTTTTGCGAATGATGTATTCCTTTTTTGTGAAGCCAACATGCCCTCTATCTCTCTCCTCAAGGAGGGGTTGGATATGTTCTCTTCATGGAGTGGGCTTTGTCCCAATATGAGGAAAAGCAAAGTCTTTCTAGCAAGTGGGACCGATGCTTTGCGGTTGGATATCCTCTAGGCTCTCGGTTTTCAAGAAGGCAAGCTGCCTGTCCATTATCTTGGGGTCCCTATCATCTCTTCACAACTTGGCAAAGCTGATGGCAATGCCCTAGTCAACCTTATTATAGCAAGAGTTCAATCTTGGGCTTAGCGCTTCCTCTTGTTTGCGGGTCGCCTTTAGCTTATCAGGTCGGTTCTCCATTCCATCCAAGTCTTTTGGGCGGGTATCTTTATGCTACCTAGAGTGGTCTTGGACCGCTTAGAACAAACTTCCAGAGAATTTCTTTGGAAATGCCCGGTTCTAGGTAGCGAGGGCGCGAAGGTAGCTTAAAATAAAGTTTGCCTCCCTAAGAATGAGGGAGGGCTTGGGATTCGATCTTTTCGTGATTGCAACTTGGCTACTATACTTAAGCATATTTGGATTCTTTTTACTGACAAAGAGTCCCTTTGGGTCATTCCGAATCCTACTGTCTGCTCTTGGGCTTTGAGGAAACTCCTTGCTTTAAGGGAAGATTTCCAGCGGTTCCTTTTGTGGCGTGTGGGGGATGGCCGATCGGCGTCCCTCTGGTTTGATCCCTGACACCCACAGGGCTCCCTTAACTTGGTCTTCCCTAACACCTATATCTACTAGCCGGGTCTGTCTAGGCAGGCTTTGGTTCCTGATTTGTTTTTTGCTCCAGGCTTGGCAACCAAGAACCTTATTGAGGCGTGGGGACCCCCTTTGCCTATTATGTCCCAGACCCAAGATCGGTTTACTTGGCTGGAGAACACCTCGGGTATTTTTTTTTACTGCTTCGGCCTGGGAAGCCATCTGTTCGAAGCGCAGTGTGGTTCCTTGGTTCCCTTTCGTCTAGAGTAAATCTATTATCCCAAGGCACCAATTTCACTTGTGGCTCATCACGAGGAATCGACTTCCCACTTAGGTTCTTCTACTCTCCTTTAGTAGGATTGTTGACGGTGCTTGTGTATTTTGTAGTGCAAGGCCAGATTCCATAGACCATCTCTTCTTTGGATGTCGTATTACTGCGGGGTTGGTGTCGTTTTGGGCCTCAAAAATACCATTCGATGGGCCTTAAATCATCTTTCAAGCGATGACTTTTCTCAGTCGATTGCAAGGTTCTCCTTTGCTGCTCTTTGCCACCTTATTTGGAAGACAAGGAACGGCATTTTGTTCTGAGGCAATTCTCTCTCTGTGCCTACCGTGAAGAATCACCTCCTTAAAGTGGTGAGGGACAAAGCTATCTCCTTTAGCCAGGTGGCGGATACTCCAAGAAATAGAAGATCTCAACGTATGTGGGGCCTTAACATAGCTATTTTCTCTTCCTAGTCTTTCAATGGATTCCTTTTGGGCTTTGCCAGTGCTGTGTGTTGACGGTTGGTGCATGCCGCGGAGTAGGGGTTCTTCATGCCTGTTCCTCGGAGGGTTGTTGCTGGTGCGGATGGGTGGCCGTGATGTTTGACAAGCTTTTTGCTGACTATAGGCCTTGGCCTCCTCTCTTCTTGTTGTTTCCGCCGCTTGGCTGGTTTTTGTTGCTGTTTGATTGTCCCCTTACGTTTGGCCTAGTTGGGTTTTGCCGATTGGCTTCTTTGTTGCTACTTCGGTAGCTTTGTTGTTTCCTTTTTTCCCGGCATTCTTCCACTCGAATTGGCTTCTTGCCTTTTTGAGTGTAAGTTTTTGGTGCCGGTCTCCCGTGTTGTATATTGGTTAAAAGTCAATATATTACTTACCTTACCTAAAAGAAACTTATGTCCTGCAAATGACAGGAATTAGATATGCAATGTGTTATCAAAGAAGTATAGTACGGCATGATATTTATTAAGAAAAAGGTTTTTAGAGCATTATTTGTTACGTAAAGTTGGAATAGGCTTTTACAATCCTTTTGGTTATTTGAGTTAACGTAGTAAAGCCTTTCCTAGATAGTTGGTGAGTTCATTATTTGGGTAAGGATTTGGAAAATGTTATATAAAATGTATTCCACTCTATGAATTAAATTATGAAAGGGTTTATATTTTGGTTTGTGAACTTGATTTATGAAATGTTATGGATTGCTTTTATACAAACTGACCTATTGTCTTTATATGATTTCTAACGAGATCATAATATCTATATATATAAATCGTAAAGAATTTATCAAAATATTTTAAAAGGAGTTTGATGGAGAATGAACTCCGGAAAGGTAAAGAATTTATCAAAATATTTTAAATGGAGTTTGATGGAGAATGAACTCCGGAAAGGTAGAGTAGAAATTAGTGTGATAAAGAGAATATGATTAAGTCACTCAAAATTAAATGAACGAATATTTCCAATATCAAAAAAAAAAAATTCTTTTTCTTTCCCAATTCTTCTTCTTACGATTTTTTGAACAAAAGATCAATTTGTGTTTGAGTTCAGATTTTTATTTGAGTTCAATTGATGAGTAAAGTAAGTCTACTTTTTTTATAAATATATATATATATATATATATATATATATATATTTATGGTTCTACAAACCAAGGAGGGAATATTAGTAAGCTTAACACGGGACATTAAGCACAACCATAGTTTGATATTGATTGATAGTTTAATCAATGGACTAAAACATTGATGTTTGTTTTGATATCACTGATCAAATGAGTACTTCTAAGATGTATAAAGCTTTGTTGAACTGATCTACTAATTTTTTATCTCGTACATATACCGATTGGATAAATGTGTTTCTGAAACTATTTATAAGTATACATAATGGATGATCAAAAATATTTATACCACTCATTGAGAGGTGGTTCGCTCATATCATTTATCTAAATTCTTTTTTAGAGGATGACAGGACAAAAGTGATATCAACTGGCAACCTTTAGGAGTTGGATTTTGGTAATAGCGGAGATGGTTGTATTGTTGGGTTTTGTTTGTTTGTCGCTAGAGATGAGTATTTCCTTTAGGTAAACTGTGAAATTCTGATCTTATTGTAACTAACTTGCTTTTTTATTGGACATATATTGGTTTTAGATTAATGATAATTATGTGTATGAGGCTACGCCATTTGGGTAGGATGGCGGCCTCATCGTTTCCCGTATACTTGTGGTGTGAAATCTCCTCAATCCTCCGTCGTCTATTCATTGCATAAGCATTGCAATTGGATTCTATTGCCCGATTTGTCGAAGTCGACTATTATCAGGCATTGCCATCGGAAATTTGAGCACAAAAAGTAATTGTCCAGGTTAAAAATATAAGTAGAAAATAAATTAAAATGGGGTAAGAGTAGCAAAAGGATGATGTGACTTAACCCACAATATTTTCATTTTGGTGGAGAGCTGATGGGTAAGTACTATTCTTCTTCTTTTTTTCCTTCTGTTTTCATTTTGGTATGTAATTCTAAGATACTGTTAATATGTAATTCTAAGACTATTCTGTCTTAAAATAATTCTTAACCAACAGCAAAGTCTTTGAATTGTTCTTTTTTTAGTCAATTTCAATATTATAATTAAAAGTTTTGAACCATTCAGCAAAAAATCTTCCACGGTATAATATGTCCGTGAATGTTGTTGCACTTGTCTATAATTATCTAATTATAGGTCGATATGCCTTAGGTCAACCCAAAGTATTTCCTGTATGGAAGTTTGAGTTACAGACAAAATCGAAAAGGAATTTTCTGACAGTAGTATAATGGTAGATTTAACTAACAAGAGTATATTGTTACTTTATTTTCAAAATTTTAAACGCATTTCCCTCAATGTGGTAGGCAAGGGAGTTATCTCATCCAGCGAATCGACAGGATAATTTAAGCCATATACTTTTTCCAACTACTTACAAGCCCGCACGCTCCGTGTGTGTGCTCTTAGTAAATTATGTTTTAAAGTGAAATATTGAAGTTATATTATTCAAAATTCTTCTGATTAGCAGTGGATTCATGTTATTTAACACATTTGTGGTCAAAAGACAATTGGATGTTTAGATTTTTTAGTTTGCTAAAATTTTGAAAAACATATGCGTTGCATGTACACGGAGATCTTAATTCTAAGTTCATTATAATGCGGCTTTTCCTTATTTTGCCGGAAGAAGATTAAGAAAATCAGTGAATCACTATGAATTTGGCCATGAATAAATAAAGTTAATTTTGTTCGTGAAATGCTTCTACAAATAATAGTATGTTTTTGCATTTTTTTTTCTCAACTTATAGTTCTTGGAAGAGTACCACCACGCTAGCTTTCATTTGATCCAGAATTTAGTGGGCATTACATCTAGGTTCAAAGCTTAGAAACGGTGTCAAGCAAAATTCAGAGGAGCAAATAGCCATTCTTTCGAAATGATAGCGCAAGTAATCCTTACAGTCTCAATACCAATTCCTCCCTTATTTTCATTAGATTAAGAATAATCAATTGGACCATCTACAGAAACCAATTTTCTCATGGACACAACCTCAGTTTGGCCGTTAGATGGCTTTCCTAACTAGGGATCTCTGCACTACCATCCGATTCAAAAATTTCTAAGGTGAATGCTGCTGAAGATTTGTTTAACACATGATTGCGGCTCACTGAGGAACCGCGAGTAATGGAGAACAAAGGCCATCTGAGCTTCACAGTGGACCTAATGGCAGTATGCGCCAGGTCTAATCTTGATATCCTTGGCTCCTCATCAATCTAATCTTTCCTCTAAATACTTATGTTGGTACAGATAGCTTGCTAGCATTCATACTCGGTCTGTTCATCGTTGTCCTCGTTGTTTTCTGCATATCTCCATCCCTCCACATTCTCTTAGGTTGCGTTTGGTAGTCGAGATAAAATTCATGATAAAATATGATTTATCATATCCTACGTTTGGTGTTCGGTCAAGACAGTATAAAGTCGGATATAAGGGGAATATAGGCAGGATAAAATAATTCCATGGGAGAGGTCAAATAAATGTGGATATTTTAGGTATTTTTGTATTTTAGGTATGTTAGTACAATTTACTATTTGATAAAATTTTATTAAAGAATGATGAAAGGGGAAAAATAAAGAATAAAGAAATAATATAAAAAAGAGAAAAAATAAAAATAAATTAAGGAATAATGTTATGAGAGATTTTTACCATCTCCGTTTATGAACATTTAGATTCATTTATAATAATATGTCATTTATATATAAAAAAAATGTATATGATATGATGTGAATATATTTGACTTTAATACTACGATTCACCAAACGATAGACTGGATATAAAAAAATCTCAGGATTTCATATCCTATCTAATCCTATCTTGATTAGAAATCCGGACAACCAAACATAGTCTTAGTACCCTTCCGTTTCTTCGCTATCTTATTCCTCGTATGTCTTCTTTAACTGGCCACGGTTTCTTCACCACATTCAAAGTGACGGGAGCAGGGCTGGCGGCACCTTTCCTCTTAGCGGACTTTGCTGGAGGTGTCTTCAAGTTCGGTTTCTGAATGCTTTCTTTCTGGCTTTTCCCGTTGGCGCGCTCTCCACCGTAATTTATCTTAATCACTAACTTCGTCCAGTTCACGATCGGCATTGCGTGAAGCATTCTCAGCATTCTCACCAGCCATGTACTCAGGATTCCTTGTCACGCGTCTCAAACGGACAAGCATAAGGGCAGTTAGAAAATGCCGACCCATAAGCTCCGGTGGAAGGCTTAGAGGCTTTTTATTTTTATTGTTGTTGTTGACATTTAAATTTTGACGACTCGTTAGATAAAGTGAAAAAAAAATGAAAAGAGGAGAAAAGAAAATTTAAAAAATTATTAAAAATTCAGAAAAAAAAAATTCATGTCAATGCCAGTCATGCTATGCAAGATGGCTGGCGCTCGTATCAGTAATTTCTAGTTAAGATTGATCGAAATGACTAAATTGACAAATTTTAGAAAAATTTAGAACTAAATTTAACAAAATTAAAATATTTATATTAAATTAGTACATGTGCAATATACTTAGAACTTTTCTTTTTAGTAATTATCCCTGTGCTCAAAAGTTTGAAGTGACTCAGGAGATTCCCATGCGAACGATTCAGTCAATGAAATTCCCTTTCACCCGTAAAACTGAACACGAGAATAATAAGGCCGTCAAATCCTCTTTGTTGATTTAGGGACAAGATAGTAAATGATGAAAAAAAATAAAGATGCAAGCATTGGAAACAATCATTACCAACGATGTAAATTCCACTAAAAGAAATAACTGAAAATGAAGATGAGTTCTTTGGTCAAAGCTTTACAAAAAGTACATTTGAGGTATTTATAATCCACAGTTACATGTAAACAGTTACATGCTCATATGTGATTCTTACTATATACATATACTTATATAGAAATAGTCTCCCAAATTATTTGCTCTACTTTTTTTAGTTACATCCTACACCAACGTCTCATTTCTGTCTCAGTCAATTGAGTTGACATAATTCACTCATTGATACTTCTTATGCTCCAACACTTAGCCATAGCTTGGGGTTTGTCGATGACCTTGTCAACCAAATTTTCTCACCGACCAACTTACTCTAGAGTTGATAATGTTTGGTGTTAACAATCTCCAAAGACAGCTTCGAGGCTGTCATTGTCGGGATGAGTTGTGGTTCCTTTTTCGATCCTCTTTAGTATGTTCATTAAACAAACTAATTAATCTATAATGTCCTATGGATTTTTACGAATAAAAACTGCCCACGCTTGTGCCTAATCCAACGGAATTTGTCCTGCCTGAAAAGTTAGATGCCTGCCTGAAAAGTTAGATGTGTCACGTTAGCTATGTCATCTCTAACCATGTCTCGGAATATTTTGTAAAATGCTGCTTGAAAAGCATCCGATCAGGTTATATTTAATAGACCCATCTGCTCATGATTGCTTATAGAATAAGCCATAGACTATATTAAAAGCAAACCATCGGGGATTGACTATACTTGACAATTTCATAATACTTGTGAGTTGTGCGACATGGGAATTAATAAAAAGGAATGACCATTACCGAAGAAAAACATTTAAAATGATCAATAAAAGTCTACGCCAGAGAATGCGTCGATTGTTTTATAAATCAATTAAAAAAAGTTACCATTAGTCATCAAAAAAGAAAAATTATTAAAAAAATTACCACTACCAAAGGAAAATATTTTAAAATGACCAAACGAAGTTTGCGTCAGAAATTGCGTAAATTATTTTTTTTTTCAATTATTGCACTTTCTTTTGTCAGACAATCGTTGGACTTTTGAAAGCCACCATTGAGCAGAATTATCATGCGCAAGGTACCCTTCGAGAACCACTGGGATTTGCCCCTCCAACATGGAAGGGGGAGGTGAGGGGTTCAAATCCCCACCTCCTCAGGATCAGGGGAGGATGGAGTGGGGACTCGTGAGTTTCAGGAGTGGGTTTCGACTCCCACGTCCTACAAGAGGGAGAGCAAAAGTTTGAGAATGAATGTAAAGTAAGAACAGAGTAGGACTGACAAAAAAAAAAAAAAAAAGGTATCCCTCAAGATTCCCAGAGTAGTTTTTTGTTTTTTTGTTTTGTTTTGTTTTGTTTTTTTTTTGGTTGGAATCCCGGAGTAGTTAAAGACGTCAAGAACATGGAATCTCCACGGTCCACACTCTCCTCTCGGACGTTTTGAATCATTTTACTTGGGCTGGGCTGGGCTCATCCGGCAAATCAAAAAGATAATTTGAGCCAGAAGTCCTAAAAAATTTTCCGACTACTTACATTTTAGCGGGCTCCGCTCAACTCTTAGGTAGATGATACTCGTGAAAGTGATATGATTTAGCTTAAATTGAGTAAAATAAAATATCTTGTGATAATTCGATGTATTCACTTTTTCTAGTTAACTGAAATTTTTATAAGTCACAGTTACTTGCGTCATATGTGATTCCTACTATATGCCTATATTTATCTAGAAGCAGTCACAATTCCGAAATTATTTCCTCTACCTTTTTAGCAGTCACAATTCCAAAATCATGTTTGGTTTTAACAATATCCAAGACTACTTCAAGGCTGTCATTGTCAGAATGAGTTGTGGTTCCTTTGTCAATCCTCTATAGGCTATTTATTAAACAGACTAATTGACCTGTAATGGCCTATAGATTTTTAGAAATAAGAACCGCATATGTCCATGCCTAATCTGATGGAATTTGTCCTTCCTCAAAAGTCAGACGTGCCATGTTAGCTACGTAATTTCTAACCACGTCCCAGAATATCTATCGGGCTATTTAATAGACCTATCTGCCCATTGCTTATAGAACAAGCCATAGGCTATATTAAAAGCAAATCACCAGGGATTGACTACACTTGACAATTTCATAATACTTGTGACTTGTGCAACTTGAGAATTAATAAAAAGGAATGGCTATTACCGAAGGAAAATATTTAAAATGACCAATAAAAGTCTATGCTAGAGAATGCGTCGATTGTTTTATAAATCAATTTTTTTTTAAGTTGCCATTGGTCATCAAAAAAGAAAAATTATTAAAAAACCACCTCTACCAAAGGAAAATATTTTAAAATGACCAAACGAAGTTTGCGCCAGAAATTGCGTAAATCAATTATTGCACTTTCTCTTGTCAGACAATGTTGGACTTTTCAAAGCCGCCATGTGGCAGCATTATCGTGCGCAAGGTAACCTTCCGAGATTCCCGGAGTGGTTTTCTTTTTTTTTTTTTTTGGTCGGAATCCCGGAGTAGTTAAAGACGAGTCATGAACAATTGAACATGGAATCTCCACGGTCCACATTCTCCTCTCGGACGTTTTGAATCATCTTACTTGGGCTGGGCTGGGCTGGGCTGGGCTGGGCTGGGCTGGGCTCATCCGGCAAATCAAAAGGATAATTTGAGCCAGAAGTCCTAAAAAAATTTCCGACGACTTACATTTTAGCGGGCTCCGCTTCAACTCTTAGGTAGATTATATTTTTGAAAGTGATATGATTTAGCTTAAATTGAGTAAAATACAATATCTTGTGATAATTTGAAGTATTTACATTTTCTAGTTAACTGAAATTTTGAAAAAAACACAATCAATAATCATAATGTCTTATCATATAATTACAGAATTAATATTGCAATGCATTCCATAGACATGGAGATCATGATTCTATGTCCATTATAATGCGACTTTTCCTTGTTTTTCTAGAAGAAGATTAAGAAAGTTAATTAGCATGTATTAGGCAATGAATACATATAAAAAATTGTCTATGAAATGCTTCCGATAAACAATAGTATGCCCTTGCATTGTTTTTCCACTTATAGTTCTTGGAAGAGTACCATAATACTATCTTTCATTTGACTCAGAACTTTAAGAGGACAGTATCTAGGTTCGTCGTATAAACATTTTCAGAGCAGAGCAAATACCTACTCTTTTATTGAAATGATAGCACCATTATTATTCCCTTTACTCTCAATTCGAAATCCTCCCTTATTTTCATTTGATTCACAACAATCCCCTGGACCGTCTACGAAAACAATTTTTGCTTACGGACACAATCTCGGTTTGGCCATTAGCTGGGTTTCATAATTAGGGATCTATGCACTATCCATTGAAGTCTAAAAAATTCTGAGGACTATGCTGCCGATTTGTTTTGACACATATGAATGCACCTCACTGAGGAACCACGATTAATGGAGAATAAGGCCATTTGAGCTTCACAGTGGAGCTAATGGCAGCATGCTCCTGGTCTAATCTCGATATCCTTGGCTCCTCATCAACCTAATCCTTCCTCTAAATGCATATGTTGCTACAGATAGCTCGCTAGTCTTCATACTCAGTCTCTTCATCGTCATCCTCGTTGTTTTCGGCATATCTCCATCCCTCCACATTCTCTTGGTCCTCTTCCGTCTCTTCACTATCTTCTTCCTCGTATATGTCTTCTTTAACTGGCCACGGTTTCTTCACCACATTCAAAGTGACGGGAGTAGGGCTGGCTGCACCTTTCCTCTTAGCAGGCTTTGCTGGAGGCGTCTTCAAGTTCAGTTTCTGTCTGCTTTGCTTCTGGCTTTTCCCGTTGGCACGCTTTCTGCTGTAATTATCTTGATCGCTAGCTTCATCCATTTCATGATCCACATTGCGTGTGGCATTCTCAGCGTTCTCATCAGCCATGTACTCGGGATGTTCTCTTCTCAAGTGAAGTTTGAGCTTGTACTCATGAATATAAGCCTTGTCACATGTCTCATACGGACAAGCATAAGGGCGGTCAGATGATGCTGATCCATAAGCTCCACTGGAAGGTTTAGAAGCTTTAGTAGTGATCTTCTCCGGAGGTGGTGTGTACTTCGTCACCTCAACTGCCGCATTCTGTGGAATTAGGTAGAAAGTCAAAACCACAGATTCAAATCAATTAAATCAATGACACTTAGAACTAAAATAGCCTCTGGCATAGTTCTGAAAATTTAGATTTCCCGATGTTTCCAAGTTGACCAATATTTATCAGAAAAATGAAGAGCTCACACTTTGAACATTAATTTCCTTTTGGATGGTGCTTAACTAACCAATGATCTTAATCCTCACAATCAAATCAGCAGAAACCAATCTCAAACTGGTCAGATGCCTGGCTCCCCAAGCATCCTTCATTTCAGTAGTAACATGATAATAAGAAAGCAAGACCAACCTTTTCATGCTGCGATGCGATGTGATTCTTAAGCTTGTACTCATGAGCATATCTCTTTCCACAATCTGGGTATGGGCAAATATGATAATTCTCTTGAGAGTGTGTTTTCATGTGGGACCTCAGGTTGAAATCCAGGGAAAATGCCTGAAATAACAAGTTAACTGTCAAATACAAGTGGAACAAACAAATAACAGTTATGAGCATCTGTGGCATGTCCAGAATAGGAAGATTGAAATACAACATGTTGCGATCCACCAGCATGCTAATTATTCATGTCAACAGGTCAATATCCCGTATGAAGAATAAGCCTTCCTAATGACACTTGCTCACAAAATTCTTAGTGTTACATGTCTTTACGCTGTACTATATGTAACCAGTTATGATCTTAATCCTCACAATTTGTAAAAAGGAAAGCAAGAATCAAATTAGAATGTCAGTGAATGAGCTAGGAAAGCAGACTACAAAATATATCATCACTTACTATACTAAATAAAGGATTTAAAATAAGGAAACTTTCTACTTTCCGTCCTTGTATTTTCATGCTTTCTCTAATCAATTCCCTGCACCATTAATTTGTTTAATCAAGTCCTTCCGCTTCTACTTTCATAAATTATCTAATGAAAATTCCTCTGACATCACATTCGGTCAAATCCAACTAATGCGGGCTATCAAACGACGTTGTTGTGTGATGTGGACAAAATCTTACAAATGTGGATGTCCAAGCAGTTGTCCACATGGGCTTAACTTTATCCACATCATACCCCGGCGTTGTTTACATATGTTAACTTTATCCACATGCATGCTGTCATCATGGAAAGGACATGTCAATTGAATTTGACTGGATTTAGTGTCAGAACACTTGATTAGAAACTTTGCGACGGTACAATTTAACTTAACAAATTAAATATTCAGGGACTTGGTTAAAAATGCATGAAAGTACGAGAACGAAAAATTGCTTAAAATAATTCATGCATTTTGATATGATAACACCAACCTCACCATGATTGTCAACTTCTATTTTTTTGGGGTCAGATGATTCTCAACTAGTAATGGAAAGAGAATTAAACTATCTCAGAGATGTGAAAATCTCTTACTCAGTCTTAGCCCTATAGAATTCTAGTCAGGACCTGGTTGGGAACTACAATTCTGGCAACACCACCATAGAAATTTGAGACACCATCTCATACAAAAATAAATGCCAACAAGTGAATAAAGATAAACAAACCCAGCAAAACCTAGAAATTAGATTCAGGGGGGGGCAGATTGATTGACTACCTTACCACAGCCTTCATAAGGACATACAAAATCTCTTTCCCCAGTGTGAATAAGAAAGTGCCTTTTTAATTTCGAACTATCCAAAAATTTCTGCAATACAAGCAAAGGAACAATCAGCATGCAGTGCAGACCTAAAGAGACAAAAAAGAAAAATAACTTTCGACCACAAAACAAAACACAGACAACTACCAACCAAAAAAGAAAAAAAAAAAAAAAAAAAAAAACAAACAACTACCAACAAACACTCCATCTAAAACTTTAAAAGTTCATTAGCATTTGATAAGGATATGCCCACAAGCTGGCAGAGGAACAATTTTCATATTTTGTAAGTTTAGGTAGAAGGTCCAACCCATAAACTTAAACTACTGGATAAAGAGAATACATCAACAAAGGCCAACCAAACCCACAAACAAGTGATGTTGGATACTTTAACCACAAAGAACTGCAAAGGGAATGGACGACTAGGAATAAGACAGAAAAGCTGCATGTGAAATGAAATTTTAACTCAAAAAACAAAAATTATTAAGAGAAGCACCAGAAAACCAGATGCTGGAAACTAGTTGTTAACCGATTTCCAGTCCACTACCAGTCACGGTTAGCATTGGTGGTTGCTGACCAGTGGCTGATCATTGCTCTGGTCAGCAATCAGCGAAAGGGTGCTGTTATTGTGCATGTGAGCATGTGCACACGAGAGAGAGAGAGAGAGAGAGAGAGAGAGAGAGAGAGAGAGAGAGAGAGCTAGTGGACAACTGGACATCCCTGGCAAGGTCCATCAGACACGACCTAACAGTTCAAAAAATGGTAAAACTGATCAATTGACGATTGCATGAAGATCCCTCGGCACTCAGACAAAAATCACATGCATATCAATCTTCCACATTAGTCATAAACCCCATCAGGCATTTGGATTCATAGATGATATTTGATTTCAAACACGTAATTTAAACCTATCCACCACCAAGCCAACCAGAACTATGACTGGATTGATCATCCAATGCCCCTACGTGGCAATATCAACAAGTAAGCCTAAAGTTGTACATAAAAAAAAAAAAAAAAAAAAACAGCAGACGGGGCAAGCCCCAGGTTTATTTTTATATTTTAAGTAATCTTCATAAGGCCATGTATAAAATAAACTTGGAGCCATTAAAATTAGTAAAACACATGCTGGCAATTGAAACAAAACTATGATAGAAGTCACATTGTAATTGCTTAAAATATTATCCAGGCCATTCTGCAGTCACCACCATATGGTTATAACATCACATAATTTCATTCACCATCCCAGAAAAGACACTAAAATCTAAGATAACAGCTAGACATTAGCTAAATAGAGGAAAGCAATAACAACATTGAGATGATATAAGATGAACAAGCACAAAAAACAAGGCACGCTACCTTTCCGCATCCCTCATAGTGACACACATACTGTCTTTCTCCATGGATGTGAGAATGCTTTCTCAAAGCACCAGCGTCGATAAAGGTTTTTCCACATCCTTCATAGCTGCAGAGGAAAAGGACTTCAGTAGTTGGCTCTGGCTCTGGTTCTGGCTCCTTTGGCTCCTTTTCCTTCTCTCTCAGGGCCTTCAATGTGCTCTCTACATGTGAGACATAAAGAAACTTGAGCCCATGCTTAAAAGTTCTTTTTGTTCTTTTTTTGTAAGTAAAGGTAATACAGAAAATAAAACAATTTTAGAATAAGGAGGCATACTAAAGCTAAACCAAAGAGAAATGAAGAAGAAAACACAAGTGAAAAAGAGAAAGTAGAGGAGCATTCTAATTAGAGAGTATATAATCAAAGCAGAGTTTTGATGAACTTCAAATTTTCAAATGAAATTTGAGCATAAAACTAGAGCTCCAAAAACTTCTCATCGATTTAATAATCTGGCACCATTTCTAAGAACCTCCTGAAGTAGTTATCCAAAATATAGACAAGCTTCAATTTTAATTTTGCAAATAAACCACCTGCTTCCAGATCCAATTGCCATAGATGGCTATCGGCAAACAGATTCATCTAGTAATGCCCAATTGAAAATTCAGGAGTTTCTTTCTCCCATCCTCCAGTAAACCACACAAAGGTAAAAAAAAAGCATATTCTCATTCATGAACTCTACAAGGTAACTCCACCATTACCATCAAGACAGCCTCCATGAAACTAAGCCAGCTTATAGGAGAAAACAGGCTGGACTTAATTCCTGGTCAATATGATATTGGAGAAAATTTTAGACTACAATAACATATAAATGCAAATAGCAAATCTCACTGAACTAACATGTACCCTGAAAAGAATCTTCAGTGAAGAAAATGGAATATTAATTTAAAAAATGGCACATACACCAATTCTTCCAGTTACTTGAACCCAGCTAAGTCAGTTTACACCTCACCTGAATTAGCGATTTCCCCAAACATCGCATGTTTCCACCTACCTTTTGACAAAGGATTTTTAATTTGGCTGTTGGCTTTCCACATTAAACCTGTTGCTTCTTTTGTACACTAAACACACACAGTTTCTAGAAACATATAATTACTAACATTTAAAGTCACCTCAAATTTCTAAAACATAAAAAATAAAATAAAATAAAATAATTACTTTCAACAGGTCAGGAAATTCAATATGGCTTATTGAAGGCCTTAAAACTTATAAGAAAACCAATCCCACTGCCTTTCCAAATAATAACAGGTTAATAAAAAAAATTCAGACATTAAAAGTTCTAAATGAAGTGCAATAGTCACCTGTAACCCATTTCAAGACATAGCACTTCCCGCCAGTCGCTACAACATCTTGTGGCACCCTAAAAAGAAATGCACTACGTCATATATAAAATTCAATTCACACAATAAGATGGTAAATGCAGACTTAGAACCATCATAATACAAGAATATAGCGCAAAAGAAAGAGCTTTCAATTTGTGTCAAAAAAACTCATGGTAGTAAACTCAGTCCACCCACTGCCTAACACATGATTAACAGTCAGAAATTTGTAATCGCTCGGAAAACAAGCAAACTAAAGAAGCCAAGATTATTAAGAGTCCAAATACACACTTCTAATGCTATGGCTTTCCATGCCAATAGGTTAAGCCCTCTGGAAACATCAGATATTACCAAAACATACACAGAATTACAACCAGGGAAAAACAAGTCCAAGTAAAAGATGTATTCTGATACAGCTATTTGATGTTAAAATAGGGAAACGCAAGCATGCACACATACATGTCCATGAGGATTGAAATTTACACTATATTTAAAAAATAAAAATAAAAATAAAAAATTCTGATGATGAACTCCCGGACAAGATAGAACTACCAAAGCACTTTCTTCCAGCGGGACTTTAAAAAAACTCCATTCCACCAAAAGTGGCACATCAACAAATCCCCATACATGAAAACAAACTCATATCAAGAGTCTGCAGAACGCAGAGCAATGATCCAAACTCAATCATGAAGACTATTCAATAACTCAAATAACCATATGCATAATCTACATAAGATGGGCTATATTCTGACATTAGATGTCGCCAAAGAGAGCCCTTTCCAACTCCCCATCACCAGATTGCACCACAACCTCCCCCGGCCTGAACAATTATCAGCAAATTACAGCAGCAACGACTTAAATTCGCAATTTTTCCAATTGCCACCTCACTCACATGTACTCAGGAACTCAAGATTCATGCCCACTTCAGAACTGTTTAACAAAATCGAAGAGATTTATGCTAAATTCCCACTACGACTACGTAGACAGCAGAAATCCCCAAATTCCTCCTCCAGGCAGCATAATTCAACAGGAAAAAAATCACAAATTGGGCCTCAAAACACACGCAGATTGATCGAAAGAGAGTACCATTCCTTGACCCACTTGACGGCGGGGGTCTTGGCCTTGAGGAGGGGGCGCCGGTCGAAGATGTTGTGGGCGTAATGAGACTCCATCTTCGGATTACGCACGCTCCGTCGCTTCGCTGCACCTCCACATCCAAATCGAAATCCAGAGCAATCCAAGAAATTAGGGTTTCAGAAAACGAATTCGACCCGAATTCAGGAGGAGATAAAAAGAGGGGGAAAGACTGGGAAAGCTAAAGGAGACGATGGTTCGTATTGAGGGTTGGTCGTTCACTAGAGGAGCCGACCAGAAACATAAAAATTGGGAATGGTAAATAGTTAAATAGCGATTAGTTATTGGCTTTTGAAGTTGTGGATAAGTGATACGTGAGGAAAATATGATATTTTTGAAAATTATTTTTTAGAAAGTTATCTGTGAAAAAAATAATAATATTTCTAGGTTTTTTAAGTTAAGACTCGAATACAAATTGGAAAACATTTATTTATCATTTTGTAAATTTTCCTAAATAGATGTATACTATTCGAGCAGAAAAAATGCCAAATATAAATCTATCAGTCCTACACGGTACGGTTAGGATTGATGTAGATAATTTTTATAATTTAAATTAAATCAATTTTTTAATATATTTTTTCTTATTTTCTTTTTTTTTATTTCCTATTCTTTTTCTTTCTTCCTTCGTCGGATGCTAAGGCCAGCAACAATCGAGCCTTGCCTATTCACTAGGATTTGGCAAGCCTTGCCAACCCTTACTTGTGGCTAGTTGCCAACTATCACCAAGGCATGGCAATCAAAAGAAAAGCAAAAAAATAAAAAGGAAAGAAAAAAAAAAAAAAATATTTAATATAAATTTTATATTAAAAATTCCATTTTTAAAAAATTGTAAAAAAATGTTTACATCAGCTTTAGTTGTATCACATAAGATGGCCAATATCTATGTTAGTCATTTCCAACCCTAGCATCCCGAGCTCAGCCTCGATGGACTCAAGCAAGAATGTCAATGTCTAAGGTACAACTTAGATGGACCTAGGCCTAGACGCCGAGAACCCAGCCCTATTGCCAAGGGCCTAAGATCTCATGCTAAAATGTAGAGTTTTTTATCCAAGCACAGATACTTAGTCATATTTTGAAATTTGATTTTTGATTTTTGAAAGAGGAAATCATTTTCTCCAATTAAAGCTATGATAAGAAAATGTTTTCCATTGACTCATTTTCTTAAGCAAACCAAACACTAAATAATGAGGAAAATGTTACCCTAAAACAAACGAAGCCTATACTAACTAGGGGTGAGCATATCGAACTGCCTAGATCAAGAACCGCTTGGATCAAATCAAAATAGCCAATTTGGTTCGGATCCTAGGGACATCGATCCGGTTCCTGATTCCATAAAAATGGAACCGGTGATTTTCAATCCGATTCCGATTCCAGGGCAATTTAATTCTTGATCTTAGGACCATCTAGTCTGATCCCTAATCCCAAAAAATGGAAATTAGTCCTCTCGATCCAATTCTCGATTCCTAAATGGAGTTGGACCAAACCAAGAAATGATCACCCCCAATACCAACATTTTTCCACATATCATTTCAGGGTCGCTTTATTAAAAATACGATTACTCAAATACCAACTCCAATTTGAGATTTTGAAAATTGAAAGTGACAATATTTAACATTTTTTTTTCAGAACAATATGGCTTGCAGAAAATACGACATAGTAAAATTCAAAGAGAAAAACCCTAAAGTCACGTTGCTACACATGAAAAGGCCCAAATTTAACGGAATTTGAGGACAAATCACTCAATTTTCCCCTCTTCTCCAAACCCTAATTCAGACCAACAATCTTATGGCAAAATTAAGAGCTGAATTTTGAAATGAAGAAGGGACTAAGCATAAGCAACTCAAGTCCATATCAACAAAGCCAAGAAGAAAGCGAGTATCACTGCTAAATCACTCACCTTTTTCCATGTTGCGGGATTCCTTGATCTATCACCAAGCTCTAATTTTTTTCCTCCAAGCACCGAACCCTAATGTTTTTCCTGTGACGATTGAGAGAGACGGCGTGAGAGAGCGAGAGAGCGAATAAGGAGTGAGAACAATGACAAGAGAGAAATTCCGTGTCAACACAAAGAGGGATTTATTTATTGAAGAAGATATTCCATTTGAGTGGTGCGACATCGTTTAGGTATAGAAAGCCACTCATCGTCCATGTCGGACCTTTTTTTTTTTCCCCATAAAAAACCACATATAAATTAACATTTTATTATGATTTTTTTGTTAAAATTTGTTATCGGAGGAGGCACTTAAGTGATCTTCTTCTTTTTTTTTTTTTTTCAATTTGTCATTTAAAGTGATCTAACAAAAAATTTTGGAACTAAAGTGAGTGTTGTACGAAAATTATGGTACTTCTAGTGTCCTCTTCCTTTTTTTCTAACTATTTTGATCTTTTTTATGGGTGATGATACTTTGATTTACATAAGTAATGGACTCAAAACGAAATAATGAAGGATACGAATAACATGGACATTTTTGTAAATATGCTTTCAACCCCATACTCGGCAACTTGCCTTAAAGGAGAGACAGATAAATAGGTAAAAGATATCTAAACTTTCCCATTCTGCTAAAGCCCACTTTGGAACATTCATAATTCCGTTCACATGGTTTGGTGGCAAGGGTGGCCCAAGATTATTTTGAGTGCACCATCCTTGATTTAACAAAAAAATGTATCGTTTCAAAATCAAGTCATCATTGACAAAATATTGGGTACGAAAATTTCAAAAATAAAAAATTGATGAAACTAATTCGTTGGTGAAATTTGGACCCGAGGTAAGAAATATGGCGTTCGCGGATGATGTCACTCTCTTCTCTCTATCTCAACAGTATCTCGCCCTCTCAATTTGAGTCACCGGTCCTTGATGTTCATTCGAAGGGTCCACTTCTCAGGTGTCCGAACGCGCTACACTTGGCAAAACTTTGGGGGAAATGATTGGTTTGATTTCTAAGGGGGTGCATGATAAAAATTATTTCTGTTCCAGAAATGATTTTTCTGTTCCAGACCAATTTCTAGAACAGAAACTTGTTTGATAACGCTTATCAAATTTTATATTTCTGGAATAGATTTCTATTCCAGAAATAGAAATGGAGGAGAAATCAGAAATAGAAATTTTCTATTTCGATTTCTTCGAAAATCAATTTCGATTTCTCCCAACCCTAATTTCACTCTTCTCTCCCTATTACGCGTCTTCTTTGCCTCCTCCTCCGCCTCTTCTCTGCCTCCTCCTCCTCCGCCTCTGCCTCTCCTCCGCCGCTGCTCCGCCTCTCCTCCGCCTCTGCTCCGCCTCCGCCTCCGCCTCCGCCTCTCCTCCGCCTCCGCCTCTGCTCCGCGTCTCCTCCGCCTCTCTGCTCCGCCTCCGCCTCCGCTCCGCCTCTCCTCCGCCTCCGCCTTTGCCTCCGCCTCCGCCTCTCCTCCGCCTCTCCTCCGCCTCTTCTCTTGCTCATCCACATCTGCTTGCGAATCCACCCCCTCGCCGCGACCTCCGCCTCTTATCGCCCTCCATTCCGCCTACGCCGCCTTTGCTCCGCCTCTTCTCTTGCTCATCCACATCGCTCGCGAATCCACCCCCTCACCGCGACCCACTGTCCCCGCTTGTTGTCCGAGCACCCCTCGGCAACAGATCTCCTCCGCCTCTCCTTCGCCTCCGCCTCCGCTTCGCCTCCGCCTCCGCCTCTCCTTTGCCTCTGCTCCGCCTCCGCCTCCGCCTCGTCCCCTCCGACTCTTCTCTCGCCTCTCCTCTTGCTCATCAAACGAATTTCTATTTTTGAAATAGAAATTTTATTAAGTTATCAAACAGATTTTTTTCCTCGAAACTCATTCAGAAATAGAAATAGAGAAATTCATTTCTATTCCAGAAACTATTTCTGGAACAGAAATTTTCTCATGCACCCCCTAATTGGCTCAACATGGTCGTTAGGGTAGTGATTTTTTATATAATTTTCTAAAAATAGCTCTAAAATATTATATAACAAATGCCTACCCTTCATCATTTCCATCGTGCAAGGAGAGGTTTGTTGCAAGCTCTGGCAAGAGTTCAAAGGTCGCGCGAACTGACCCTAAACGAGGTGCTGAGGCCTTTGAATTTATGACTGACAAGAAGACCGCCACGAGGCTTCAAACTCTAAGAGCACGCATGACAAAATTTCTGTTTCTCAATTTCTCTGTTTCTCTATTCCCGTAACGGGTTTGGGCAATCCGTTTGTAACGCAATTTGATTTCTCTATTTCTGAAACAGATTTCTATTCGAGAAATAGAGAAATTGAAGAAATCGAAGCTGAAATTTTTAACTTCTCGGTTTACGAAATAGAAATCGGCGAAATCAAACCATATAAAAGAACCTTGTGCTTTCTTGCTAACTTAATTCACTCATAACCACAACTTCACAAATTATTGCTAATTTTCTTTTTCTTATTTTGCTCTTTTTTTTTTTTTTTGCATTTTTTTTTTCAATTTTTTTTTTATAACTTCCTCTTTAGGATGAAAGTCAATCGAATGAGTTCCCAATTTTAAAAAACAATCAAAATTCTTAAATGCTTACTTAAAAACAATGGGGCTCTTTCCTCCTAGAAAAGGCACGCGCATGTCCATTTGAAGAAAAAATTCTTATGTAATAGATGAATAAAAAACGTGCCTAGAAATTTAACCTTATTTTTTTACAGATTCAAATTCTTGCAAAATCAAGATAATTAGATTGTTACACAATATTGAATTTTAATTCGAAGGCAAGAGATTCAAGAGAATCTCTCTCTTTGCTATGCAAGGGCCATTAAAGGTTCATTGAGCAACAATAAAGAAATTAGAGATGAGCAACTGGATTTGATTCAATTCAAGAATCAAAATAAACTGACTTTCCCCCGATTGGTTCCTAACCATAAACGTTACTTTAAGGTAGAATTATCATATATTCCTTTACACCATTAATTTTATTTTGTTGATAATTTTGTATAATACTAGTTTTTGATAAAATGACAATGCTGTATTGGCACCATTGATGGCACCCATATTCATGCTTCTGCAGTGTTTGTCTGAACCTACGCGGGATGAGCTTGCAAACGATACATTGGCGAGGAGGGAAACCAAATAAATACGCTTAAGAAAACAATTGCTAATAAAATGGTAAGGGATAATAATATGCCGGAAATTCCATGAAATTATATTTTCAACTTTTGTAATGTATTAGTATTATTTCGACTATTATTTTATATTTGAGGATTTCCTATGTTGTTATCTAATCAATTTCTATTCCTAGAAATAGAAATTTTGTTTTGTTATCAAACGGATTTCTGTTTCAGAAATAAAAATTTTGAGTCGTTATCAAACGAGTTTCTTTACTCAGAAACTTGTCCGGGGAATAGAAATTAAGAAATTGATTTCTAGCCAGAAATCAATTTCTGTTTTAGAAATTTTGTCATGCGCATCCTAAGTTCACGGAGTTCGACTTCTAAGGGTTTCCAATTTGGGGTGTTTTGATTATGAATTTGATTCTCAGCCATGGTCGGCCGGGCTCGCACAACCTCCAACAACCCATATCTACACTTGGAGGAGATTTACAGCGGCCAAGCGAGGGCAAGACTGAAATCTGAAAAAAGTTGTGGAGGCAAATTCAGAAGAAAAAAGTTAATTAACTTTGGAATTTGCCTTCCAAAATGCTGAAAGTCCAAAATAAACCCCCATCTTTTAATTTTTAAAGTCGATTTTTCTCCATATGGTTCCAAAAAAATTAACCAAACACCCCAATTTTCTCCATAGTACTCTAAAGGCCCAAAACTCATTGGGAAAGTAGTTCCAAAATGCACCGGCACTATAACCATCATGCACACCTTCAATCTTGAGAAGAATAGCTTAAGACACTCACACGCACAGAGTGAAAATATTTAAGCTGTCCCTAATTACTTATCTTCACGAAATGGAGGGAGGGTGAGAGAGTGCTCCGGATGAAGAAAGTGTTAACTCTCTGTAGGCATTTGAGCGCATGACTCGAAAATAAAGTAAGAACAATTGGGACAACAATGAAACACGTATCAATCGCAAGCTTTTGCACCTAAAATATCTCTTGAAGCTTTACATAGAAGGACTTGAGTCAGATGCTGATGTGCAAAATGATTGATGACTAAGGGTCTGTTTATTTCACGAAAAATATCATGTTTTCGGAAAACATTTTCTGGAAGTTATTTTCCGGGAAAATGACTATTTTCCGATGTTCGGCTAAAACCTAAAATTTGAGTAGGAAATATTTTTCACTATTTGTTAGCTCATTTAATTTTTTGGGAAAATTTATCAAAAATTGAATTTTAATATATTTAATTGAACAAAAAATAAAATTTATTTTTATATTTTTTTAAAAAATAAATTTTTAATTATTTATATTTAAAAAATCGAAATTTCTATTATTTTTTATTTTTTCTTTCTTTTTCTTTTTCTTTTTTTCTTTTTCTTTTCCTTCCTCTTTCCTCCTTCCTCCTCCTTCTTCCTCCTCCTTCCGCCGCCGCCGCCTCCTTCCGCCCGGCGATGGCCGCCGCTCGAAGGCCGACCAAGACCTGATGGCCAGATTCGACGAGCTCGAGGCTCAGCCGATCTCGCCCGAGCTCGCCTCGAGCTTTGTTGGGCTCTGGCAAGCCGCGAGCTTGCCGGATCTAGCGGTGGAGCTCGGGCTCGCCTAGATCGCCGCGAGCTTCGCTAGGCTCTGGCGAACCACGAGCTCACTGGATCTGGTGGCGAAGCTCGGGCTCGCCTGGATCGGGAGCCCGAGCTCTACCGCCAAATCCGGCGATCTCACAGCTCGCTAGAGCCCGGCGAATCTCGCGTTGAGCTTCGGTGAGGCCCGAGCCCCGCCTAGCTCGCTGGATCTGGCAAGTCGCGAGCTCCACCCAGGCTGGCAAGAGCTCCGCCTCACCCGATTTGGCGAGGCCCGATCTCGGCTTCACCAGATCGAGCTAGGCGGAGCCTCACCAGCCGTTGGCTTGTGGTCGGTTGCCGACCGCTGTCAAAAAAGAAGGTGAAAAGGAAAGAAAGAAAAGAAAAAAATTTTAAAAATTATTTTAAAAAAAGAAAAATAAAGCATAAAATAAAACAAAAATCTATTGGTAAAAAGAAGCAAAATGGAAAATGTTTATGGAAAATGTTTTCCTCACTTTTAAAGGTGTGTTTTTTTTTTTTTTTTTTCCAATGATAGAAAATATTTTCTTTGACTAGTTCATTTTCCGCGAAATGAATACCAAAAAATTAGGAAAACGTTTTCCGGAAGTCATTTTCCGCAAAACGAACGGACCCTAAACGACTCTCCTCCCTCTCATCTCCGCAATGCAAAAGATAGGGGTGAGCATGATTTGCTAATTTCAAATAATTGGAAATGAGAATTGCCCATTGGTTCTATTGATCTATCGAAGAGATGGACTATGCGGTCCGATCGATTCCCATGTGGGTCCAAGGAACGGTCCCACCAAGTTTCACACACCCAGTGAAACATTTTCCAATAAATCAAAGTAAAGCAAAAAATATAGAACTTTCTTATTCTTAATGGCAAGACCAATTAAAAGATTGCATTCATATTAAAAGTTGAGAGTCAAGGTCATGAATAAGAGATAGAGAGACAACTTAGATGAGGTGAGAGCGAGAGTTGAAATGAGACAAAACTGAGTTAATGGGTGTTAAGCTTCATATTAGGATTTTAGGATTTTCATTTTTCTTAAATTTTTTGTTTGGTCAGAAATATTTCTTAAAAATTAAATATTTATTTATATATTAGTGGTCGGTCTGGGTGAGCAATGAATAGGAACCCATTGATTCTAATAAATTGGAATGGAGAACTATGGATTCTTAGAAACTACTAATTACAAATAGTTCTCGATTCTTTTGCACAATTCTGTGCTCTATGACACTTCAAATCCTGCTCAAAATCAGCGCCAAGAGCGAGAGGGTGCCGCTGGTGTAAAGGTTGCTGCAGTGTCGTTCGAGGTCGGTGATTCCGCGCACCTCTTGTGGCGAATAAAAAGGGGCTAGCAGCAACCGGTAAACTAATATACGACGGGTTACAAATTTACTGAACAATGGTCAACTGTTAAACTGATATTTGAGTTGGTAAGTTGCAAGGTCAATTAAACTACACAACTAAAGTTATGAAAGTCGAGAGATGGTCACTTGCTAGACAAGTACAAATTGGCAAATCAGAATGTGAGTTGGCAACTTTTGTCGAACATTTACAGTAAGTAGTTCGATATCGATGATAGGAGGGTAAATTTGATACTCACTAGTAAAAAATTGTAAGTGACTACACATTGGTAACTTCTTCAAAGGTGTATAGTAGCTTGATGTAATCGATATTGGTCGGTTCCGATATCCACCAATAAATTTTGAATGTCAATTGGTAATTTACAAACCAAACTACAAATTGGCAAATATGGTTGCAAGATACTTTGTGAATCTTCAAATAAATAATGCTAGTAAATTTTAGTTCTCAATGATGAAAATGAAATGAAAGTTTGATAAGTTACTGATTAATTAGAAATTGGGTAAATCCAAATTCTAGTCGATATTACTAAGATTTTTTTTTTTTTTTTGGTGGTCAAAACTTTACTAAGATATTAGTGACTCAACAATCGGCCTGTGCCCTCCTGGGCTGCAGTATTAACGCTGCTGCGCGGACACCTAGTAGTGTTCGAGTGCATTTTTGGTCATCCAATGGACACTCCCCTAGTATCAACAAAAAGTTGCATTTCTAACTGACCCAACTACACTTCCTTCTGTGCTGTCTTACTAGATGGGTTTGCTCGATCGGTAAGAATTTCGTCGGCGATTCAGGCGAAGGTAGCTGCTGTGCTTGAAACCCTCAAGTACTTTGAAGCAAGAAGTGAACTGCGGATTGAGTTAGAAACTGACCGAACTCTAGTGAAGATGACGAGCGAGGGAACAGATGGAGTGAGTTGGGAAGCCTATGCACTTGTCACTGAAGCCCAGGCCCATGCAAAGTCATTCGGCAATCTGAAGTTAACCCATTGTCAAAGAGAGTAATTGTATTGCGGATGGGGTCACCAAAGCCCACCGCACAAGACGTTTCCCAGTTAACTTGTCTTTTGGAAATGCTTTGTTCTGAAGCTCGTATTTTGTCGTCTTACTTTTATATGACAGGTGCCTTTCGACCCCAAAAGAATATAAAAAACTACTCTTCCATCCTCCACGCCCTTTCGGCAGCCATCAACGCCTCTCCACCACAACGACCCCCCTGCAAAGCCTACGCTGCTGCCGGCCCCCTCCAGACCCGCACCAGCATCACACGAAGCCACTGCCATCGTCTCAGCTTGATTTCACGCCCATCTCTCTCTCTCTCTCTCTCTCTCTCTCTCTCTCTCATGTCCTTCATCCTTGTCATTCTCTACAACGAGAGCTTAACAATGGTGTTGCACCTCGCCATTGAAGAGCTCGACGCCGCCTTGAGCTGTGAACTGTGCGAACAAGGCCATCCCTCTGCTCATCTTATTCTGCAGCGTCGACACAATCCATCCAGAGCACACGACACTAGCACTTTTGCAAGGAGAGAGAACCAGAGAGAAAGAGGGGCCTCGTTTGTCTTAGGGACTGAGATGTACGAAATTTAGTCTCGGGGTTTTCTTTATTGAGCTACAGTTACATGCGGGTTATGCAAAACATCAGGAATGATTGCGATACGTCCCAGCAGCGGCATTAACGCCGCATAACCTCCCCGTCTTACTACCACTAGTTACAAATTACTTTACTAGTCACGGACAATCTACATCAGAAATTTGCATTGAACACACTTGAATTACTACTTTAGAGGTTGGTTGCATCACTTCTGTATTTCATATGTATGATGGAGTTGCTGCTATGCTAGCCTCCCTAAGTTCGATCAGTTGGTAAACAATTTCTCTCCAGCTACAAATACAAGAGGAACCGCCTTCTACACCAACATATACTGAGGATCCTTACAGTAAATAGTATTATGAAATCAGGACCAACTTAGAAAAGCTGTACAGTCCAATGCAACTTAACAAAGATACATTGCGCAATTCAAAGGACGAACAACATGTCGTCCTTCACTGGGGAATTTCACATATCAGCAAGAATTTACAGTTGAGTGCTTTACATAAACGTATTTGTTAATAGCATCGAGGATGAACGCAACAGCGCTGTTGTAGACCACCCAGTTCATTAACAAATATGCCTTTCATGGAAATGTTATGCTCCAGGAGGATCTTGTAACAAATATGTACGAACTCTTTAGCATCAGATGATCATCCATACCTTGACCTACAGTACAAAAGCACACATGTTAATTTTCTTAATCATGGTCGCGCTTGGTCGGCTGAATCAAAATAAAGCTATGACAACACCGTGAGAACCATCATGACCAGATAATTTTCTTAATGAATCACTAGTACAAGAGCGGAGTGGACTTACGTGTAATTAGCAAGTACCTTGCGGGCTACAATTTATGTCAGCAGCGATCAAACCTTTCTAGTGCATCTTCTTCTCTTGCACTTGCTCCCAAGATTCCAAATTAAGAAGACGCAAGACCCACATCCTACAGAATTAGAGCAAAACATGAATAGTAGCATCACCAAGATTTAGACTGGTGTACAGGACACGTAGATTGATATATCAAGGTATTGGCAAAAATCACCAACTCCTGTCAAGGACTAGATAGTATTCATATCGACTCGTTATCCTTATTCTACACAACGTTTCACCAAAAATAAAAAAATAAAAGGCAGATCTTACTATATTTAAACAATTTTGTATCATGCTATCCTAAATTATGCATGCAAGGCCAAGAATGCTTTTCCACATGAAATATTATTGAAAATATTACCATGTGCACAAGATAGGGATAGCAAATGTGACTATTTAGATTACAGCGGGGGCACAAAAGACTGAAAAGCATAAAATTGAGAATAAGGCATATGCAAGGAGAAATTTGTCTGGCCTCAACTTCAAAAAAGATAACAAGAGTTCTCTTGAGGTGGGTTTCAAAACGAAGAAGAACAGTGTTCAGAGGCAGTTCTATCATAGTGATGTAGATTTCAAAGGGATGAGGAGAGATTATGAACCATATGGAAGTAGACTTGACATAAAGTTCTTGAATATTTGGATCTTAATCGACAAATTAGCATGAAACAGAGTAAAAAGGATGTAAAAGGATCCATGTACCCCATTCCAGATTGGTGGGATAATGCTTGGTCACTGCTGTTGTGTGGTCAGCATTTGAAGCACCATAAGCTACTTTGTCAAGCCACCATACTATTCTCTAAGCACCAAGAGAATTCTAGTACTACTATCTCTATAATCTCATGAAACTACAGTAGAAAATAATAAAACTTCCTTAATGTGTCTCACAAGATCAACCATAAACTTCCTTAGAGATGAAATGATACACAACCTAGGTGGAGACTTAAGTTTCAATCAAAAGATTATCAATTTTTCTTTTGGTCAAAAAAGATTGTCAATTGAAAAGCCAAGAATTGCTGTTATGTTTGTAGTTGCAAGGCTTTCAATAAGTGAAGGTAACATTCATCCAACTCTGGATCTTTGCTACTATAATCAATATTCACACTCATACACCCCCCCCAAAAAAAAAAAAAAAAAAAGAAGGTGCCGCTTATCTAAGAAAAATGAATAGACATAGAGGCATCTTACGAAAATGTATCAGCTGCATAAAATAGTGGGAGCCTTCCTAATCCAGCATCTTTCTCTTTTCTTCCTTTAGAAAATATTGCTTGCTCAGCCCTTGAGCTAGTAGCTGTCAGCACAAACTGAAAGACACGTTTATCAGTACAGAGAATGCACATGAATCAAACCAATTTGAACATTTAGCCAAGGGAAGAAGTAAGCATGGTTAAATAAAGGAAAAGATGAAGAACTATGTGCTGTCTGCTGTATAGGCAATTTCTTCTGAAGCCAATAGACCAATTAAATGGGCAAGTACATACTCTACACTAAATGGGCTGTCTAACAAGAACATCCCACCACTCCTCTGTGCAATCAATTTAATGACATAATACCAGCATATCTACTTTCCTTAACGAGCTGGAAGCCCCCTCTTGCAGCATCAACAGGTTGCTTGCCCAGGAAAACATAAGTGTTTGCTAGCTTCTTGCATATCTGGTGTTTTTTGGTTTTGACTTTATTCAAATGTTCATCATGTTTCCACCATGTTAATGAAACAAAGCTTCGACCTTGGAGTCCAATTCAGCATCTATGACATTGATCATAGCATTTATTACCATTTAGGAAATTTTATAGTTAAGACTGATCTAAGGCAGCTAGACCTGACTTAAGCATGATTCAGATAAAGAACAATTTTGAAGATTAGCAGCAGAAAGCCAAAGTGGACGATAAGCATGTATTTAGGGGCAAAAATTTGCTAACTAAGGGAAGAGACATGACCAAGGGTTGGAAATTAGGTGTTAGTATATCATTTCACACTAAAAATGGAATTACATCAAAAGTGCTCAAGACAATGGCTGAAGATTGACTAAACATTGTATTAACCAGAAAACAGAAGGAGCTTTAGCAATTGCAAGCACTTCCATCACTAATTGCATTGCAAACACTTCCATCATTCATTGCACATTAAAGTAAAAGTGGTAAAGGCAAAGACATACCAATGGAAAAAGTATAGCCATAACACCATAGCCCACTAGAGGAGAGAAAAAGAAACTAGCCAGAACACAGGGGTTACCTGCAAGGAATTTAAGAAAATTTATTGAATAAGTAGATTGACTTGCCACCGAGAAAACCTTATTTCAAACATGCCCACAACCAGCAAGGAAGTTGCTCACTAGCTACAATCAGAATTGGATTATGCCCCAAAAGTAAATCTCATTTCAACATTCTCTTAGAATTATAACATTGAATCTCCACATATAATTGTAACATAATAACACTAAATATGATGAGATCTCTGGAAGAAAAAAGAATTATATGAGTTCCAGAGAAAATCATAGACCATTTTCCAACATGACATGCTGAGAGATACCATTATAACCTGCACATTGATTTAGAATGAGAGACAAGCATGCCATGATGACTTGAAAAGTCTGCTATAGCAGATCAACAATGCATTTGTGAGGAATAGCAGATCTTTCTAACCCCCAAGTGTGTTTATGCCATAAAAATACACAAACTAGCACATCGATTGCAGGAGAAAGAAAGGATAAAAAACCACTACAGACACTCTTTGATTTGTGGATCCCACATAAATCATGGTCAATAAGGGTAAATGTTTCACCAATAATTGCGGATTTAGCTGAACCCAAATCCATGGATCACTTCCTACCCGGTACACACATGCACTAAGGCTGCAATGGATCACATTAAGTATCATGATCAGAAAGCGCATTACCAAAACCAGCAAAGAATGCCCAGTTGGATTGAAAGAAGTCCAGTCTCTTGTCCAGACTAACTTCAGTAAAGTTCCATTTGTACCTAAAAAGTTCCACATAAGAAGAAGGAAAAAAGGCAAGCAGAATGTGTAACCTGAAAAAAATACACTGAGAAGATTACATACTCAAAACAGTAATAAGCATACAGCCAGGAGAGCAGCAAAAAACTAAGTGTCTTTCCAATATAGGGAACAAAACCTAGAGCATAAACCTGCAAAGTACAGCAATCACTTCTCAGCTTGTCAGGCATACAAATGTTATATGAAAAGATATTAAAAAGGATTATGTGGTTGTTAAGGCAACAAAGCAGCAGAAACATAGATCACCATAAAACTGCTTAAATTAATAGAATATATAAGGTCTAGCATTCAAAAGACTTATTTCAGAATCACAGTTGCAGTATATAGAGTAATATGGCTAAAACATTTCATCTTAAAGGCAGGGAACAAGTAAAAGATTGGGATATCAGTCTCTCCCTCAATTGCATCTACAGGACTGATTTCACTATGGTAATTCCATAATAAATCAACAACTCTTGGCCTTTATTGCAGTCATTGTTCATCCTTGGTAAATCATTTTACTAACATTGCATGAGAACCACAATGGCGGTACCACTGGGGCTGCTATATTTGTGAGGCATACACATCACAGGATCAGGAACCTCGTCAATTTCTACTATACTTGAGCAAATAGCAAAGACTTTTAATTGATTTGACTTGTTGAAGGTATTTTATCACTAGGATAGTTCAAGGTCCAATTAAAATGCTTTTAAACCTATGGTTTATCTTATCAAGATTAAATCTATACTTTATTTCACCTCTAGGAAGAAGAAGGTCAGGAGCAGTATTGAATACACCTGCTCTCCAATTCCGATCATCACCCTAAGGAAATTGAAACCACTTTAGCTTCAGATACACTAATACGAAAAGCCAACTTCTGTAGCCAAATATAAGAATTGTCAATCGTCTTTAGTTTTATACCCTCCAAGATCAACAAGTTTTTCCTTTTCAGTTGTACTTTCCAAGGCCACAGCCTCATTTTGGTTTGAGGGTTGCTCTTCCATTGCAGTAAATCCATGTTTAGCTATGTCATTGTACCTGCATTCACATCTTCCACCAAAACCTTAGATTTCCTGCACGACCTATATCATGAGTACTCAATAACAGATTCTGTGTCCTAAAGAATCTAGAAGTGTAGACAGTACAGTAAGAGTGAAATGGTATATCTAGAAACCGCCCTCTCAACTCAGTGCAAACTAACCAGAAGGCAAAACCAAGTTACAACCAGATAAACTAAAATCTGAGACAGATGTTTATCATGGCTTGCAATGCAAGCAATAAAAGTAGACAATCTATAAACTTTAACAATGACCACCTCATTAAAAGATGGTTATGAGGTATCCATTGGGAGCACCTTCTTCTCCTGGACCAATTTTATCCCTATGACAGCAAGGTCAATCAAACACCTAGAATTCCATTGAGTGTCTTTAACCTTTCTATGTGTGAAAAGTTCCACATTCCTTCCTTTTCTAGCATCAACTAGACAGAAGACATGTGGCTTTTGCTACATTTCAATATTAAGACTTCAGTTACCAAAGCAAATATGCTAGGTCTAGTTTACCCATAAATCATTTTAGTAATTTTTTTCTTTCCCCTTGTTCCCATTGACAACAGTATAGCATGTTGACTCCTGCATTTAATTTACCAGATAGGGCATATGCACATGCTTACAAGACTTTATTTCGTAATGCAATGCTCATCGATATCCTTCCTTCACGGAAAATTCACATAAATCAAACAAACAAGATTCTCAGAGTAAACAGACATAAAACTGACTTGTGTAGATTGAAATTTCAGTGAAAGTACCACATGGTGCTCAAAATGATGCTAAATATGTACAACGGGTAGAACCAGAAAACCTGCAAAAACAACATCCAGGTAAAAATTATTTCCTTTCCTTGTCCAAAATCAATCAATATTCAAACATCTAAAATGAGATTAACTTTGAGTGCTAATCTACGAATACAGCTCTTGTACTCCTGAGTTCTATTGGGTAGTGGGGGGTTCAGCATTGAAGGAACTATATGCTTGATCGCCTAGGAACTTGTACAGAAGCAAAGTTATCTCAATTGCTTCTTCCATTTCTTGATCACTAAAAGAAGAGAAATGGTGAGTGCTACTGTGCATCTGGAAAGCCCCAACTGCATTGTTGAGGACAAATTGCCATTTTATGCTGTTGGTCTAGATACAACTTACAGCATATGATCTTTTATTTATCAGACCTTTCTTCCCCATGGTAAAGTTTGTGCACACATGCACTAATTAAATTCCATCATAATTTTGAAAGCTACTTAGGCATGGACCCAAGCCACTTGCATAGGGGCATTGTCCACGATAGCCAGAGAACAGCATGTTTAAAAAAGTCAACCCAGATAGTCACAACGAACTAGCATCTGTAGGTAAAATCGTGTGTCCTCATGGTATTGTTCACTGAGTTTGTTCAGATAGTAATGTGAATTGTATTTAAGTGCATATATAATTTGTCTAGCATCAGAGGATCTGAGGAAATCACTGAATAAAAGCACCAATCTAATAGTAAAGATCCCTTAGTTAGGATATGCAAGAATATCATTCAAAAGTACTGTCATATAGTCTGAATAAAAAAGCATAACAAGCGTCCCTTTTTTTCCACAAAAAGAAACTACAGCTTTGGATAGTGCTCACGCCCTGCCAACACAAGGCCATAAAACAGCAGATGTGTTCACTTTTTTTATAAGTAAAAAAGGACAGATGTCATGAGCATACTTACATAAAATAGTTGTACAAGTGCTGAACGTAGGAAGGAGTAGAGCCTCAAAACACGAGAAAATGGACAAGAATCTTGAGAAGTAATCTGAGAGCAGTTCTCAGGCAATATCCACTCAAGTGTAGGAATGACAAGCGATTTTAAGAGAACAATGCTGCAAAAAAATCGAGATTATTTTCCTCACATGTATAGCATGTCAAATTTTGAAGAACAAAGTGGAAGAGCACCGATAAAAGAGTTAGAAACAAAATCTATTGAAAATATCAAGTGTTACAGCTTAAAACTGTTATTGGTATACATCAATCTAGAGATTCAACTGATTATAACTATCAAGAGAATATCTACAATCAAATGCAATGAAAATGACAAGATAACACTTCACAACTTGAGCCAACTAGCTTCTGCAACCTATAACAATAAATGCTTTCCATATGTTTCCTTAAAGAGGATGCTAGATTTTCAGCTCTTCCAGCTAAATAAATGTGGTTTAACAGTCCTAGTCATCCACTTCATAGCTCTACTTCACTTTTCTAGCTCAAGTCTACCTCATGCTCCAAATTTGAGCTTTTAAGAGAAACAGCAACCGCTAAGAAAATTCTGCCCATTAAGAACTCACTATGTTCATTATGAGTATTAAGAGTTTCCAACGCACCCATGATTAGTCTTCCTACAATCTTACTCTTCCTTTTTCTTCACAAGATTCAGTGGGTAAACTCTTAGATGCTCCGAACCATGATGTAACCATCCAACCTGCCAATAACCTCATAGAGTATCTTGAGCGATTTTCTTCCAAATTTATAGCACTTCTCACGTGGCGATTAACTTAGATAGACAGGAAAGTAGCGCTCCACGATAAGGAGTACCTCCCTCTTCATTAACATTGAGTACCAGTGGGTACTTCAATGGTCCCACTATCTCAAATTTCTCCTAAATTTTCCCCTTTTCCCTCAAAAGCACAAGTTTTACGCAAAGCCAAAGAAACTTCACCACTCGCGCAACAGCACCGACCTCACCACAATTCGCAAACAGGATCATAATACCTAAAAAGACCTCTCAATCGAACATCACCATCATCAATGCCACAGGTAACAAAATCCACCTCATTCCGCATCATAATTCCCCAACCACATTCAGAACAATGGACAATCAAAGAAAGGATCTTTCCAACCGATGAACTAAAAAGCAGTGCCTCCTCAAGCTACCGTAGCTTCCGATCTCCGCCGTCACCAACACACAGACCGACTGCAAACGAAAGCCGCGATAAAAAAAAAAAAAAAAACTCGAAACCGCGAAATCAACCGACAGAGAGACCGTTACCTGCCGAGGAAGATGAAGCCGTTGAGGAGAAAGCACTGCCCCGTCCTGATCGACAGCTTCTTCGACCTACGCCGAACCGCGAATTCAACAAACCAAAACCACAAAAAAAAAAAAAAAAAGCACCGATCGAGAAGCGGCAACGAAGCGAAGGTACTTGAGGCAGAGGGAGACGACGCGGTGGAGGCAGCAGGCGTCGGCGAATCCGGCGAACCAGAGGCGCGACGCCTCCTTCGTCCTCGACATCGCGACCTCCATCGCCGAGAAGGTTTGCTTGCTTGCAGTTGCAGAGAGAGGGAGTGCGTCTGCTGCTGCTTTACGTTTTCTACAGGTGTTGCCGTACGCTCGGATTTATTACGCGGATTCAATAGAGATTGGATTTGATCACGATTGCGGAATGTGCAGTTATGAAGGCAAAATCCGCATGAAGTGGCTTTGCACGGTGTGCTTACTTAAAAAAGCATGAATTAATGAAAAAGTGACCTATTAATAAATAGTTCATTACCTTTACCAAAAAAAAAAAATAGTTCTAATAATAAATCCCGACTTAATCATAAATAACGGTCTCTATTACAAATTCAAAATGAGATAACAAAGAAAATGCATCGATTTAATTATTTCTAGATCAATGAGTGTGAAAGCCGTGTTTAGACTATTTTTGTATAAATGAATGGTTTCGCAATACTAGAGGTAGAACTATATTTTTGACGTAACTTCGATTCAAAAAATTCTATTTTTTGTTATGGCTAGAGAAAGGAGCTTTATGATGGCTGCGCATGGGATCACATGACCACTTCAATGATAAGACGGGGATGTGTGAAATTGGATTTGATCACGAGTGCGGAATATGCAGTTATGAAGGCAAAATCCGCATGAAGTGGTTTTGCACGGTGTGCTTACCTTAAAAAAAGCACAAATTAATGAAAAAGTGACCTATTAATAAATAGTTCTAATAATAAATCCCAGCTTCATCATAAGTAACGGTCTCTCTGTTACAAATTCAAGACGAGATTAACAGAGAAGAGAGCAAAGAAGTTGCATTAATTCGCTTTGTGAAATGTGGCATGTTACATTTTCAAAAATTATTGTTTAAGAAACTATTTTGCAGGAAAATAACCATGTTTTCTTATATTCGGCTAAAATTTGAAAATGAATTAAATGCTCATTTTCAATAATTTTGTATTAGTTTATTTTTAAAATTGATTTTTCAATTTTTAATTTTTTTATTTTCCTTTTCTTTTTCTTTTTCTTTTAAGACCATTTTTAAAAAAAAAATAAACATAAAACATAACAATGAACTTCCGTGCTCATGTAAAAGGCTAAGAATCATTATCAAGTCATCGCTACAGACTCAATGCATGTTCAAAACTTTGATAAAGCTTTAATCAAGAGACGAATTTCACATGTGCCTTGACCGCATTTCTCAAACTCGATTACCCATGTTAGATTGAGAATCAAGTCTCGTACCTGGTAGATGCCATGACTAGGAACACCCCGATCGAACTTGAGAATAGGAATTCCCAAGAAATTCGTCGCCGGTGGGTCAACGTTGCAATGCCCCGGACAACTTTAAGAAACAATGGAGAAAAAGATCTAAGGCGGGCGAGAATTTGCGATCCAGAAGGTTTTTTTTTGGCTCTCGCTTCTTTGACGGATGCGTGCAAACAGTAGAAGGCAGTCGTCGGCGAATGCCTGTGACCACCCGTCGGCGGACGGCAGATTTCTTGCTCGCGGGCGTCGTCCCTCGGGTGCTCGTCCATCGTTCCAGAGGGAGTGAATTAACGTGGGGATGGAGGGATGGGCTCCACTTGTTGTACGGGCCAAAATGATGGGCTAGATTGGAGCCCAAACTGAATGGGCCAAATTAGATCAAAATGGATGGGCTTCGGCCATAGTTATTCTGATGAACAAAACAGGCCCAATCAGATTGAGGCCTTTTCTACGGCGGTTATTTCTTATTCGTCCATTATTTTTTTTTATTGCCCCTTTGATTTATTTATTTATTTATTTATTATACACATATCACAAAATGCGTATTCAATTTCTCAGCGAAATTTCAGGTTTCGGCAAAGTTAAGGCATGTGCGCATAGGGTAAAGGTTACTTGGAGAAATAGGACGGGGTGAACAAAGAAGTTTTATTATCGGAACTTTTTTTTTAAAATAATATGATTTGTTAAAATTCATGAAAGGATTAATTTAATCATGATTAAATAGGTTGACCCATTTATTGGAAAAAGAAAAGAAACAATCCAAATGATTTTCGTGCCCTTAATTTTAAGAACCGCCGTGGTCCACCTTTTTGAAACAATGATTTTTTAAGGAAATTTTCTTTTATTTATTTGTTGGAAATAACTATGGGAAAGTTTCAAATGAGTTGATCTTTTGTAGACGGGAAAGTGTATGAATTGACTCGCGAGTAAGTCTTTTTTTTTTTTTTTAATAACTGTAAGTAAACTTGGCCATGGTTAGTTGTAACTTGTATGGTGGCAAGATTTAAACTAGGAAAATTTTAAAGTTGCAATATTGAGTACGGAGTATTCAAATTAAAAGATCTTATCAATTTTTCTTAATTTGTGTTGCTGTAATGGTACGTAGTACATAACATATCCTTGTAATTGATTTTTTTTTTATAATTATCCAAAAAATTGTAAACATAGTATTATAATTTTATCAATTCAATTCTAAACCTTTTGATTTTGCTAATCAAGTCATCAACATTTTCACGTCTTATCAATTGAGTCTATTTGGCCAAATTTGGTTGGAGATCATTGATGTAGATGCTTGTCTATCACATGGCATGATCACTGTTAACATAGATAATTTTTAAAAATATTTTAAATATTTTTTAAAATTTTTGAATTTTTATTTTATTTTTTCTTTTCTTCCTTATTTTTCCAACTTTGGTCAATGAGGTCATTGGTCGACCATCACCAGCCATAGGCGAGTGTGACAAGCCTCACTTGGTTTGAGCGAGGTCGTCTTCGGCCATGGGCAAGGGCTATAACGGTCTTACCGCCCACAAGTGAGGGGCTTGTGACCTTACCCAAACCAAGCAACATTAACGATTTCCAGTCAAAATTGACTAGATTAACTTAATTGAAGCAATTAAAAGATTTAAGATTATATTGACAAATTTGTAATAGGTTTAAGATTTTTTGGACTATTTTTTAAAAAATTAATGTATTCCATTATGAAATAAGAAAACAAAAGAGAGACAGAGAAAAAAGAAAAGAAAAGAGCATTTTGAAGACTTCTTGCACACTAAGATCGATTCGATATGCAAAGTACTTTTGAATTAGATTCTTAGGCATTCTTTATGTTTTAAAAGATATGCATTCACAAAAGCCTCAAGAAAAATAATGAGATTTTATGATTAGTCGAATTAAGTGTTCGATAGGCATAATATGCTCTAGTACGGAATATCAAAAACAAAAGTACGTGATGATAACTGAGATAGGTCTATCCCGACCAGCATCTCTAAGCAATTAGAACACAATCTCATCTTCAGATATTCTACATTCTTTAACATTGCCCACGTGGTTTTCACAACGGAGAGAATTCTCTTATGGTAAAATTGAATGCTCCATCAATTTCTAATCTTGTAAGCTCTCCTCTACGGTCTATGTTACGAGCGGACATGTTAGGGTGTATTTTCATTATATATATATTGGCAATGATAAGTCCCTCGCAATTTAGGTTAAAGGTCATTGAACGGTTATGTGAAAATGGGAAGCTAATTTTGTCTTATTTTGCTAGGTTATATATCAAGTTCTTTTTCATTTTTTTTAAAGAAGAAGAAATAATTACCCTACGAAGGATCCCTGCAAATATTTAGTTTGAGCATTGATATTTCTACATCAAATAACCATTGACTGGCCAAATGCCTAAGATAATATGTTTTTTTCTGTCATAACGTGGTTAAGGTGCACTTCTAGATAATTTTGTTGGAGCATGTCTACGGAGGTGTCGGGTTGTGGATTAGTTAAAATGAAGGGACATTAGATATTGGACGATAAATAGTTTGACACTAAGAAATTAAAGATTGTATAGGAAAATAGAGTGCGAGAAGAGAAAAATATGTGGAAAATTTGCGTATGGATCTCTCAAATTCAAGAAAAGTCGCATTGATCATCTCAATTTCAATTCTAAACAATGATGCCAACCTTTGGCGTAAAAGGAAAATCATTCCACCTCTTATTCGTGATTATTGTGGTGGATTAGAAACAAAAAAAATTAAGGATGATCTTGCATTTTCTTTATCCCCTAACTAAAATAGGGAAAGATTATCAAAAAAAATCATAAATTTATTGTAATTGCGACAATTCAGTCATAAACTTATTGTAAAATCATTAGCTTTTAAGTGGTTAGAGCTTTATCAGTGTTTCCCATGTGGCTTGGACTTAAATTGAAGTCCAACCTAGACAAACTAGGAGATGACATGGCATATGGTTTAATTGATTCACCAATTCTCCTTATCTTCTCTTTGTCTTCTTTGTCTTCGTCTTCGCCCTTCATCTTCATCTTTTATTAATAATTTTCATTTCTCAACCACCTCTATGTCCTAACGTGACCACCAAAATCAAAACAAATTGTAAATGGAAAAAAAAAATTCCTCTCGCTCATTCGATGATGCATCTTTCGTGAATCTATCTTATTCCCATAAATGTCATCTATCTTTTACCATGAGATTTGGTTCTCCTCCTCCAACTTGAGCCCTAGCCTTTATCCTACATGTTGAAAAAGATAGAGTGAGAGTAAAAGGTTTTAGAAAAAGTGAGCTATTTGAAGAAGCGAGATAAGGAAAATATTTATATTTATCTTAATGTCTCTTGGTCTAGAAGTGGGTTCTTCGCAAAATCTTCCAAGAAACGTTTCTCGTAATGAAAGCCATTATTCTTGAAAAAATCTTGCATGATACTATCAGATGTATTCTTACGAAGAATTTGATAATTTTTCCATGGGAATTTTCTATTTTTCACCTGAAAACTTACATTTTTCTTTCATTCTTTGGAGACATGTTTTTAAAAAATGCTTGAACTTGGATGAACCGAGAGGAAAAGATGAGAGACGATTGGATGAATTGAGAGCAAAAGATAAGAGAGGAAGTGAGATAGTGGGAGTTAGAAGAAAAAGAGAGAGAGTTTTTGTGATCAATACGATCAACGTTCAACTAGAGCGATTGCAGTAATGAAATAGACCATTTATGTTGAAAAAGACACGGATGTTGATAGGGATGTGGAAAGAAGATTGGAAACGGTAAAAAAGTTTAAAATTACAGGAACAAAGAAGAGAGAAAAGATGGAGAGATGAGAGAGAGTCGTCGCATAATAAATAATTTACGTAATAAAAAACAAATAATAAAGACACCGGATGGCCCACCAAGGGGGAAAGAAACATGTGGTAGACCCATCAAAATTGAGAATGACAAAATTAACAAAAGCTGTGGCATAATAAAGGCATTTTCCCCATCATTTTCTCCGATTGTGCACGTATGTTGCATGTGTATTGCACATCAAATTTTTGAACCAATGGCAATAGATTGTGTTACTTCAGAAATCGCCATGGTGATTTTCATGTTGTTGTTCTTGTTCGTCGTGTCACGGTGGATATGAATGGAGTAAGCACATCAAACACATTACGAAAATCGCACAAAGGTATAAATTTAATATATTTTACCCTGACATTGTCCACAATACTAATGCCCCAACATACTCAATTGAAAAAGATTATGACATTGTGAGTTTATCTGATCAGAAAATTATTTTTACTGAAGCATAAATACAAATGAAAATTAACATTTAAGTTCAACAAGTATAAATATAAATTTAAATATATAAATATAAACAAACATTAAAGGTACTTTGTGATAAGAGGTTGGTAGTAAGAGATTGTTCAGGAAGCGGTTTGATGATAATTCAATTCAAGATGTGATGGTTTGTTGATCGGCTGATGATGATTCATTTGCTTCCTTTGATGATTCCTTTGCTACAGGATGTGGAGGAGGCAGAAATGCTTTGAGGAAAATTTTCTCGTTTTTGAAATCATCATTCCTGAATAATTTTTGCATCATATTTTCAAATGCTTCCTAATTCTTAAAATATTCATATTGTTCCCATAAACGTCATCTATCTTTTATCATAAGACTTGGTTCTCCTCCTCCAACTTGAGTTCTAGCACTTGCCCTACATGTAGATAAAGATAGAGTGAGAGTAAAATGTTTAAAAAGAAGTGAGCTATTTGAAGAAGCGAGATAAGGAAAAAATTTATACTTACCTTGATGTCTCTCGTTTTGGAAGCGGATCCTTCACAAAATCTTCCAAGAAATATTTCTCATTACGAAAGTCATTATCTTTGAAAAAATCTTGCATGATTCTATCGGATACACTCTTACGAAAAATTTTATAATATTTCCACATGAACTTTCTATTGTTCACCTAAAAACTTATATTTTTTTCCCATTATTTGGAGGCATGTTATTAAGAAATACTTGAACTTGGATGAACTGAAAAGAAAAGATAACAAATGATTGGATGAACTGAGAGCAAAAGATAAGAGAGGAAATGAGATAGTGGGAGCTAGAAGAAAAAGGCAGAGGGTTTTTACAATTAATATCATCAACATCCCACTAGAGCGACTAAAGCAATGAAGCCGGCCATTTATGGTGAAAAAGACATAGATGTTGATAGAGATGTAGATAAGAGATTGTAAACAGTAAAGAAGTTTAAAATTGCAAAAATAAAGATGAGAGAAAAGATGAAAAGACGAGAGAGAACCATCGCATAATAAAGATAGGACGTAACAAAAAAATAATAATAACAAAGACACTAGATGGCTCACCACAGGGAAAAAAAGACATAGTCGGCCCAACAAAATTGAGAATGATAAAATTAAGAAAAGCCATCGCATAATAAAGACATATTCTCCATTATTTTCTCCGATTGTGCATATACATTGCACGCGTATCGCACGTCAAGTCTTTGAACCAATGGCAAGTGATTGGGTCAGTCAGCAAGCACTAGGATAATTTTCGTGTTGTTGTTCTTCCTCGTTGTGTCACAGTGGATATGAGTGGAGTAAGTACATCAAATGCATTACGAAGATCGCTCAAGAGTATAAATTTAATATATTTTATCCGATATTGTCCACAATACTAAGGCCCCAACATACTCAATTGAAAAGAATTGTGACATTGTGAGTTTAATTGATTAAAAAATTACTTTTACCTAAGCATAGATACAAATGGAAATGAACATTCAAGTTCAACAAGTATAAATATAAACTTAAATATATAAATATAAACAAACATCAGAAGTGTTTAGTAATAAGAGGTTGGTGATAAGAGGTTGTTCAGGAAGAGGCTTTGTGATAATTCAATTCAGGATATGATGGTTTGATGATCCATTGATGATAATTCATTTGCTTCCTTTAATGATTCTTTTGCTACAAGAGGTGGATGAGACAGAAATGCTTTCAAGAAACTTTCCTCGTTTTTGAAATCATCCTCCTTGAATAATTTTGCATCATATTTTCGGATGCTTCATGACTCTTAAAGTATTCATATTATTCCCATAAACGTCATCTATCGTTTATCATGAGACTCGGTTATCCTCATCCAACTTGAACCTTAGCCATTGCCCTACATTTAGATAAAGATAGAGTGGGAGGAAAATGTTTAAGAAGAAGTGAGCTATTTGAAGAAGCAAGATAAGGAAATGATTTATACGTACCTTGATTTCTCTTGGTCTCGAAGCGGGTCATTTGCAAAATCTTCCAAAAAAGATTTCTCGTTATGAAAGTCATTGTTCTTGAAAAAATCTTGTATGATACTATCGGATGGACTCTTACGAAAAATTTTATAATTCTTTCACATGAACTTTTTATTTTTCTCCTGAAAACTTAAAATTTTTTTTTCCATTCTTTGGATGCATGTTGTTAAGAAATACTTGAACTTGGATGAACTGAGAGGAAAATATGACAGACGATCGGATAAACTAATAGCAAAAGATAAGAAAGGAAGTGAGACAGTGGGAGCTAGAAGAAAAAGAGAGAGAGTTTTTATAATTAATATCATCAACGTCCCACTAGAGCGACTGCAACAATGAAACTGGCTATTTATAGTGAAAAAGACATAGATATTGATAGGGATGTAGATAGGAGATTGGAAACGGTAAAAAAGTTTAAAATTGTAGAAACAAAGACGAGAGAAAAAATGGAGAGACAAGAGGGAGCCGTCGCATAATAAAGACAGTACGTAATAAAAAAGTATAATAAAGACACTAGATGGCCCACCAAAGAGAAAAAAAATAGACGTAGTAGGCCCAACAAAATTGAAAATGATAAAATTAAAAAAAGATATCGCATAATAAAGACATATTCCTCATCATTTTTTCCGATTATGCATATACGTTACATGCGTATTGCACATCAAGTTTTTGAACCAATGGTAAGTAATTGAGTCACTTCAGCAAGCGTTAGGGTAATCTTCGTATTGTTGTTCTTCCTTGTCGTGTCATAGTGGATATGAGTGGAGTAAATACATCAAAAGCATTACGAAGATCACTCAAGGGTATGAATTTAATATATTTTACCATGGCATTGTTCACAATACTAAGGCCCCAACATACTCAATTGAAAAGAATTGTAACATTGTCAATTTAATTGATTAGAAAATTACTTTTACCTAAGCATAGATACAAATGGAAATGAAAATTTAAGTTCAACAAACATAAATTTGAATTTAAATATAAACGAATATCAAAGTGTTTGGTAATAAGAGGTTGGTGATAAGAGGTTATTTAAGAAACGGTTTTGTGATAATTTAATTCAGAATGTGATGGTTTGATGATCGATGGATGATAATTCATTTACTTTCTTTGATGATTCCTTTGTTACAGGAGGTGGAGGAGGCAGATATGTTTCAAAGAAACTTTCCTCGTTTTTAAATCATCATCCTTGAATAATTTTTACATTATATTTTCGAATACTTCATGACTATTAAAGTATTCATATCGTTCCCATAAATGTCCTTTATCTTTTATCATGAAATTTGGTTCTCATCCTCCAACTTAAGCCCTAGCCCTTGCCATATATTTAGATAAAGATAGAGTAAGAGTAAAATGTTTAAGAAGAAGTGAGCGATTTGAAGAAGCGAGATAAGGAGATGGTTTATACTTACCTTGATATCTCTTGGTCTCGAAGCGAGTCCTTAACAAAATCTTCCAAGAAACATTTCTCGTTACGGAAGTCTTTGTCTTTAAAAAAATCTTTATGATACTATCGGATGCACTCTTATGAAAAAATTTTATAATTTTTCCACATGAACTTTCTATTTTTCACTTGAAAACTTATATATATTTATATTTTTTTCATTCTTTGAAGACAGGTTAAGAAATACTTGAACTTGGATGAATCGAGAGGGAAAGATGAAAGGCGATCGGATGAACAAAGAGCAAAAGATAAGAGAGAAAGTGAGAAAGGGGGAGCTAAAAGAAAAAGAGAGTTTTTACAATCAATATTATCAATGTCCCACTAGAGTGACTGCAGCAATGAAATCGGCCATTTATAATGAAAAAGACACAGATGTTGATAGGAATGTAAATAGGAGATTGGAAACGGTAAAAAGTTTAAAATTGCAGGAACAAAGACGAGAGAGGAAAAGATGAAAGGCGATCGGATGAACAGAGAGCAAAAGATAAAAGAGAAAGTGAGATAATGGGAGCTAGAAGAAAAAGAAAAAAAAATTTTACAATTAATATCATCAACGTTCCATGAGAGTGACTGCAGCAATGAAATCGGCCATTTATAATGAAAAAGACACAGATGTTGATAGGAATGTAGATAGGAGATTGGAAACGGTAAAAAGTTTAAAATTGCAGGAACAAAGACGAGAGAGGAAAAGATGAATAGGGGTGATCGGTTTTCGGTTTGGTCCGGTTCCACCTTGAAACCGGGAATCGGACCGGGAGCACCAGTTCCCAAAATTGCAAACCGTGGACCAGACTATTTGGTCCTAGGACCGAGAACCGGACCGAACATCGGTTCCAGTCCGGTCCGGTCCGGTCCAAAAAAATCGACTTTACTTTTTTGCACTAAAAAACTAAAGAGTGACCGCGCTTTTGACCGATCAATCCAATTCGATTCTCGGGCAATTCAACAAAACTAACCACACGTGTTTCACGTGCAAAATATTCAACTTTCATTCGTGTGATTCATGGGATCTCTTGAAGTCTTAATCTCACATCGAAACTAACAAGGAGATTTTTTTTATAAATAAAAGAGTAACAAAATAGGTTTTAATAGTCTCTTGGCCACATAAGAGGTTGCTACCTCAAATTGCAACTTTGGTTGCAATAAGTTATCATGTTTATATGTTTTATTAATTTTATGTATATAAATTATATATAAAAAAATTTGATTCGATCCAATCGGTCCGGTTCGGTCCGGTTCCCACCTTGAACCGGGAACCGGACCAACCGCCACCGGTTCCAAGATTAGGAAGCTGGGACCGGACCGCCGACCATGGGAACCGCACAAAATCGACCGATTCAGTTCGGTCCGGTCGGTTCCCGGTTCGGGCGGTTCTCGTTGCACTCCCCTAAAGATGAAAGGCGATCGGAGGAACAGAGAGCAAAAGATAAGAGAGAAAGTGAGATAAGGGGAGTTAGAAGAAAAAGAGAGAGAGTTTTTACAATTAATATCATCAACGTCCCACTAGAGTAACTGCAGCAATGAAATCAGCCATTTATAATGAAAAAGACACAGATGTTGATAGGAATGTAGATAGGAGATTGGAAACGGTAAAAAGTTTAAAATTGGAGGAACAAAGACGAGAGAGGAAAAGATGAAAGGCGATCGGATGAACAGAGAGCAAAAGATAAAAGAGAAAGTGAGATAGGGGGAGCTAGAAGAAAAAAAGAAAGAGTTTTTACAATTAATATCATCAACGTCCCACTAAAGTGACTGCAGCAATGAAATCGGCTATTTATAATGAAAAAAACATAGATGTTGATAGGAATGCAGATAGGAGATTGGAAATGGTAAAAAGTTTAAAATTGCAAAAATAAAGACGAGAGAGGAAAAGATGAAAGGCGATCGGATGAACAGAGAGCAAAAGATAAGAGAGAAAGTGAGACAGGGGGAGTTAGAAGAAAAAGAGAAATAGTTTTTACAATTAATATCATCAACGTCCCACTAAAGTGACTGCAGCAATGAAATCGGTCATTTATAATGAAAAAGACACAGATGTTGATAGGAATGTAGATAGGAGATTGGAAATGGTAAAAAGTTTAAAATTGCAAGAATAAAGACGAGAGAGGAAAAGATAAAAGGCGATCGGATGAACAGATAGCAAAAAATAAGAAAGAAAGTGAGACAGGGGGAGCTAAAAGAAAAAGAGAAAGAGTTTTTACGATTAATATCATCAACGTCCCACTAGAGTGACTGTAGCAATGAAATCGGCCATTTATAATGAAAAAGACACAGATGTTGATAGGAATGTAGATAGGAGATTGGAAATGGTAAAAAGTTTAAAATTGCAGGAACAAAGACGAGAGAGGAAAAGATGAAAGGCGATCGGATGAACAGAGAGCAAAAGATAAGAGAGAAAGTGAGACAGGGGGAGCTAGAAGAAAAAGAGAAATAGTTTTTACAATTAATATCATCAACGTCCCACTAAAGTGACTGCAGCAATGAAATCGGCCATTTATAATGAAAAAGACACAGATGTTGATAGGAATGTAGATAGGAGATTGGAAATGGTAAAAAGTTTAAAATTGCAAGAATAAAGACGAGAGAGGAAAAGATAAAAGGCGATCGGATGAACAGAGGGCAAAAGATAAGAGAGAAAGTGAGACAATGGGAGCTAGAAGAAAAAGAGAAAGAGTTTTTACAATTAATATCATCAACGTCCCACTAGAGTGACTGCAGCAATGAAATCGGCCATTTATAATGAAAAAGACACAGATGTTGATAGGAATGTAGATAGGAGATTGGAAACGGTAAAAAGTTTAAAATTACAGAAACAAAGACGAGAGAAAAGATGGAGAGACAAGAGAGAGCCGTCGCATAATAAAGACAGCACGTAACAAATAATAATAATAATAATAATAATAATAATAATAATAATAAAGACACCGAATGGCCCATCAAAGGGAAATAAATAAATAAAAGACGTAGTGGGCCAAACAAAATTGAGAATGATAAAATTAAGAAAATATAAAATTAAGAAAATATATCGCATAATAAAGACATATTCCCCATTATCTTCTCCGATTGCATATATACGTCACACACGTATTGCACGTCAAGTTTTTTAATCAATGGCAAGTGATTGGGTCACTTCAGCAAGTGCTAGGGTGATCTTCGTGTTGTTGTTCTTCCTCATCGTGTCATAGTGGATATGAGTGGAATAAATACATTAAATGTATTACGAAGATCACTCAAAAGTATGAATTTAATATATTTTACCCTGACATCATCCACAATACTAAGGCTCCAACATACTCAATTGAAAAGAATTGTGACATTGTGAGTTTAATTTATTAGAAAATTACTTTTATCTAAGCATAGATACAAATGGAAATGAACATTCAAGTTCAACAAGTATAAATATAAACTTGAATATATAAATATAAACAAACATCAAAAGTGTTTAGTAATAAGAGGTTGGTGATAAGAGATTGTTCATGAAGCGGCTTTGTGATAATTCAATTTAGGATGTGATAGTTTGATGATTGGTTGATAATGATTCATTTACTTCCTTTGATGATTCCTTTGCTACATGAGGTAGAGGAGGCAGAAATGTTTCAAAGAAACTTTTCTCATTTTTGAAATTATCATCCTTGAATAATTTTTGCATCATATTTTCGGATGCTTCATGACTCTCAAAGTATTCATATTGTTCACATAATTGTCATCTATCTTTTATCATAAGATTTGGTTCTCCTCCTCCAACTTAAGCCCTAACCATTGTCATACATTTAGATAAAGATAAAGTAAGAGTGAAATGTTTAAGAAGAAGCGAGATAAGGAAATGTTTAAGAAGAAGTGGGTCCTTCGCAAAATCTTCTAAGAAACCCTTATCATTACAAAAGTTATTGTCCTTGAAAAAATCTTGCATAATACTATCGGATGCACTCTTACGAAAAATTTTATAATTTTTTCACATGAACTTTTTATTTTTCATCTAAAAACTTACATTTTTTTTTTCATTCTTTGGAGACATGTTGTTAAGAAATACTTAAACTTGGATGAACCGAAAGGAAAAGATGAAAGACGATCGGATAAACAGAGAGCAAAAGATAAGAGAGGAAGTGAGATAGTGGGAGCTAGAAGAAAAAGAGAAAAAGTTTTTACAATTAATATCATCAACGTTCCACTGGAGCAATTTGCAGCAATGAAATCGGCTATTTATGGTGAAAAAGACACAGATGTTGATAGGGATGTAGATAGAAGATTGGAAACGGTAAAAAAGTTTAAAATTGCAGGAACAAAGACGAGAGAAAAGATGGAGAGATGAGAGAGATGATAAAGAGCTGTCATATAATAAAGACACAATGTAACAAAAAAAATAGTAATAAAGACACTGGATAGCCCACCAAGGGGAAAAGAAAGACGTGGCGGGTCCAGCAAACTTAAGAATGATAAAATTAACAAAAGCCGTCGCATAATAAAAACATCTTCCCAATCATTTTCTCTGATTGTGCACATACGTTACATGTGTATCGCACGTTAAGTTTTTGAACCAATAGCAAGAGATTGGGTTACTTCAGCAAGCGCTAGGGTAATCTTCGTGTTGTTGTTCTTCCTTGTCGTGTCACAGTGAATATGAGTGGATTTAGTATATCAAATGCATTAGTAAGATCGCATAATAGTATGAATTTAATATATTTTACCATGATATTGTCCACAATACTAACACCCCAACATACTCAATTGAAAAATATGGTGACATTGTGAGTTTACTTGATTAAAATTTTTACCCAAGCATAAATACAAATGAAAATGAACATTCAAATTCAACAAACATAAATATAAACTTAAATATATAAATATAAATGAACATCAGGGGTATTTGGTTATAAGATGTTGTTCAAGAAGCGGCTTAGTGATAATTCAATTTAAGATGTGATGGTTTGATGATCGATTGATGATAATTCATTTGCTTTTTTTTTTTTTATGATTGCTTTGCTAAAGTAGGTGGAGGAGGCAGAAATGCTTGAAGAAATTTTTCTTGTTTTTGAAATCATTATCCCTGAATATTTTTTGCATCATATTTTTCAAATGATTTCTGACTCTTAAAGTATTCATATTGTTCCCATAAACATCATCTATCTTTTATCATGAGACTTGGTTCTCCTCTTCCAACTTGAGCCCTAAACCCTTACCCTACATGTAGATAAAGATAGAGTAAGAGTAAAAGGTTTAACAAGAAGTGAGCTATTTGAAGAAGCGAGATAAGGAAAAGATTTATACTTACCTTGATGTCTCTTGGTTTGGAAGCGGGTTCTTCGCAAAATCTTCCAAGAAAAATTTCTTGTTACGAAAGCCATTATCCTTGAAAAAATCTTGTATGATACTATCGGATGCATTCTTACGAAAAAATTGATAATTTTTCCACGTGAACTTTCTATTTTTCACCTGAAAACTTACATTTTTTTTTTCTTTTTATTCTTTGGAGACATGTTGTTAAGAAATGTTTGAACTTGGATGAACCGAGAGGAAAAAATGAGAGATGATTGGATGAACTGAGGCAAAAGATAAGAGAGGAAGTGAGACAATGGGAGTTAGAAGAAAAAAGAGAGAGTTTTTATAATTAGTACAATCAACGTCCGATTGGAGCAACTGCTGTAACGAAACCGGCAATTTAAGGTGAAAAAGACACTGATGTGAATAGGAGATTGGAAACGGTAAAAAAATTTTAAATTGCAGAAACAAAGAAGAGAGAAAAGATGGATAGTTGAGAGAAAGCCGTCACATAATAAAGACACCTCGTAACAAATAATAATAATAATAATAATAATAATAATAATAATAATAATAATAAAGACACCAGATGTCCCACAAAGGGGAAGAAAAAGATGTGGTCGGTCCAGTAAAATAGAGAATGATAAAATTAAGAAAAGCCATCGTATAATAAAGACATATTTCCCATCATTCTCTCTAATTGTGCACGTATATTGCACGTGTATCGCACGTCAAGTTTTTGAACCAATGACAAGAGATTGGGTCACCTCAGCAAGCGTTAGGGTGATTTTCGTGTTGTTGTTCTTGCTCGTTGTGTCACTGATTATATTTTTCTTGTGGGGATGACTCGTTTGGGTCTTGGTTGAAAAAGAAGAGGAAAGATTGCCACTATGGAGACGGAGCAGCTGCAATGGTGGCAGCGATAGCTACAATCCCCACCACTATAGAGAGCATCATGGAGGAGGCGGGTGCTACGGTGGGAGGGTTGGTTGTGGCAAAAGCGATGGTTGTGGTGGAAGCGGTGGTTGCGGTGGACAGGATGGTTGTGACAAAGGCGGCAGAGGATGTTGAATATACCTTTTAGGTGTGAATTGAAGAAACAAAAAGGTTTTATTTCAATAAACCGCGATGCGATGTTGTGGTCTCCATCAAATTATATTATGATTATTATTTAGGGTTGAGTTAATTGTAATTTATTTTTATCATACCTAAGTCTAACTTTATTCTTATCTTATATATAGAGAGATCTTGTGTTCTTCATCGGTAATGTCCATAATATTACATTCTTCTCTCATCACAAATTTCAACTGTCCAAATGAAATTGGATGAGCCCTTACCTTAGCCACTCTCGCTTGAAGTATTTGCTAAACTTTTTTTAGGGTACACATAATCGTAGCACGTAATTAAGTTTATTTTGTAAATAAGATAACCCAAAGAGAATTGATTGGCATTTCATTTTATGTATTAATCGTAGTAATCTAGTATAGCTTAAATCATATGTTAACCATCTCCATATAAACTTTTGGGAAAATTTCAAATAAGAGCCCAAAATGGAAATTATTTTAAATAAGAGCCCGAAGTACCCTTATTCTCTCAAATGAGGCCCCAGAGTGAACGTCGTTTCAAATAAGGGCTCAAAGTGCATATATTAATTTCAAAGAAGGGCTTGAACTCACCAAATATGAAGAACAACTTCATCTTTTTAATTTTTTAAAAATTATCTTTTTCTTTCTTTAATTTTTCTTTTCAAAAATCTAAAAAAAGAAAAGAAAGAAGGAGGGTCTAACCTCCGCCCCATTGTTGGTGAGGTGGCAACGAAGGCCAATGGGGTCGTCGGCACCTAGGAGAGGGCTAACGACCTATCTGACCAGAGGCGAGGATGGTCCTTGCCAAAGGAGGAAGAGGGTGGTGACCCTTTCTTAGATATGGGAGAGGGTCGCCCACCCTCGCCAAAGGTCGCCGACTGTCACATAACTTTGGCAACCCTCACTTAGCACCATTGACTTCTAGAGATGTCAGGCGAAGTAGCCCTCGCCTGGGGAGGGTAACCCTCACGTCAGGTAAGGGTAGCCCTCGGCAGTGTCAAGCGTAGGCATCCCTCGCCGGATCTGGTGAGGGCTACCCTCACTTGCCCAAGTGAGTACGACCCTTGCCCAACCCTGGCAAAGGCAAGAGGTGCCCTCACCGAATTTGGTGAGGGACACCCTCGCTCGACTTGAATGAGGGTGTCCCTCGCCAACTCTTGCTCAATGTTGGCGAGGGTGACCTCTGTCAGCCGTTGACAGCCATGTCCGGGGAAGGGATGAGGAAAAAAAGAAAAAAATGATAAAAAAATTAAAAGAAATTAAAAAATATATAGTTACAATTTTATTTTTTACCAAAATACCACTTCGTGATGGTTGGAAAAGTTACCACTTGCCAAAGGCCCTTACTTGAAACGATTTAGCCACTTCATGCTGTTACTTGAAATAATTTAGTCACTTTATGCCCTTATTTGAAAGGATTAATACTCTAAAAAACCCTAAATTAATATTGTCGCGACCAATTTTTCGGGTGTGGATCACCTAGGGTTTGGCTAATGGATTGTTAAGCCTAGGCTTAACTCGGGCTCTCCCAAGCCCATACCAATTCGCGACTTTAGGTTCAAATTCTTAACATGCAAATAATTTTTAATTAGGAGTCGCCACTAATCTATTTTTTGGTGGGTCGATTAGAAACCCAAATAAAGTAACGGGAGATTTACTTTATTCCTACGAACCGAGAGATTTGGATACGAGGACTTGGTTCGTTGAATTTCTCTAACGCCCTTTCGGTACCATTTCTTTTATTTTGAAAAAAATGTTTTTTGCAAGCAACTTGGGTCTATTTTAAATCTATTTCCCTAACATATGAGGTTATCGTGCGCACAAAAACCACCAATTTAACACTCAAATAAACAATAAATAAATTGCAAAAACTTACCTCAAAGCAACGAAAGCATCGCAATGTTAAATTAAAATCCACATCAACAATCCTAGATATGGTTTTTAATTAACACACAATTTCTTTTTTTGTTTTCTCTTAATTAATGAAAATAATGTAATATGCAACGCAATATTAACTAAATGACCTAATTCTAATAACATGCAATTTCTAATTGACTAGACTTAGCGACAACCACTAAATGGCATGCATTTCATGAATCTAATCTTAATGACATGCACATGACATTTTTATTTTCTTTTTCCTAGAGAATGCATTTTATCTTAAATAATAAAACTAATTTAACCTATGACTTTTTTTGTATTTTTCAAGAAATTCGAAATTAGGTGAAATGTGAAAATTACCTAGCTAGATTAAGATTCTATTCAATTTGTATCGGGAATTAGGTTGAACCAAATCCTAATTTAAACTAAAATATTATCTTAACCCCAGATAATCCTAAAATGCAATCTATCTAATATGCAGTGAGGTGCAAATAATGCCCTAACTCCACATGACATATGCATAATGACTTTTTGTTGTTTTCCCTTTTCTCTTTTTTTTTTTTTTTCTTTCGAAATTAATAATTGCCAAATAATTAAACATGCAACTCAATTTAAAATCTAGCAACCTAAATTGATTTTTTTTATTTTTTTTAAAATTCGAAATAAAATTCCTATTCTAAACATGTAAACCCTAAAACATGCAATATTCTAACTCAAACATATCTCAACATAAAAAAAGCAATTAAGACAAGACAACTTATTCAAAATCATCAAAATATCACACATCGTTCAGATCAAGAGATAATTTTTATTTAGTAAAATCGATAAATTGATCTTAAACCTTAAAGATCAAAATATCAATTTTAATCCCATTTCGATAAATTATTTCATCTAAAGCGCTTATAGATGAAATAAAAAATCATTGTGATTCTTAATCAAGTGACATATTGAGATTTCCAATTATCATAGAGAAATATTTCAAACAAAGAAACCAATATATAAAATAAGATAAGATAAAATAATTCAGCCTAATAAAATAAAGCAAATCTACCTAATTCGATTTTTTTTTTCCTTTTTAATAAAAGAAAATCTTGACCACCGGTTTGGGACTCCGGCGAAGGGTTCCGGCGAGGGAGAGCTCGTCGGCTAGGGTTCCGGCGAGGGCGGACCGGTGGTGGAAGAGCTCCGGCAACAAGAGGAACGGCGGAGACCGGCGTGGGGGACTCGCGGGTCACTGCCGATTGCGAACAGCAAGTGCTGTGCAGAGGGTTCGGCTCCGAGCGGCGTCGGGGAACTCGCGGAGGCGCGGTGGTGGCCGGCAGGTTTCGGGGGTCGCTGGCGTCACCGGAGGAAGTCGTGCACGGCGGTCGTCGGCGCTGGGTCACAGCGAGGGAGCCGGAGGCGCTGCAGCAGAGGATGGAACGGCTCGGCAGGGGCGGCTCGGCGTCGACTCAAGCTCGGCCGGAGCAGGAAAAGGCGGAGTGGCGGAGCAGTGGACGGCGGTCGCGATGGGCTTCGGCCCCGGGCGGCGTCCGGCGGGCAGGGAGCGTCGCGGTGGCGGCGCGATTCTGGATCTGGAGGAGGAAGGGCGTCGGATCTGGATCGGCTGGCATCAATCGCGGCTGGATCAGGGGACGTCGGTAGCTGAGTCGCGAGCAGAGGCGAACTCAGCTCAGATCTGCCGGTGTCGGTTTGTCGCGGCGAGCTTCGCGGGGAGGATGGCGAAGCGGCGGTGGCGGAATCGTAGTGGTGGCTGGCGAAGGCGGTGCCGGCGAGGTGGACGCGGGGCCGACGTGGACAGGGAGTCCACGAAGAAGACAACACTGTTGCCCCCTTTTCTCCTTTCGTTTTTTTTTTTTTTTTTGACCTATCCTCTCTCTCACGTCACTCTGCACTGCTCTCTGCCACTTGACTTTGACTCTTTCCCTCAAAAGCTTTTTCTTTTCTTTTGTTTTTGTGTTGATTTTTTTCAAAGAACGAATAAAGATCCCCTCTCGTAAACTGTGGCCGGGTGTTTCTATTGTGTGACCTCCTTAAATAAATTGCACGCACGGTATTATATAGGTCTAAAAAATATATCTCTGCGGTATATATTTTTTCCTTTTTGTTCGCGCATGATACCCCTAGATATATCGTTGAAATATAACCACCTTGCGTAATATTTCCCTTTTGTATTTTTCACATATTCTATCTAAAATTTTCCTTTTTGCTTGAAAATTCATCCTTTGGTGTATATTGCCTAAATGTGTGAAAAATCTGAACGGAATATGTGAAAAATCTTGCACTCACCGTCAATCCAACAAAATAAATAAAAAATGTTCCTAAACTATATGCCATGTGATTTTATTTTTTCAGGGATAAAATTAACCCCTAATTTTTAAAATTTCTAAATGGGTCGCCAAAATTTAGGTGTCAACAGCTGCCCCTTTTTGAAAGTAAGCTCGCAGAGGTTGCCTTCAAAGACAAATTGAGACCTAAATTTTGACCATGCACATGTAGTGAATGATTTTTTGTTGGAACGTAAATTCCATTTTTTAATGCAATTTATATGATGCATGGAAATACTAATGCAAATGATAGATAAACCTACCTGGGATAACTTACCTTCGAGGAGGATAAAGTAATTCGAGGTAGTGAGTGTTACCTGTCCAGGATCCGTACCATTCTACGGTCGCCTAGAATAGTAACATGACTTTGTGGAGGTACTGCTTTCCTAGGACCCGTACCATTCTACGGTCGCCCAGTATGGCAGAAAGGAGCTGCTTTCTCAGGACCCGTACCATTCTACGGTCGCCCAATACGGCAGAAAAGTTTTGTAAGGAACTGCTTTTCCAGGACCCGTACCATTCTACTCGCAAGACGCGAAATGCTTTGTCTAGGACCCGTACCATTCTACGGTCGCCTAAACGGGGATTCATTTTCCAGGACCCGTACCATTCTACGGTCGCCTGAATAAGGAATAGGTGTTGTCAAGGACCCGTACCATTCTACGGTCGCCTCGACAAAGAAAATTATTTTTTTAGGACCCGTATCATTCTACGGTCTCCTGAATGAGAGAATTGCTTTTCCAGGACCCGTACCATTCTACGGTCGCCTGTTAGAGCAATAAATGTTGTCTAGGACCCGTACCATTCTACGGTCGCCTAAACTGAGGTTTTGCTTGGCTAGGACCCGAACCATTCTTCGGTCGCCCAACCTTGCGGACGTAAATCATCCAACCGGGACCCGAACCATTCTTCGGTCGCCTTAATCGATTGAATGCGGAGGAAAAATCTTTGGGGGACAACTCCATTGAGTGTCGGTGTAAAGAACTCTGGGCTACAAAAGCACGCCAGGTCGATAAAAGAAATCCGGGCTACGGAAGCACGCCGGTTCGATAAAATGGACTCTGGGCTACGAAAGCACGCCAGGTCGATAAGAGAAATCCGGGCTATGGAAGCACGCCGGTTCGATAAAATAGACTCTGGGCTACGAAAGCACGCCAGATCGATATAACTGGACAGCTTGACCAAGTCAAGTGTCGATGCACTTGAGAGAGAATACCTGCACAATGACAAGTATTTTAGAGTATGGTAGAGATATACTTACCTGGTGATATCTCTGATTCTTGGAGAAAAATGTCTTTTGGAATTTAGATATCCTGTGGAGGTCTTTCACCTCATGGTGGAGGTTTCTCATCTCCTAATATCATGAAACATTCTGAAAGGAACTTGAATTACCTGTCAGACATGGTTTAGAGCAAAACTGATATGCATTCATCAAAGAGATAGACAATTTGAGCTACTCTAGAATGCACATTTCAAAATTCAGTGAAATTCTCATTAATTCAATCGGGTTCATGCATAATGACCTTTGCATCACCCAAATTTCCACTGGAGAGAATTATCATTCAAGACAATCTTCACTCATAACATGGATTTCCTAAGAATACCAAATGAGACCTTTAGTTAGAAAGGACTTTCACTCACTCTCATTTAGAGGCTATTTTATGAGAATCACTCCATCTAACTGTCATCATACCAACAATGGTCCGAGTATTCTCGCAAGCGGTACAACCTTACCAATCTGAGAGGTCTTTAACAAGGACCATAATGTAGGCATGGTCAACGGCTTAACAAATGGACTCTTTGAGTCAAGGCTATTGAAAGAACAACTCTTTAATAATCTCCGGGTTTACAAGTCAAGAACCCTGCAAAATGAGAAAGAAATAATCTTGCTCGCACTCCTTCGAGCGATGCTTATGACATGTGAATTCATACGCTAATTCAAGTGCCCTAATTAGAAGAGACTTTACAAGGAACGTAACATAGGTTGGGTTAATGGGTTGAGAAATGAAATGATCATTAGGCTCAAAATATGTGTTAAGGGTGAGAGTTGATGATCATCTTGGCATTGCCACCAGTTTTCTTTTTCACCATCAGGGACTGTCTTCATGAAATGCCCCATTGATTGTAAAAACTCAACATTTGAGCTCTTTGAGTATTACTCCATTGGGATTTAATTCTAGCAATTGACAGTCATCTATATTGACTCTCTTTTTTCATTTATGGGCATTGGCCTTGCTTTTACTAGGCACACCGCTTTTTCATGCCCCTAATTCTTGTTCATTTTTTCTTCACTTTTTTTTTCATGGGCATTGGCCTTGCTTTTACCAGGCACACTGCTTTTTTATGCCCCTTAATTCTATTTTGATTTTTATGCAAGTGTCAAGCAATTACACTTTGAATGACATTCAAACTTTCAAAGGTTTTCATCTGTCTTTTGCCTTGCCCCGATGTGGGGGATGATCACCAACTGGGTTTAAAGGAAACGAAATTGCGGGCTCAAGTGGGCTATGCAAAGGATATAAGTATGTAGGATAGAGAAAGAAATGCTCTTCGTCATCCTAAGGCACTTAAATTACCACATGAATTCAATGTAATAGCATGACTAGAAGATTGATGCAAGTGAAAGTAAGAAAATTTCAATCCATTTTCTTGACCTTATGGTGTTGTCTTACCCTCTCATTTGCCCCAATGTGGGGTGGTTCTTGACAGGGGTAATTTGAAAGGAATTTTCATAAGTGTATGAAGCTCAAAGTGGTTAAGCAATGGAACACCTGTTGTGTTTGGGATAGAGAAATGAATTGCCCCTCATCATTTCGGTTATCGTACCTTTTGCGAGAGTACTCTTTACCTTGTAGATATGGAACTTTCTACACTCATCTCACAAGTGTATAAGTAGGGGACTGTGTATAGGATAAGGCTTGCCTTTCATCATCCTGACACATCTCATTCAGCATTTTTAAGCATTGATGTCACTCCATTAAATTGTCTATCTTGACAAATCTCCACATGAAATTGGTGAGCTAAATCAATATGAAAATTCTCTCTTCAAAAGAGTCCAGCAACTTTAAGCATGAAAAGTGTTTGTGACTTCAAAACAAACAATTTATTGCACTCAAAACATGGTTTTAAGCATTCATTCAAGGAATTGTCCCACGAAGGGATTGTCAGCAATGGATGTCCTTGGATTGTCTCTATCAATCAAAAGTGAAAATCCGCTTTTTAATTTGATGAATACTCTGTTCTTGCTTTTGCCCCTGCACAAGAGAACGTGCATGAATAGGATACTATGCAACTCAAAGTAAATTCAAATTGCACAACCATTTTGGCTCGGATCGAGATTTTGTCTTAGTCATGTCACTACTAGAATCTGTAGTGTTCCCAATTTGTCATCTCTTTCACCAAAGATGGATGATCCTCTTTTAACTTGCTCCTCATTTAATGGGCGAGAATGAAAATTCCGTCAAGCATGGAAATGGAACACACTTTGTTTGGCCCTGATGTGCCGTTTCAAATGCTTTCTTATCAGGTCAAGAAAGTAATGCTCTGAAACATGAAGTAAATGAGTCAGAAAATTAAACAGGGCTAATGCATGCTTTTGGAAATGGCTTCAAAAGTGATTTTTTTTTTTATATGAGGAAGCATAAAGAAGCCCAGTCCTCAGAATTCTCCTTGGATGATATTTTCTTTTTATTGTTGGATATCGTCACCGGGCTAGTTTGGAGTACCCCGTCATGCCCTCAAAAACTGGAAATAAAATTGCAATTTCATTGAATAGAATCAAATGAATTACATTATTGGAATGGAAATTATGATTCCTAACCCCTAAAAAGAGAAGAAGTCAAAAACAATTTCTCGAAAGCAAAAACAATTCCTAAAATGTAATAAAAATTCCCTCATGGGGGGAATGTGCAATTGAACATGCCCCTAATTAAATAAGGAAAGCGATTTACTTAAGACCATGAATTATGTGCGCTTGAGTTCTTCACCCTCCTTGATCTTGTGATGCGAACCCTCCAGGTTAGAGATTCTTCCTTCTAGATAAGTCACTAGTCTCTTCATGGTGGCATCAAATTCAGCTACCTCAGGAAAATGAGACAATTCAAAAGTTCTTTTGGCTCTCTTCTTTGAGTTGCAGTTTCTCACTGAAGATAGAGTACTTATGTCATCACAGCCCTTTTGCTTGATGAGAAAAGCCACAGTAGCAGACAATTCATCGACTTGACTTTGGTGGTGTGCCATTCGCTTGTTCATATTGTCAATGATACGGTCCAGCACCTCATTTTGATCCGCCATTTTAACCCTCGGCCGTGTACGGATGGGTGAGCGAGATCGCTCCATAATCACCTAAAGGAAATAAACAGGAACGTGTAAGCATGAGTTGTAAATGGAGAGTCGATCCATGACAATGATCTAATTGATTTTTTTTTTTTTTTTTTCATTTTTTTTAATTTATTCATGAAAAGTCTATGCAAGAAGGGAATTTCCTAAAAAAAAAAAAAAAAAAATGGATATCCTAGTAAAACCAAATTTTCTAGACATGGTGTAAAAAGAAATTCTCCAAAGTTTTTTTTCGCTTCTTTTTTTTTTCAAATGCACCATCCCCTAGCAATTTTCATTTTATTTCCAATTGACAAATGAATCAAATCAATTATTGACCTAGATTGTCATGGACCGACCCAATAATACGACAAATAAATTGCATAGTATAGGGATAGGAAACTTACTTCACCAAGAAAAATTGACAGCAATCACATAAGCATGCACATGAGATGTGAGGCTCGATTTCTACTTTAGATAGGCTTAGCAAAGTGGAGTTAAAAGGATGGGATGACTTAGTTGCAGCCTCGCGTACTAAGCCAAGTCCTCTTAACTCCGGCTCAGTCAAGAATGATACTCCAATGCGACGCAGCCTCGCGGCGAGAGGTAAACATTCTTAACACCAAGAAAAACTTTCGGGATTGAGTTGGGCAACCTCTACTACGCGGCCTCGCGGTCGAAGTCGTATCCAACTCAATACCATCCTAAATGTCCTAGTGCGGCCCAGGTCCGGCGGCAGGTTGTGTGTGCAAAAGTGTAGTGTTAAATGCAGGGCACGCACAATAATTCAAACAAACAACACTTCAATAGCTTGAATTTAAAACATTCATCCCCAACTCCAACCTGCAAGACAAGGGTTAGCAAAGACTACTCCCCTTATATCTCCTCATCTGCAAAAACATTTAACACCTTAAATGTTAGGGATATACCTGGAATCCTCGCTGCCAAACAAAAACATTTTTCCAAAAAATAAAATTGGTCTAAGTCCACTAAGAGTTTCAACTCAAGTCCCCAGCGGAGTCGCCAAGCTGTCGCGACCAATTTTTCGGGCGTGGACCACCTAGGGTTTGGCTAATGGATTGTTAAGCCTAGGCTTAACTCGGGCTCTCCCAAGCCCATACCAATTCGCGACTTTAGGTTCAAATTCTTAACATGCAAATAATTTTTAATTAGGAGTCGCCACTAATCTATTTTTTGGTGGGTCGATTAGAAACCCAAATAAAGTAACGGGAGATTTACTTTATTCCTACGAACCAGAGATTTGGATACGAGGACTTGGTTACGCTGAATTTCTCTAACGCCCTTTCGGTACCATTTCTTTTATTTTGAAAAAAATGTTTTTTGCAAGCAACTTGGGTCTATTTTAAATCTATTTCCCTAACATATGAGGTTATCATGCGCGTGCACAAACCACCAATTTAACACTCAAATAAACAATAAATAAATTGCAAAAACTTACCTCCAAGCAACGAAAGCATCTGCAATGTTAAATTAAAATCCACATCAACAATCCTAGATATGGTTTTTAATTAACACACAATTTCTTTTTTTGTTTTCTCTTAATTAATGAAAATAATGTAATATGCAACGCAATATTAACTAAATGACCTAATTCTAATGACATGCAATTTCTAATTGACTAGACTTAGCGACAACCACTAAATGGCATGCATTTCATGAATCTAATCTTAATGACATGCACATGACATTTTTATTTTCTTTTCCTAGAGAATGCATTTTATCTTAAATAATAAAACTAATTTAACCTATGACTTTTTTTGTATTTTTCAAGAAATTCGAAATTAGGTGAAATGTGAAAATTACCTAGCTAGATTAAGATTCTATTCAATTTGTATCAGGAATTAGGTTGAACCAAATCCTAATTTAAACTAAAATATTATCTTAACCCTGATAATCCTAAAATGCAATCTATCTAATATGCAGTGAGGTGCAAATAATGCCCTAACTCCACATGACATATGCATAATGACTTTTTGTTGTTTTCCCTTTTCTCTTTTTTTTTTTCTTTCGAAATTAATAATTGCCAAATAATTAAACATGCAACTCAATTTAAAATCTAGCAACCTAAATTGATTTTTTTTTATTTTTTTTAAAATTCGAAATAAAATTCCTATTCTAAACATGTAAACCCTAAAACATGCAATATTCTAACTCAAACATATCTCAACATAAAAAAAGCAATTAAGACAAGACAACTTATTCAAAATCATCAAAATATCACACATCGTTCAGATCAAGAGATAATTTTTCGCTAGTAAAATCGATAAATTGATCTTAAACCTTAAAGATCAAAATATCAATTTTAATCCCACTCGATAAATTATTTCATCTAAAGCCTTATAGATGAAATAAAAAATCACGGCGTGGTTGCGAATCAAGTGACATATTGAGATTTCCAATTATGCATAGAGAAATATTTCAAACAAAGAAACCAATATATAAAATAAGATAAGATAAAATAATTCAGCCTAATAAAATAAAGCAAATCTACCTAATTCGATTTTTTTCCTTTTTAATAAAAGAAAATCTTGACCACCGGTTTGGGACTCCGGCGAAGGGTTCCGGCGAGGGAGAGCTCGTCGGCTAGGGTTCCGGCGAGGGCGGACCGGTGGTGGAAGAGTTCCGGCAACAAGAGGAACGGCGGAGACCGGCGTGGGGGACTCGCGGGTCACTGCCGATTGCGAACAGCAAGTGCTGTGCAGAGGGTTCGGCTCCGAGCGGCGTCGGGGAACTCGCGGAGGCGCGGTGGTGGCCGGCAGGTTTCGGGGGTCGCTGGCGTCACCGGAGGAAGTCGTGCACGGCGGTCGTCGGCGCTGGGTCACAGCGAGGGAGCCGGAGGCGCTGCAGCAGAGGATGGAACGGCTCGGCAGGGGCGGCTCGGCGTCGACTCAAGCTCAGCCGGAGCAAGAAAAGGCGGAGTGGCGGAGCAGTGGACGGCGGTCGCGATGGGCTTCGGCCCCGGGCGGCGTCCGGCGGGCAGGGAGCGTCGCGGTGGCGGCGCGATTCTGGATCTGGAGGAGGAAGGGCGTCGGATCTGGATCGGCTGGCATCAATCGCGGCTGGATCAGGGGACGTCGGTAGCTGAGTCGCGAGCAGAGGCGAACTCAGCTCAGATCTGCCGGTGTCGGTTTGTCGCGGCGAGCTTCGCGGGGAGGATGGCGAAGCGGCGGTGGCGGAATCGTAGTGGTGGCTGGCGAAGGCGGTGCCGGCGAGGTGGACGCGGGGCCGACGTGGACAGGGAGTCCACGAAGAAGACAACACTGTTGCCCCCTTTTCTCCTTTCGTTTTTTTTTTTTTTTTTTTTTTGACCTATCCTCTCTCTCACGTCACTCTGCACTGCTCTCTGCCACTTGACTTTGACTCTTTCCCTCAAAAGCTTTTTCTTTTCTTTTGTTTTTGTGTTGATCTTTTTTCAAAGAACGAATAAAGATCCCCTCTCATAAACTGTGGCCGGGTGTTTCTATTGTGTGGCCTCCTTAAATAAATTGCACGCACGGTATTATATAGGTCTAAAAAATGTATCTCTGCGGTATATATTTTTTCCTTTTTGTTCGCGCATGATACCCCTAGATATATCGTTGAAATATAACCACCTTGCGTAATATTTCCCTTTTGTATTTTTCACATATTCTATCTAAAATTTTCCTTTTTGCTTGAAAATTCATCCTTTGGTGTATATTGCCTAAATGTGTGAAAAATCTTAACGGAATATATGAAAAATCTTGCACTCACCGTCAATCCAACAAAATAAATAAAAAATGTTCCTAAACTATATGCCATGTGATTTTATTTTTTCAGGGATAAAATTAACCCCTAATTTTTAAAATTTCTAAATGGGTCGCCAAAATTTAGGTGTCAACAAATATGCTTATAACAAATATATCCCAAATTAATTTTTTTATAACCAAAAACCCAAAATTAGTATACCTTTGATAAATTTATTACAAACTGATATATTTGTGATAAATTTACCCTTTGTTATTTTCTATTAAATTTTATTATCAAATTACTAAGTTAGATTACATTAATAGTTAATTGGTATACAGTTGAGATTTTACTCTCTATTTGTTATAGTTGTAATATTTTTATGATATTAATCTAACTTAATAGAGGGCATATTTGTCACAAATATACTAATTTCTGGTTTTTAACAAGTCAAACAAATTAGTTTTTGTTAAATATGTCACAAGTATACCAGTTTATGATTTTTTGCCGTTATTTGTGGTAAATTTATCATGGGTGTATCGGTTTGAGGTTTTTTGTTATCAAAGCTTTTGATAAATTTATTATAAGTGTACTAATTTGAGATTTTTCGGGGTATTAATTTTATTTGAAATAATATCCACTTTGACCATTTATTTGAGAAAACTAGGGCACTTCAGGTCATTCTTTGAAATTTTCTTGAAAATTTTAATATATCACCATCATCATCGGCATGCATATTAGATTTGGATCATAGCAATTCATTATTACTGCATAATCATATTTGCCGTATAAATCATATCTAGGAGTCAAAGTTTGCAGAACCCTTGTTTCATCATATGATACTTAGGGATTCGCTTTCGTTTGCTCATGATGCATTCCACGATCTTTTATCTTAACAATAATTTATTTATTTATTTTTATTATTGAGTGTCTTTTTATTTTTTACGCGTCCATGCGATCTTTTCAGTTTTTTTTTTTTTCCCTTTCAGCATTAACACCTAATAACCTGATACAAATGTTAAGAAAACGATCAATCCTGTACCATTTAATAACTATAAAAAAAAAAAAGGAATATCATTTAGAGAATATCAATCAAGAGCCACTGTAATGTAACATAGTATGTGGGCTTGCCTTAGTGGACGGGCTTGAAAGTGAGTGGGCCTGTTCAGGCCCACAATCAGGCCCAGTGATATCTCTGTCCAGCTTCTTCCTCGTTCAGCCACCGTCGAGCTCGCGATCTCCCTCCGCTTTCGTGCTCGATCACCTCCCGTCGGGCGGCCGGTGACCGGAGATAGCCGCTAAGAACGATGAGCGGTGAGGACGGCGGAGCGTGGCGAATCGTCCACGTGCCCTGCCGGCTGCCGGTGCCGCCTGATCAGCAGCTCACAGGTTATCTTCTCCATAGACGACCGACCGAATCCTGAGGAAAAAATCCGAACTTGAACTTTTGCTGATGTGTTTTTGTTGCAAGCAGTGAACGTGGTCGCCGCTCAGATTGAGCAGCCGAAGCGCACGAACACAATCATCAGGTCAGTCTCAGTGTCTTACGTTGGACTGAGCTCTGTTCTGCGCTTCTCGGACCTTGCTGTTTCAGTATCAGGTTTGATTTTTCGCTCAAATTTGGGAGTTGATTGTTTGGTTGTCGGTTAGGCGTTTGAGTCAAATTGCGTCGTTGGAGGACCTCCACCACGTGAAGCGGGTGAAGAAGAAGTGTCTCGAAGGAGGTACATTCTTTTTGTTACCGGTGTGATTGGTCACTTAATGATGATGCTATTTGAACATCATGGTTTCTTGCATCTTTGAAATTTGAGGAACAATCTTTGCTGCGCATGTCATTTTATAGTATTAAGATGGAAATCATGAGTTGGAGCTTTAGTCATCAGGATTGGAGCCTTACTCATTGTGTGAGCCTTACTCATTTGTTTATGGGTTACCATATAAAAGTTTAAAAAGTCATTGCAATGTTGTTGTCATGGTGCGAGGGTGTTTAACAGGAGCGATTTCATGCGAAGAATTAAATGTTTATTGTGTATACTCACGTGTGTAGTCTTCACAGATGAAGTGGTTTTGCACAGTGCTTGCTTAAACGCCCAAATTAATGAAAAAGTGACCGATTAAATAGTTCTGATAATAAATCCCGACTTAATCATAAATGACAGTCCATTACAAATTCAAGATAAGATAATAAGAAAATGTATCAATTTAATTATTTCTAGACCAATGAGTGTGAAAGCCGTGATTAGACTATTTTTGTATAAATGGATGATTTCGCAATAATAGAGGTAGAACTATATATTTGATGTAACTTCGGTTCAAAAATTTCTTTTTTGGTTTTGGCGAGAGAGAGGAGCTTTATGATAGCCGGATCGATCACACGAGACCAGTTCAATGATGAGTCGGGGGAGTGTGGACATAGCGGCCTCTTACTTAGTGAAGTCGAAATTTTTATTCTATGTGACTTTCTAGGCTTAAATTAAAGTTCAACCTGGACAAAGGAGGAGATAACGGGGCATATGGTCTAATTAACTCGCCATTTCCCCTCTTCTCTTCATCTTCTCCGTCTTCATCCTTCGACTTCGTCTTTTCTAACATTTTTCACTTTCAAACGCCTTTTTCTCCCTTTTTTTATGATCATTTTCTCAACCTCCTCTTTGTCCTGATATAACCAGCAAAATCAAAACAAATTATAAACGGAAAAAAAAAAGTACTCCTCTTGCTCATACGCTTTTCGTGAACCTATGATTGGGAACAATAAAGCTCTGATGGATCTGGGAGATGATGATATCTGTGGTCGCCATGATTTCTCTGGTCGAAGGTCCTCATTCGGCAAGGGCCAGAGACATAGTACATGACGACGATTTGACTCCGAAGAGCAACCAATTCATTCTCGTAACTATGTTGCTCCCTCTCATTCGCTGCTCTTGTTCGTCCATTATCTAACTAGAACACGCTTTAATTTGGAAATATTTGTCCTGGTCTGATGAGTTTTATTGGGGATTTCAATACCTGATTTTGTCACAACTCCTCAATAGAAGAACATAACGAATTTAGGAAAGAAAATAAATTTTGACCCAATTCCCCCTCATTGGTTAATTTAAAGCAAATAACACAAATAGACGACGCTATTTAGCATTAACATTGCTCACTTCACTTTATTGATGAATCACGATAGACTATTTATATTAAAAAGTTATCAGAAAACATTTTCTAGCAACTCAAATCAACAATACCGAAGTAATCATTTTATTAAAAAATTGGTACTCTAGTTATCGCTCAAAGAGTTTGGATATCAAAGTAAGTGACTATGAAAGTTACGATAATTCTAAAATCATTTTCTCCATTTATGCATGTATAAGGTTTTATCAGTAAAAATATTCATAATTTTTACTAAAAAAGAAAAACGGATGTGTACGTGATTATCAATAAAACGTTCAATTCCATTGTATTGTTGAACTTACGAAAAAATGCATGTATTAAACAAATATCATAATATGTTCGAAAAAAGTTATTCAACTTTTAACTAATTTCTAATTTTAAAGGTCAACTATTAGTCAATTATCATTTGTACATCACATAAACATTATGATAGAAATATTAAAAAAATTCATATTAGAAAAGACATCTTAACAAAATCTTGGAACATAAAGGATGTTATTATAATATGCAAGCTTTCTCATTTGTACTGCAAAGCAAACTCATTGCATCATCACTTTAGATTACATCTTACTAAATATAAAATTTTCTTAGATACTTTAAAAAATGACAACAAATATACATTTGTATTTCGGATAGTATAATCTCCATTTCATTTCATGTGTATATATATATATATACCATCAGAGAGATCAGGTATGATGACTTTACATTTATTGCAATCAAAAGGTAAAAATTAATTCTTTTAAGTTCCGTTCAGTGGATCACATATAATTATTGAGTTGATAACTTATATCTTATCTGTTAACGATAAATTTGAATTGAAAAATCCCACCTAAAGGGTGTAGTGATGACAACAAGACAAGGCTGAATGGAATTTGAAGTTACGAGATATGCGGCGAGTGGTGAATTAGGTGGGAACAACCGAATTGGGAATCCTTTCATTATCTTATTTCACAAAAAAAATTAAAAATAAATCAAAATGACCAAACGAAACCTTGTGGGATGGACTATTTCTTTCATCTTCATTTCGATTTACTAACTTATAAACAATTATGGCAATGCATAAAAGTTGTCATGGTACCATTTTGTCATGTCATGCCCAAACCACCTCATCCACGTATAGCCAATAAGACTCGACCCACGGCTATGGCCTCCATTATACAACACAAATGGGTACAGAGCTAGCCTGCGGTTTCATGCAGTGCCATAAGATGTGCTAGCTTTGCAATGGGCTTTTTACCTACTCTCACTCACCCTAGGCACGGATGGTTACTATACCAACCTACCCAACAGTAGCCAGAGTATGCATACATGCCCCAACGTGGAGTCTACCTTCCTTACCATGAAACCCCCAAATTCCCTATTTATTTTTGTCTTCCTGACAAAGAGGAATACAGAGGATAGCGCGGGGTCTCTCACCCTAGGACGATTCTCCTGCCTGTTTCCTCCTTAAGCCTTTTAAGGACATGCCTAGGTCCATATGGCCTCCAGTATACAATCACAAATCTACTTTACAATTTAGTTACTACATAATTTTTTCGTAATTTTGACTAATTAAAAAAAATGTAAGAATGGTGCCCGTGCTATGCTCGATCCCCATACTAAGCATAGCCAAGAGGCTGTCCTTTGGCTCCAAGATGAGAAATCTTCAAATAGATTTCCATTCCAATCGATCTCTCTAATAATTTCGATTGCAAGTCTTGATCTTCAATGAGAGAATTCTTCTCATTAACAATAGCGAACCACAATTGTGGTGTTCAGATATATATAGAGATGTCAAAATTTTAAACCCATATACAATGAGATGGGTCACATGTAAGTTAATTAAGTTTCAATAAATGGATTGTTAATGGGTATGGGTTCTATGTAATTTACATAGGTTGTAAATGGCGTCTTTAAACTCATTTAACTTATAAATGTTATTAGTTGAGTCAACCCATTAATGAGATATCATCTTCTTTAACAGTTTTTACAATTTATCTTTTTTTTGAAAAATTTCCTTTTTATAATAATTTTTTAAAATTTTTATTTTCTTTTTCTTTCTTTCTTCCTTTTATTTTTTTTTCTCCAACGAACTCTTGTGCCAATCCTCGCTGGTTGCAAGTGACAATCATGAAGCCCTCGCCGATAGTAGGCGAGGTTCGTAGCTCTTGCCCAATCAAAGCTCGCCAAATTTGGCAAGGCTCAAACCTTCCCAATTTGGTGAGACTCGAGCTCACGATTGGGCCAGCTTGAGTGAGGCTGTGATTGGCTCACCGAGTGGTTATTGATCGTTGCCTTGGCCGATGACCGAGTGAAGACAAAGAAGAAGGAAAAAGATATGAAAAAAGAAAAAAATAGAATTAAAAAAAGTGGAATTTGGATTTTTTAAATAAAAATATAAAAAATAAATAGAAAAAGAGCGCATGGAAGAAAATTAAATCAAAATGGTGGAAAATATTTTGAGTCATTTTTAGTTTTTAACCAAACACCAAAAATATATTATCATTTTCCAGAAATATAATATTTTTCCTAAAATAAATGAAATCTTTAATTTTAAAAAAATTATCCATTAAATTTGTAATGGTAGGAAATTTTTTTTTTAACAATATAGATTATTTTAATCGTAAAAAAAAACTTTTCTTAGATTTAGCTAAATATAAAAGTGTTTTAGCAATGTAGGTTAGATCGAGTATAGGCCAAGCCGAGCTGGGTTGGATCAAATCAGTCGAGTATGGGTTAAATAATTTACATTACCAATAAGTCATAAATTGATTAATATGTCAATTTGAGTTAGACCATTTATCATGCATGGTAATGTTTCTATTTATTATAGTTTTTGTTCTTTTGTTCCCCAAAAGAAAAAAAGAATATAAATCTATTTGGTAATGCTAACCGGGGAACCGATTTGGAACAGAAATAAAAAACAAAAAAAAATAGCTTCTTTTGTTCTTCTTCCTTGCCGCGGCCACCACCGACCACCTACCAACCACCGGCAACCTCCGGCTGCCCATGGCCATCGTCGACCTCTGCCGCTGCCATCGTCACTTGACCATCGATGACTGTTGTTGCTGCCACCACCGCCTAACTACCGATGATCGTTGTCGCCCGATTGTCGTCGCCGCCCACTGTTGCCCACAGCCCACTAGCCACCCTTGTCGGCCGACGATTGCGACCAACCGTTGTCGCCACCGTCAACCGTTGCCTATCGCCACACAATCGCCAATTGTCACCGCCGACCGCCGTCGCACGATCATCGCCCACAACCACCGGCTATCTACTAGTGGTGGTTGGCGGTGACGACTGATGGGCTATGGGCGGTGGTCTTGTGACGATAGTCAGCGGTTGTGCGGTTGCAAGCGGTGGTCGTGCGATGATAAACGGTGGTAAGTGATCCGTGAGTAAAAAGAAAAAATAAATAAATACAAAAATTTATAAATTGTACCAAATCAAATACATATATATTTTTTTTCTATTTCAAGAATAGAAAGTTTGTATAGTTACAAAATATCTTATTTTACTCAGAAATTATTCTTCAAAGTAGAAATAAAAAAGAATTATTTTGAAAAGAAATACTTTTTCGAAATAAAAACATTACCATGCTAACTCTTCATGGGGTGGTGGGCACACAAAGGTTCCGGTGCCATGGCGGGTGCATTCCAGCTCCCACGTTGGAGGCCGGACGCCGTTGCGATCTTGCAACTCCTACAAATAGAAGATCCGACGTTTCCCACCACCACCCCCCCAACCTCGTACGGAGGAACTCAACGTGCCGATGTGGAAGTTTCTTGACCCCTGACGTGGGCCCCACCAGAAGAGACGTGAACTGGCAGAAATCTCAAAATCAACTCCCTGGTAGTAGTGCCTGCATTTTCCGTCAAGCCAGTTTAGCTAGTCAATTTTGTGTTGGCGATTGGCAAGTTGGCATGTCATATTACCAACTTATTGTTTTATATCACACATTTTGTTTAACATTGAAATGGGAGCTACTTGCTGCTATTGAGATTGCACAATTTAGTTGTCTCAAGAGTTGTCCCAAGAGTGAGCAATGCACTAGTTTTTCTAGCTAGACTTAATATTATTAATATTGCAATGGACCAAGGAGAGTACTCGTCTTGGTAGTGTGAATGAGGCCTTGGTTCTTTTTTTTTTATTTTCAAGAATATTGTTACACACTTATTAACATTTGATTCGATGGCTTTTGAGATTAAAAATGTAGTGATACATCTAACCAATTCTCTAAGAATGACGTAGACCACTTCCTATGGTCGAAGTAATATTATTTACATATTCCCAAGTGAGATGGGAAACTTTTGTTCCTAAGCATCCTTTCATGGGTCATGGTGAGCTCAACTAATGTGGAATTTCCAAATTGTTAGTTTTCATGTCAGCTATTAGAGCACTCACTTTAGTTTCTTAATACATTATGGTATTGCGATTAGAAGGACGAATTTGAGTTGCGCCATTTTTTGTTTATAGACAGCTTATGTACAAAAAAGTGTACAACATGTTCTATGTAGGATTCATGAGAGATGGAGCAAAATGGTTTGTAGAGAACATAGACATTAAATTCATTGGAGGGATTTGTCCCCCTTTATTTTTTTGATGCAATCTTCGTGAGAATTTCTCTAGTTATTTTGTGTATGATGGTTTGCTTCATTGTCATCTTACCTACCTGGTTCATTTTTCCATTATACCTCCCTCTTGAGAAATAGTGCAACTTGATCATCTATTTTCTTTCTCTTTTTGCAACTTGTATATTATTACATGTCTAAGATTGACATGCAATCTTACATGATGAAGTCTATGCCATATAATGCATTTATTGATCACATGTATATTGATGCATACAAGGATTTGATTCCATCTCATCTTATCTTCCTCAAAAGTTGGGTAAGATATTGACTTAAGGTATGACAAATTTTCCCACCAAAGTTAAGAATGACCATGTTTCATTACTAAATTGCTATCTTAGATCTAAACTAATGTTGGTGATTTTTCCCAGATTTCACATTGTTGCATTTTTGTATGAAGCTCTAGGCTCAAGAAATTGACACTACACTACAGTAAAGTTGCAGAAAATGGCTTGAAACTCCATAGATGTACCCGCAGGAGTGTATAGAGTCCACGTATGCTTTTGAGATTGCTTGGTGCAATAAAAATCACCTATAAAATGAATCCTATCAAATGACTTCTCCAAGTGAGTTTTGTTCTTTTTTAAGGGAATTTTTTGACAGAAATTGTTTTATCTATGATCATCATTATTGTTGTCGCAAGAGATTAACTTGTCCCTAATTGGTTATCATAAAGGTGTCAGTCAAAGATTCGTTTGTTGTTTTTGTGACTTTTTGCATGGAGTTCTACTTTCTGAAGTTTGATCCAAGTGGAGCAGATCAAGTCAATACATATAATGCTTGAGCATGACCCTATTAGGTAAACATGGGGGTCATGAATGGATTAGGCTTAGTGAACATCTGGGTACAAAGTGTGGTTGGTTTTGAGTGTTAAGATGTGCGTGGAGGGCAATTTGATCCCTTTATCCACGAGGTTTTATCTTGAATACAAAATGGCATTTTAGAAATAAAGGAGGGAAAGTGGCGATTTTAGTAAAAAGGGAGGATGGTATATAGTATTTTCTCTTTTAAAAATCTACAGTTTGGATCTCTCCAACTCTAACATGATCAAGGAAAAGTCCAAGAAAATTACGCTCCGTTCGTTTTGCGGAAAATAACTTCCGGAAAAATATTTTCCCAAATTTCCGGTGTTCGGATGGCGGAAAACACACGGTCAACGGAAAATCCCTCTTGAATGAGCGGAAAATGTTTTCCTCTTTTGAAAAGAGGAAAACATTTTCCGCAGCTCTACGCGAGCTCTGGTGCTCCCGCTGCTCTTTCCTCCCTTCATGTTCTCATTCTCTCTCTCTCTCTCTTTCTTGCTCTCCCTGCAGAGGAGGCTTCGATGACGTCCTTCTCGGATCAGCCTCCGCCATCCCCGGCCGCTCCTCCGCTCCTGCCCGCTTGCTCCAGCCGAGAAGCCACCGCCGCCGCTGCGCTCCGCTTCCTCCGGCGGCTCGAAGCCGCTCGGGGGGATCCAGCTCAAGAGGGAGCACCGCGGAGGCGCCGGGAGGCTCGCGGGGAGCCCGCCGTCCAGGCCGGCCGCTCGTCGTGCGGCCGCGAGTCGTGAGCTCATCGGATCTGGCGGCGGAGCTTGCGGCTCGCCGGATCTAATGGCAGAGCTAGGGCTCCCAATCCGGGCGAGCTCGAGCTCTGTCGCCAGATCCGGCGCCCTCGGGTGAGATCGGCCGAGCCTCGAGCTCGCCGGATCTGGCGGCACAGCTCGTGGCTCGCCGGATCCGGCGACTGAGCTCGAGTCGCCCGATCCGGCGAGCTCGGGTGAGATCGGCCGAGCTCGATCTCACCTGAGCTCGCCGGATCTGGCCCACCGGGTGCCGATCTCACCCGAGCTCGCCGGATCTGGCCACTGGGTCTTGGTCGGCCGCTGGGAGGAAGGAGGTGGCAGTGGTGGAAGCCGCTCGGGAGGAAGGAGGTGGCGGCGGCGGAAGGAGGAGGAAGGAGGCCACGGCGGATGACGCCGCTCGGGAGGAATCGGGAGGAAGAAGGAGACAGAAGGAGGAAGGATAAAAAAAAGAAATAATAAAAAATAAAAATTTCTATTTTAAAAAATATAAATAATTAAAAAATCATTTTAAAAAATATAAATAAATAAAATAATTTTTTGGGTCAATTAAAAATATTAAAATTTAATTTTTGATAATTTTTTCCAGGAAAATGTTTGAGCTAACGAAGTGGAAAATATTTTCCACTCAAATTTTAGATGTTGGCCGAACACCGGAAAATAGAGTCATTTTCCTGGAAAATGACTTCCGGGATAATGTTTTCCGGAAACATAATATTTTCCGTGAAATGAACGGAGCCTTAGATGACCAAAACGATTATGTCTTTAAATATCACATCATGCAAAATAAATAGTTCTCATATTTGAAGCTAGAAGGTGCAAATATATGTACAAAGATATATTTAGCATGGTTTTGTATTTCCTTTATTAAAAGTAAGAAAATGAAATATAGCAGAATTATCTATAGGTATTTTCTTAGAAAGACACTAATATTGACTTACAATTACTATCTGCTTGGCAACTGTTAATGATGATTTATCAAAGGAGAAAGCCGCATAAAAAAGATGATTGAGCTGAGATGATCGTCCCCTCCTTCTAGAATAAAAGTTTCGACAATGACATATTTTTGTCCTCCTATCAAATCCATACTATAACTAGAAAACTGCACATCAATCATTGAAATATATCTCTTAATCGATTTATATGTGTTGTGTTCAGTCCATCTATTTCTTTAGAAGGTTTTGTACATTTAGGGCCCATCTTAGTTTCCTAAAAATGATTGGTTGGCTGGTTGTTCCATTGTTTTGTGTCTATGTATATATGCCCTCTCAATCTTAGTTATTATAAGTTGCAAATCCTTAATAAAGTGGACCCATAATGATTTTTAATTATTTATTATTTATATTTTATGGTCCAAAATTTACATACATGAAAGACAGTAGATGATGAAGGACAGTCATACAAGCATCTAACCACAGTCATATAAGCATTTCTCTTTACTCTGATATTGGTTCATAGGTCATATTTTGGTTTGTCCCAACTACTACATTTTGACCCTCGAAGAAATCGATAAAAGCAAATGGATTTCTCTTACGTATTCGTCTGGAATTTCAATGTTGTTCTATTTCTAAAGTCGGAAGATTGGGTTTTGCAAATTTTATATGTTTGGCTCGTGCATGAATAAGAAAGAATTGAAAAGGTCAGACAGGTGTTCCAAAGACAGCTGCTTGTTCTTATGCTTCTGGGTATGTAATTAACGTATCATGTATGACCTTAGGATATAGAATCTGCCCCATGTTTACTCAGCTCAGCTCTGGCAAAAAACGAGCAATAATTTTGCTGCATTATTTTTTGGACAAAAAGAAAATCAACGAAAAGAAAATACCATGCCGTAAGTCCACATGAATATCCAAAAGATTAACCAAAAATGGAACGTTAATTATATTGGCAATTGCTTTGGGCTTCGTAATTGCAGTCAGAGCTATTATTTTCAGTCATTAAATTAAATAACGTACATGTTTCAATCATAGCATTACTTAATATATCATTTTATTCCAGCGCGCGCATGTGCAAATAAGCAGGGTGAGAAGAAAGACAGGACTATACATTCTCCTTTCAGAAAAGAAGCATTGCTCCATCCCAAATTGTGGTTATCTTTTAGCAGGCTTTAGTGAGGAGGAGGAGGCATTATCACAAAAATTGAGATCCTTAGTAAATCTTCTTTAGATGAAATTGTCACTTTCTTTTTTTTTTTAATATCACTCTAAGATAAGATATTGGACAGCTCGCGTGTAAGCAAATATTATAAATAGCTATTTCAACTGGGAATTTTCTAAATTTTAGAGAGTAAATTTACATCGTAAGTTAATTAATTGTAAACAATAGACCAATCCACAATCGAATTGTGGACTCATATTAAGCATACTTTGAATTTTTTTTTGTCAATGCCTTCTGAAAAATTAACCCTCCCGCCCAACGCCCAAAATACCAATCAAGATCCTCTCTCTCTCTCTCTCTCTCTCTCTACAGCATAGATCCAGGTTGAATATCCTATCTCTACAATGTATCAACCCTCAAACGTTGGATTGGGGGAACACCTCATTTAATCTTAATCTTGTATCACAACCACAAATTGAAGTCAAAGATATTAGATCTACAACGTTTGACAGCCTCAACCTTGGAAGGTAGAAGGCCTCAATCACCTCGAAGGCCTCTGACCCCTTTTAACCTTTTAATGTCGCTGGTGAGGTAGACACTTTTGAGTGGCCTTGCTTGCTCAATTGCAGAGCAATGTGGAAAGAAGAAATGGCCAAAAGAAGGGGAAAAAAAAAGAAAAGAAAAAGGAATAATCACCTAAAACAGATTTCAGCCTTTCAAAATTATCGAAACACGATTAATATTTGTAGACGTGGCAAAAACCGTCCCATCCTAGTAGAAAATTTATTCGACCTTATTCAAAATAGAATGCCCCAAGAATTCTTTTTAATGGAATCTAAATAAAAATCCACAAATTATTGGAAAAAAGTGACTAGATTTCAATAAATTCATTAATTTTATTTCCTCTACACTTTGCTTTTCTAAAATCTTTACTAAAAGTAAAAGCCCGACTCTTCAATTTACTCCAATTTGAATTGGTTTTTGGCTGGATTGTCTTTTGATCCAATGTGATAATGGGGTTCCAACCGAACCTTACATGCAAAACATTTAGCTACCCAAGCCAACCGAGGGGTTGGTGGCCGATGGCACGGTGACTCGATCCCACGGGCTTTGGGATCATTTTCGCAAAGCTCAGTTAGGAGGTGGTAGGCAAGGTTGGGCTAGTGGTGGGATCTCAATAGAGAGTTGTAAGGAAACAAATATATGTAGGATGGTGGGGAATTAATAGGATATGTTGACGTTCAAAATAAATTGGACATGTATTAATATTTGATGTGAAAAATAGCAAATGGATACATAAATTGGTATAGTAGATTAGTGCACATCTGATTGATATATCATAAGAATCACAAATGACATCAAATAGACATACTAGTGACAACCTCTGACAGCGTTACCGCAATCTTGCCTCCACTGGCCGCACTAGCAAATACGATACTTGCCGTTATTGCATCAGAAGAAGATCCCACGTCGGACACTTGCTTCTTCTTGCTATCTCCAATGCAAGAGCATCCCATCATTTTTTTAGTTCACAACTTGCAAGTTGCCACCTTCGCACAAAACCCACTCTAGAATTATATGTTTTCTTTTGTCGCTTTTTTTCCTACATAATTAAGGAATCTTACTTAGTGGGAGGATGGGACGAGGAAACATTTCAATTTCAATTTTTTCAAGAAAGCTGGTTAATTTCTTGAAATCAAGTGTGGTGGAGGAGCCACCTTTGTTAACGGTTTGTTAGCTCATCATTTTCCTTATAAAGAGGATTAATACATTTGAAAAATATAGTTTGCATGAGTCTCAAAAGAAAAATTGACGAAATATGGCATGTGATAAGGCCCGATCTAAACTTTTTATAAATGGACTTCGTTCAAAATCACTTGGTGTTACTTTACTTGCATAAAAAGTGTGTGGAGCAGGATTTGGATGGAGGGGTGGAAAGTGATTGCTTTAAAAAGAAAATCTAAATTGACTAGAAATGTGTGGAATTGAATTACATGATAAGGAAAGCATAGAGAAGAGTAAATGGGCAAGAAACTGAAAAATGTAAGGAAAATATAAAATAGAAAGCTCTTACAAAGTTTGTTCCCACATGTGTTTTTTCTACTTCAAGTCTTGGGGTTGTTCTCTGCTATTCTCACCTAACTCTCTTTAAAAAAAAAAAAAAAAACTTAGTTTAGGTATAATTTCAATTCTATCTTGAATTGAACCTTTTTTATCTAAAAAATTTCCAAAATTTCACTATAGTCCCAAATATGCCCATGAATTTAAAAAATCTCCACTAGTTTCTTCAGACCCTAGATTCATATAAAACAAAAAGTAGCCTCTTAATATTGGTAATCTTGAAGAAACTAGTGAAGGCATGCAAAAAGTTGGGGATTTTTTTAATAAGAAAAGTTCGGATCCTAATTGGAATTAAATCTAAAGTTGAGGGAGAAAGGACTTTACTAGTATGACCTCATCGTTGCTTTCTCCCCAGTAATTGTGCAATTGGGGCCATCTATTTTAGTTTTTGTATAATGGGCAACTTGACGTAAATTTGTTGTCGAAAACCATCGAGCTCACAATGAGATTTCTTGATCGAAAATTTCCTCTTATTTCTTCCCAATTTCTCTTCACTTTCTCTTCGGATTAATTGTCAAGAATCATCTCTGGGAGTTGTAGCTCTTTTTCTGAATATAGCTATCAGAGATTCGGAGTTGCAGATGTCATTGTTTTTCTTGCCGATTTGAGTCCATGTCGTCTTTTCAAATAATTTTAATTGCCTTTCCAACCACCATGGTTCTCCATTTTCCAAAGCCGCACATCATGCATGCATTATAGATGAAGCCTCACTATTTGCCCCTCAGTTCGCATCTCCATTTCCTTCGTTGCAGATTTACTGAACAACTCCTCCATCATCCGCCCCTTCGTCTCCCACATCATCAAGTAGAAGAGCACTCACACGAAACTCACGATCACCATAAACAAGAAAGCATCTCCACCAAGGGTAACTGTCCTGTGCAACAGTATAAACTTCATGGATAACACTCCAAGGGAGTTTGATTGGTTTGTCTTCTGTATTGATTCCTTCAATTTCTCTGGACTTCCGACAGTGTCTTGCAGTCGACTACAAGAACCGCCACGTAGTACAACTAAACTTTCTCATGACATTAGCCTACTAACACTTACTCCCATAAAGAAACACAGAAAATCAGGATAGCTACACGCATATCATCCTAATCATCTCTCCATCAGGACGTACTAATGCCAGTTAGTTCAACTTGAGCTGCAAGGGCATTGATCACGTCAACTAGATCCGATTTCCCCCTGCTCACTGCCTCATCGATTAGGTGTCCGCTTGCAGCTGCACATTACCCGAATGGATAGATTTACGAGTGCCGAAGTATGTCAAAGACGTAGGAGGCATTGCCTTGAGCAACATCTCGTGCTATCAACTTCAGTCTAAAAAATGACTGACTGATTTAGCAAGCTCGCATTTGCTCCAGACAAAATCAGATTATGGACCACCTGCAATGTCAATGTGCTAAGGAATTTGATAAAGATGTGCTGCAATCTTTGTAATATGATCAAACAATCACCTGAACATGGTCCAGACAAGCCCAATGAAGCGAAGCATTCTTCTCCTCATTACTAGCGTTAACATCCTAAAATTGGAAGATTCCGGATTTCATAGAAGTCTCTTTCTACATGTAACTATGCAATAAATAACAGTACATAGAGCCTCATATCAACGCTAATTCTAATAAGACGCCGAGATCAAGCCCATATCAGAAAAACCACAGAGCAATCATAAAAAATGCGCTGACCAACCTTTGAGAAAACTCATCTAGGTCAAGACACAATTGAATATCGCCCGAACCGAGAGTCGTGAGTACTAGTGCAAGTGACAAACATCGACATCTCCAAAAAACTAAAGAAAGAATAAAGAGGAAGAGAGAGAAGGGGGGGGAGGGGAGGGAGAATCAATGAGCATGGCATAGTCGAATGAATTTAGCTAGATTATTGCAAGACATAGTTTGCGAGGAAGAATGAAAGCCTGAGTTCACCGGAGATATGACCGAAAAGCAGGAGGCAAACAAGACCGGATTTTTTAAAGTTCAACATTACCAGATACATGGACCCTCGTGATCAACAGTCAAACATAAAAGACGATGAAGGGAACACAACTTCCGTCAGCAAGCGAGAAATTCCAAGAAAACAAGGCCATGTCTACCACAGTAATCACCTATAACTCTGTAGCATCCAAAAACCTTATGAATATCCTTAAATTCTAAACCTAGAATCACCTTTAATTGTGTAGGAGAGCTCTTCGGAACCGCTCCAGTTGGTCTCGGCAAAGGGCGAGGCATTGAGGAGAGGAATGGAGAGGTGAGAGCGAGAGAGGATGAAGGTGTGGAGCTGGGGAAGGGGAGCTGGAGACTGGATATGGGGAAGAAGAAGCGTTGTTTGGTCGTTCTCCTTTGTCCAGAAAGGACACGGTGGCGAGCGGAGGGAAGAGCTGGGCAGCGGCTGCTGTGCATTCACGCTCCCCAACTGCAAAAGTATACTTGAAGTAGAGAGCTCAACGTGCATGGGACTTGGGAGGGTGAGTTCGATGAGTCCCGATGAGCAGAGGGATGGTTTCTCACTTCACAACTTCACTCTCACTCTCTCTCTCTCTCTCTCTCTCTTATATCCGTTCGAAATAAACTTTTGTTCCATATTTAAGAAGATGTCCGATCATTCCCCTTAACAAATAAATTAATAATTCAAGAATTACGTTGGTATTTAGTTATTATTAGCAGGTCAGTAAGATGGATTTAAAGTTAAATGTGCGGTACATCTTAAAATTAATTATTGATTGCGTTGGCAAAAAGACAAAAGGAATAAACGGTGTTGGCAAAAAGACAAAATGTTTGAATTTTCCTTCTTCTGCATTCATTTTCTCATCGCCCGTTCTTTTTTCTTGGATTGCCATCACCCATAATTAATAATCATGGGGGAGAGACAGAGATCGCTCAGTTTGGCATGCAAAACCTGACATGCAGAAGGGAAGAAGGCTTTGCTTTTCACCTTCCTCAAAACTCGAGCCAAATTTATTGCTCTCCCTCTTGGCACCCCCAGCCACTAGCCACGCCACAGGGACCACAAGACCTTCCTCGATCATTTGTTTATTTAATTAAGTGCCAAACCACTACAATTCTTCCTTCTCACCCTTCAATTTTTCTTTCAATAAACTTTTCTACCTCATTTGGCAATGCCGAAGAACAAAGAATTACCCTATTTGGCTATGTCAAATTACCTGTCGAGAATTGTTTTGAAGGTATGGTTGGCATAATATGTATGTCCAATGTAATAGTCTTAAACCTTAGTCGATTGAAGTTTTGTATGGTAAGTGCAAAAGATAACTTATATTTACATTGTCATATTTTAAATAAAGTGAAATTCTTATTGAATGGCGGTGGAAGAGTGTAATACAATGACAAATGGGGCTACAGAAGGTCAATGCCTATCGATGAGTATTTGAGTATTTTATGGATGAATGCAATGACAAACCTCAAATGCCATAAGCTTCATTTTCCAAGGCTTCACAAAAAACTCATGTGTAAGATCACAAAAGCAAGCAAAAGCAATGAGAATGAGTAACCCTAATCTGTGCAAGTAAAGTGATGAAGTGCCTATTTCGGATTGTCGCTATCATATAACTTTTATTCCTAATTCAATTTACGGTATAAAAATTCATTATATAATAAGGTATTTGTAATTAATTTGGAGACTTTAACAATATTTCTGAAGTTTTTTTTTTTTTTTTTACTTTGAATTACAAAAATTTTAAATTTTCATTTGGAGATGAAAGTTTGGAAAAAGGAAGACTCCTTTTAAATTGAACAAATTAAATGTCCAAAAATTTATTTTTAATATAATAAGTTAGATAAGATTGCTAGTCACAGATAGATAAAATGCTTATTTTTCTAGCACAAGAAGTTAGAAACAATGGTGGACTTAGTTCACAGAGTTAGTGACAAGTGCCCTTGCTAAATGGACACAATTTTCCCCTACACAATCTACAATAAGCCCATGTTCTAGCATAAAACCATCCATTAGAAAATATATGCTGAATATTCGCCCAAAAATAAATGCTGGAACTAAAAATATATAAACCGCATCCTTTAGATTCATAGCAAATTTATTCATTAACCAGCATGCTTTGACATTTGGTAAAGCTCATTTAAAGAAGAAGGGGATTTTGACTTGACGTGCATCCGCTTAAAGTAATTGAGTGGCTATTTTTAAATAGTTTAAAATAGTTAATATCATGAAAATCACAATTGATATATTTATAATAAATTTATCTCAAACTAATTTTTTGACCTTAAAAAATTTTAAACTAATACACTCATAACAAATGACCTCAAACTAATTTTTTTGATCACTAAAAAACACCAAATTGATATATATGAAACAAATTTACGATTCATTGATTTCCATTAAATTGAATTAATATCATAATAAACCACAAATTAGTACACATGTAATGACCAATAGAGGGTAAAACCCCAAATTAGTACGTTAATCAATTGTCGTATGTTATCCAACTCAACAATTTGATTATAAAATTTAATATAAATTAATTGATGGTAAATTTGTCGCAAGCATATCAATTTGGGATTAGTTTACCAATTTGGAATTTATCATGGTATTAACCCTATTTAAAAAATTTCTAATATTTTCTAGTCTTAACGAATAGTCAAATAATTCAAGAATAACATCAAGGTTGGTGGTTAGCTATAATTAGCATATTACAAAGATAGATTATTCAGATAAATGTGCGGTATATGTAAAAACTAATCATCTAAACGATCAATTAATAAAAGGCACGAGAACTAAATGGTGTAGGCCAAGAAAACAGAAAAGAAAGTCGAAATGTTCTTTCTTGTGAATTCATTCGTAATAATGATGGGAGAGAGAATCTTGTTGTTCATCATCCTCAACACTAAGATCAAATTATGAATAGGATGATATTTGAAATTCATAAATTTTGCTATATTTTATCCAATGTTGGGTGAATCATAGCAATAAAATGAGATATATTCATATCATATTATATCTTATTGTTTGTTATAAGGGAAAAGATCACAAAAAACCCCAAAGTTTGCCAACGCGACAAATTTACCTCAAACTTTTTTTTGTAACATTAAGAACCCCAAACTTTTCAAACTGTGACACATTTACGCCATCAAGGGCATTTTTATCTTATTTTTTCTATTTTTTCTGTTTTTTTTTTTTTTTTTTTTTCTTCTTCTTCTCTCTTCCCTCCGCCGGCAAAGCTGGCGAAGGGAAGCCGGCTACCGTTCAGCGAGGGCTACCCTGGCCGAGTAAAACTAATTCCCTAGTTATTATTTATAGTAGATAATGACATTGACTTTAAAAATTTATATATGACATATAATCATCAACTCAAAATTTATTTGTATAACTAATTCCCTAGTTAATTCTTATTTGTAATATGCCTAAAATATTCACACGTGGATCATATAATTTTAGAAAATGCATGGTCATTTAAAGATATCCTGAACATAAGTTAATGAATTCAGATAAATTTTAACTTTATAATAACGTTTGTCTGGTTATATTATTAACTTTAATAATTGGAATTCAAATAAAGTCATTTATATTTCATGTCTGAATCAAGAGATGATAGTGCCTATTCATAAAATAATAATAGAAAAATCACTCTTTGCACAGATAAATTTGTTTTAGATCTTAAAAATAAATGATAGTGCACATTATATCAACATGCTTATGAAAAATCATATGTCCTCCAAGGTAGATTATAAATTTTGACATGAATGTTATAATTTAGTGATTATTTTGGGTTAACTATTGTTTTGGGCCGTATAACTTAAAGATGTACATTACTTTTCATAAAAGGTTATTTGGCATTTGGTTGTTAACACTCGTTAACAAAATTTGTAATGACAATTAATCCACGAGCCCACCATTATTCTCCTTAACCAGTAAAGTTGAACATTGTGATGTTTGAAATATCTTCTCAATTTATGGGTCATCCACATATATTCGTTAACCTCCAAGGATGTCATATTAACTAATGATTAAGGTGAAATCCCTAGAATCCAAAGAAAACGTAAATTATTATGACAAATCTTCTTTCATAGGTGGCAAATGGGTTGAAGTAATCCCAACTTGATCACAAGACCTTAAAACAACCCATCAGAGAACCAAAATTGAGAATCCGGATTCACAACGACATCCATTACAACTGTCTTGAAATTAGATATTTCTATTGACTTGATTAATAAATTCAATCATTCAATCATGAATGTATCCATTCATTTCTGAATATAATACGCTCATATTATCACCATTACATGAACGACATATGGTAGGTTGATGACATTATTTGTGAATGATAACCTAATTCATATTTGTCATATTCATATATTTAGATCTCAAAATTTAAGGAAATTTAAGGTTATTCAAGTGGAAATGTATATAATATTCACTCTATCATATTCAAAGGGGAGATAATATACACACTCTTTTATCGATTCGATTAGTGTTTATGGGTCTGTTTCAATTGTCCCGATAAGGCTTGGCATCGCCGCAATATTTCAATTTATTAATAACTTGTTAGTCGTTGGTGCATTTTGACTGAAAATTTGTTGAAACAGACCCGTAAAGGTTGAATTTTTTATGTTATTTATCCAGAACTACAAGTTAACTGAATTAAAGATCTAAAACGTTTTTAAGATGATTGTAAAAGGTTGTGAATTTATGAGTCATACTTGTAAATTTGTGGGTATGTATAGTATTTAAAAATACCATTAACTAAAAGCAACTAAATTTGGGCACCGACAATTATGAATAATATGAAACATAAGCTAGTCTGCACAATTCAGTTCCAAAACCCATTTGCCGATACAAATCTAAATTTATTTAAGCTTATGAAGTTGTCATATCAATGTAGCTTAAATAAATTTAGATTTGTACCGGCAAATGGGTTTTAGAACTGAATTGTGCAGACCAGCTTATGTTCATTTAATTTTTTTTTTCTAAATCATCATTCAACAACTTTTATTTGTTTCTATTATAGATGTCTTCAATTCCAATTTATGAATTTTTATTTGTGTGACTTACTAGTTCTCTTCCATTAAGTTACCAACTAGTTATGATTTATCAAGTCCCATTTGAATATACCAATGCTTACTTGGTTTTCTTTTGACCTTTAAGCATATGACAATCGATGATGGAATGCACCTGCACTACATTTTTTTTCTTTTTATTATTCGTTTCTTAATCTCTAAAAAGCTAGCTGCAGAATGTGCACATCTATGTAAATTATTTTAAAGATATCAAATAATCTCCCCATTTGGATGATCCAAATTAAGGTCTTGTGATCAAATTAATCGTATATAAATCAGAAAACGAAAATTGATTATTTTCATACGAATTAGTAGATGTGATATTGAGAATCCGGATTCACAATGACATTATTAGGAGTGTCGATGTCCGGGTTGCCTCCTGGCCCATCCACATATCCGATGGACAATCCATCAAAACCTTGCAGGGGACCAATCCTATCGCCGTTTGCCATTATGCTAGCCACTACAGCTGCTCAATTGTCTGCGCATCCCCTAGGGGGGACATTTAGCGAGGCCTCTAATCATACAGGACAAGCCATTTTCTCCCATAAGCATCATTCGGAGTTCTATATTCTTCAATGGCTATAACACTAGGTGTTATCTCCTATCAATGATGGTTATTGTGTTCAATCTTATTGGCATCTCATCCAAAAATCGTGCATGGACAAAGTTTACCTTGTTTGTGATGTGGGTGGCCTTAATATTATCCACGGTCGCACTTTCGATGCCTATGGTGCTGCTGAGCAAGGAAGGAGAAACAGAGGACAGAAAGATCACGTTTACTCATGTAAAAGAGGGAGTTGCAGTCGTTGCATGGTTGGTACTGACGGGGGTAATTTCATTGGGTCAGATTTTTAGATTTTTGCGTGAAAGATCCGTTTTTTTTTTTTAGGGGTCTAAATTTCTATGGAAGCTTGTGGATATTTTTGTATTTAGTCTTTTTTCATTAATAAAAATGTCAGATGTTCGACTCGACACCTTCAAGTAAAACCGCCTTGTTCGTGTAGACTTTTATTATGATTAAACTAGCCATGTACCGACAAAAAAAAAAAAAAAATTGGCCACGATTGCCCTCGTGTGTGGCTAGTTTTCTTCTTCTCTCTCTCTCTTTTTTTTTTTTTTGTCGGTACACGGCTAGTTTAATCATAATAAAAGTCTACACAAACAAGGCAGTTTTACTTGAAGGTGTCGAGTCGAACATTTGACATCTTTATTAATGAAAAAAAAAAGAGACTAAATGCAAAAATATCCACAGGCTTCCACAGAAATTCACCCCCTAAAAAAAAGAAAAAGAAAAAAAAAAAGACATACAAATCTTTTACGCAAAGAACTGAAAATTTGACTCGATGAAATGACCCCATCAGTACCAAGCATGCAACGATTGCAACTCCCTCTTTGACATGAATAACCTTAACTTTCCGTCCTATGTTTCTCCTTCCTTGCTCAATAGGACCATAGGCATTGAAAATGTGGCCATGGATAATATCAAGGCCACCCACATCACATATAGAGTAAACCTTGTTTATGCACGGATTTTGAATGAGATGCCAATTAGACTGAACACAATAATCATCATTGATAGGAGATAACACCTAGTGTTATAACCATTAAAGAATTCGAACCGAATTATGCTTATGGCAAAAAATTGGTTGTCCTGTATGATTGGAGGCCTCGAAAAAAGTCCCCCTTGAGGGATGCACAAACAATTAAGCAGATGTGGTGGCCAACAGAATGGCAAACGATGATAGGATTGGTCCCTGCAAGGTTTTGATGGGTTGCCCATTAGATACGTGGATGGGTTAGGAGGCAACCCCATGAACATCAACACTCCTCTCTCTTGACAATGTCGTTGTGAATTCGAATTCCGAGCCAAAGGGGACTAGGGAGTCATAACTGCTTGATGCCAAGCATGATTTTGCGCCTAGGTATTAGAGCATATATTGTAGGAGCTTGTATAGGTTGTGAAAGTGGAAGTTAACCCCGACCTTGACCTTTTTTGTTAGTAGGTCATGTAGGAGTCGCTTGTGTAGTAAGTTTGTATATATCATACTCCTCGAGTTAATATGTTAATAAAAAAATCGTAGTTTGTAAAAAATTGTTGTGTGTTTTTATTATCCCTATTTCTTATGATTGACTAAGAGTGTATTTAATTCGCTTCTACATGCGTTTAATTGAAAGATTAAAAGAATGGGTCGGCGACGCTTCCTGAGACGTCGCATTTCTAATCGACCGCCAAGGAATGTGCACGTACTCGAGATTCGGGGCGTGACATCCCCACCCTAAATGGTATCAGAACCTGATCAAGGTCTGGAGTGATAAGGTACGATGGGTTATGAGATAGTTAATAGAAAAAACATTTTCCTTGTGATTGATTGATTGTTTTGTATGGGTCGCTCAAATTTCTAATTCCGTGTTAGAATTGGAAAGTAGGTTTTTGTAAAAACCCTGCGAGATGAGCGATCCTGAGCAAAGAGCCCCTTAGAGAAGCGCTATAGTAACTATGACAGGTGCCAAAGGGAGGGCACCGAGACAAGTGAGTGCTAGAGGTAGAGCGTCAGCTCCAGCTAGTATAAGGGAAGAGTACCGCCTCAGGTTGGCGCTGGCAGAGGAGCACCGAGCGATCCTAGGTTGGATGGGATCATGCAAGCGTCAGAAACTCTAGGGAATATGATTAGTCAGTAGGCTCAAAACCAAGCTGTTGCTACCGCCGCCGCCACTGCTGCCGTGAATGACATTGCTGCAATCGCCGCCGCACCTGTTGAAGTCCCACCAAGAAATGGGAATGGTGAACAGCTCATGCATAAGCTGGTGGAGCAGTTCATGAAACTAAAACCGACAAGGTTCACTGGAGCGGGCAATCCGGAAGCTACAACCTTTTGGATCCAAGAACTAGAGAAAGTCTTCGCACTCCTGAGGTGCTCTAAAGAAGACAAGGTAGTCATAATTGTCTACCAGTTACAAGGTAATGCGAGTACTTGGTGGGAAGCCACCAAAAGAAGAGTATTTCCCGAAGATACGGTCCTAGAGTGGGATGCCTTCATTGAGGCCTTCTACGGAAAGTGCTTTTCAGATTGTGTACGAGAGCAGAAAATGGCCGAGTTCCAACGTCTCCATGAAAGTGAGATGTTCGTGGACCAATATGAAGCAAAGTTTGCTGAGTAGTCCAAGTATGCACTAAGATGGTCTGAGATTAGAGATTAGGACTCACTAGTACCACTGAATCTCAAAGACTATGATGAGTTGTATGAGAGGGCCCAGCTGATAAAGAGGAATCTAAACGAACGGGCTGCCACATTCAGGTCACGGTTTGTGCCCAATAGAGATGGCAACCGGTTTGGGAAGAGGCCGATGATGGGAGGAAAGTATTCCATTCCTCCCAACCGGAATGGTGGAATTGGGAAGTTAACACCCAACTCGAATGGCAAGTCGTGCAAGTACCGCCCCCTCGTCATCAATTTTCTGTACTGTTCTGGCAGAGCACTTGCACTGTAACACTAGATATGAGCAGTCTAAAAAGAAAATTTGAAGTACAAAAAGGACTAACATAACGGTCCTAGTATTTTCAAAAGCAGAAGAAAACAAAAAGAAACCTTGCAGATGGTAAGGTTCCCATGAGCTGATCAAATGGTTTGAAAGGCTCTCCCAAGAAGAATGTGATCTCCAGACCAGCTAAATCCTTGAGATCAGAAGCAAATGGAGCATAATGGAATGGATACTTTCAATAATTCAAATATAAAAAATAGGCTAACAAAAACTAGTGTAACATGAAAACCAAATTGCAACTTAACAGTAGCACTGACAGTAGGGAAATCATAGTGTGGTAAATCCAATACATTTCAAGTAAAGCTACCCAAAAAATGAGGCATGCAGGATTCATCTGACTAAACAAAATAATAAGATTTTTGCTCAATATCCTAGCAGGAGGTCTTCAAAGTACCGTCCAATACACACAGTTTATAAGCACATTTTAGGCAATGGAATCAGATAATTGCTATTAAAAGGCATGTAAAGATGGATCAGTATTGTTTCTTGCAGACCTTAATGGTAAAACTCACCGTTGCCAGGATCGAACACCTTGGTAATAATACCAACAGACCCAACATAAACCTTCGACGTATTTCAAAACCTGCAAAGCGGAAATGCCATCAACCATTAACCTCGATACAAAACTGCAATTGTAATAATCAAACAGGTAGGAAAATACTAGCAATTGAGAACTTCACAAACAAAAGAAATTAACAGTTATCCAAGGGCAAATGTACTGACGAGACCACACAATCTATAAGAAGGAACTGCGGCCGAAACTGAAGCATCTGACAATGAGGAATTCATCCAATTGATAATAGCAATCTAGGACTTCACAAACAAGAGAAATTAACAATTTTCCAAGGGCAAATGTATTGAAGAAGCCACACAATCTGGAATGAGGGAACTGCAGTGAAACTGAAGCTTCTGACAACGAGAACTCATCCAATTAATAAGTCCATGAAATATATTTACAATGCGAAAGATAGGCACTGTCAACATGAAAAATCCTACCAAGTATCGTACCCACAAAAATATCAAGTCACAAGGAAGCTGCCACTCTTTTCTATCACACTCAAATTTGGCACCTAGTGGCATATGGATTTGAACCATGCAAAGACCAAATGCAACCACATAAGCATCTACTTGAGATAAGTCAAAACATCTATTTGCTCTAGTAGGATTCAGATGGTACCAGCTTAGTTCACCAAAAACCATTTTGAACAAATGATGGAGCCAAAATGTTCCAGCTTAGTTCCTGGCATCAGACCATTCCAGCTTAGTTGACCAATACCCTTTTACTCAACAATAAAAAGAAAAGCTAATGCCCCAATAGCAACATTTCTTCCAGAATATCTGTCATACTTAAATTGTCTAAGATAAACAGAAGAATAAATTAGCCTCATCCGAAGTCCAATGCAGTTGACTAAATGCTATTCAGATCCTTCTTCCATAGAAATCACCAAGCAAAACATTGGCTGTGAAAACTATCAGGTATACTCCTAAATAAATTAATCTCCATAAAAGGAACACTTCCTATGGAAAATTAACGTAAAAAGAACTTCCCTCTTGATTCATATCAGAAAAAGGAATTATCGATATGTCTTTCCTATTTAAAAGAACACAGTTACAGCTCCTCAAAGCTACATAACTTCCACACAGATTTGCAATAAAAGTAGACATCTAAATGTAAAGGAACTGCTATTAAGAGATTCAGAGTCTGAAGACTGCTTTACCATCCAAACAAACTAAATCAATGCCACAAACAATCACAGTAACTAAAATCAAGGAGAGTAAGCACAGAACACTGCAAAACAAATATATACTGAGTTACCAAGACAAACGAGACGAAATAAAAGCAAAATAATTATGAGAAATAATACTGATAGTAAAGTAAGTAAACTGAATGCTTCAAGATACAAGAAAAAAAATTACCATTTTCTTCTTAACTCTCTCTATCACCTCCGGAGTTGACACATGCAATTTCTTTGCATAATACCTTTCCTTGTATCCAGGCTCCCCTAATCTAACCTGATTTCAAACCATAGTGTATCAAACTCAAGAATTGATTATTTAGCTCGTAAAGCTTCTCATGTTTCCTTTGAGATATTGATAATGGGACTGACAATAGATATAATTCATCCACAAAAATAACACATCAAAAAGTCAAACTTTTCAATTTAACTGACTACTCAAAATATGTAAAAGGTAGATCATTCTCTTCAGAACGCTTAAAAAATGGTATCTTCACTCATAAAATGTTCGCTTGAGAGCATACCCAAAAAAGAATCACAGTTCAATGGTACACCGTGTGAAACTTAGCTTCTCCCATCTGCTCAGCACCCCCCCCCCCCCCCCCAAAAAAAAAAAAAAAAAAAAAAAAAAAAACAAGGACACACAAGAAAAAATGAACATAGCAGAAATACTCTGGCCCCCAAAAAAGAGTAGCGTCAACACCATTTAAGCTCATGTATGGTACACACTGGAGTCCATAAGACATCACTCATCATATAAGACTATGCTTTCGGTTAGACAGCGCAAGAGTTAAATAATGCTAAAATCTATTGGACAGAGAGGTTGGAGTAACCAAAGCTAGGAAGATATAAAAGGAGCCACTTAAAGATTGATTCATTCAACTTGTTAAGTGCACATCTTTTCAGTGCACCTAATCTCTTCATTAAATCCCAACCTACAATCAGAGAACTAAATCAAACTTAATGATAGTCCCCGCCCAAACAAAACTGCATCATCTTTATTGATTACAGAAATTATGACTTGCCCCATTTCAATTGCCTTTGATCAACTGAAAGTGCAAAACAGAAAATATTCAATGACCACACAGGTAAAGGAGAAAATCAACTCTTTGCATACCTTGTCAACAGCTGGACTTTGTAATTCTTCTTATGACTCTCTCCTTGATCTAGATCTCATTTCTTCATTATTCTCCAGTGCCTAGAGAAAATGTTGAGCACAAAGTTAAATAGGACTGAATGCTAGCATATGTATTGTACTCACTAGTCCATACTAAAAGTGTCACGTGCTTTAATTGATTATGAGTCCTGAACGACTATTCTCAATGGAATTAAAAAAAAAAAAATCTATTTCCACTCCACTTGTTCCACGAATAACACCAAAAGAAACTGAAAGAATTTGGATCATTCTTCGAATTCTCCGTCACATGCTGCCTTACAAACAGATTGACTTTATAGCATTCATAAATGACCAAAGTTACCTGCTGTATGCGAGCCCGCTTCTGAAAAATTTGATCTTCGTAGATAGCAACAGACTGGATAAAATGTTCTACTCTGTCTAACATAACCTGGACACGAGAAAGAAATTAAAACTTCTCATCAAAGACTGTCAATACATTAAATTTTACAAGAAACGAATAGACTAATGGATTCACACAACCATCACAAACTAGGACTTGTTGGATTTTCTACCAAAACCTTATATATATACCAACTAATTTGAGGTGTTCACTAAATAAAATCAAATTCGCAAGAGTTAAAACAAAAATATAAGAAAAAACGCAAAATAGAAAATGTCTTTCCAAAAACATACTGACAGCAAATAGTTATGGCAGCTAAAAATAACTAGAAAAGCCTTGTGGAAACCACATCCTAAAGAAGAAATAAACTCTTCAACAAACAAGAACATGTAACCCGAACAACTAGTATTAGAGCAACCAACCCACGAATTCATCATCCAACCACAACATTACCCAACTGGAAACTGCATATCAAAGGATGCATAATGAAACTAACTCGCCTGCTTCAGTAAGGTAACCTCCCACGGCAGTGAACTCCCTCCTATAAACCATCACTAGTAAATTGATAGCACCCTGAAGAACAGAAAGATGCACAATGAGCATTCTAAGTCCGCATAATTAGTGAGCACACAGAATAAACCCAAGCAAAACCACCAGGTTAGCATGAAATCGTGTCTCTGTTAGGCGAAAAGTTGTGAACATCTTAGTTCGCGATTGCTGCCATGCATAATAGTGATCTGATCAAAGGACCTAGATGTGACATACCTCCCTAATCTCCAATGTAGGCATATGTGGAAGGAAGTCATTGCCAACGAAGAAACATAAAAATACAAAATCATCCACTATCCTTTCAAAATCAATCTTGAATGGAGGATTTGGTATGTCCAGATCATGCTGCAAGTACTCTTGGAGTACCCAAATGTTGAGGAACTGCCACATTACAAACAGTCATACAAAAGAAAAGCAGGGAATAAGAGACTGAACATGAAATCAGAGTTCAACAACCTGATATTTCTTCTTGTGGATAGGAATATCGTTTAACATATCATCAGCAGTCTTGCCACGACATTCAGCAGCCAGGTGACCAACTTGGCCGCACTGAAAACATTTCTCCTGCTGTCCTGGAAAAGTGACCACCTGCAGATTTTTTGGAGAGAGAAAAAAAAAAGGACAACAGAAAATGAGATCCTGCTGCATCCCACAACCCAAAATGGAAAATTGGATAATCGATTTACCTCTCTGAGAACTGAAAAGTGAATCTCATGTGTCGCTAATGAAAGCATAATCAGGTCAGCATCCTGATTATAGTGAACCAAATTAGATAATAACTCAGTGGAATCTAAAGTAACTAGCTGAGAAGAGGGAAAGCTATTAGTACAGAGGCAGAGTGCAAAACAAATTTACCAGGCCATAAAGACAGTGCCGAGTGTTCGGATCAAAACCACGAAGATTCCTTTGCAATCGTATATATGACAAAATCTCGTGCTCTCCTTCCCCAGGAACATTTGCATCAGAAAGAATAACCTTCAAGAATCATCCAATGCAGCCGCATAAATAAATTTAGAGAGAGAGAATCCTGAAAACAGAGTTTTACCCCAATAGAGATGAATTACTCCATGGGCCAGGAATTATCCAATGTGAAAGCAAATACTAAATAAGATGTCAACAAACCTTTGTCTGCTGCCAGCCAGGATAACGATTTAATCTCACTTGTATATAATATTGAAGTGCGACAGAAAGAACTGCCATGAATTGTGTGGCGGGAGTAATGACATTGGGGTCGCAAGTTTCTGGCTTTTCCTTGGGAGCAAGAATATGTCCCTCAGCCTCAAATTCTTTCCTCAGCCGTTCCTCTTCAGCTTCCTGCATGATTGAAGTAGAGATAAAAATCTTCAAAATAATGTGATCATGATGATTATAATGGCAACTTGAGAAATCTCACCGCATCAGCTGCATCTTTTGCAGCCCTAAAACGCCGAGAACGCTGTTGGTTCATTTTAGCTCTTGGTGCAACTCCATCTGCATATTTTTCAGTTAGATTAATATGCATGGTTGATATGGAGAATAATAAAATACCGAAGCTTACCAATTGCCAGGTAAAGAAGCTTTCTAGGACGAACCAATGAGCAGACATGATCAATATAATCAAATATTGCCTTAAAGACGTCATCATAGCTAGCAGGAGGACGCTGCGACGGCGAGGGAGGGCCAAAGGAAGAGCAGGCGATCCAGAGGGCCGCAATTGCGACGCTGCGGTGGAGGGCCGACGGCTGAGGCTTCAAAGATGTTCGAGTTTCATTGATCTGCTCAGATATCTTCGCACGCTCTCACGATGGGGGAGAAGGTGGTGTCGTGGGGGGAGAGAGAGAGAGAGAGTAGGGAAGAAACCGAAAGTGGGGAGAAAATATTGGAGAAAATATTGGGCGCCCGGATTTTGGGGGTGGCGTGGGGGATTGGAGAGAGAGAAATGGGGAGGCTAAATGATTTTTGGGAATGAGAATATATGGAGGGAAAAAAGAGAGAGAAAAATAATTTTGAGAGGTTTTTGAGGAGAGTAACTTTTGAGCCGTAAAGTTATTTTTTATTATAAAAATAAATAAATGAGTTTAAAAAATAATTTTTGAATATATTCTGAATGTGACTTTCTCTTTTCAATAAATATCACAAAACTACCTTAACTTACACACTTGACTAAACCAAGCTTATTCAATAGAAACAACTTTGAAATGATCATGCAGTACACAAAAAAACTAAAATGGCTTTTTTAAAACTCTCGTGATGCTTGTTTCAAGTTGGTTCAAAGTCATTTGGGAGACATATAATAAAATTAGGTGAGATCATATAATTCTTGTAGACACTTAAATTTTAGCAATCCATTTAATTATTTACCGCATTAAAAATCAGGAATTAATTTTTAATCCCTAAGCAAAAATATTAATTAATTGCATAGCATCTGGTGAGGGCGGCCCTAGCCAGCCCAAGCGAGGGTGACCCTCGCCCAATGTCGGTGAGGGCAGCCCTTGCCAAACACGTCATTGCAAATCTAGATCATATCACTTGATTATGATGTCTTAAAAGTGACTAATTATTTTAAATTTATAAGAGGCAGCCAGTTTCCTTATTAGCAATAAGCCTGTTTTTCAATTCACTAGTGCAAAACCGTACATCAGAATTTAAATTCTATGTTTCTTTGGAGCTTGAGGTGGGTTTAGCTAACCACGCATTCTTCATATGCATATTTCCTTACCATCCTCTGTTATCTCCCAACTCCTAAATCCCATTCAATACGAGTTGAAACCAAATTAGAATATTTAGGGGCTCGACGTAATCTATGAGACAATCTCTTCTCTCTATTGTATAAAATCATCCCTCTAGAAGTGTAAAGAATTCGGACGCTTCCCCCCACTTTCTTCTATTTAATAATTTTAACTAAGATTTTAATTAACGAATGACTTAAAATGCATTTATTGAACGTCCGCGTGAAAAGAATTTGGACGTTTCTGAGTACTGAGTACTGTTTTTCTCCAGCCGTGCACAACACACATATTGTAGGAGCACATGATTTAATCTAAATTATTCAGCTGTAATTGGCATTCGATATTAAGCGTCTTGCTTTTATCTCGTTAAAGACCGATTGTTTATTATAGCATCGAAACTACCCACATATATATAGATATATTAAATTTATACATTAAGAGTTCACACGTGTTTGATCTGACAATCTATGAGACATCCTCACAAATCTTATGCCATTTTTAATTTGCGGTGTGCCCTAAAAAAGAGTAAATCTTGAAAGTGCTTAACAAAGACCCATGGTAACAGCACATTCCTATGTTTTATTATGAAATGCATGCCAGTTTTGTTTAAAAAGTTAAATTGGAAATGTTGGGAATTCCAAAAATAATAAAAACAAAAAATAAAAATGCAGGCCCACACTGGCTTCTAATCAAATATATCATTTTGTAGACGGCCCTAACCCACTCATACCATCATTTCTTTCCTACAATATCATAAATCCAACGTGATGCCCCAACTTTATACATACATATATATCATAACGTAAAATTGTTGTCACTCATGCATGTGAAAAATGCCTCCAGGTGAAAAATATGACTTTTATGGATTAAAGAAGAGTAAAAAGGTTATGACTATTCATGAAGAAAATTCAAGGTTTACAACAGTTAGTAAACAAGCAAACTCAAAGTTCTTAATAAGATAAAAAGATAGATTTATATATTTTCACCCATCAACAGGAAAATATATATATATAAGAAAAGAGAGAGTAGATACTAGGAGAAAACTCAAAGGATGCAATTGTGTAGGAAAATTTGGTTTAATATCCTTTTTAATAAGTCATAACAATTCGAAAGGAAGATTTATGGATACCACCTTTGGAGGAACTATGGGTCATATGAAGTATGTAGCAGCATATGTGACCTATCTTCACAATCGAAACTTCTCAAATTTTTAAAAATCTTTCCATTTCTTTTTCGCTCGCTCTTTTTTATGTAATGTATGTGACAATCTTCACAATTACTAGTCAAGTTGAAAAAGAAAAAAACTATTCGCATGAAATGATCCTTATCATAAATATTGGTACAAGTTGGATAGATTTGGCTCTATCAAATTTAGAATTTCAATAATAATTCTAAAGATCACATCATTCCAAGTCTTGGCTTTACCCAAATGAGCTCACGAGGAATAGGAATGATTTGAGATGTCAATAATATCCGCTAAAATACTTCAAATGTACTTACCAAGACATTAACAAAAAGCCCCATAATAAAGAAATGGTAAGTAGGGATTTAGATTTCTACTAGATGTACCCGCCAAATTTGAATGCTCATGATTTATTGCAACTCAATGGTGGTAACTAATACTCATGATTTCCATATGTTTTTTTAATATGTTTTAATCCCTAAGTTTCATTTTTCTAAGTTTCATTTTTTGGGGGACATTCTAAAATTTTGACACAAAACTATGTAAGTTGTACTATGATGGTAACTTATACTCATGATTTCCATATGTTGATGGTATAGCCCAAAATTAAAACCTATTATGTGTGGTCCTTCATATGGGAAAAAGAAACCCCAGTCCTATTATGCTCTTTAACTACATAGGAGGGGCAGAAAATTGCCCGCGCAAGAATAAATTTATTTGTTGTGCATATATATATGGGCAATATGACATGGGCAATATGACACATTGCACACATAGTAATAATGCATGTAAATATTCCAACTTGAGTTTTGAATTTTAAAAAGAAAATCGCAATTGAGCATTTATAATCTTAGGACCTAGCATAATTAATTTGCAATTTTTTTCCTTTTTTTTTTTTTAATGATTCTGGTACTCTTGTTCGATCAATCACAATCAAATCACAATCACACCTACTATTTTGCAATTTTTATAACGATACACACGTATCATTAACGAATGACCTAAAACTATGTAATGTGATATTAAGTTTTTTGATCAATATTTTTACACCTAGCATTAGCTTTTGGACTTAGTAGTTCCGCTTGATTATAAAATATAGGAAATATAGGAATGAAAAGTAGTTTTATGTGATATTAAGTTTTTTGATCAATATTTGATGGGCTTCGATAAAAAATTGAAATCAGTTCGTAAAACATAAGAAGAAAGGAGTAATTACATCCAACTAAGCAAAAAAAAAAAAAAAAGATTCAACAGTATGGGGAAGGGCTTGTAGTGATGGATGATTTGGTTAGAATTCTTTCGGAAACCATAGCTAGTGTAGTCGGACGTCCGGGGAGTATGGGGAGTATGGTCGGCTTTGACTCTGTCGAGACTCACGGATGCGAAAGAAAAAGCTCGTATTCGGCGTCAGAGAAGTCTAAACAATTTGACTTTCTATCTTTTTTTTTTTTTTTTGGTCTTTATAAAGCAAATTATTTCACGAAATTCTTTTCACCTAATCTAATATGCTCACGCATCATTTGGATTCTAGTTTAAGAGTTTAACTTTTTCTAATCTTTTTGGTCTTTAGAAAATTATTTTTGGTATTATTACATGAGTGCAAGCCCATTCCCAATCCATTACTTATTTGGATTATCATTAATCACTAATCAATCTTAGTAAATAGTAGGAGGCGAGTGAATAGGGGTATGCGGGTGAGGCTGGTTCATTCTTTCTGAATTCTTGATTTTGTTTTGTTACCTCAAATAAATACTAAATTTTCAATTGACCAAAATCTACTAAAGTCATCCGGTAGTATGGACCACTATATTAATGATGTTGTTGGAGTTGGACGGATTTGATCTCAGTAACAGTTGGATATATGGAGTTGGATATATGGAATGAGAATATACTTTCTAATACTTCCTAATATTGCACCGTAGGCACTCTATTTTATTAAACTTTTTGATTTTATGAAATTTTTTGATGAAATTTCTTGTGAATTCGATTTAATCCAATTCTAGACTAAACTAAGAAGCATTTCTCTCCCAAAATTCCTTTTTAATTGGTAAATAAATATTTGACGAGATCCTTCGTGAGAGGATTTTTCTTTGTAATTAAGTAGCAATAATTGTCCTATACATTTAACTTTTTCTCTTTATGAAATTCAGGATCCACCATGTGCTCTAATCATTAGAGAGAGTTTTCTTTTCTTTATAATAGGAATTCTCCTTTACTTTATATTTGTATGATGTATGAATGTGCCATAGATGAGCACTTTTCAAGGAAAAATACAAAAAAAAAAAAAAAATCCTAATGCAAATAGGATTAGGAAATTCTTTTGTTGCATGGATTGGATCAATTCAATCACAAACATGAACATTTCTAGAACTTCCTTTCCGATCCACGGGAAGAACATTTTTAATATGTTTTTTCTTTTTATTTTTTTCATTTCCCTTTACTTGCCCTTTCGTCATCCACCGGCATGTTAGTCATGCGGAAAAATAACTTGTTGTGATGTAAGAGAAGTAAAAAAAATAATGAAAATAATGAATAGGTAGTTTTGAGCAAGGTGGTTCATTATCATCGAGTACTCATTAATACATTTACTTCAATATCATTAAGTACTCATCATCATGAAAATGGATTATATGCCAATTGATTTGTTTGAACTTGTATATACCTTCTACAAATTACCAAAATCTGGATTCATGTGACAAGTATTTGTTGGCAAACCGGGTACTCGGGTACTCTTTAGCTGACATTTTACTTTTTTAAATCAGAAACATATGCACACATATACAAATATTGTGTGTTTTGTGCTATTTCTTTGTTTGGTCATCAACTTTTGTTTGGTTTGGTCTTGTAAAATTCTAATGGGAAAGGTTTCTCTCTGCTATTATCTTTCTAAATAACTTGAACTTGTTTTTCTCCTTCCTCCACCACGTGAATACCAATTCGAATTAATATAGTGGTCCATACGGAGCGGAGTTTTCTCGACACCGGAGGTTTCTTGTCGCGCATCTACGGGCTGTCTTTTCGGGCGAGTTCATGCGCACGCTTAGGGATTGGCTAAGATTGGCTAAAGGGTTGACAAATGGTTTATGGGATTTAGAAAATGATCACCATGCGGTGGTTTCGAGGTGAGAGGCAGAAGGGAGATCGCTTTTGGCTGGCCTTTTTGGGTGCAAAGCAGATAAGTCAAAAAAGTTCCTCCATCATTAATCCATAATCCCAGCGGGAGAAGGCTTGCGAAGGAGATCGGACGGCTGGGGATGAGCCTGACATTCCCCGGATGGCTTGACCTTCCAATAATAAAATAAAATATAAATTATTTAAAAAAGCTGAGCCTCTGTAATAATTGCGTTGCTGAGAACAAAATTTGTATACCTCGTACATGAGTATCCTATCCACTGCAACAACAGTCTTAAAGTCCAAGTTAAAGTCCAAGTCCCTGCCACTGCAGGATGAACCAACCTCTTCTCTCCTCTCTGCTACACTCTTCTCCACTACGCTACACTCTTCTAGCTTGCAATTAATAGCTTGCAATTTTGCAAGCTATGAAGGACAAGACCTCCTCTATACATATAATGTTGCCATATTGCGTGTAAAATTATCTCGCTCACCTTCTTGGAGCTTTTGAGATAAAAAAAGAAAAAAATAGATAAATTATTGTAAGACTGAAGATTTTGAGATAAAAGAAAAAAATAGAAACATTGTAATATTGAAAAAAAATTTCAGCTTTATACTATATCAAAAATGTCTTTTTTCATTACTATTAGTACGATAATTTTACACAGAATATGTAAAACATTATAGGGAATATTTGAGAATGCACTTTTCTTTAATATGCTAAAAAAATGTGTGAAATACTTAATCATGGTAACTATTCTAAATAGAAAAGGAAAAATAGAAAAAAGAAGGAGTGGGCATCATTTTAAACTGCATGGCAATTTTGTTCTAAATAAGGCCCAAAAATGAAGGCACAAATAGACATTGTTTCAAACAAAGACTGATTATTTCAAATAAGGGTGGGAAGTGAACATATGAAGAGTAGGAAGTGAACATATCAATCTCAAATAAGGGCCTCAACTCATGGAAGGATAATTTTTTCTTTTAATTTTTTTCTTTTTTCTTTATTTTTTCTATTTTTTTTTAGTAAAAACAAACTAAATAAAACTATTTTTAAAAAAAGAAAAAAAAAGGGGAAACACAAGCGGGCGCATAAGACCAAAAAGTGATAGAGAAAACACCTTCACAAAAAGTGACGAAAGAAAGTGGAAAACATTTTCATATCTTGTTGGAAGATATGAAGCCTTCAACTTGCTGACTCACATGTTGGCTACTCATCGCCAGCCCAACGAAAGAAATGAGGAGGGAGAAGGAGGAAGTAAAAGAAAAAGCGTTGCCAAAGGAAAAAAAAAAATAAACAAAAAACATTTGATTTTTTAAAAATTAAAAGTAAGAAATTCATAAAATCATATCAGATACCAGAATTGCTAGTTTATTTTCATAATATTGCCAAAGATATTAGAGACCGATTTTTGTGATTTGTTCATGCCAAACGCCGAGTGTCCGAAGATTATAAAGTCCAAATTCGATTGGCCCGATAACATTGCAGTCTCGGCCGGATTTATCAACTCGGGGAGGAGAGCCAACGAGTAGATCGATCGGGACCATGGCAAAGGAGGAGATGGAATTGCACCGCTGCGAAGAGGCGGAATTAGGGTTCGCTCTTGAGAGCGAAAACCCTAGGGCCCTTATAAAGAGAAGCGCGGACGGTGGAGATCAATTCCACTACCAATCCGACGGTCTGCGCTCAATCCAGGGGGCGACAGGATCGGACGGTCCGCGTGGGATCATCTCCGCTTCATCCGACGGCTCACGCCCTGCTCCATCCGACGGCTCCCGTAGCACTTACCTAATCGGATCGGACGGCTACCGATCTGCTGGGATAAATGGGCTGGATGGCATGCGCGGCCCACTTCTTGGAGGATCTGACGGTCCATATGGGCCTATTTCGGCCCAATCATTTAGGCCCAATCCAAATTCAAAAAATAATGGGCCGAAAGGAAGAGGTAAGATGTACTGTGATTATTGTAAGCGCCCGCACCATACAATTGAGAATTGCTGGAAATTACATAGACATGGGAAAATCAATTACCCATGAACATTATCACGAGCTGATGGAAACTTTGAAGAAATTGGATCCCTCGGATAATGGAGGCAGCTTCACAGGTACATCTTATTGTTTTATGAATTCGATTTCAAAGGATGCATGGATTATCGATTCAGGTGCTAGTGATCACATAGTCTGTGATAGGAATTTACTTTCAGATATTACAAAATTATCTTTTCCTATATCAGTACAACTTCCAAATGGTCATACCACCAAAGTCACAATGTGCGTAAAGCTTAGGAAGCATGAAAATTCATGGTAAAAGACCCATGAATTCAGCAGAGTATGGTTTGAAACAAGCCTCCCGACGTGGTATGCTAAATTCACAAGTGCACTCTTGGCTGCTGGGTTCAAGCAATCTAAGTATGACTATGCCTTATTTACCTGGACAAAAGGTATGTCATCCATTTACTTGATGATCTATGTTGATGATATCCTGATTATGGGGAATGATTATTCTGCTGTTAAAAAGCTTAAAGAGTATCTGCATTCGACCTTTCATATCAAAGACTTAGGGTCACCTAAGTATTTTCTTGGGATTGAAATAGCTCGATCAGATCAAGGCATCTCATTAAGTCAGCGGAAATTTGTGATGGAAATTATATCAGAAGCAGGTTTATCAGGTTGTAGACCATCGATCATTCCTATTGAGCAAAATGCTAAACTGACCTCTGTCGACTATGACACTGGCATATCCTCTTCTTCTGATGATCCTCTGTTGCAAGATCCCTCAGGATATCAGAGACTAGTAGGGAAATTGATATATCTCACAATGACTAGGCCAGATATTTGTTATGCAGTACAGACTCTTAGTCAGTTTATGCACAGTCCGAAACAGTCTCACATGAATGCAGCCCTGAAGATTGTGAGATACTTGAAGACTTGTCCAGGATTGGGAATACTTCTTTCCCGAAAGTGTAACATGGAAATGACAGCTTATTGCGATGCAGATTATGCCACATGCCCAATGAGTAGAAGGTCTATTACTGGTTTCTGCGTCAAATTTGGAGAATCATTACTCTCATGGAAGACAAAGAAACAGTCTACTGTATCTTTATCATCGGCTGAAGCTGAATATCGGTCTATGGCCAAGACTGTATGTGAAATAGTCTGGTTAAGGGGTCTACTTCTGGATCTCGGAGCTCCTGTTAAAGGACCAACTTTACTCTTTTGTGATAATGATTCAGCACTCAAGCTTGCAGCAAATCCTGTACTACATGAGAGGACAAAACATATAGAAGTTGATTGTCATTTTACTCGGGAAAAGATTCAAGAAGGAATTGTCGAGACAAGAGGAATAAGGACTTCGGAACAGCCTGCTGATGTATTTACTAAACCTCTTTGTCAAAGACAACATGCATATCTTCTACACAAGCTAGGAGTCTTAGACATATACAGACCGCCAGCTTGAGGGGGAGTGTTGGAAGATATGAAGATATGATTCTGTAATTTCTTGTAATAGGAAATCAAATATACTTTAGGATAAGAGAAGATAGGCAAATATAGAATTTCCTTTATTACTTTCCTTCATTGTAATTAAATACAATGTTACATGTACAGATTCATTCAAGGAAAAAAGAAGATAATTGCTTCTTCGCCTATCATCTGTCCTTCGAATATCTTCTTCTTCTTCCTTTTCTGACAGTTTATTTTCATAATATTGCTGAAGATATTAGAGACCGATTTTTGTAATTTGTTCGTGTCCAAGCGCCGAGTGTCCGAAATACTAAAGTCCAAAATGAGGTGCTAGTGGAAGCATGGGTATGACCCATGAATTCAGCAGAGCTCTTCACTCATCGCCGCCCCTCTCCTCAAATTATGCAAATTGCGACACCCTCTACTGTTATTCCTCTTCTTTTGGGCTTTTGTTATTTTCTTCTTCTTCTTCTTTTTTTTTTTTTTTAAAATTCTCTCTTGATTATTCTCATGTCCAAAATGAGGGTATTTACTTATCATTTATTTGTTTGGTTATGGTGGAAAAATGGAAATCCGAAATGATTTTTATGTCAAATATCAAGCGCCGAATGCAACCAAGTGTTTTTTTCCCCTCCTACATTTCCTTGAACACAAAAAATATCTTAGGAAAAAAAAAACCAATCTTGGCTATGATACGATGACCGCTATACATTTATTTTTGCAAGTACCCTTCACACAATTTTTAAGCGAAAGCCCACCTTAAAGAGATCAAATTGCCCCTCCTTGAATAATCATTTCATCATCATCTGTCTTGCTTAGAGTTGGGTGACCTTCTAGTTGGTTTGGTGGTTTTGAGCATGTGAAAAATTGAAGAATTGAGAATGAACATAAAATAAAGTTGTAAATAAAAAGACACAAATATAATTGATGGCAAGCTACAAAGTGTTTGATATTTTCAAAAATCCAAATATGTGTTTGGTATTTTCAAAAATTAGAATATCAGCAGCCTCCTAATGGGTGCCTAGCCAGCCATAGTTCTATCATTGTCAACACACATGACATATTTATATTCTTTGGACTTGGATTACTGTGGATTGACGCTCTTTTCACCGCTAATTGATTGGAAAAAAGACCGTTCTTTCAGCCTTTTGGCTATGATCGAGCACATTCACAATTAGACTATTAAAGCTCTTGGAGAATAAGTTTGATGAAAACCACGTTGGTAAATGAACAAATTTGTGGGAGGAAGTCTTCTAAAAAAGTTCCTCTATTATTAATCCATAATCTCAGGGAGAGGAGAAGGAGATCGGACGGCTGGGATGAGCTTCACATTCTTTGGATAGCTTGACCTTCTAATAATAAAATAAAATATAAATTATTAAAAAAGCTGAGCCTTCGTAATGATTGCGTTGAGTACAAAATTTGTATCCCTCGTACATGCGTATCCTATCCACTGCAACGTCCAACTCTCTCCCACATTGAACCAACCTCTTCTCTCTTCTCCGTGTTAAAGTCCTCGTACATGCGTATCCTATCCACCGCTGCAACAATCTTAAAGTCCATTAAAGGTCCATTGAAGTCCAAAGTCCGGACGAACCAACCTCTCTGCAATTAATAGGTTGGAGCTATGAAGGAGAAGACCTCCACTTATATGCAGGAATATGCAGAATAAGGCCTTCTCTCTGCCTCATCTTCTCCACCTCTCCTTTCCTACTCCACGACCGCCCAACCCGACCATCGCCGTCGGAACCAACCACGACCGTTGCCGTCGGAACCAGCCACCACCGTCTCCGTCGAAGCCCAGTCACCATCGTCGCCGTCGGAGCCCCGGTCACCACCGTCGCTAGCCACCCAACGCCGGACTCTCTTTTTGCTTCGGTGAGTTCTCGATTCCATTTTCTTTCGTGGCTAGTTGAATTCGGGTTTTGGGTTTGTGGCGTCGAACATTTTGAATTTGGGTTTTGGGTTTCTAGCGTGATCTCTACTTAGTCGTTAGTCGTGGAAGAACAAGCTGTTCACCTTGTAGATGGAGGAGACATAGAAAGTGTGCCGTGCGTGATTCATAAGATTCTATAGTAGCACCAGTATCTTATTTTATTTCACTTAGCCTGCTCCGCTCACGCATTTCGACCAGGCACAGCAGAATTCTAATCCGCTGGCCCAGATGAGCGGCTCTTGGCTCACTTTCTTGAGAAGGGCTTTCTGTAACTAAATAATGAGAATTTTTTTATTGACCCATATGATCTTTAGGCTCACAAAGAGGAGAGGATGAAACTGACAATTTTGCACTTAGAGATTGAGCTCGTCAGTGATCTTTTCCATGGTGTCTAGAGAAAGCAGCTTTGAAGGCATTTCCTTATATCTTTACCATGATAAAATTTGTTTTGAGTGTCTCCTGGTGATTAATAGCTTGCGGGTTATCTTGGACGGTAGCTTGCGGGATTAATAGAAATATACTGAAAAGTGTTAATCTCAACTTGTTTCTTGTTTGTTAGAAGACTCACTTTTTGCAATGTGGATGTTAGGTTGGAGCAATTTTAAATCAATTGAATGAAGGACACTTTAAATTTTGATTTTCGAGTGTTATTTCTTGCTCCCAAATGTAAATTTCAGCTTGTGCAATTTGTTCTGGCTCTGAAATCTTTCTACTTGGCAGGCACGATATGCTTTGGCAATAAATTTTGTAGCTAATTAGCCAAATTGAAAGCTTTGATATGTCATCAAAGGAATTACGGTAATTATGGTCAAAGGAATTATGGTAATCAAAGTCAAGGTCCTCGTCCTCGAACGCAGTATCATCTGCCCCCTCTGCCCCCTGCCTTACCTCCCCTACTTTTGCTCAGGCTATGTATAGTCGTGTCCTTCCAGGACTGCCTCATGTTCTACCTTTGAGGCTGCTCCTACTCCTATTGGTATTGGTCAGCGGAACTCCCATTATCCTCTACACTCCCACCACTTACCAACTCCTCCTCCTCCCCTTATTAGTTTTCGAGCAGCACCATTACCTCCTCCTCCACTTCTCTGTCCATATACTCACCCATCGTTAGTGGCATCGTCAGTGGGGGACGTGGCTCCCCTAGCATCGTCAGTGGCTCCCTTAGCCTCACCACCTTGCACATGCAATGAGAAAGGAGTGGAAAATGCAGAGGAAGAGGCGGAAAAGAGAGGCCATAGCGCAGAAGTCATACGTGCGGACTTCGCTGCAAAAGCAAAAGGCAACAGAGAAGCAGAGGTTGAGGAACAGGAAGAAAAGAGCGGCAGCGGCGAAAGCTCAGAAGAAATTATCCTCAACCCGTGGTAAGCATGCATACAATATTTGATATTTGTTTTGTGCAAAGTAGGGACATATCGTCAAATTCGTCAAAGAGGACTAGTGACTAGCGCGACTAGCGTCCAACCTTCCCGAAACTTATGCAATGGGCCACTTGACTCCATGCGCTTCAATATTAGTCAGATTGCATCATGTGCATTGGCTGCTCAATATGAAACTCATGCAACGGCATGTCATGCAGATGGGCTTGTGAGCACATTCGACCTGAACTTGCCACCCTCATCCGCTGAAGATGCAAACACCTTTGAAGGGGCTCAGACCTGAGATCGGTGGACAAGATAAAGAACTCCAAGAACTTGTGATGGGGTCACCATCTTTAGCTGTTTTCATATTGATGGAGAATCACGACCCTCAGAAGGGAGACCCCTAGATCATGAGCTTGGTTGCGCAATATGAAACTTATGCAACAGCATGTCATGCAGATAGGCTTGCGAGCGCATGCGACCTGAACTTGCCACCCTCATTTACTGAAGATGCTGCTGAAGGTGCAATTTCAAAAGGTTCTCTTGATTTCACCCCTATTACCCCAAAAAAGGGAATTGCTTCTCAAATGTGCAACACATGCGCATATGAAAGGCTGGAGCATAAAGGTGGACAGAGATGCCACCAAGAGGCTCAGACTTGAGATCGGTTGACAAGATAAAGTGCTCCAAGTGCTTGTGATGGGGTCGCCATCTTCAGCTGTTTCCACATTGATGGAGAATCACGAACCTCAGAAGGGAGACCCCCAGTTCATGAGCTTGAGCAAAAAACATAGACCGAAGGTGGTGAAAGAGGGAAAGTTGAAAAGGACTTTTGAGGTCTACAGCTTCAAAGCCTTCTGATGGAGGTAAGACCCCATTTAAGAGAAAATATGTAAGGAGAAAAGGAGTTGAGATACCACTAGCTTTACTCGAAGAAGGGGTTGAGGACTCCTCCATTGATCTTAAAGGACGCCAACTACCCAAAAAGTCCTGCAGGAAGGCCTTGAACTTTGATATTGGAGAACACCCGAGAAAGAAACGGACTAAGCTAATTTCCCCATCAAAGAGCACCCCAAAAAGTCCTGCAGTAGGACTTTCTGTTGTTACTTCAGCCTATGGCGGTGCATTGCAGTTGCATGGACCACCTATCACCCACAATAACCAAAGCACTTTCCACAAATTATTAGGTACCTAAGCAAAAAGTGACTGATCCTTTGAGTTTGCTGGTCCAACCGTGTTCGAGAGACCCTAATGTATGAACTAATTGAATTCTTCTTTTCTCACAGGAACTCAAACAGAGTTATTGTGGAGACAGATGACCTTGGATTTTGGGGAAATCGTGATGCCAGTGACATGAATGCCGAACTGCAAAAGCAAGAAAATGGGAAGAGAGGATCATTTTCGATAAGATGACCTCTGTAGGTGCAATGATCAAACAATCGGAGCACCTAGATAGAGAGACTGATGTAATTCATAATGCATTAGCATCTTATGATTGCTTCTTCATTTGACCAAATGAACTGTCCAAACGCACGATGCATCCATCGCTCTTATAGAGAACAAGTGCAATGGAAGCATCGTGCGTTTGGACAGTTCATTTGGTCCAATGAAGAAGCATTCATAATATGCTAATGAATTTTGAATTACATCAGTTTCTCTGTCTAGGTGCTCTGATTGTTTGATCATTACACCTACAAAGGTCATCCTATCGAAAAGGATCCTGTCTTCCCATTTTCTTGCTTTTGCAGTTTGGCTTTCATGTCACTGGCATCACGATTTCCCCAAAATCCAATCCCTGAAGTGCGCTGAACCAGACACACATCTTGGAGTCGGAGTACCCGCTGATCGTAAACAGTCCTAGTGAAACAGTGTGTGGACAGAACTACATCACCAACAATGAATGTGAGAATGAAACAAAAGAGGTTGTCAACAGCAATAATTCTGTCGGAAGTAAAGCTTGTTGCATTAGCTTAGCATATGAGCCAAGATGCCAGATGTCAATAGCAAAGTCTCAGGTACTTGGTCTTAAGTCTTTAACTTCAGGAACAAATGTTGGACAGCAAGGATGTCTACATGTAGACAGATTGGCTGCTTTTTTCTGTAAATCTTTCTTGCATACATTGTAAAAGAAAAGCAGAAATGCGGATAAAAGTATCTCTTTTCCTTCAAAGTGAAGTTTTATGAACCAAAAAAAAGAAAGATTTAAGGGACAACTTGACTTATCTGTTGCTTTAATTAAACTAGATTTATTTGCATGAAACAATAATTAAGACGGCAGCACACTGAAATTGTTTTGGTGTCCGGACCCATTATATCGACTCTTTCACTGAATTTTATTTTCTTTGGAGTATTGAAGTGAAAATCAATTGGAAGGGTACCAAGGGGCTAACTCAATGACTTTTCTATGATTCAGCAGTTTTCATGCGAATCGGAAACTCACTTTTTCCTAATTTTTTCACCTTGATCACTATTTCTTTGTCTTTATCTAGGTTATCTTAACTTTTTGACTTACGCTAGGTTAGACATTTGTATAGTGGCTGCCTGCCTTTAGTATGAGGTCTTTCCCATTCAGTTGGGTGGTAAAGTTTCAGTTGCTCTCTTTGCTTTGGTGGTTCTTTCTCTTCTCGTCCTCATCTTCTTCATTTAGATTCTGATTGCTTCTACATCAATGCGTATGCTTCTGCCATGTCTGATGATAAATAATCCATCAATCTTGTTTAATCATACATTTGCTTATATATTCTTCCAATATATTTTATATACTGGAGAGTTATCTTATGTGCATGAAGTCTGTTGATTCTCATCTTTCGCGTTTAGTTTGATGCTTGGTTTATTTCTTTTGGAAGGTGAGAGTCAATGTTTTGCTATGTTTAGGGGATTTAATTCCTAAGCTTGACAAGCAAGCTACCCTTGAAATTTTACAAACAATTCAACGTTGTGCTGCTGTTGTGCTGCTGTTGACGTTGACGTGTTCTGCTCCTATGCTCATGTGTGCTCTTGGAGTTGCTAACTCAATGCTTAAGCAGGTAAGATTTTGCATTTGCAGCTCTGTTCAAAATGCCCATTTACAAATACTTGTGTTTCTTGGTACCATTGTTGTTTTAACGATAAAGTAGAAAGTTCTCTTTATCATAATGACTATTACTATTCTGCTTTCAGTATGGAGTAGAATTTGCTGCAGAGCATGTCCTTCCATTACTTATACTGCTTCTCACTATGCAACAAGTGAATGTCCAAAACTTTGCGCAACAAGTGGGTGTCCAAAACTTTCCGAAAAGGAAGTGATGGAGCGATGACAACCAGGAGATGGGCTTGGAAGCATAATAGCTCACTGGTCTAGCTCCGTGGCACCGAAAATGTATCCGGGCTCAAGTGATTCACTGAAGAGACCTTGAAAGCTGCTTTTTCAAGTGTCAGTAGAAGGTTAAAAAACCTGCTCGGGGGCTAAGATCCTGTCTGAATGAGTAAGAGCTCGAACTTGAAGACTAAGTTTGTAAAGGATATATTGAGGAATAGCTTTAGTATCAGCACCCTCCCTCTTGCTCTCTTCTGCCGATGTATTATCATTTTGTTTATTCTGTCATGTTTATCCTGTTATGTTTATGCCATGTCACATGAATATGCAAGATAAATGAGGAGCTTCTCTTGGTGATTCTGGTACTGAAGTCTCAGTCATCTTCAGTTCCAACAGCTAAGCAAGCATGTATGTTTCATGCGCTTATGAGATATATTAGATCCACATTTTAACATTAACCATGCAAAATAAAGAAAAATCACCAATTAACTCGCTGTACAATTAAATTGTCAAATGCATATTTATCCACTTCATTTCGATCCCTTCTCCATTATTATCCAGTCACAAATGCATTTCTGCTGAGTTCCGCCATAAACACTAATTTCATTAAATTAACCACCAGCATCCAATATGCAAGATAAGTACTTCATAGAGAATCAGCATCTATTCTTCATCAAATTATGATGCTAAAGTTGAATAATATGTCTCTCTACCCAAATGATTTAGCCCCTTAGCTAATTAAATTCAGCAGAATCACCGATTATAAAATCCATGAGCCAAACATCAAGCACATAGAGGTACCTACAAGAAAAAGAAGAAACCAAACATTTTTTTTAACACCATTCTTTCATTCTTCCTCTTTTTCTCCGTCTCCTCAACGCACAATCTAGCTGTTGATATTATTAAGGCATCTCAGACATCCATATCTTTTAGACACCATACTATACTCAGCCACAGATTTCCTTACCATGCCTCTGAAACATGTTCCTCTTCCACAGAGTGAAAAAAAAATTCCTCACAATTCTAAAAATAAGATCAAAATTATGTTTCCCTATTTTAAAATGACCAAGAATTTAAGGCTCATGCCGGAAAGGGCAAGCATTAGTATATCCTTTCTACTTTCTAGTGTGATTTAAAGAGGAAAATCAATAGAATGGGAATGGGGACATGATTTTTCTACTCCTCATAATATTATTATCTTAGAGCTACTAAGCTCGAACTGAGAATCACTTCAAGAAAGAAAGGCTGATAATTATCAATTTTACAAAGGGTTAATACCATAAAAAAAAAAAAAACCCCAAACTGGTACACTTGTGATAAATTTACCTAAAACTATTTTTTTGACTATGAAAAACCCCAAACTGGTACACATGTGACAAATTTACCCCGACTGACTATAAAAAACCCCAAACTGGTACATTTATGACAAATTTATCCCAAACTAATTTATTCGACCGCAAAAACCCAAAACTGGTAAATTTGTGACAAAGATACTCTCCGCTAAATTGGATTAATACCAAAAAAAAATCACAAAAATTGTAAACTATGACAAACAGAGCGTAAAATCTCAAATTAATATACCAATCAACTGTCACGTATCATTTAACTTAATAATTTTACGGTAAAATTTAACAAAAATTAACGTAGGGTAAATTTGTCACAAGTATATTAGTTTGGGGGAAATTTGTCAAAAGTATACCAGTTTAGGGTTTTTGGTGGTCAAAAAAATAGTTTGGGGTAAATTTGTCACAAGTGTACCAGTTTGGGGTTTTTCAGGGTATTAACCCTTTTACAAACCAAAACAAGGGAAATCAAATCAACAAAAGACCAATATTGCAACCAATGCCTCAATTTCTTCCTTTGTAAAATGACCATGGAGCTCGCGCATCTTCCATCCCGATTCTAAATCGTCCCATTGTTCCTCTTCCTTCTAATTCCATTATGGTTCCTCTCCCAAGAATAGGATGCTTTCTTCTTTCTTGTTTCTATGCGGTCTCGACTAGCTCCAGTTTTGGTGGGCTGCATTTTAGTATGAGAGGTCATGTACCGAGATACTTATGATTTTTTATTTTTATACTTTCCTGCCGTGTCTTTGGCCAATGATAAACTTGCGCTTCAATTTATCTTTTTTGAAATATTAATTACACTAAAAAAAAAAAGCAGCGGAAAGTATCTGGAGATTGCAAATAATAAATAAATAATGTATCATAATTCATTAGCCATAGAGAAAAACCTCAACAAAATTTAATTCATCTAACTTGCACAAGATTTTCATTAATTTGACAAAGGAGCTTGTGCATCTATTTATTCCCTCCAAAGACACGTATTCATAATAAAATAATAACAGAAAAACCTAGTCAATAGATTAGACTTATTGATTAAGTAAAATATTTTCTTTAATAAAAACTATCAAACTCTGGCTAAAATTAGCCTAAACCAAACTAAAAGTTTTAAGATTAAATTGACACTAGTTCGAAAGGTTTATGACTAAATTGACACCATTAAAATTTAAGATTAAAATGGTACAAAATCAAAAGATTTGTAACTAAATTGATTTATGACTCTTTTTTTACACTTTTGCTGGAACAATTCAAACCAACAATCAAGCTTTAACCAAAAAAATCTAACAAACAAACAATCATGCACATTGTAAAATAGGAAATACATAAAGTCTACTATATTCAAACTTAAAGATGTCCTAAAGCAATAAGGCTTTAGATAGAAAGTGCACATCTTTTAATCATCACATATAATTATGACTAATAGGAGACTTCACTCAACATTGGTGGACGTTGGATCTTTCCCTATCTAAAAATAGTTGAGTCGTTGTTTGCCCAAAAGTAATATATGCCTTGGTTATTTAAAAATCATTTTTACGTATGAATTAATGCGTAAGTATAATTATGACTAATGGGTGATGAAACTAAAGGTCATGGAGTTTTGCATACTGGCACAGCTAAGGTCATGGAGTTTTGGGGGTTAACATATCCACATATACAAGACAAAAGTAAATATATTTTGATATTCTTTCACGGTGGAGAATATATATATTTGTTAAACATAGGCTTTTTCAAAGATTTTCATGCGAAAATGTTGTGCAAGCATCTTCAACTGGAGCAGCCTGTGGATGTCGTTGAAAATCCAGAAACTACTAATGTCCTCGGTCTTGTACAAGAAGAAGGCGTGCCTAATGGTCTGTCTCTATCTACTAATATCTTTTCTATAGAAATCTTGTTTTGCCTTTGAGTTCAGAGTGGGTATTCAGTTACCATTCCCATGGTTTTGATATTTAGATGAATGATCAATGTACCCAGAACCCTTATCTAATGGAGAGATGATGGAGTCAGAAGAGGAGGTTGGATCATTTTCTCCACAATCGTTGCATGGTGATGAAACTCACCATGCAATTGAAGGGGCCATTGACCCTGAAGAGGACAGGGCTGCATTGGATAATTCCTTTTTTCCCTACAAATTGCTTAGCACAAACTAAGTAAGGTTGTGCATCTAACCAGAGGTTCCGGTAACGGAAAAGAATTGAGGTACTAGAAGAACAACAAAGATATATGCAAGAAGCAATGGCATCAAAGCCAGTTCCATTGGGAGATAATTTTGAAATGAAGGCCATCAAAGCCATGGGAGCCATGGAGGAATGTGATGCAGTTTTTGGCAATGGTGTAGAGATGACTCTCGACTTGCTAGGTACTTCACGTCACCAATTTTTTCTATTGGTTTTGACTTATTCTTATCATTTTTTCCTCAAATAACATAATCCTTGAATTTATTCATGTGGATGTAGGCTTATTGGTGGCATGATAAGTATCGACCAAGAAAATCAAAATATTTCAACCCTTGTCCACAGTGGATATGAGTGGAGTAAGCACATCAAATGCATTACGAAGATTGCACAAATTTATGAATTTAATATATTTTACCCTGACATTATCCACAATATTAAAGCCCTAATATACTCAATTGGAAAAGATTGTGACATTGTGAGTTTACTTGATCAGAAAATTACTATTACCCAAGCATAAATATAAATGAAAATGAACATTCAAGTTCAACAAACATAAATATAAACATACATATATAAAAATAAACAAACATAAGAAGTGTTTAGTGATAAGAGGTTGTTCTAGAAGCGGCCTGGTGATAATTCAATTCAAGGATGTGATAGCTTGATGATTGGTTGATGATGATTCTTTTGATGATTCATTTACTTCATTTGTCCTTTGCTATAGGAAGTGGAGGAGGCAGAAATGCTTTGAGGAAACTTTCTCGTTTTTGAAAATATTTCAACCCTTGTACACAATGGGTATGAGTGGAGTAAGTACATCAAACGCATTACGAAGATCGTACAAGGGTATGAATTTAATATATTTTATCCTGACATTGTCTACAATACTAAGTCCCCAATATACTCATTTGAAAAAGATGGTGACATTGTGAGTTTACTTGATCAGAAAATTACTATTACTCGAGCATAAATACAAATGAAAATGAACAATCAAATTCAACAAATATAAATATAAACATAAATATATAAATATAAACGAACATCAGAGGTGCTTGGTTATAAGAGGTTATTTAGGAAACGGCTTGGTGATAATTCAATTCAGGATGTGATGGCTTGATAATTGGTTAATGATGATTCATTTGATGATTCATTTATTTTTTTCATGATTCATTTTCTACAGAAGGTGGAGGAGGCAGAAATGTTTCGAGGAAACTTTCCTTGTTTTTAAAAATATTTCAACCCTTGTCCACAGTGAGTGGAGTAAGCACATCAAATGCATTACGAAGATCGCACAAGGGTATGAATTTAATATATTTTACTCTAACATTGTCCACAATACTAAGGCCCCAACATACTCAATTGAAAAAGATTGTGACATTGTGAGTTTATTTGATCAGAAAATTACTATTACCCAAGCATAAATACAAATGAAAATGAACATTCAAGTTTAACAAGCATAAATATAAATATAAATATATAGATATAAACAAACATCAGTGGTGCTTGGTGATAAGATGTTGGTGATAAGAGGTTGTTTAGGAAGCGGCTTAATGATAATTCAATTCATGATATGATGGCTTGATGATCGATTGATGATGATTCATTTGATGATTCCTTTGTTAGAGGAGGTGGAGGAGGCAAAAATGCTTCGAGAAAACTTTCATCATTTTTAAAAATATTTCAACCCTTGTCTATAGTGGATATGAGTGGAGTAAGCACATTAAATGCATTACGAAGATCGCACAAAGGTATGAATTTAATATATTTTACCATGACATTGTCCACAATACTAAGGCCCCAACATACTAAATTGAAAAAGATGATGACATTGTGAGTTTACTTGATCAAAAAATTACTATTACCAAAGCATAAATACAAATGAAAATGAACATTCAAGTTTAACAAGTATAAATATAAACATAAATATATAAATATAAACGAACATTAGAGATGCTTGGTGATAAGAGATTGTTCAAAAAGTGGCTTGGTGATAGTTCAATTCAAGATGTGATAACTCAATGATCATTGATGATGATGATGATTCCTTTGCTACAGGAGGTAGATGAGGCAGAAATGCTTTGAAGAAACTTTCCTCGTTTTTGAAAATATGTCAACTCTTGTCTACAGTGGATATGAGTGGAGTAAGCTCATCAAACACATTACGAAAATCACACAAGGGTATGAATTTAATATATTTTACTCTGACATTGTCCACGCCCAACATACTCAATTGAAAAAGATGGTGACATTGTTACTATTAACCAAGCATAAATAAGAGACAGTTGGATGAACTAAGAGCAAAAATAAGAGATGAAGTAAGACAATGGGAGTTAGAAGAAAAAGAGAGTGTTTTTACAAACAATACGATTAATGTCCAACTGGACTGGAGTGACTGCAGCAATGAAACCGGCCAATTAGGGTGAAAAGACACGGATATGGATAGGAGATTGGAAACAGTAAAAAAAATTAAAATTGCAAGAACAAAGAAGAGAGGAAAAGAAAGACGTGGTGGGCCCAGCAAAATAGAGAACGATAAAATTTAAAAAAATAATAATAAAGGAAGAAGAAGATGGAGCCTGCTCGTCTTGATCCTTTCTTCTTCTTTTTTTCTTATTGTATTTTAAAAAATCGTTGATGGATTAGCCCAAATATTTACATATTTTTATGAGATATATTTTCTATTTGTTTATTTTTGCGGTTATATCTTCGGCACGTGTGTGTCTATTAATTAGAAGAATCCCACACTCCTCAAATGGGATTTATGATTTTTTCGAGAATGACAAATTGATATTGGTTTCCTAAAAAAACAAGAGGTGGATGAGGCATTGAGTCCTCACTAATCCCCAACCTTAGCTTTAATGAACATAAAAACTTTTCGTTCCTATATTTCCTATATTTTATAATCAAGCGGAACTACTAAGTCCAAAAGCTAATGCTAGGTGTAAAATATTGATCGAAAAACTCAATATCACGTTACATTGTTTTAGGTCATGTCACTTGTTAATGATACGTGTGTATCATTATAAAAATTGCAAAATAGTAGCGTGTGATTGTGATTAATTGAACAATAGTACTAGAATCATAAAAAAAGGAAAAAAAATTAATTGTGATTATGCTAGATCCTAAGATTATAAATGCTCAATTGCAATTTTCTCTTTAAAATTCAAAACTTGAGTTGGAATATTTACATGCATTACTACTATGTGTGTAGTGTGTCATATTGCCCATATATATATATATAATTTATTCTTGCACGAGCAATTTTCTGCCCCTCCTATGTAGTTAAAGAGCATAATAGGATTGGGGTTTCTTTTTCCCATATGAATGGACCACACATAATAGGTTTTAATTTTGGACTACACCACCAACATATGGAAATTATGGGTATTAGTTACCACCATACAAAGTACAACTTACATATTTTTGTGTTAAAATTTTAGAATGTCCAAAAATAAATGAAACTTAGGGATTAAAACATATTGAAAAAATTGAGTTGCAATAACTGAACATTCAAATTTGGTAGGGTACATTTAGTAGAAATCGAAATTCTTACCATGGTAAGTATTTAGGTATTTCTTTATTATGGGGCTTTTTGTTAAGTGTCTTGATAACTACATTCATTTATGAAGTATTTTAGCAGATATTATCGATATTTTAGATCATTCCTATTCCTCGTGAGTTCATTTGGGTAAAGTCAAGATGCCTATTTTAAATATGGAATGATGTTATCTTTGGAATTATTATTGAAATTCTAAATTCGATAGAGCCAAATCTATCCAACTTATACCAATATTTATGGTAAGTATCATTTCATACAAATAGTTTTTTTTTTTTCAACTTGACCAATAATTGTGAAGATTGTAACATACATTACATAAAAAAGAGCGAGCCAAAAAGAAGTGGAAATTTTTTAAAAACTTGAGAAGTTTCGATAAAGATAGGTCACATACACTACATAACATTAATATAACGAGCCATATTGCCTCCAAATGCAGTATCAATAAATTTTCATTTCAAATTGTTATGATTCAAATACAAATTTCTTATTATCAAAAATATTAAACTAATTTATCCTACACGATTGTATCCTTTGAGCTTTCTCCTATTATCCACTCTTTTTTTTATTATTTTTTTCTTGTTGATGGATGAAAATATATAAATCTATCCTTTTATCCAATTAGGAATTTTGAGTTTGCTTGTTTACCAACTGTTGCAACCTTTGAGTTTTCTTCATGAATAGTCATAACCTTTTAACTCTTCCATAATCCATAAAAGTCATATTTTCTCCCAAACGTTATTGGAAGGATTTTTCACATGGGTGGCATTCGTAAATCATCCTCATAAACATATCTTTATATTAATTCTTTTGTTTTGATACCATTTTTAATCTTCACGCGAATATTGAAATAAACCACAATCACATACGAGTTTGCTTAAAATGTCATAAATATATGGTTGTTGACATATATACACACGTATAGTTATCGAATTAAATTATAATAATTTATATTTATTATCACTAGAATCTAAACAACTACTTAAAGATTAGAAATCTTAATTTAGAAGAAGATGTCTAACCTAATCGAGAATGTCAAGTTTGAGTTGACATTATGGCAGCACAACCAAAAAAATAGTTGAGAATATTCAAGGAAATGAGCTTGAGCTCGAATAGGTGTCCTACAGTCCATTCATGCATATGATAACCATGAGAAAAGAAGTGAACATCAAAACCAAACTCATGCAAAATCTTATTGAAATCAAATTTAGGGAGAGCTTGAGAGCCATAAACGTATTAGGTAAGGATAATGTGGATATTGGTATTTTTTCTATATGGCTGACTCTTATTTGTGAATTATTAGTTATGTAAATAGTAGGTACATGTAAAATGAATGATTTTGAATGAAGCAAATTAAAATTTGAAGTATTATGATTGCAGTTGGCAAAGTAAGTGTAAAATTCTAAACATATGTTTTCTTACATAATTAGTATAATGGTGTAAATACATCCATAATCTTGACATCAATAATCTAAAAAAATTTCTAAAAAAATCTTAGGTCTTGAATAGGAATAATACAATATTTCATAGTTGATTGCATTGATTCCTTAGAATGAAAATAAAGACATGTTTTTCAAAATTTGAGACAATTGCCCCTTGGGGATGTAGCATAAAAGGACCCACAAGAAATAATTGGAAACATTTGGAGGGTAAATAATGATATCTAATAGAATAATTTACCCAATATGAAATTTTACTAATATTTACCTCTTATTTAGAAAAGCTCGTAAATTTATTTAGGGAAGCTCAAAAATCTAATTTATTATTTTTCATAACCTAGGTTAGATGATTAAGAATATCCCTTTATTTTCTATTTTTTGTTTAGTAGAGTTGAAATAAGATTTTCTTCATTTTTCTTATTATCTTTTTTCTTGTTCTGAATATGTTTCTTCTTGTTCTGAAGACTTCCCAAGCAACGAGTGAAGCCTTGAAGGGCTTTGAGGTTTGTCGTGGCATTCATCAATAGTCCCATCCATCTTTCTTCCATTAAAAAAGTAATTCCATATTCAAAATTTTAACATTTCTCTTGTGTCTCCTAGTCATAAGAATAGCTAGTCTAGCAATTAATTGCCATGAAGAAGAGGGAGTGCTAGAGAGATGTCCTAATAGAGAGAAGAGGTGAGCAATAAATAATCTCTCTCCCTCCTTTCTCTCCCTTGTCATTATCAATTTACGACGGCGTTATACAAGTCCCGATCGTTCGTTTACTGGACTTCATAGACATTAGCAAGCAACCGCCACTACAAATCAATCATATTCCTCATGAGATCATTTGGGTAAAGTCAAAATGTCTATTTTAAATTTGGAATGATGTTATCTTTGAAATTATTATTGAAATTCTAAATTCAATAAAGCCAAATTTATCCAACTTTTACCAATATTTATGGTAAGTATCATTTCATGCGAATAGTTCTTTTTTTTTTTTTTCAACTTGACTTGTCACATATATTAGATAAAAGAGTAAGCCAATAAAAAAGTTGAGATTTTTTAAAAACTTGAGAAGTTTCGATGAAGATAGGTCACATACACTACATAACATTAATATAACGGGTCATATTGCCTCTAAATGTGATATCAATAAATCTTCATTTCAAATTGTTATGATTCAAATACAAACTTCTTATTATGAAAGATATTAAACCAATTTATCCTACACAATTGTATTATTTGAGTTTTCTCTTAATATCCACTCTTTTTTTAAAAATTTTTTTTCCTGTTGATGGGTGAAAATATATAAATCTATCTTTTTATCCGATTAGGAATTTTGAGTTTGCTTGTTTACCAACTGTTGCAACTCTTGAGTTTTTTTTTTTCATGAATAGTCATAACCTTTTAACTCTTCCATAATCCATAAAAGTCATATTTTCCCCCAAACGTTATTGGAATGATTTTTCACATGGGTGGCACTCGTAAATCATCCTCATAAACATGTCATTATATTAATTCTTTTGTTTGGATAACCTTTTTAATTTTCACGTGAATATTGAAATAAACCACAATCACATACGAGTTTGCTTAAAATGTCATAAATATATGGTTGTTGACATATATACACACGTATAGTTATTGAATTAAATTATAATAATTTATATTTATTATCACTAAAATCTAAATAACTACTTAAAAATTAGAGATCTTAATTTATAGGAAGATGTTTGACCTAATCGAGAATGTCAAGTTTGAGTTGACATTATGGTAGCACAACCAAAAAAATAGTTGAGAATATTCAAGGAAATGAGCTCGAATAGGTGTCCTACGGTCCCATTCATGCACATCATAACCATGAGAAGAGAAGTAAACATCAAAACCAAACTCACGTAAAATCCTATTGAAATCAAATTTATGGAGAGTTTGAGAGACATAAACGTATTAGGTAATGATAATGTGGATATTGGTATTTTTTCTATATGGTTGACTCTTATTTGGGAATTATTAGTTATATAAATAGTATGTACATGTAAAATGAATGATTTTGAGTGAAGCAAATTAAAGTTTGAAGTATTATGATTTCAGTGGCAAAGTAAGCGTAAAATTCTAAACATATGTTTTCTTACATAATTAGTATAAGAGTGTAAATACATTCATAATCTTGACATCAATAACCTAAAAAAGTCTCTAGAAAAATCTTAAGTCTTGAATAGGAATAATACAATTTTTTCTTAGTTGATTACCTTGTTTCCTTAGAATAAAAATAAAGACATGTCTTTTCAAAATTGGAGACAATTGCCCTCGGGGATGCAGTATAAAAGGACCTACAAGAAATAGTTGGAAATATTTTGAGGGTAAATGATAATGTCTAATAGAATAATTTACACAAAATGAAATTTTACTAATATTTACCTCTTATTTAGAAAAGCTCGAAAATTTATTTAGGGAAACTCAAAAATCTAATTGATTATTCTTCATAACCTAGGCTAGGTGGTTCAGAATATCCATCTATTTTTTATTTTTTGTTGAGTAGAGTTAAAACAAGATTTTCTTAATTTTTCTTATTATCTTTTTCTTGTTCTGAATATGTTTCTTCTTGTTCCAAAGACTGCCCAAGCAATGAGTGAAGCCTTGAAAGGCTTTAAGGTTTGTCGTGGCATTCATCAATAGTCTTATCCATCATTCTTCCATTAAAAAAGTAATTATGTACTCACAATTTTAACATTCTCTTGTGTCTTCTAGTCATAAGAATAACTAGCCTAGCAATTAATTGCTATGAAGAAGAGGAAGTGCTATCCTGGTAGAGAGATGTCCTAGTAGAGAGAAGAGGTGAGCAATAAATAATCTTTCTCCCTCTTCTCTCTCTCCCATGTCATTATTAGTTTATGGCGGCGTTATACGGGTCCCGATCATTCGTTTACTTGGGCTTCATAGACATTAGAAAGCAACTGTTGTTACAAATCATTCCTATTCCTCGTGAGATTATTTGGATAAAGTCAAAATGCCTATTTTAAACTTAGAATGATGTGATCTTTGGAATTATTATTGAAATTCTAAATTCGATAGAACCAAATTTATCCAACTTTTATTAATATTTATGGTAAGTATCATTTCATTTGAATAGTTTTTTTTTCTTTTTCAACTTGACTAGTAATTGTGAAGATTGTCACATACATTACATAAAAAAAAAAGAAAAAAGAGCAAGCAAAAAAAAGGTGAATTTTTTTAAAAGCTTGAGAAGTTTCAATGAAAATAGTTCACATACACTACATAACATTAATATAACGAGCCATATTGCATCCAAATGTAGTATCAATAAATCTTCATTTCAAATTGTTATGATTCAAATACAAACTTCTTATTATGAAAGATATTAAACCAATTTATCCCACACGATTTCATTCTTTGAGTTTTCTTCTAGTATCCACTCTTTTTTTTAAATTGTTTTTTTCATGTTGATGGGTGAAAATATATAAATCTATCTTTTTATCTGATTAAGAACTTTGAGTTTGCTTGTTTACCAACTATTGCAACCCTTGACTTTTCTTCATGAATAGTCATAATCTTTTAACTCTTCCATAATCCATAAAAGTTATATTTTTCTCCCAAATGTTATTGGAAGGATTTTTCACATGAATGTCACTCGTAAATCATCCTCCTAAACATATCCTTATGTTAATTCTTTTGTTTGAATACCCTTTTTAATCTCATGCAAATATTGAAATAAACCACAATCACATACGATTTTGCTTAAAACGTCATAAATATATGGTTGTTGACATATATACACACGTATAGTTATCGAATTAAATTATAATAATTTATATTTATTATCACTAGAATCTAAAATAACTACTTAAAAATTAGAGATCTTAATTTAGAGGAAATGTCTGACCTAATAGAGAATGTCAAGTTTGAGTTGACATTATGGCAACACAACCAAAAAAAGAATTGAGAATATTCAAGGAAATTAGCTCGAATAGGTATTCTACGGTCCCATTCATGCACATCATAACCATGAAAAGAGAAGTGAACATCAAAACCAAACTCACGCAAAATCCTATTGAAATCAAATTTAGGAAGAGTTTGAGAGATATAAACGTATTAGGTAATTATAATGTGGATATCGAAATTTTTTCTATATGGCTGACTCTTATTTAGGAATTATCAACTATGTAAATAGTAGGTACATGTAAAATGAATGATTTTGAGTGAAGCAAATTAAAGTTTGAAGTATTATGATTACAATAGGCAAAGTAAGCATAAAATTCTAAATAGATGTTTTCTTACATAATTAGTATAAGGGTGTAAATACATCCATAATCTTGACATCAATAACTTAAAAAAGTTTCTAGAAAAATCTTAAGTCTTGAATAGGAATAATACAATCTTTTCATAATTGATTACCTTGATTCCTTAGAATGAAAATAAAGGCACATCTTTTCAAAATTTGAGATAATTACCCCTAGGGGATGCAGCATAAAAGGACCCACAAGAAATAGTTGGAAATATTTGGAAGGTAAATGATGATGTCTAATAGAATAATTTACACAATATGAAATTTTACTAATATTTACCTCTTATTTAGGAAAGCTCGTAAATCAATTTAGGGAAGCTCGAAAATCTAATTGATTATTCTTCATAACCTAAGCTAGATGGTTCTGAATATCCCTCTATTTTCTATTTTTTGTTGAGTAGAGTTGAAACAAGATTTTCTTCATTTTTTTTATTATATTTTTTCTTGTTATGAATATGTTTGTTCTTGTTCCGAAGACTACCCAAGCAACAAGTGAAGCCTTGAAGGGCTTTGAGGTTTGTTGTGGCATTCATCAATAGTCCCATCCATCATTCTTCCATTAAAAAAGTAATTCCGTACTCAAAATTTTGACATTCCTCTTGTGTCTCATAGTCATAAGAATAGCTAACCTAGCAATTAATTGCCATGAAGAAGATGGAGTGCTATCTTGGTAGAGAGATGTCCTAGCAGAGAGAAGAGGTGAGCAATAAATAATCTCTCTCACTCCTTCTCTCTCTCTCTTGGGTCCCGATCATTCGTTTACTTGGATTTCATAAACATTAGCAAGCAACCACTGCTACAAATCATTTCTATTCCTCGTGAGCTCATTTGGGTAAAATCAAAATGCTTATTTTAAACTTGGAATGATGTGATCTTTGGAATTATTATTGAAATTCTAAATTCGATAGAGCCAAATTTATCCAACTTGTACCAATATTTATGGTAAGTATCATTTCATGCGAATAGTTTTTTTTTTTCTTTTTCAACTTGACCAGTAATTATGAAGATTGTCACATACATTACATAAAAAAAGAGCAAGCCAAAAAAAAGTGTAAATTTTTTAAAAACTTGAGAAGTTTTGATGAAAATAGGTTACATACACTACATAATATTAATATAACGAGCCATATTGCCTCCAAATGTGATATTAATAATTCTTCATTTCAAATCGTTATTATTCAAATACAAACTTCTTATTATGAAAGATATTAAATCAATTGATTTCATCCTTTTTGAGTTTCTCTTAGTATCCACTATTTTTTTTTTGAATTTTTTTCCTATTGATGGGTGAAAATATATAAATCTATCTTTTTATCCGATTAGAAACTTTGAGTTTGCTTGTTTACCAATTGTTGCAACCCTTGAGTTTTCTTCATGAATAGTCATAACCTTTTAACTCTTCCATAATCCATAAAAATTATATTTTCCCCCCAACGTTATTGGAAAGATTTTTCGCATGGGTGGTACTCGTAAATCATCCTCCTAAACATATCCTTATGTTAATTCTTTTGTTTGGATACCATTTTTAATCTTCACGCAAATATTGAAATAAACCACAATCACATACGAGTTTGCTTAAAACGTCATAAATATATAGTTGTTGACATATATACACACATATAGTTATCGAATTAAATTATAATAATTTATATTTATTATCACTAGAATCTAAATAACTACTTAAAAATTAGAGATCTTAATTTAGAAGAAGATGTTTGACCTAATAATGTTAAGTTTGAGTTGACATTATGGCAGCACAACAAAAAAATAGTTGAGAATATTCAAGATCTAGGTGTCCTAGGGTCTCATCCATGCACATGATAACCATGAGAAGAGAAGTGAATATCAAAATCAAACTCATGCAAAATCCTATTGAAATCAAATTTATGGAGAGTTTGAGAGCCATAAACGTATTAGGTAAGGATAATGTGGATATCGAAATTTTTTCTATATGGCTGACTCTTATTAAGGAATTATGAGCTATGTAAATAGTAGGTACACATAAAATGAATGATTTTGAGTGAAGCAAATTAAAGTTTGAAGTATTATGATTGCAGTAGGCAAAGTAAGCATCAAATTCTAAACATATGTTTTCTTACATAATTAGTATGAGGGTGTAAATACATCCATAATCTTGACATCAATAACCTAAAAATGTTTCTAGAAAAATCTTAAGTTTTGAATAGGAATAATACAATCTTTTCATAGTTGATTGTCTTGATTCCTTAGAATAAAAATAAAGATATGTCTTTTCAAAATTTGAAACAATTGCCCTCGGGGATGCAGCATAAAAGGACTCACAATAAATAGTTGAAAATATTTGGAGGATAAATGATGATGTCTAATAGTATACTTTACACAATATGAAATTTTACTAATATTTACCTCATATTTAGGAAAGCTCAAAAATATAATTTATTATTTTTCATAACTTAGGCTAAGTGGTTCATAATATCCATCTATTTTCTATTTTTTGTTGAGTAGAGTTGAAATAAGATTTTCTTTATTTTTCTTATTATCTTATTTCTTGTTCCGAAGACTGTCCAAGCAATGAGTGAAACCTTGAATTACCAAGATTTTTAAAAAGTGGATTTGATCCGATTGTGGAATATGCATTTATGATATTAAAATACATGAGAAGCAGTTTGGTACGATAAAACGATAAATTAAATTCCTCTAGTAACAAATTCACATGGCTATTACTATTTAAGATAAGATAGCACAAGGATTGCATTAACTCTGTATGTTTCAAGGGAAAATGTGCTGTTTTTGGAAATTATTTTTCAATAAGTCATTTTACAAGAAAATAACCATGTTTTCGATATTTCATTGAAATTTGAGAATGGACTAGAAAATATTTTCCGCTATTTGATAAGGAAAATTTTTTTTACTGCATATACTGTTTTCAATAATTTTTTATTTTATTTTTTAAAAATGGTTTTTTAATTTTTTTCCTTTATTTTTATTTTAAAACTTTGTTTTTTAGAAAATAAAAAAAAATAAAAAAAGTGTGTTTTGTGAAAAAAGTGATGTCGAATGAGTTATGGAAAATATTTTCTAATTTTTGAAAAGTGGAGAACATTTTCTCTACTTTTGAAGATGTTTTTCTAATGGTGGAAAATATTTTTGTTGACAAATTCATTTTTAATAAAATAAATGTCGGAGAATCCAAGAAACGTTTTTTTGGAAGTTATTTTTCATAAAACAAACGGAATTTTTCATTCTTTCTAGACTGATGAGATTGAACACTATGGCTTGACTATTTCCGTATTCAATGGATGGTTTCACAATCCTGAGGTAATTAATTATGACATGTAACTTCGACTAAAAATTTCCTATTTTGCTTTGGCGAGAAAAGAGTTTTATGATGCTACGCATGACATGACACAGGGACCACTTCAATTATGAGTCGATGGACGTGAGGCCTCCGGCTAAATTAGTGGGGATGAAATTTTAATTCCATGTGGCTGCTGGACTTAAATTGAAAGTCCAAACTGGACAGAGGAAGAGATGACGTGACATATGATTTATTTAACTCACCAATTTCCCTACTCTTCTCTTCTTCTACATCGTCTTCATCTTCGTCTTCATCCTTCCTCTCTTGCTACCAATTTTCACTTTCATATACATTCTTCTTTTTCTTAATAATCACTTTCTCGACCATCTCTATGTCCTTCATGCAAAAAAAAAAAAAAAAAAAAAACACCTCTGTGTCCTAATATGACTATCAAAATCAAAACAAATTGTAAGCCAAAAAAAAAAAATTCTCTTGCTCATTTTATGATGTATTTTTCGTGAATCTACATTCTAGAATGATAAAACTCTGGCGGGTTTGGTGGATGATCTCTATGGTCACCATGGTTTTGCTGGTGGATGGTCCTCATTCGGTGAGGACCGGAGACATAATAGAATGCAATGACAATTCGACTTTTTTTTGTTCATTGATAAAAAAAAAAGTGCATCTTCGATTTATAAAATCAGATAAATGCAACCAATTCGTTTTGGTAACTATGTTGCTCCCTCTCATTCGCTGCTCTTGTTCGTCCAATTCTAACGAGGACATGCTTAATTTGGAAATGTTTGTCCTGCTCTGCTCTTTATTGGGGATTTCAATACCTAATTTTGCCGCAATTCCTCAATTGAAGAGCAAAACAAATTTAAGGTTGAAAAAGAAAACAAATTTAACCTCAATTCACCCTAGTTGATTAATTTAGGGCAATATTGCTGACCTAACCTTATTGACGAACCATGTTAGAATAGTTATATTAGAAAATTGTCATGTGAGATTTTTCGGCAATTCAAATCAACGGCAACTCTAAAGTGATACAAAAGTTGCACGCAAGTGATTCACTTGAAAAGTTTTGATACTAAAAATAACTACGAAAAATATGATAATTTTAGAATCATTTTCCCCATTTATGCATGTCATGGCAAGGGTAAGGCTTTATCAGTAAAATATTAAAAAAAGAAGAAGAAGGGAAGTATATGTGATTATCAATAGAACTTTCATTTCCCTTGTATTAGGATTAATACACTAAAAAACTCCAAACTGGTATATATATGACAAATTTACCCAAAATCAAAAACCTCAAATTGGTACATTTGTAATAATTTACCCTCTATTAAATTACTAAGTTAGATGACACAACAGTTAACTGTTAGATGACACAATAGTTAACTAATATATCAGTTTGAGATTTTATTCTTCATTTGTCATAACTATACAATTTTTGTGGTATTAATCAAATTTAACAAAAGGTATATTTGTCACAAATATACCAATTTTAGGTTTTTGGCGGTCGAACAAATTAATTTGGGGTAAATTTGTCAAGAGTATATTAGTCTAGGGGTTTATGTGATCATTTGAGATAAATTTGTCACTTATATATCGGTTTAGGGTTTTTCAAGATAAAAAAATTATTTTATGATAAATTTATCACACGTGTACTAGTTTTGGATTTTTCAATGTGTTAACCCTATTTGTTATACTTACAGAAATATGCATGTGCGAAACATATTTCATAATATGTTCGAATACAAGTAATGCAACTTTTAAGCAATTTTTTTTTTTATCTTTAATGGTCAATTAATAATGTCACATGTCAATTATCATTTGTATTGGTTATATTATATCATATCACATAAAAATTATGATACTCTTTTGATTTAGAAATATTTAAAAAAAAAATTATTAGACGAGATGTAAGCTTTCTCGTCTATAATACAATGTAAACTCATGGTACCATCATTTTAGATTATATTTTACTAATTATGAAATTTTCTTGCATACTTTTTAAAAAAATGATGATAAATTTTCTTACGTTCTTTCTTTTTTAAAATGACGATAAATTACCACGGTGACAATCATCGCCACGTCTATAATACAATGTAAACTCATGGTATCATCATTTTAGATTATATTTTACTAATTATGAAATTTTCTTGCATACTTTTTAAAAAGAATGGTCGATGGTCGGTGGTGAAATTGAGTGATTTAGTTATCAAAACTTTATTGAAATGCGAAATCTAAATTGGCGGCGCTCCTTGTTTTTCTCGAGCGTGAAAATTAGTGGGAATCAAAATCCAATTTGTCGGCGAGATTGGATTTTAGCGAATGGACCGAACGAGACACGAAATTCCACGGAGTGTGGGGCGATTCCCCGGGATATTCAGCGAGTCCACCGCGATATTCACTGCGGTCGCACGTGCGGGCAAAAGCGACATTTCGCAGCCTCCACATGTAAAAACTTCCTCCCTCTTTTTTTGACTCTCCGTCTCCCCGATGCCGTCCTCCAGTTGGGGGTATCAAAGGGAAAAAAAAAAAACAAATCAGGCCCAGCCCGGCCCTAAAATTAAGGTATTTTGGGGTCGGGCCTTTTTAGGTATTGGTATTATTTGGGTTAGGGTCGAATCAGGCCGGCGCGGGGTTTTTTTTTTTTCTCTCTCTGCAAGTGCACAACAAGGATAAACCATCTAGCTAATAGGCACCGGTGCCAACCCAACCCAACCCATTCTTTTTGGTTATATAATATTCAGGTCGGGTTAGGTCGAGTCAGTCAAGCATGCCCCTATAGGGTTTTGGGTGTAGTCGAGTCGGGTATCATGAAAACTTGGCCTAACCCAACCCATTGATCCCCTACCTCCACTCACGGCAGCACTCCAAATCCTTACACTTCAAAACTCCATCTCTCTTTCTCAAGTTGTGAAGCCCTCGAAGCATCACTCGCCATCTCCTTAATTGGGCGTGCCCCTCTTGCTCAAATTAAGTTAAGGATTGCTACTAGTTGAGATTTGGGCGAGGGCCTACAAGGCCTCACCTATGGTTAGCTAGTGTTGCCAACCATGAGGCTTAGCAACCCTGATTGACTCTTGCTCTTCCTTTTTTTTTTTAATAAATAAATTTAATTTAATTAATATTTATATTAAAAATCAAATTTGTACCACACCGATATCATTTTGGGCCTATCTTTTTTATCTTAGCCACGTCATCACCATATAAAAGAGAGAAAGTAATAAAAAAAAGAAGCCATATCAACATTTTCAATTAACTAAATTAGACAATATTAATAAAAAAATCTTAATTATATCAATTTGATAAATTTTATGATTTATTTTATGATTTGATTACAATTTAACTCAATCGTATTGTGATTAGTTTTAGGATTCCTAGCGTACATATTCCATAATTTTATTAGACTTAACCTAAATCCGTGCTCTCATTTTTCTATCAAACCCGAAATCAATGGGAACCAAAACTCCTATTTGTCGGCGAAATCGGACTTTTTAGCAAATGGACCAAACGAGACACCTTATAGTAGCACGCAGCACGAGAAGATTCCCCGGGGATATTCAAGTGGAGCGCGGTATCCGCCGCGGTGGCACGTGCGGACAAAAGCGACATTTCACCTCTTCCACACACTCTCCCCCCGTTGTTTTTTACTCTCCCTGTCCGTCGCCCTTCTCCACTCGCGGCGGCGCGGCGTTCGAAACTCTCTCTCTCTCTCTCAATCATTCGCCGCCGCTCGCCGCCGCAATGGCGTCCGCATCGATGTCGATGTCGCTCGTCTCGCTGCCCCGCGGCCCCCAGCAGCGCCTCCTCTCGCCGTCCTCCGTCGCGCCTCCGCTCTCCGCCTTCTCCCGCAGCGCCCGCACGTCCGTTATCTTCTCCCCCGCGAGGACGCCCGCGCTCCTGAGGATCGTCTGCTGCTCCTCCGCCGGCTCCTCGCCGTCCTCCGCCGCCGTCGCGGTCGCAGTCTCCGACGGCAGGCCGGAGGGGGAGCGGAGGGAGGTCCGGCTCGGCCTGCCGAGCAAGGGGCGCATGGCCGACGACACGCTCGGCCTCCTCAAGGTAACATCGCAATGCCGGTTTCGGTTGCCGAGGAATCGGTTCCGATGAAAGTGTCTTTAATCTCTGACATTCTGATCTAGGAGAGTTGCGGTCTGTTTGTTTTTATCTGCATACTGATCCTTTTCGACTTTGTTCTCGAAGGATTGCCAATTGTCGGTCAAGCAGGTGAATCCTCGCCAGTATGTTGCAGAAATTCCACAGGTATGGATATATGTCATGAAAAATTGTGCCTCATTTTGGTGTAGACATGGTGGTAAGACATTTTGAGTTCATTTATTGTAACTCACTTGGACCTCAATTTTGATTTTAAGAACTACTGGAGATAGGTTAGCAAGAGAGATTTATGTAGTCCTCGTATCTGAGATATGTGGACAGGGAATTAAGGAGTGATAACCCTTTCACAAAATCATTGATGTAAAATAGGATCTCTGTCCTAATTAAGATAGAATGTAGTCTTCGTAAAGTGCTGAAGGTTAGAACCCCAATGCGTCGTAATGCTGAAACTGTCTTTGCAAGGCGCAAGAATAAGAAATGACCCACTCTAGTCACTCAAATGCTGTGGTTGAAAAGGTCTGTGTCTTGTAGTACTTCTGTGGTGATGAGCTAGACAAGCGCTTCTCTAATCTTACATAGAATTACTCTCGTTCATATAACAAAGAAAGTCTCCATGAAAAAGTAATTAAAAAAATCTTCACGGTGCTGTTTAATTTAGTTGTTAGTTCTATATGCTGGAGGCTGTTTTTAATTTATTTGGTGGCTAACTTATCTTGCAGCTCTCTAATTTGCAAGTTTGGTTTCAATGACCAAAGGACATTGTAAAAAAAAATTATTTCCAGTATATCACCATATATCTATGATAAAAACTAAGCTCTTATTTATAAGAAAATAATGATGTACTTATCATTAATATCAATGTATTGAATAATACATACATTGGATAGGGAGATGAACATTTATTATATAGGGAGATGTACTTATAAGATACAAATGTACTATAATAAGTATATTAGATAAGATGAATATAATGAATATTCATTCATGTATTTTATAACAATTTCTGATTTTTAGTGGTCAACTATTAACTTGACACGTCAATTATCATTTGTACATCACAAAGAAAAATTATGATAGAAATATTTAAAAAATTCATATTAGAAAAGACATCTTAACAAAATCTTGTAACATAAAGGATCCTAATATAATATGCAAGCTTTCTCCTCTATATTGCAAAGTTTGCATCATCATTTTAGATTACATTTTACTAATTATGAAATTTTCTTAGATACATTTTTAAAAAAATGACAATAAATATATAATTGTATTTCTAATAGTATACTTTAAAAAATGACATATTTATATATATATATATATATTACCACCAGAGGGATAAGGTATGATGACTTTACACCTTAGATTGAAGCCTACAACATTTATTGCAATCTAAAGGTAACAATTAATTCTTTTAAGTTCCGTTCAGTGGACCGCATATAACTATTGATCTTTTAACTTATATCTTATCTCATGTTTGTGTTAACGACAAATTTGAATTAAAAAATCCCACTTAGACGGTGTAGTGATGACAAGAAGACAAGGCTGAATGGAATTTGAAGTTACGAGATATGCGGCGAGTGGTGAATTAGGGGGGAACAACCGAGTTGGGAATCCTTTCAGTATCCTATTTCACAATAAATAAATAAATCAAAATGACCAAACGAAACCTTGTGAGATGGACTATTAATTACTTATAAACAATTATGGCAAGGCATAAAAGTTGCCATGGTACCATTTTGTCATCTTATGCCTAAACCACCTCATCCACACATAGCCAATAAGACTCGACCCACGGCTATGGCCTCCATTATACAATCATAAATCTACTTTACAATTTAGTTACTACATTATTTTTTCATAATTTTGACTAATTAGAAAATGTAAGAATGGTGCCCATGCTATGCTCGATCCCCAAACTAAGCATAGCCAAGAGGCTGTCCTTTGTTTCAAGATGAGAAATCTTCAAATGGATTTTCATTCCAACCGATCTCCCTAATAATTTCGACTGCAAGTCTTGGTCTTCAATGAGAGAATTCTTCTCATTAACGATAGCAAACCACAAGCTATGCATAGAGATGTCAAAATTCTAAACCCATATACAATGAGATGGGTCACGTGTAAGTTAATTAAGTTTTAGTAAATAAGTTGTTGATGGGTATGGGTTGTATGTAATTTACATAGGTTGTAAATGGCGCCTTTAAACTCATTTAACTTATAAATGTTATTAGTTGAGTCAACCCATTAATGAGATATCATCTTCTTTAAACTCATTAATAGAATTTGGATTTGATCGACTGCGGAATATGCATTTATGAAGGCAAAATACACATGAAGTGGTTTTGCACAGTGCTTACTTAAAAGCCCAAATTAATGAAAAAAATGACCTATAAAATAGTTCTAATAATAAATCCCAACTTCATCATAAGTAACGTCTCTGTTACAGATTCAAAATGAGATAATAGAGAAGAGAGCAAAGAATTGCATTAATTCCCTTTGTTTCACAGAAAATGTAGCATGTTACATTTTCAAAAATTATTTTTTAAGAAACTATTTTCCAGGAAAATAACCATATTTTCTTATATTCGACTAAAATTTGAAAATGAATTAGAAAATATTTTCCGCCATTCGATAAGGAAAATCTTTCTTGTATGTGCTCAATTTCAATTATTTTTTATTAGCTTATTTTTTATAATTAATTTTTCAATTTTTTTTTTTTTTTTCTTTTCCTTTTCTTTTTCTTTTAAAACTCCATTTAAAAAAAAATAAACATAAAACATAACAATGAACTTCTGCTCACGTAAAAGGCCAAGAATCACTAACAGTTCATCGCTACAGGACGAATTTCACATGCGCCTCGACCACATTTCTCAAACTCAATTACCCATATTAGATTGAGAATCAACTCTCGTACCTGGTAGATGCCATGACCAGGAACACCCCCGATCGAACTGAGAGCAGGAATTCCCAAGAAATTCGTCGCCGGTGGGTTGACGCTGCAATGCCCCGGACAACCTTAAGAAACAACGGAGAAAAAGCTCAAAGGCGGGCGAGAATTTGCGATCCAGGAGATTTTTTCGGCTCTCGCTTCTTTGACGGATGCATGCGAATGGTGGAAGGCGGTCGTCGGCGAATGCCTGTGACCCGCCAGTGGACGGCGGATTTCTTGTTCGCGGGCATCGTCCCTCGGGTGCTCGCCCGTCGTTCCAGAGGGAGTGAATTAACAAGGGGATGGAGGATGGGCTCCACTTGTTATAATGGCCAAAATGATGGGCTGAGTGGGCCAAATTAGATCAAAATCGATGGGCTTCGACCATAGTTATGCTGATGAACAGAACAGGCCCAATCGGATTGAGGCCTTTTCTACGGCGGTTATTTCTTTTTCGTCCATTATTTTTTTTATTGCCCCTTTGACTTATTTATTTATTTTTTATACACATCACAAAATGCATATTCAATTTCTCAGCGAAATTTCAGGTTTCGGCTAAGTTAAGGCATGTGCGCATAAGGTAAAGGTTACATGGAAAAATAGGACGGGGTGAACAAAGAAGTTCCATGGAACTTTTTTTTTTTTTTTTTTTATAAATAATATGGTTTGTTAAAATTCATGAAAGGATTAATTTAATCACGATTAAATAGGTTGACCCATTTATTGGAAAAAGAAAAGAAACAATCCAAATGATTTTCGTGCCCTTAATTTTAAGAACCGCCGGTGGTCAACCTTTTTTCAGAAACAATGATTTTTTAAGGAAATTTTCTTTTATTTATTTTTTGGAAATAACTACGGGAAAGTTTCAAATGAGTTTATCTTTTGTACACGGGGAAGTGGATGAATTGACTCGTGAGTAAGTCTTTTTTTTTTTTTTTTTAATAACTGTAAGGTAAACTTGGCCATGGTTAGTTGTATGGTGGCAAGATTTAAACTAGGAAAATTTTAAAGTTGCAATATTGAGTACGGAGTATTAAAATTAAAAGATCTTATCAATTTTTTTAAATTTGTGTTGCTATAATGGTACGTAGTACATAACATATCCTTGTAATTGGATTTTTTTTATTAATTATCCAAAAAATCGTAAACGTAGTATTATATTTTTATCAATTCAATTCCAAACCTTTTTAATTTTGTTAATTAAGTCATCAACATTTTCACGTCTTATCAATTAAGTCCATTCGGTCAAATTTGGTTGGAGATCATTGATGTAGATGCTTGTCTATCATATGGCATGATTAGTGCTGATATAGATAATTTTTAATAATATTTTAAGTATTTTTTAAAATTTTGAATTTTTATTTTATGCTTTTTTTTCTTTTCTTCATTGTTTTTCCAACTTTGGTCAGTGAGGTCATTGGTCGACCATCACCAGCCATAGGCGAGTGTGACAACCCTCACTTGGTTTGAGTGAGGTCGTCTTCAGCCACAAGCGAGGGCTACAACGGCCTTACCGGCCACAAGTGAGGGGCTTGTGACCTTGCCCAAACCAAGCGAGGGTCGTTAGCCCTCGTTAGCGGTTTCCAGTCAAAATCGGCCAAATTAACTCAATTGAAGCAATTAAAAGGTTTAAGATTATATTGACAAAATTGTAATAGGTTTAAGATTTTTGGACTATTTTTCCAAAAAGTAATGTATTCCGTTACGAAATGAGAAAAGAAGAAGAAGAGAGAGACGGAGAAAAAAAGAAAAGAAAAGAGCATTTTGAAGACTTCTCGTATACTAGCTCCGTTTGTTTCGCGGAAAATAATTTTTGAGAAAACGTTTTCCAGATTTACCGATGCATTCGTTTCATAGAAAATGAATTCCTTGGGGAAAGTGTTTTCTATGAAAGAAAAAAAAGTCTTCTAAATTAGAGGAAAATGTTTTCTACTTTTGAAAAGCGGAAAACATTTTTCTTACTTAATCTCTCTTATCTCACACCTTTACAAATCCTCACTTTCCTCCTCTCCTTTCTTTTTTTCTTTTCTTTTTTTTTTTTATTTTTTAATTTTATTTTTTTAATTTGAATTTTTTTTTGAATTTTTTTTTCTATTTCTTTTTTTTTTTTTTTTTTCCTTTTTTTTTTTATCTTTATTTCCCATTTTCTTCTTTCTTGGCTAGTCGTTGGCCGTTGCTAGGTGAACCTTGAGCTCATCGATCTCAAGCTCACGCTCTGCGCTCTTGCTTATCCTTTTTCTTTATTTACTCTACCATGCAGTTGTACATTACTCGAGTAAAGGCCTCTACATGCTTTGCTTCTTTTTCTTTTGTTTATTAGAACACAAAAGACGCATGTGGAGAATAGACCACTTAATTGGAATATTTTCATGAGGGCTATACATGCTTTGCTTCTTTTCTCTTTTGCTTTTTTTTTTTTTTAAAATCCATACAAACATTTTTTAGAATAGATGAGTATTTGGCGACAATGAGAAAACAAAAATATGAAGTAAGTTTGCTCGGATTTAAGGCAAGTTCATATTTGATGGATTTATAGGTCGGTAAATGATGCATGCCTAAGTAGTGAAGTCTTAAAAAATATTTTTCTTACAAAACACCGCAAAATATTTTCCGAAACAATTTCAAATTTTAGCTTAACACCAGAAAATATTGTCATTTTCCTGGAAAATGACTTCTGGGAAAATATTTTCCGGAAATGACCCATTTTTGCGAAACGAACAGACCCTGATTCTAATATGCAAAGTACTTTTGAATTAGATTCTCAGGCATTCTTTATGTTTTAAAAGATACGGTTTCACAAAAGCCTAAAGAAAAACAATGGGATTTTATGATTAGTCGAATTAAGTGTTCGATAGGCATAATATACTCTCGTAGTACGGAATATCAAAAGCAAAAGTACGTGATGATACTTGAGATAGGTCTATCCCGACCAGCATCTCTAAGCAATTAGAAACACAATCTCATCTTCGGATTTTTTACGTGCTTTAACATTGCCCACATGGTCTTAACAACGGAGAGAATTCTCTTATGGTAAAATTGAATGCTCCATCAATTTCTAATCTTGTAAGCTCTCCTCTACGGTCTATGTTACAAGCGGACATGTTAGGGTGTATTTTCATTATATATATATATTTTGGCAATGATAAGTCCCTCACAATTCAGGTTAAAGGTCGTTGAATGCTTACGTGAAAAGGGAAAGCTAATTTTTTGTATTATTTTGGTGGGTTATATATCAAGTTCTGTTTTTCTTAAAAGAAATAATTACCATACGAATGTCTGGAAGGATCCCTGCAAAGATTTAGTTTGAGCATTGATTATTCTACATCAAATAACCTTTGACTGGCCAAATGCCTAAGACAATATGTTTTTTTCTTTATCATAACGTGGTTAAGGTGCACTTCTAGATAATTTTGTTGGAGCATGTCTACGGAGGTGTCAGGTTGTGGATTAGTTAAAATGAAGGGACATTGGATATTGGACGATAAATAGTTTGACACTAAGAAATTTAAAATTGTATAGGAAAATAGTGTGCCAGAGGAGAAAAATATGTGGAAAATTTGCATATGGATCTCTCAAATTCGAGAAAAGTCGCCTTGAGCATCTCAATTTCAATTCCAAACAATGATGCCGACCTTTGGCATAAAAAGAAAATCATTCCACCTCTTATTTGTGATTATCGTGGTGGGTTAGAAACAAAAATTAAGGATGATCTTGCATTTTCTTTATCCCCTAACTAAAATAGGAAAAAATTATCAAAAAAATCATAAACTTATTGTAATTGCGATAATTCGGTCATAGACTTATTGTAAAATCATAAGCTTTTACGTGGTTAAAGCTTTATCAGTGTTTCCCATGTGGCTTGGACTTAAATTGAAGTCCAACCTGGACACACTAGGAGATGACGTGGCATATGGTTTAATTGATTCACCAATTCCCCTTATCTTCTCTTCGTCTTCTCTGTCTTCGTCTTCGTCCTCCATCTTCATCTTTTGTTAACAATTTTCATTTCTCAACCACCTCTATGTCCTAACGTGACCAGCAAAATCAAAACAAATTGTAAATGAAAAAAAAAAAAATTCCCTCTCGCTCATTCGATGATGCCTCTTTCGTGAATTTACAATCGGGAACAATGAAGCTCTCACTAGTCCACTCGATAATCTTTGCCGTCACCATGATTTCTGGTGGCCAATTCTCTTTCAGCGAGGGCCGGAGACATAATGCACGACGACGATTCGACTCCAAATAATCAATTCGTTTTAGTGACTATGTTGCTCCCTCTCTTTCACTGCTCTTTTTCGTCCTATTCTAACCAGAACATACTTAATTTGGAGATGTTTGTCCAACTCTGCTCTTTACTGGGGATTTCAATACCTAATTTTGCCACAATTCCTCAATAGAAGAAGAAAACAAATTTAGGGTTCGAAGAAGAAAACAAATTTCACCCCAATCCACCTAGTTACTTAATTTGGAGATGTTTGTCCCATCCTCGGACTGCACATCCTTCTACTTGGTCGATTTTTCAATACCTAATTTTGCCACAATTCTTTTCATTAAGAAGAAGAAAACAAATTTAGGGTAAAACAATGGGATAGGAAAGTAGGTCAATTTTTCACCCCAATCCACCTACTTTGGTTAACAGCACAACTCATAGTATATTTACAATACTATTCATAACATACTTGTCTCACACCTATCTATGCTAAGACGGGGTTTACAAAAGGGATGGGATTTCGGTCCACATCTCGGGTTATATTTAAGATCCTCTCTGGATCATCTTCTTCTTCAAAAGTCTTTCTCCCCTTCGATTCCTCTTCCTTAGCTTCTCCTCGGGGTCCGAAATGGTTATTCAATAACCAATGAGACCACGTCTCGCGAGTCCTACCCCTAAGACTCGATTAGTAAGCCAATACACTATAGGCTGCCTAAACACGGCACGAGTTGGAGGACTTACCTTGGCCTCGATTCCATCTCGCATATTAGTACAGTTCAATAGGTATTCAAACAATCACATCACCGATCAAAGCATTGATCAAATCGACCTGTCGATTTCGTATCGAATAGACCATTTCTAGGTCATTCATCTTACATCAAGCAATCCTTTAAATTTAGTGGCTTTACGGTCCCACCCGACCATCTCAAGATCTAGTGGCTTTACGGTCCCACCCGACCCTCTCAACATCTAGTGGCTTTACGGTCCCACCCGACCCTCTCAACATCTAGTGGCTTTACGGTCCCACCCGACCCTCTCAAGAACTAGTGGCTTTACGGTCCCACCCGACCCTCTCAACATTTAGTGGCTTTACGGTCCCACCCGGCCTCTCAAGAACTAGTGGCTTTACGGTCCCACCCGACCCTCTCAGATTCAATTTAGGAATAGATCTTAAATTCACTCATAAATTACTTTAGCACCAATTAAAGCTCAAATAAATAAACGGACTGCAACACGACAATCAGCATGAAATTCCGGTCACCGGCCATCCCGGTTGAATTTCTGGAAAAATAAATAATTAAATAATTAATTCGAAAATTAAATAAATAATCATAAAAAAAATCCAATTTAGGCTCATAATGCCGAATTGAACGCCGAGACGAGCCCAGAAAATTACCGAGACTCATTCCATAAATAACATGGCATGTCTACTTGCTAATGTCTATTTCTAACCACCTAACATGCATCATTAAGTCTCTAATTTAATTGATCTAAACTAATCTAACCACCTAATTGCATTTAATTAAATCTAACCAACCTTAAGTATAATTAGCAAACTAAGAAAGCTTTAGTGAGTAAAACTCACTTGACAAAAGCGGAGACCGAATCATCGCGACGGCGACGCGAGGGCGGCCGAAATCGGATTTTCGACAACACCGGCGGGCTTGGACCGGGCCTTAGGCTTGGCCCCAACAAATCTCAGCCCAACTGAGATTTGTTCCTGCTTTTTGGGCTAGACCCAAGTTGAATTGGGCCTGCTGAAATTTCTGGACTGAATTTACTTGAGCTTCAAATTGTGGGCTGGACTTCAATTGGTTGCTGGAAACTGGGCCTTGAAAAAGACTGGGCTGTTGGACTCTTGCGGGCTTGAAATGGCCCTCATTTGGACTGAATCTTGCTGGGCCCGAATTGCTGAAAGTGCTGGACTGAAGACATGGCCCAAATCATTAGAGTTTGCTGGGCCGTTTGCGGGTGGTGGGCTGCGCTTTGCTCGATTCCACGAGCTGGCTTCGTGGATGAAGAGAGAGCAGCTTCAGTCTTCGATTCGGTGGCTTTCTGGACGTGTGATGATGGGGCGTGAAGACCGAAGGGAAGCAAGACTGGCAGACGGTCTTCGTGGGCTTCAATTCCGTGGAGATTGCTGACCGAAGACACTCGTGGACGCGCGGACTGAAGCTTCGTGACTGAAGACGCGTGGGCTGGCGTTGTGGACGAGATGCAGTCAACGAAGGGCTTCGGCGTGGCTTGAAGTTGACCGAGAGAAGTTGGATCGCGGACAGATGGCGCGGATGAGGGGCAGTTTCGCTGGACTGCTGGTTGCTGAATTTTGGTGGAGGCTGGCGTGAGTGGCCGACCAAACTCGGTGGAGTCGTGGCTTCAAGCGGTCAACAATCGAGAGAAGTTTTGCTGGAGACTTTGCTTCGGTGGGATCTTCGCTAGAGAAGCAACGAACGACAGCAGCTTCAACTTGAGGTTTCGTGGGCTTCTTCAGGCTTGCTGCTGGCCAGATCGCTCAGTCAACAAGCGAGGCTATCGAGGAAAGCTCTGACCGAAGGGGACCAACGGTAGTGGAGGCTGGCGTGGACGATGGAGCTAGGGTAATAGAGCCATGTTACACTATTCATATTAGAAAACTATCACGTAAGATTTTCCGACTACTCAAATTAGTAACAACACCTTAGTGATCATTTTATTACAAAAGTGGCACTCCAATAATTACTCAACAAATTTTAATACTAAAATAAGTAATTATGAAAGTTATGGTAATTTTAGAATCATTTTCCCCATTTATGCCTGACATGGCAATGGTGAGGCTCTATCAGTAAAATTTTCGTAATTTTACAACCCAAAAAAAGAAGAAGAAAAAGGAACAGAAGTATATGTGATTATCAATGGAACTTTCATTTCCCTCGTGCTTGTTGAACTTACAAAAAATACATGTTTTGAGCACATATCATAGTATATTCGAATAAAAGCAATACGACACTAATTTCTGATTTTTAACGGTGAATTAATAATGTGACGTGTCAATTTTCATTTGTATTGGTCATATTATATCATATCACATTAAAATATGATATTCTTTTTGATTTAGAGATTAAAAAAAAAATTATATTAGGCAAGATGTCTTTAACAAAATATCGTAGCATAAACGATCCTATTATAATATGCAAGCTTTCTCATCTATAGCATGGTGTAAACTCATAGTATTATCATTTTAGATTACATTTTACTAATTATGAATTTGTCTACATACTTTTTTTTAAATGACGATAAATACATATTCGTATTTTAAATAGTATAATCTCAATTTCATATAAATAATTAATATTATCACTGGACGGATCGGGAATGATAACTTTACACCTTAGATTGAAGCCTACAACATTTATTTCCATCAAAGAGTATAAATTAATTCTTTTAGATTACATTTAGTGAATCGCATATAACAATGAATTAGATAATTTTTATCTTATTTGATGTTTGGGTTAACAATAAATTCAGATTAAAAAGTCCCACATAGAGAGTGCACTGATAATGAGAAGACAAGGTGGGTTGGAATTTGAAGTTACAAGATGTGGCAGGTGATGAATTAGGGGGAAGAACCAAATTGCAAATCCTTCGTTATCTTATTTCACAAAAAAATCAAAATGACCAAACAAAACCTTGTGGGATGGATTATTTCTTTCATCTTAATTTCAGTTTCATGAATTATAGACATCTAATTCATTAGATTGTATTTAATAAATTATGGCAAAACATAAAAATTGCCATGGGACCACTTCATTATGTTATACTAAAACTGCCTTGGCCACATGTGGCTGGTAAGACTCAAACCGACAAGGTGGCGGCTATGGCCTCCATTATACAATCAAAAATCTATTTTGCAACCTAGTTAGAGTATGTCAAAGACGTAGGAGGCATTGCCTTGAGCAACATCTCGTGCTATCAACTTCAGTCTAAAAAATGACTGATTGATTTAGCAAGCTCGCATTTGCTCCGGACAGAATCAGATTATGGACCACTTGCAATGTCAATGTGCTAAGGAATTTGATAAAGATGCGCTGCAATCTTTGCACTATGATCAAACAATCACCTGAACATGATCGAGACAAGCCCAATGAAGCGGAGCACTCTTCTCCTCATTACTGGCGTTAACATCCTGAAATTGGAAGATTCCGGATTTCATAAAAGTCTATTTCTACATGTAACTATGCAATAAATAACCGTACATAGAGCCTCGTATCAACGCTAATTCTAATAAGACGCCGAGATCAAGCCCATATTAGAACAACCACAGAGCAATCATAAATAATGCGCTGACCAACATTTGAGAAAACTCATCTAGGTCAGGACACGATTGAATATTGCCCGAACCGAGAGACGTGAGTACTAGTGCAAGTGACAAACATCGACATCTCCGAAAAACTAAAGAAATAATAAAGAGGAAGAGAGAGAAAGGGGGCTGGGGGGAATCAATGAGCATGGCATAGTCGAATGAATTTAGCTAGATTATTGCAAAACACATTTTGCGAGGAAGAATGAAAGCCTGAGTTCACCGGAGATATGACCGAAAAGCAGGAGGCAAATAAGACTAGATTTTTTAAAGTTCAACATTACCAGATACATGGACCCTCGTGATCAACAGTCAAACATAAAAGACGATGAAGGGAACACAACTTCCGTCAGCAAGCAAGAAATTCCAAGAAAACAAGGCCATGTCTACCACAGTAATCACCTATAACTCTGTAGCATCCAAAAACCTTATGAATATCCTTAAATCCTAAACCCAGTAAACGAATCACCTTTAACTGTGTACGAGAGCTCTTCGGAACCGCTCCAGTTGGTCTCGGCAAAGGGCGAGGCATTGAGGAGAGGAATGGAGAGGCGAGAGCGAGAGAGGATGAAGGTGTGGAACTGGGGAAGGGGAGCTGGAGACTGGATATGGGGAAGAAGGAGCGTGGTTTGGTCGTTCTCCTTTGTCCAGAAAGGAAACGGTGGCGGGCGGAAGGAGGGAGGAGGAGAGGGAAGAGCTAGGCAGCGGCTGCTATGCATTCACGCTCCCCAACTTCAAGAGCTCGGCGTGCATGGGAAGTATTGGTAACGGTCTGAAAAAGCAGGCGAGTGGGCTTGGGGGGAAACGTGAAAGGTGAATGGTGGGATGGGACTTTGGGGGGTGAGTTCGATGAGTCCCGATGAGGAGAGGGATGGTTTCTCACTTCACAACATCACTCACTCTCTCTCTCTCTCTCTCTCTCTCTCTCTCTCTCTCTCTCATCTTTAAAGTAGTTGAGTGGGTTGTATCCGTTCGAAATAAACTTTTGTTCCATAGTTAAGAAGATGTCCGATCATTTCCCTTAACAAATAAATTAATAATTCAAGAATTACGTTGGTATTTAGTTATTATTAGCAGGTCAGTAAGATGGATTTAAAATTAAATGTGCAGTACATATTAAAATTAATTATTGATTGTGTTGGCAAAAAGACAAAATGTTTGAATTTTCCTTCTTCTACATTCATTTTCTCATCGCCCGTTCTTTTTTCTTGGATTGCCATCACCCATAATTAATAATCATGGGGGAGAGACAGAGATCACTCAGTTTGGCATGCAAAACCTGACACGCAGAAGGGGAGAAGGCTTTGCTTCTCACCTTCCTCAAAACTCGAACCAAATTTATTGCTCTCGCTCTTGGCACCCCCAACTACTAGCCACGCCATAGGGACCACAAGACCATCCTCAATCATTTGTTTGTTTAATTAAGTGCCGAACCATTATAATTCTTCATTCTCACCCTTCAATTTTTCTTTCAATAAACTTTTCTACCTCATTTGGCAATGCCGAAGAACAAAGAATTACCCTATTTAGCTATGCCAAATTACCTGTCGAGAATTGTTTTGAAGGTATGGTTGGCATAATATGTATGTCCAATGTAGTAGTCTTAAACCTTAGTTGATTGAAGTTTTGTATGGTAAGTGCAAAAGATAACTTATATTTACATTGTCATGTTTTAAATAAAGTGAAATTCTTATTGAATGGCGGTGGAAGAGTGTAATTACAATGACAAATGGGGCTACAAAAGGTCAATGCCTATCAATGAGTATTTGAGTATTTTATGGATGAATGCAATGACAAACCTCAAACGCCATAAGCTCCTTCATTTTCCAAGGCTTCACAAAAAACTCATGTGCGTGATCACAAAAACAAGTAAAAGCGATGAGAATGAGTAACCCTAATCTATGCAAGTAAAGTGATGAAGTGCCTATTTTGGATTGTCGCTATCATATAACTTTTATTCCTAATTCAATTTACGGTATAAAAATTCATTATATAATAAGGTATTTGTAATTAATTTGGAGACTTTAACAATATTTCTGAAGTTTTTTTTTTTTTTTTTTTTTTTTTTTTTTACTTTGAATTACAAAAATTTTAAATTTTCATTTGGAGATGAAAGTTTGGAAAAAGGAAGACTCCTTTTAAATTGAACAAATTAAATGTCCAAAAAATTATTTTTAATATAATTAGTTAGATAAGATTGCTAGTCACAGATAGATAAAATGCTTATTTTTCCAGCACAAGAAGTTAGAAACAATGGTGGACTTAGTTCACAGAGTTAGTGACGAGTGCCCCTACACAATTTTCCCCTCCACAATCTACAATAACATTCAGTAAAGCCCACGTTCTAGCAGAAAACCATCCATTAGAAAAATCTATGCTGAATATTCGCCCAAAAATAAATGCTGGAACTAAAAATATATAAACCACATCCTTAAATTTATTCATTAACCAGCATGCTTTGACATTTGGTAAAGCTCATTTAAAGAAGAAGGGGATTTTGACTTGATGTGCATCCGCTTAAAGTAATTGAGTGGCTATTTTAAAATAGTTTAAAATAGTTAATATCATGAAAAATCATAATTGATATATTTATAATAAATTTATCGCAAACTAATTTTTTGACCTTCAAAAATTTTAAACCAATACACTCATAACAAATTACCTCAAACTAATTTTTTGATTACTAAAAAACACCAAATTGATATATATGTAACAAATTTACATTTCATTGATTTCTGTTAAATTGAATTAATATCATAAAAATTACAAATTAGTACACATGTAATGACCAATAAAGGGTAAAACCCCAAATTAGTATGTTAATCAATTGTCATATGTTATCAAACTCAACAATTTGACTCTAAAATTTAATATAAACTAATTGATAGTAAATTTGTCGCAAATATATCGATTTGGGATTACTTTACCAATTTGGAATTTATCATGGTATTAACCCTATTTAAAAAAAAATTCTAATATTTTCTAGTCCTAACAAATAGTCAAATAATTCAAGAATAACATCAAGGTTGGTGTTAGCTATAATTAGAATATTACAGAGATAGATTATAAAGATAAATGTGCAGTACATGTAAAAACTAATCATCTAAATGATCAATTAATAAAAGGCACAATAACTAAATGGTGTAGGCTAAGAAAACAAAAAAGAAAGTCGAAATGTTCTTTCTTGTGAATTCATTCGTAATAATGATGGGATAGAGAATCTTGTTGTTCATCATCCTCAACACTACGATCAAATTATGAATAGGATAAGATTTGAAATTCATAAATTTTGCTATATTTTATCCAATGTTGGGTGAATCATAGCAATAAAATGAGATATATTCATATCCTATTATATCTTATTGTTTGTTATAAGAGAAAAGACCATTAAAACCCCCAAACTTTGCTAACGTGACAAATTTACCCTAATTTTTTTTTTCATGACATTAAAAACCCCAAACTTTTCAAACTGTGATACATTTAACCCATCAAGGGCATTTTTTTATTTTTTTCCTTTTCCTTTTTCTTTTTTAAAATTTTTTTCTTCTTCTTCTCTCTTCCCTCCACCGACAGCCGGCAGAGGGAAGCCGGTGTTCAGTGAGGGCTGCCCTCACCAAGTAATAAGTTATGCGTTACTCCAAGCACCCAAACACGAATAAAACATTATTATTTATAGTAGATAATGACATTGACTTTAAAAATTTATATATGACATATAATTATCAACTCGTTAACAAGATTTATTTGTATAGCTAATTCCCTAGTTAATTCATATTTGTAATATGCCTAAAATATTCACACGTGGATCATATAATTTTAGAATATGCATGGTCGTTTAAAGATATCCTGAACATAAGTTATCGAATTCAGATAAATTTTAACTTTATAATAATGTTTGTTTGGTTATATTATTAACTTTTATAATTGGAATTCAGATAAAGTCATTTATATGTCATGTCTGAATCAGGAGATGACAATGCATATTCATAAAATAATAATAGAAAGATCACTCTTTGCACAAATAAATTTATTTTAGATCTGAAAAATAAATGATAGTGCACATTATATCAACATGCTTATTAAAAATCATGTATGTCCTCCAAGGTAGATTATAAATTTGACATGAATGTTATAATTTAGTGATTATTTTGGGTTAACTATTGTTTTGGGCCGTATAACTTAAAGATGTACATTACTTTTCATAAAAGCTTATTTGGCATTTGGTTGTTAACACTCGTTAAAAATTTTTTTAATGACATTTAATCCATGAGCCCACCATTATTCTCCTTAACCAGTAAAGTTGAACATTGTGATGTTTGAAATATCTTCTCAATTTATGGTTCATCCACATATATTCATTAACCTCCAAGGATGTCATATTAACTAATGATTAAGGTGAAATTCCCTAGAGTCCAAAGAAAACGTAAATTATTATGACAAATCTTCTTTCATAGGTGGCAAATGGGTTGAAGTAATCCAAACTTGATCACAAGACCTTAAAACAACCCATCAGAGAATGAAAATTGAGAATCCGGATTCACAACGACATCCATTACACCGGTCTTGAAATTAGATATTATTAATAAATTCAATCATTCAATCATGAATCTATAAAACAACCCATCAGAGAATGAAAATTGAGAATCCGGATTCACAATGACATCCATTACACCGGTCTTGAAATTAGATATTATTAATAAATTCAATCATTCAATCATGAATCTATCCATTCATTTCTGAATATAATATGCTTATATTATCACCATTACATGAACGACATATGGTAGCTTGATGACATTATTTGTGAATGATAACCTAATTTCATATTTGTCATATTCATATATTTAGATCTCAAAATTTAAGGAAATTTAAGGTTATTCAAGTGGAAATGTATATAATATTCACTCTATCATATTCAAAGGGGAGATAATATACACTCACTCTTTTATCAATTCAATTAGTGTTTATGGGTCTGTTTCAATTGTCTCGATAAGGCTCGGCATCACCGCAATATTTCAATTTCTTAATAACTTGTTAGTCATTGGCACATTTTGACTGAAAATTTGTTGAAACAGACCCGTAAAAGTTGAATTTTTTTATATTATTTATCTAGAACTACAAGTTAATTGAATTAAAGATCTGAAACGTTTTAAAGATGATTGTAAAAGGTTGTAAATTTATGAGTCGTACTTGTAAATTTGTGGGTATGTATAGTATTTAAAAATACCATTAACTAAAAGTAACTGAATTTGGGCACAAACAATTATGAATAATGTGAAACATAAGCCGATCTGCACTATTCAGTTCTAAAACCCATTTGCCGGTACAAATCTAAATTTATTTAAGATATATTGATATGACAACTTCATAAGGTTATCAATCTATAAATAGTAACGTTTACTATCCTCAAATGGCACTTACTGAATGATTAGATATATTCCAAGCACCATAATGATATCCATTATATGCCATTTCATAATAAAACGTTAATATTTAAGTTACAATAATTACTATATGCCATTTAGCATAGCATTATTCTCTACAAATTAAGCATAGTGGTTCAATATATACAATATTAGTTGATGTAAATTCATGAAAAGAAATGAATTTTAAATGTATAGTAAACAAACTAATTTACCCATCCGTGAGTAGTTGCGTTGGTTGAGAGTCCATTCCTTATCGCCGAGGTCGAGAGGTCGAAACCTGCAGTTGCTAGTGATTTTAATGGAGGGCCCTTGCGGTGGGTTACTAGGCTAGTCTCCCTCGAGGTATAGGGGCTTTGGCCCTCATGAGCCTTTCAAGCAGGAGAGGCTCGTGGTGGAGTCCTCGATTAAAAAAAAAAAAAAAACTAATTTGAAACAGTTTCAAACTTAATGGCTAAATTAAAGATCTAAAACGTATTTAAGATGTAACCATCACATTAAGTTCTGAAACAGTTTCAGAAGTTAATGGTCATATTAAGAATCTGAAATGGTTTCAAAATAAATGGGCAATTTAATTATCTAAAATGGTTTCAGATTGAAATGACTAATTAATGCTCTAAAACAATTTCAAAAGTAATGGTCAAATTAAATATTTGTAACAGTTACACAATTAATACCCATAATAAAGACTTGTAATAGTTACAAATAAATGTCTGGAATAATACTCTAACAGTTACAAAGTTAATGCATTCCTTGATTGAATTTTTGAGTCATACTTGGATCATTAATGTGACCAATAATTAGTTAATCAAGAGATTTGGAGTGTCAAATATTAGTTGTGATTACATTTAATTAAATTATCTAGTTAAAGCATTAATGATTGAATGATTGAATTTATGGTGTATCAAATTGATAAATGGTACAAACATCATTAAAATGAATGTATTTAATTAACTTTTTCCCATTCTTTGAAAGTACTTTGTTTAATCACTATATTCAACTTGATCAATTTGTTTAAAATTTGTCATTTAAAAAAATTAAATGAACATAAGCTTCATTCTTTCATTTTTGTGGTAAAAAGCTAGCAGATTAAATATTTCGAATTGGTCACAAATATGTGACCTCTACTTGGTTTTTTGTCAATAAGCATCTGATTTGTACATCACAACGTATCAAAAGATTACACCTCTCACTCTTGCTGTTGTCAAAAATTCACAACCCATCATTCCAATAGATTGATAACCTTATGAAGTTGTCATATCAATATAACTTAAATAAATTTAGATTTGTACCGGCAAATGGATTTTAGAACTGAATTGTGCAGACCAACTTATGTTCATTTAATTTTTTTTCTAAATATCATTCAACAACTTTTATTTGTTTCTATTATAGATGTCTTCAATTCCAATTTATGAATTTTTATTTGTGTGACTTACTAGTTCTCTTCCATTAAGTTACCGACTAATTATGATTTATCAAGTCCCATTTAAGCTACATACCAATGCTTACTTGGTTTACTTTTGACCTTTAAACATATGACAATCGATGATGGAATGCACCTGCACTACATTGTTTTTCTTTTTATTATTTGTGTTTTTAATCTCTAAAAAGCTAGCTGCGGAATGTGCACATCTATGTAAATTATTTTAAAGATATCAAATAATCTCCCCATTTGGATGATCCAAATTAAGGTCTTGTGATCAAGTTAATCGTATATAAATCAGAGAATGAAAATTGATTATTTCTGTACAAATGAGTATATGTGATATTGAGAATCCGAATTCACAATGACACCATCAAGAGTGTCGATGTCCATGGGGTTGCCTCCTGGCCCATCCACATACTCGACAGGCAACCCATCAAAACCTTGTAGAGGACCAATCCTATCGCCTTTGCCTCTCTAATGATAACCACATTTGCTCAATTGTCTGCGCATCCCCCAGGGGGGACTTTTTCCGAAGCCTCCAATCATACAAGATAAGCCATTTTCTCCCACAAGCATCCATTAGAATTTGAATTGTTCAATGGCTATAACACTGGGTGTTATCTCCTATCAATGATGGTTATTATGTTCAGTCTAATTGGCATCTCATCCAAAAGTCGTGCATGGATAAAGTTTACTTTATTTGTGATGTAAGTGGCCTTAACATTATCCATGGTCACATTTTCGATGCCTATGGTCCTGCTGAGCAAGGAAGGAGAAACATAGTAGAGAAAGATTGCGTTTACTCATGTAAAAGAGGGAGTTGCAGTCGTTGCATGGTTGGTATTGATGGGTGTCATTTCATTGGGTCAAATTTTCAGGTTCTTTGCATGAATGATTTGTATGCCTTTCTTTTTTTTTTTTTTTCTTTCTTTTTTGGGAGGGTCTAAATTTCCGTGGAAGCTTGTGGATATTTTTGCATTTAGTCTTTTTTTCATTAATAAAAATGTCAGATGTTCAACTCAACACCTTCAAGTAAAACCACCTTGTTCGTGTAGACTTTTATTATGATTAAACTGGCGGCGTACCAACAAAAAAAAAAAAAAAAATTGGCCGTGATTGCCCCCGCGTGTTGCCAGTTTTCTTCTTCTCTTTTTTTTTTTTTTTTTTTTTGGGTATGCAGCCAGTTTAATCATAATAAAAAAGTCTACATGAACAAGGCAGTTTTACTTGAAGGCGTCAAGTCGAACATTTAACATCTGAACATCTAACATCTTTATTAATGAAAAAAAAACAAGAAGACTAAATGCAAAAATATCCATAGGCTTCCACAGAAATTCAGAACTCCCCTAAAAAAAAAAAAAAAAAAAAAAAAACATACGAATCTTTCACACAATGAACCTAAAAATCTGACCCAGTGAAATGAACCCCATCAGTACCGACCATGCAACAATTGCAACTCCCTCTTTTACATGAGTAAACACGATTTTTCCATTTTCTATTTCTCCTTCCTTGCTCAACAGAACCATAGGCATAAAAAATGTGACCATGGATAATATTAAGGCCACCCACATCACAAATAGAGTAAACCTTGTTCATGCACGACTTTTGGATAAGATGCCAATTAAACTCAACACAATAATCATTGATATGACATATCACCTTGTGTTATAGCCATTGAAGAATTCAAACTCTGAATGATGCTTATGGGAGAAAATGGCTTGTCTTGTATAATTGGAGGCCTCGAAAAAAGTACCCCCTATGGGATGTGCAGACAATTGAGCAGATGCGGTGGCCAGCAGAATGGCAAACATTGATAGGATTGGTCCTCTACAAGGTTTTAATGAGTTGCCCATCAAATACGTGGATGGGCTAGGAGGCAACCCCATGAACATCAAGACTCCTTATGGTGTCATTGTGAATCCGAATTTCGAGTCGGAGGGGCCTAGGGAGTCGGAACCGCCTAACACGATGCACGATTTTGCACCTGGGTATTAGAGCGGATATCTTGTATAGGTTGTGAAAGTAGAAGTTAACCCCGACCTTGACCTTTTTTGTTAGTAGGTCATGTAGGAGTCACTTTTGTAGTAAGTTTGTACATATCATACTCCTCGGGTTAATTTGTTAATAAAAAAAATCGTAGTTTGTGAAAAATTGTTGTGTTTTTACTATCCCTATTTCTTATGATTGACTGAGTGTGTATTTAATTCGCTTCCCCATGCGTTTAATCGAAAGAGTAAAAGAATGGGTCAACGACGCTTCCCGAAACATCGCATTTCTAATCAACCGCCGAGGAATGTGCACGTACTCGGGGTTCGGGGCGTGACATCCCTACCTGAAGTGATATCATAACCTAGTCAAAGGTCTGGAGTGATAAAGTACGATGGGTCATAGGATAGTTAATAGGAAAAACATTTTCCTTACACTTATACTTGTGATTGATTGATTGTTTTGCACAGGTCGCTTAAATTTCTAATTCCGTGTTAGAATGGAAAGTAGGTTTCTATAAAGACCCTACTAGATGAGCGATCCCGAGCAATGAATCTCTCAGAGAAGGGTTGTAGTAACTATGACAAGTGTTAGAGGAAGGGTGCCGAGACAACCGAGTGCTAGAGGTAGAGCGTCAGCTCCGACTAGTCCCGGGGGAAGAGTACCACCTCAGGTTGGTGCCGGCAGAGGAGCACCGGGCAATCCTAGGTTGGATGGGATTGTGTAGACGTCAGAAACTTTGAGGAATATGATCGGTTAGTAGGCTTAGAACCAAGCTACTGCTACCGCCGCTGCCATTGCTGCCGTGATGGCGGCCGTGAATGCCATTGCTACATCGCCGCCACACCTGCTGAAGTCCCACCAAGAAATGGGAATGGTGAACAGCTCATGCATAAGCTAGTGGAGCAGTTCCCGAAACTAAAACCACCAAGTTTCATTGGAGCGGACAATCTGGAAGTTGCAACCTTTTGGATCCAAGAACTAGAGAAAGTCTTCGCACTCTTGAGGTGCTCTAAAGAAGACAAGATAGTCGTAACTGTCTACCAATTGCAAGGTAACACGAGTACTTGGTGGGAAGCCACCAAAGGGAGAGTATTTCCCGAAGATACGGTCCCGGGGTGGGATGCCTTCATTGAGGCCTTCTACAGAAAATACTTTTCAGATTGTGCGCGAGAGCAAAAAATGACCGAGTTACAATGTCTCCATTAAAGTCAGATTTTTTTTTTTTTTGTGACTTGGGAACTATCGTATAGCCGCAGCCGGCGGTGTAAACTCAGGGAGAACTGAGCCACCACCATAGACCTAGCTACAAGTGAGTCACGCAAATGCGATGCCTCTGAGATTTGAACTCCTCCCCTTCATGAGGGGGAGAGAGTCCAAAGCCAACTGCACCACCGTGGGAGATAGTAACGTCTCCATCAGAGTCAAAAAAAAAAAATTCCATTAGAGTCAGATGTTCGTGGACCAATACGAAGCAAAGTTTGTTGAGTTGTCCAAGTATGCACCGAGGTTGATTGAGGACCCAATGGACAAGGCGAGGAGGTTCAAAGATGGTTTGAGATCAAAGATCAAGGACCCACTAGTACCGTTGAATCTCAAAGACTATGATGAGTTGTACGAGAGGGCCCAGCTGATAGAGAGGAATTTGAACAAACGGGCCGCCGCTTGGGTCGCGGTTTGTGCCCAACAAAAATAGCAACCGATTTGGGAAGAGGCTAATGATGGGAGAAAAGTATTCCATTCCTCCCAACCGAAATGGTGGAATTGGGAAGCCGACACCCAACTTGAATGGCAAGTTGTGCAAGTACCGCCCCCTTGTCATCAATTTTCTGTACTGTTCTGGCAGAGCACTAGCATTGCAACACGGGATATGAGCAGTCTAAAAAGAAAATTTGAAATACAAAAAGGACTAACATAACGGTCCCCAGTATTTTCAAAAGCAGAAGAATACAAAAAGAAACCTTGCAGATGGTAAGGTTCCCATGAGCTAATCAAATGGTTTGAAAGGCTCTCCCAAGAAGAATGTGATCTCCAGACAAGCTAAATTCTTGAGAGATCAGAAGCAAATGGAGCATAATGGAATGGATAGTACCTTGTGTACAACTTTCTATAATTCAAATATAAAAAATAGGCTAACAAAAACTAGTGTAGCATGAAAACCAAATTGCAACTTAACAGTAGCACTGACAGTAGGGAAATCATAGTGTGGTAATTCAATACATTTCGAGTAAAGCTACCCAAAAAATGAAGCATGCAGGATTCATCTGACTAAACAAAATAATAAGATTTTTGCTCAATATCCTAGCAGGAGGTCTTCAAAGTACTGTCCAATATGCACAGTTTATAAGCACATTCTAGGCAATGGAGTCAAATAATTGCTATTAAAAGGCATGTAAAGATGGATCAATATTGTTTCTTGCAAACCTTAATGGTAAAACTCACCATTGCCAGGATCGAACACCTTGGTAATAATACCAACACACCCAACATAAACCTTCGACGTATTTCAAAACCTGCAAAGCAGAAATGCCATCAACCATTAACCTCGATACAAAACTGCAATTGTAATAATCAGACAGGTAGGAAAACACTAGCAATTGAGAACTTCACAAACAAAAGAAATTAACAGTTATCCAAGGGCAAATGTACTGATGAGACCCCACAATCTATAAGAAGGAACTGCGGCCGAAACTGAAGCATCTGACAATGAGGAAGTCATCCAATTGATAAGTCCATGATATATCTTTACGATGCTAGAGTGGTAGGAAGATAATAGCAATCTAGGACTTCACAAACAAGAGAAATTAACATTTTTCCAAGGGCAAATGTATTGAAGAAGCCACACAATCTGGAATGAGGAACTGCAGTGAAACTGAAGCTTCTGACAACGAGAACTCATCCAATTAGTAAGTCCATGAAATATATTTACAATGCGAAAGATAGGCACTGTCAAAATGAAAAATCCTACCAAGTATCGTACCCACAAAAATATCAAGTCACAAGGAAGCTGCCACTCTTTTCTATCACACTCAAATTAGGCACCTAGTGGCATATGGATTTGAACCGTGCAAAGACCAAATGCAACCACATGAGCATCTACTTGAGATACGTCAAAACATCTATTTGCTCTAGTAGGATTCAGATGGTACAAGCTTAGTTCACCAAAAACCATTTTGAACAAATGATGGAGTCCAAATTTTCCAGCTTAGTTCCTGGCATCAGAACATTCCAGCTTAGTTGACCAATACCCTTTTACCCAACAATTAAAAGAAAATCAACTGCTCCAACTTCCCCATTTCAATTGCCTTTGATCAACTGAAAGTGCAAAACAGAAGATATTCAATGACCACACAGGTAAAGGAGAAAATCAACTCTTTGCATACCTTGTCAACAGCTGGACTTCGTAATTCTTCTGATGACTCTCTTCTTGATCTAGATCTCATTTCTTCATTATTCTCCAGTGCCTAGAGAAAATGTCGAGCACAAAGTTAAATAGGACCGAATGCTAGCATATGTATTGTACTCACTAGTCCGTACTAAAAGTGTCCCGTGCTTTAATTGATTATGAGTCCTGAACGACTATTTTCAATGGAATTAAAAAATAAAAAATAAAAAAATCTATTGCTACTCCACTTGTTCCACGAATAACACCAAAAGAAACTGAAAGAATTTGGATCATTCTTCGAATTCTCCGTCACATGCTGCCTTACAAACAGATTGACTTTATAGCATTCATAAATGACCAAAGTTACCTGCTGTATGCGAGCCCGCTTCTGAAAAATTTGATCTTCGTAGACAGCAACAGACTAGATAAAATGTTCTACTCTGTCTAACATGACCTGGACACGAGAAAGAAATTAAAACTCCTCATCAAAGACTGTCAATACATTAAATTTTACAAGAAACGAATAGACTAATGGATTCACACAACCATCACAAACTAGGATTTGTTGGATTTTGTACCAAAACCTTAAAACATATATATGAAAAAATAGACTCTGCATATACCAACTGATTTGAGGTGTTCACTAAATAAAATCAAATTCGCAAGAGTTAAAACAAAAATATAAGAAAAAACGCAAAATAGAAAATGTCTTTCCAAAACCATACTGACAGCAAATAGTTATGGCAGCTAAAAAAAACTAGAAAAGCCTTGTGGAAACCACATCCTAAAGAAGAAATAAACTCTTCAACAAACAAGAACATGTAACCCAAACAACTAGTATTAGAGCAACCAACCCACGAATTCATCATCCAACCACAACATTACCCAACTGGAAACTGCATATCAAAGGATGCATAATGAAACTAACTCGCCTGCTTCAGTAAGGTAACCTCCCATGGCAGTGAACTCCCACCTATAAACCACCACTAGTAATTGATAGCACCCTGAAGAACAGAAAGATGCACAATGAGCATTCTAAGTCCGCATAATTAGTGAGCACACAGAATAAACCCCAAGCAAAACCACCAGGTTAGCATGAAATCGTGTCTCTGTTAGGCGAAAAGTTGTGAACATCTTAGTTTGCGATTGCTGCCACGCATAATAGTGATCTGATCAAAGGACCTAGATGTGACATTCCTCCCTAATCTCCAATGTAGGCATATGTGGAAGGAAGTCATTGCCAACGAAGAAACATAAAAATACAAAATCATCCACTATCCTTTCAAAATCAATCTCGGACGGAGGATTTGGTATGTCCAGATCATGCTGCAAGTACTCCTGGAGTACCCAAATGTTGAGGAACTGCCACATTACAAACAGTCCTACAAAAGAAAAGCAGGGAATAAGAGATTGAACATGAAATCAGAGTTCAACAAACCTGATATTTCTTCTTGTGGATAGGAATATCGTTTAACATATCATCAGCAGTCTTGCCACGACATTCAGCAGCCAGGTGACCAACTTGGCCGCACTGAAAAAATTTTTCCTGTTGTCCTGGAAAAGTGACCGCTTGCAGATTTTTCGGAGAGAGAAAAAAAAAAAAGGGCACCAGAAAATGAGATCCTGCTGCATCCCACAACCCAAAATGGAAAATTGGATAATCTATTTACCTCTCTGAGAACTGAAAAGTGAATCTCATGTGTCGCTAACGAAAGCATAATCAGGTCAGCATCCTGATTATAGCGAACCAAATTAGATAATAACTCAGCGGAATCTAAAGTAACCAGCCGAGAAGAGGGAAAGCTATTAGTACAGAGGCAGAGTGCAAAACAAATTTACCAGGCCATAAAGACAGTGCCAAGTATTCGGATCAAAACCACGAAGATTCCTTTGCAATCGTATATATGACAAAATCTCGTGCTCTCCTTCCCCATGAACATTTGCATCAGAAAGAATAACCTTCAAGAATCATCCAATGCAGCCGCATAAATAAATTTAGAGAGAGAGAATCCTGAAAACAGAGTTTTACCCCAATAGAGATGAATTACTCCATGGGCCAGGAATTATCCAATGTGAAAGCAAATACTAAATAAGATGTCAACAAACCTTTGTCTGCTGCCAGCCAGGATAACGAGTTAATCTCACTTGTCTATAATATTGAAGTGCGACAGAAAGAACTGCCATGAATTGTGTGCCGGGAGTAATGACATTGGGGTCGCAAGTTTCTGGCTTTTCCTTGGGAGCAAGAATATGTCCCTCAGCCTCAAATTCTTTCCTCAGCCGTTCCTCTTCAGCTTCCTGCATGATTGAAGTAGAGATAAAAATCTTCAAAATAATGTGATCATGATGATTATAATGGCAACTTGAGAAATCTCACCGCATCAGCTGCATCTTTTGCAGCCCTAAAAACGCCGAGAACGCTGTTGGTTCATTTTAGCTCTTGGTGCAACTCCATCTGCATATTTTTCAGTTAGATTAATCTGCATGGTTGATATGGAGAATAATAAAATACCGAAGCTTACCAATTGCCAGGTAAAGAAGCTTTTAGGACGAACCAATGAGCAGACATGATCAATATAATCAAATTTTGCCTTAAAGGCGTCATCATATAGCAGGAGGCGCTGCGACGGCGAGGGAGGGCCAAAGGAAAGAGCAGGCGATCCAGAGGGCCGCAATTGCGACGCTGCGGTGGAGGGCCGACGGCTGAGGCTTCAAAGATGTTCGAGTTTCATTGATCTGCTCAGATATCTTCGCACGCTCTCACGATGGGGGAGAAGGTGGTGTCGTGGGGGAGAGGAGAGAGAGAGTAGGGAAGAAACCGAAAGTGGGGAGAAAATATTGGAGAAAATATTGGGCGCCCGGATTTTGGGGGTGGCGTGGGGGATTGGAGAGAGAGAAATGGGGGAGGCTAAATGATTTTTGGGAATGAGAATATATGGAGGGAAAAAAGAGAGAGAAAAATAATTTTGAGAGGTTTTTGAGGAGAGTAACTTTTGAGCCGTAAAGTTATTTTTTATTATAAAAATAAATAAATGAGTTTAAAAAATAATTTTTGAATATATTCTGAATGTGACTTTCTCTTTCCAATAAATATCACAAAACTACCTTAACTTACACACTTGACTAAATCAAGCTTATTCAGTAGAAACAACTTTGAAATGATCATGCAGTACACAACAAAACTAAAATGGCTTTTTTAAAACTCTCGTTATGCTTGTTTCAAGTTGGTTCAAAGTCATTTGGGAGACATATAATAAAATTAGGTGAGATCATATAATTCTTGTAGACACTTAAATTTTAGCAATCCATTTAATTATTTATCGCATTAAAAATTAGGAATTAATTTTTAATCCCTAAGTAAAAATATTAATTAATTGCATAGCATCCGGTGAGGGCGGCCCTAGCCAGCCCAAGCGAGGGTGACCCTCGCCCAATGTCGGCGAGGGCAGCCCTCGCCAAACACGTCATTGCAAATCTAGATCATATCACTTGATTATGATGTCTTAAAAGTGACTAATTATTTTAAATTTATTAGAGGCAGCCAGTTTCCTTATTAGCAATAAGCCTGTTTTTCAATTCACTAGTGCAAAACCGTACATCAGAATTTAAATTCTATGTTTCTTTGGAGCTTGAGGTGGGTTTAGCTAACCACGCATTCTTCATATGCATATTTCCTTACCATCCTCTGTTATCTCCCAACTCCTAAATCCCATTCAATACGAGTTGAAACCAAATTAGAATATTTAGGGGGCTCGACGTAATCTATGAGACAATCTCTTCTCTCTATTGTATAAAATCATCCCTCTAGAAGTGTAAAGAATTCGGACGCTTCCCCCCACTTTCTTCTATTTAATAATTTTAATTAAGATTCTAATTAACGAATGACTTAAAATGCATTTATTGAACGTCCGCGTGAAAAGAATTTGGACGTTTCTGAGTACTGAGTACTGTTTTTCTCCAGCCGTGCACAACACACATATTTTAGGAGCACATGATTTAATATAAATTATTCAGCTGTAATTGGCATTCAATATTAAGCGTCTTGCTTTTATCTCGTTAAAGACCGATTGTTTATTATAGTATCGAAACTACCCATATATATATAGATATATTAAATTTATACATTAAGAGTTCACATGTGTTTGATCTCGACAATCTATGAGACATCCTCACAAATCTTATGCCATTTTTAATTTGCGGTGCGCCCCTAAAAAAGAGTAAATCTTGAAAGTGCTTAACAAAGACCCATGGTAACAGCACATTCCTATGTTTTATTATGAAATGCATGCCAGTTTTGTTTAAAAAGTTAAATTGGAAATGTTGGGAATTCCAAAAATAATAAAAACAAAAAATAAAAATGCAGGCCCACACTGGCTTCTAATCAAATATATCATTTTGTAGACGGCCCTAACCCACTCATACCATCATTTCTTTCCTACAATATCATAAATCCAACGTGATGCCCAACTTTAACTTTATACATACATACATACATACATACATAACGTAAAATTGTTGTCACTCGTGCGTGTGAAAAATGCCTCCAGGTGAAAAATATGATTTTTATGGATTAAAGAAGAGTAAAAATGTTATGACTATTCATGAAGAAAATTTTTACAATAGTTGGTAAACAAGCAAACTCAAAGTTCTTAATAAGATAAAAAGATAGATTTATATATTTTCACCCATTAACAGGAAAAAAAATATATAAAAAAAGAGAGAGTAGATACCGGGAGAAAACTCACAAGATGCAATTGTGTAGGAAAATTTGGTTTAATATCTTTTTTAATAAGTCATAACAATTCGAAAGGAAGATTTATGGATACCACCTTTGGAGGAAATATGGCTCATATGTAGTATGTAGCAACATATGTGACCTATCTTCATAATCGAAACTTCTCAAGTTTTTAAAATCTTTCCATTTCTTTTTCGCTCGCTCTTTTTTATGTAATGTATGTGACAATCTTCACAATTACTAGTCTAAGTTGAAAAAGAAAAAACTATTTGCATGAAATTATACTTATCATAAATATTGGTACAAGTTGGATAGATTTGGCTCTATCAAATTTAGAATTTCAATAATAATTCTAAAGATCACATCATTCCAAGGTTAAAATAGGCATTTTGGCTTTACCCAAATGAGCTCATGAGGAATAGGAATGATCTGAGATGTCAATAATATCCACTAAAATACTTCAAATGTACTTACCAAGACACTTAACAAAAAGCCCCATAATAAAGAAATGGTAAGTAGGGATTTAGATTTCTACTAAATGTACCCGCCAAATTTGAATGCTCAGTTACTGCAACTCAATTTTTTTAATATGTTTTAATCCCTAAGTTTCATTTTTTTGGGGGACATTCTAAAATATTGACACAAAAATATGTAAGTTGTACTATGGTGGTAACTTATACTCATGATTTCCATATGTTGATGGTGTAGCCCAAAATTAAAACCTATTATGTGTGGTCCTTCATATGGGAAAAAGAAACCCTAGTCCTATTATGCTCTTTAACTACATAGGAGGGGCAGAAAATTGCTCGCGCAAGAATAAATTTATTTTTTGTGTATATATATATGGGCAATATGACATGGGCAATATGACACACTGCACACATAGTAATAATGCATGTAAATATTCCAACTTGAGTTTTGAATTTTAAAAAGAAAATTGCAATTGAGCATTTATAATCTTAGGACCTAGCATAATCGCAATTAATTTTTTTTCCTTTTTTTATGATTCTAGTACTCTTGTTCGATCAATCACAATCAAATCACAATCACACCTACTATTTTGCAATTTTTATAATGATACACGCGTATCATTAACGAATGACCTAAAACTATGTAATGTGATATTAAGTTTTTTGATCAATATTTTTACACCTAGCATTAGTTTTTGGACTTAGTAGTTCCGCTTGATTATAAAATATTGGAAATATAGGAATGAAAAGTAGTTTTACGTGATATTAAGTTTTTCGATCAATATTTGATGGGCTTTGATAAAAAAAAATTGAAACAAGTTCGTAAAACATAAGAGGAAAGGAGTAATTAGACTCCAACTAAGCAAAAAAAAAAAAAGATTCAACAGTATGGGGAAGGGCTTGTAGTGATGGATGATTTGGTTAGAATTCTTTCGGAAACCATAGCTAGTGTAGTCGGACGTCCGGGGAGTATGGGGAGTATGGTCGGCTTTGGCTCTGTCGAGACTCGCGGATGCAAAAGAAAAAGCTCGTATTAGGCGTCAGAGGAGAAGTCTAAACAATTTGACTTTCTATCTTTTTGTTTTTTATTGGTCTTTATAAAGCAAATTATTTCATGAAATTCTTTTCACCTAATCTAATATGCTCACGCATCATTTGGATTCTAGTTTAAGAGTTTAACTTTTTCTAATCTTTTTGGTCTTTAGAAAATTATTTTTGGTATTATTACATGAGTGCAAGCCCATTCCCAATCCATGCCTTATTTGGATTATCATTAATCACTAATCAATCTTAGTAAATAGTAGGAGGTGAGTGAATAGGGGTATGCGGGTGAGGCCGGTTCATTCTTTTTGAATTCTTGATTTTGTTTTGTTACCTCAAATAAATACTAAATTTTCAATTGACCAAAATCTACTAAAGTCATCCGGTAGTATGGACCACTATATTAATGATGTTGTTGGAGTTGGACGAATTTGATCTCAATAACAATTGGATATATGGAGTTGGATATATGGAATGAGAATATACTTTCTAATACTTCCTAATATTGCACCGTTGAAACTCTATTTTATTAAATTTTTTGATTTTATGAAACTTTTTGATGAAATTTCTTGTGAATTCGATTTAATCCAATTCTTGACTAAACTAAGAAGCATTTCTCTCCCAAAATTCCTTTTTAATTGGTAAATAAATATTTGACGAGATCCTTCGTGAGAGGATTTTTTTTTTGTAATTAAGTAGCAATAATTGTCCTATACATTTAACTTTTTCTCTTTATGAAATTCAGGATCCACCATGTGCTCTAATCATTAGAGAGAGTTTTATTTTTACTTTATATTTGTATGATGTATGAATGTGCCATAGATGAGCACTTTTCAAGGAAAAATACAAAAAAAAAAAAAAAAAATCCTAATGCAAATAGGATTAGGAAATTCTTTTGTTGTATGGATTGGATCAATTGAATCGCAAACATGAACAGTTCTAGAACTTTCCTTTCCGATCCATGGGAGAACATTTTTAATAATTTTTTTCTTTTTCTTTTTTTCATTTCCCTTTACTTGCCCTTTCGTCATCCACCGGCATGTTAGTCATGCGGAAAAATAACTTCTTGTTGTGATGTAAGAGAAGTAAAAAAAAAAATAATGAAAATAATGAATAGGTAGTTTTGAGTAGGGTGGTTCATTATCATTGAGTACTCATTAATACATTTACTTCAATATCATTAAGTACTCATCATCATGAAAATGGATTATATGCCAATTGATTTGTTTGAACTTGTATATACCTTCTACAAATTACCAAAATCTGGATTCACGCGACAAGTATTTGTTGGCAAATTGGGTACTCGGGTACTCTTTAGCTGACTTTTTACTTTTTTTAAATCGGAAACATATGCACACAAATACAAATATTGTGTGTTTTGTGCTATTTCTTTGTTTGGTCATCAACTTTTGTTTGGTTTGGTCTAGTAAAATTCTAATGGGAAAGGTCTCTCTCTGCTATTACCTTTCTAAATAACTTGAACTTATTTTTCTCCTTCTCCACCGCGTGAATACCAATTCGAATTAATATAGTGGTCCATATGGAGCGGAGTTTTCTCGACACCGGAGGTTTCTTGTCGCGCATCTGCGGGCTGTCTTTCCGGGCGAGTTCATGCGTACGCTTAGGGATTGGCTAAGATTGGCTAAGGGTTGACAAATGGTTTCTGGGATTTAGAAAACGATCACCATGCGGTGGTTTCGAGGTGAGAGGCGGAAGGGAGATCGCTTTTGGCTGGTCTTTTTGGGTGCAAAGCAGATAAGTCAAAAAAGTTCATCCATTATTAATCCATAATCCCAGCGGGAGAAGGCTTGCGAAGGAGATCGGACGGCTGGGGATGAGCCTCACATTCCTCGGATGGCTTGACCAAATAATAAAATAAAATATAAATTATTAAAAAAAAAGCCGAGCCTTTGTAATGATTGCGTTGCTGAGGACAAAATTTGTATCCCTCGTACATGAGTATCCTATCCACTGCAACAACAGTCTTAAAGTCGAAGTTAAAGTCCAAGTCTCTGCCACTGCAGGACGAACCAACCTCTTCTCTCTTCTCTGCTACACTCTCTTCTCCACTACCCTACACTCTCTTCTAGCTTGCAATTAATAGCTTGCAATTAATTGCAAGCTATGAAGGACAAGACCTCCTCTTTACATATAATGTTGCCTATAATGCGTGTAAAATTATCTCGCTCACCTTCTTGGAGCTTTTGAGATAAAAGAAAAAAAAAATAGATAAATTATTGTAAGATTGAAGATTTTGAGATAAAAGAAAAAAATAGAAAAATAGTTGTAATATTGAAGAAAAAAATTTCAGCTTTATACTATATCAAAAATGTCTTTTTTCATTACTATTAGTACGATAATTTTACACGGAATATGTAAAACATTATAGGGAATATTTAAGAATGCACTTTTCTTTAATATGCTAAAAAAATGCGTGAAATACTTAATCATGGTAACTATTCTAAATAGAAAAGGAAAAATAGAAAAAAAGGAGGAGTGGGCATCATTTCAAACTGCGTGGCAATTCTCTTCTGAATAAGGCCCAAAAATGAAGGCACAAATAGACAGTGTTTCAATTAAAGACTGATTATTTCAAATAAGGATGGGAAGTGAACATATGAAGAGTAGGAAGTGAACATATCAATCTCAAATAAGAGCCTTAACTCATGGAAGGATAATTTTGTCTTTTAATTTTTTTCTTTTTTCTTTATTTTTCTATTTTTTTAGTAAAAACAAACTAAATAAAACTATTTTTTAAAAGGGGAAACACAAGCGGGCGCATAAGACCGATAGAGAAAACACCTTCACAAAAAGTGACAAAGAAAGAAAGTGGAAAACATTTTCATATCTTCAGCTAAGCCTTCAGCTTGCTGACTCACATGTTGGCTGGTCATCACCAGCCGATGAAAGAAATGAGGAGGGAGAAGGAGGAAGTAAAAGAAAAAAGAAAAAAAACTAAAAAAATTCGATTTTTTAAAATTAAAAGTAAGAAATTCATAAAATCATATTAGATACCAAATTGCTAGTTTATTTTCATAATATTGCCGAAGATATTAGAGACCGATTTTTGTGATTTGTTCATGTCCAAACGCCGAGTGTCCGAAATTTCTAAAGTCCAAAATGAGGTGCTAGTGGAAGCATGGGTAAGACCCATGAATTCAGCAGAGCTCATCACTCATCGCCGCCCCTCTCCTCAAATTATGCAGATTGCGACACCCTCCACCGTTATTCCTCTTCTTTTGGGCTTTTGTTCTTTTGTTCTTCTTTTTTTAAAATTCTCCCTTGATTATTCTCAAGTCCAAAATGAGGGTATTTACTTATCATTTCTTTGCTCGGTTATGGTGGAAAAATGGAAATCCGAAATGATTTTTATGTCAAATATCAAGCGCCGAATGCAACCAAGTGTTTTTCCCCCTCCTACATTTCCTTGAACACAAAAATATCTTAGGAAAAAAAATAACCAATCTCAGCTATGATATGATGACTGCTATACATTTATTTCTGCAAGTACCCTTCACACAATTTTTAAGCGAAATCCCACCTTAAAGAGATCAAATTGCCCCTCCTTGAATAATCATTTCATCATCGTCTGTCTTGCTTAGAGTTGGGTGACCTTCTAGTTGGTTTGGTGGTTTTGAGCGTGCGAAAAATTGAAGAATTGAGAATGAACATAAAAATAAAGTCGTAAATAAAAAGACACAAATACAATTGATCGCAAGCTACAAAGTGTTTGATATTTTCAAAAATCCAAATACATGTGGCATATTTATATTCTCTGGACTTGGATTACTATGGATTGACGCTCTTTTCACCGCTAAATGATTGAAATTGGCTATGATCGAGCACATTCACAATTAGACTATTAAAGCTCTGGAGAATAAGTTTGATGAAAACTATGTTGGTAAATGAATAAATTTGTGGGAGGAAGTCTTCTAAAATAAGGAAAGATATTGGTTTTTTTGGGAATGTGAAAAAACATTTTCCCTACTCTTTCTTTCGTCTCTCATTTGAATTACTTATATTTTTATTTTTTTTTTTTTTGTAATTTGAATTATTATTATTTTTTCCTTCTTCCTTTTTCTTCTTCTTAGCTAGTGGGCTGCCAAAGCAAAGGCGAGCAACCGGCCACGGCGAGGCTCACGTGTTCGAGAGGGTGCCAAGCTGGAGCCTTGTCTAGATCGGCAACCCTTGAACATCAGGGTGGCGAGGACACTTGCCGGTGGTCGATCGGCAGAGGAAAAGAAAATTAAAGAAAAGAAAAAATAATTATAAATCACATTTTTCTAAGAAAATAAAAATAAAAATAAAAACAAAAAATAATCAAAAGTAGTGCATCAAATCATATAACCGAAAGACACAAAATAATTTTTCCCTTCGATTTCATGTTTTCATGTTTGAGTTTGAGCTGGAGATAATCATTTTCCTAAAAAAAAAAGATTTATTGAAAAATGGAGCCTAATTAGAGAAATAATTTATTTTTCGAGGCTTCACAAGAATGAAATTATACAAAGAAACTCTTTTGGAGCAAAGATCAAGCCTTCATCATCTATCCTTATCAAGATCTTTACTCAAATTATAATAAGGACCTCATAATTTATTCATCAGCAGACTCCCCGAATTAAAAACAGAAACCTGGACATCACCTTCGTGGACCCAACACAGCTATCCATCCATTTTGACTTAGGATACGTCGAATCATGCCACATGCCACAGAACAAGAACAAAAACGTGTGGAGACCAGGATAGGATCGAATCATGGGATAGAACAAAACCGTGCTGAGGAAGGTGTTTGTTATGTCCCAGGCTCATGGCAAAGGAATGGCCAAAGCGTAAAAGATGTGCTGAGAAAGCTTTCCGCACGTGATTTTTCTGTGATTTTTCTTTTGTGGAAAGGAAAAACAAAAACCCTCATAATTTTTTTTTTTTTTTTTAAATAGCTATATTCAACTTATATTCCATCTTTATATAATATAAAGATCAAATAGACCTTATAAAATAAAATAGAGTGCTCGAGTTCTCCGAGGAAACTTTATTTTTAGCTTTATCTTCTACATATAATCTTCTTCATTTTTTTTTTCAAAATTAAGAAAATAGTAAAGAATTTATCATCTTTCATCTTTTTCAAAAATTGAAAAATTTAATATATGAGTGGAAAATGTTACTTATAGCCTTATAAAACTATTAAAAAACATCTTTGGGCAAAAGTTCTTGCTCTTTTTATTGTTTATATCTATTGTTTTATTAATATTGATTTAACATTTCTATAAATTGATCGAGTTAAAAAATATCTCATCCTTCTTTTTCTCTCTTTTATGACCCCTAAAAGATCCAAAATCTCGTAATGGACTAAATGAATGAAAAGAAATGAAAAGGGGAAATAATCTATTGCACCTAAGTTACTCTTTGAGTTGTAGCTATCATTTATCTCTTTCCTTGAAGTTAGCAATTATTTTCTACATATAATCTTCTTCATTGTTTTTTTCAAAATTAAGAAAATAGTAAAGAATTTATCATCTTTCATGTTTTTTGAAAATTGAAAAAATTAATATATGAGTGGAAAATGTTACTTATAGCCTTGTAAAACTATTAAACAACATCTTTGGGCAAAAGTTCCTGCTTTTTTTTTTTTTTTTTTATATCTATTGTTTTATTAATATTGATTTAACATTTCTATAAATTGATCGAGTTAAAAAATATCTCCTCCTTCTTTTTCTCTCTTTTATGACCCCTAAAAGATCCCAAAATTCGGAATGGACTAAATGAATGAAAAGAAATGAAAAGAGGAAATAATCTATTGCACCTAAGTTACTCTTTGAGTTATAACTAGCATTTATCTCTTTCCTCTTAGCTAGCAATTATCTTCTACATATAATCTTCTTCATTTTTTTTTCAAAATTAAGATAATAGTAAAGAATTTATCATCTTTGAAGTTTTTCGAAAATTGAAAAAATTAATATATGAGTGGAAAATGTTACTTATAGCCTTATAAAACTATTAAAAAACATCTTTGGGCAAAAGTTCTTGCTTTTTTATGTTTTATATCTATTGTTTTATTAATATTGATTTAACATTTCTATAAATTGATCGAGTTAAAAAAATATATCCTCCTTCTTTTTCTCTCTTTTATGACCCCTAAAAGATCCCAAATCTCGGAATGGACTAAATGAATGAAAAGAAATGAAAAGAGGAAATAATCTATTGCACCTAAGTTACTCTTTGAGTTGTAGCTAGCATTTATCTCTTTCCTCGTAGCTAGCAATTGTCTTCTACATATAATCTTCTTCATTTTTTTTTTTCAAAATTAAGAAAATAGTAAAGAATTTATCAGCTTTCATGTTTTTCGAAAATTGAAAATTGAAAAAATTAATATATGAGTGGAAAATGTTACTTATAGCCTTATAAAACTATTAAAAAACATCTTTGGGCAAAAGTTCTTTTTTTTTTTTTTTTTTTTATATCTATTGTTTTATTAATATTGATTTAACATTTCTATAAATTGTTCGAGTTAAAAAATATCTCCTCATTCTTTTTCTCTCTTTTATGACCCCTAAAAGATCCCAAATCTCGGAATGGACTAAATGAATGAAAAGAAATGAAAATATGAAATAATCTATTGCACCTAAGTTACTCTTTGAGTTGTAGCTAGCATTTATCTCTTTCCTCGTAGCTAGCAATTATTTTCTACATATAATATTCTTCATTTTTTTTTTCAAAATTAAGAAAATAGTAAAGAATTTATCATCTTTCATGTTTTTCGAAAATTGAAAAAATTAATATATGAGTGGAAAATGTTACTTATAGCCTTATAAAAATATTAAAAAACATCTTTGGGCAAAAGTTCTTGCATTTTTTATTTTTTATATCTATGGTTTTATTAATATTGATTTAACATTTGTATAAATTGATGGAGTTAAAAAATATCTCCTCCTTCTTTTTCTCTCTTTTATGACCCCTAAAAGATCCCAAATCTCGGAATGGACTAAATGAATGAAAAGAAATGAAAAGAGGAAATAATCTATTGCACCTAAGTTACTCTTTGAGTTGTAGCTAGCATTTATCTCTTTCCTCGTAGCTAGCAATTATCTTCTACATATAATCTTCTTCATTTTTTTTTTCAAAATTAAGAAAATAGTAAAGAATTTATCATCTTTCATGTTTTTCGAAAATTGAAAAAATTAATATATGAGTGGAAAATGTTACTTATAGCCTTATAAAACTATTAAAAAACATCTTTGGGCAAAAGTTCTTGCTTTTTTTATTTTTTATATCTATTGTTTTATTAATATTGATTTAACATTTCTATAAATTGATCGAGTTAAAAAATATCTCCTCTTCTTTTTCTCTCTTTTATGACCCCTAAAAGATCCCAAATCTCGGAATGGACTAAATGAATGAAAAGAAATGAAAAGAGGAAATAATCTATTGCACCTAAGTTACTCTTTGAGTTGTAGCTAGCATTTATCTCTTTCCTCGTAGCTAGCAATTATTCTTCTACATATAATCTTCTTCATTTTTTTTTTCAAAATTAAGAAAATAGTAAAGAATTTATCATCTTTCATGTTTTTCGAAAATTGAAAAAATTAATATATGAGTGGAAAATGTTACTTATAGCCTTATAAAACTATTAAAAAACATCTTTGGACAAAAGTTCTTGCTTTTTTTTTTTTTTATATCTATTGTTTTATTAATATTGATTTAACATTTCTATAAATTGATCAAGTTAAAAAATATCTCCTCAATCTTTTTCTATCTTTTATGACCCCTAAAAGATCCCAAATCTCGGAATGGACTAAATGAATGAAAAGAAATGAAAATATGAAATAATCTATTGCACCTAAGTTACTCTTTGAGTTGTAGCTAGCATTTATCTCTTTCCTCGTAACTAGCAATTATTTTCTACATATAATCTTCTTCTTTTTTTTTTTTTTTTCAAAATTAAGAAAATAGTAAAGAATTTATCATCTTTCATGTTTTTCGAAAATTGAAAAAATTAATATATGAGTGGAAAATGTTACTTATAGCCTTATAAAACTATTAAAAAACATATTTGGGCAAAAGTTCTTGCTTTTTTTTTTTTTATTTTTTATATCTATTGTTTTATTAATATTGATTTAACATTTCTATAAATTGATCGAGTTAAAAAAATATCTCCTCCTTCTTTTTCTCTCTTTTATGACCCCTAAAAGATCCCAAATTTCGGAATGGACTAAATGAATGAAAAGAAATGAAAAGAGGAAATAATCTATTGCACCTAAGTTACTCTTTGAGTTATAGCTAGCATTTATCTCTTTCCTCGTAGCTAGCAATTATCTTTTACATATAATCTTCTTCATTTTTTTTTTCAAAATTAAGATAATAGTAAAGAATTTATCATCTTTCATGTTTTTCGAAAATTGAAAAAATTAATATATGAGTGGAAAATGTTACTTATAGCCTTATAAAACTATTAAAAAACATCTTTGGGCAAAAGTTCTTGCTTTTTTTTTATTTTTATATCTATTGTTTTATTAATATTGATTTAACATTTCTATAAATTGATCAAGTTAAAAAATATCTCCTCCTTCTTTTTCTCTCTTTTATGACCCCTAAAAGATCCCAAATCTCGGAATGGACTAAATGAATGAAAAGAAATGAAAATATGAAATAATCTATTGCACCTAAGTTACTCTTTGAGTTGTAGCTAGCATTTATCTCTTTCCTCGTAGCTAGCAATTATTTTCAACATATAATCTTCTTCATTTTTTTTTCAAAATTAAGAAAATAGTAAAGAATTTATCATCTTTCATGTTTTTCGAAAATTGAAAAAATTAATATATGAGTGGAAAATGTTACTTATAGCCTTATAAAACTATTAAAAAACATCATTTGGGCAAAAGTTCTTGCATTTTTTTTTTTATTTTTTATATCTATTGTTTTATTAATATTGATTTAACATTTCTATAAATTGATCGAGTTAAAAAATATCTCCTCCTTCTTTTTCTCTCTTTTATGACCCCTAAAAGATCCCAAATCTCGGAATGGACTAAATGAATGAAAAGAAATGAAAAGAGGAAATAATCTATTGCACCTAAGTTACTCTTTGAGTTGTAGCTAGCATTTATCTCTTTCCTCGTAGCTAGCAATTGTCTTCTACATATAATCTTCTTCATTTTTTTTTCAAAATTAAGAAAATAGTAAAGAATTTATCATCTTTCATGTTTTTCGAAAATTGAAAAAATTAATATATGAGTGGAAAATGTTACTTATAGCCTTATAAAACTATTAAAAAACATCTTTGGGCAAAAGTTCTTGTTTTTTTTTTTATTTTTTATATATCTATTGTTTTATTAATATTGATTTAACATTTCTATAAATTGATCGAGTTAAAAAATATCTCCTCCTTCTTTTTCTCTCTTTTATGACCCCTAAAAGATCCCAAATCTCGGAATGGACTAAATGAATGAAAAGAAATGAAAAGAGGAAATAATCTATTGCACCTAAGTTACTCTTTGAGTTGTAGCTAGCATTTATCTCTTTCCTCGTAGCTAGCAATTATCTTCTACATATAATATTCTTCATTTTCTTTTTCAAAATTAAGAAAATAGTAAAGAATTTATCATCTTTCATGTTTTTCGAAAATTGAAAAAATTAATATATGAGTGGAAAATGTTACTTATAGCCATATAAAACAATTAAAAAACATCTTTGGGCAAAAGTTCTTGTTTTTTTTTTTTTTTTTTTTATATCTATTGTTTTATTAATATTGATTTAACATTTCTACAAATTAATCGAATTAAAAAATATCTCCTCCTTCTTTTTCTCTCTTTTATGACCCCTAAAAGATCCCAAATCTCGGAATGGACTAAATGAATGAAAAGAAATGAAAAGAGGAAATAATCTATTGTACCTAAGTTACTCTTTGAGTTGTAGCTAGCATTTATCTCTTTTCTCGTAACTAGCAATTAGCTTCTACATATAATCTTCTTCATTTTTTTTTTCAAAATTAAGAAAATGGTAAAGAATTTATCATATTTCATGTTTTTCGAAAATTTAAAAAATTAATATGTGAGTGGAAAATGTTACTTATAGCCATATAAAACTATTAAAAAACATCATTGGGCAAAAGTTCTTGCTTTTTTTTATTTTTTATATCAATTGCTTTATTAATATTGATTTAACATTTCTCTAAATTGATCTAGTTAAAAAAATATCTCCTCCTTCTTTTTCTCTCTTTTATGACCCCTAAAAGATCCAAAATCTCGGAATGGACTAAATGAATGAAAAGAAATGAAAAGAGGAAATAATCTATTGCACCTAAGTTACTCTTTGAGTTGTAGCTAGCATTTATCTCTTTCCTCGTAGCTAGCAATTGTCTTCTACATATAATCTTCTTTTTTTTTTTTTCAAAATTAAGAAAATAGTAAAGAATTTATCATCTTTCATGTTTTTCGAAAATTGAAAAAATTAATATATGAGTGGAAAATGTTACTTATAGCCTTATAAAACTATTAAAAAACATCTTTGGGCAAAAGTTCTTGCTTTTTTTATTTTTTATATCTATTGTTTTATTAATATTGATTTAACATTTCTATAAATTGATCGAGTTAAAAAATATCTCCTCCTTCTTTTTCTCTCTTTTATGACCCCTAAAAATCAAATTGGAATGGACTAAATGAATGAAAAGAAATGAAAAGAGGAAATAATCTATTGCAACTAAGTTACTATTTGAGTTGTGGCTAGCATTTATCTCTTTCCTCGTAGCTAGCAATTGTCTTCTTCATATAATCTTCTTCTTCCATTTTTTACAAAATTAAGAAAATAGCAAAGAATTTATCATCTTTCATGTTTGTCGAAAATTGAAAAAACTAATATATGAGTGGAAAATGTTACTTATGGCCGTACAAAACTATTAAAAAACATCATTGGGCAAAAGTTCTTGCTTTTTTTATTTTTTATATCTATTGTTTTATTAATATTGATTTAACATTTCTATAAATTGATCGAGTTAAAAAATATCTCCTCCTTCTTTTTCTCTCTTTTATGACCCCTAAAAGATCCAAATCTCGGAATGGACTAAATGAATGAAAAGAAATGAAAAGAGGAAATAATCTATTGCACCTAAGTTACTCTTTGAGTTGTAGCTAGCATTTATCTCTTTCCTCGTAGCTAGCAATTGTCTTCTACATATAATCTTCTTCATTTTTTTTTCAAAATTAAGAAAATAGTAAAGAATTTATCATCTTTCATGTTTTTCGAAAATTGAAAAAATTAATATATGAGTGGAAAATGTTACTTATAGCCTTATAAAACTATTAAAAAATATCTTTGGGCAAAAGTTCTTGCTTTTTTTATTTTTTATATCTATTGTTTTATTAATATTGATTTAACATTTCTATAAATTGATCGAGTTAAAAAATATCTCCTCCTTCTTTTTCTCTCTTTTATGACCCCTAAAAGATCATAAATCTCGGAATGGACTAAATGAATGAAAAGAAATAAAAAGAGAAAATAATCTATTACAACTAAGTTACTCTTTGAGGTGTAGCTAGCATTTATCTCTTTCCTCATAGCTCGCAATTGTCTTCTTCATATAATGTTCTTCTTATTTTTTTTTTTCAAAATTAAGAAAATAGTAAAGAATTTATCATCTTTCATGTTTGTCGAAAATTGGAAAAATTAATATATGAGTGGAAAATGTTACTTATAACCATATAAAACTATTAAAAAAAATCATTGGGCAAAAGTTCTTGCTTTTTTTTTTATTTTTTATATCTATTGTTTTATTAATATTGATTTAACATTTCTATAAATTGATCGAGTTAAAAAATATCTCCTCCTACTTTTTCTCTCTTTTATGACCCCTTAAAGATCCCAAATCTCGGAATGGACTAAATGAATAAAAGGAAATGAAAATAGGAAATAACCTATTGCACCTAAGTTAATCTATGAGTTGTAGCTAGCATTTATCTCTTTCCTCGTAGCTAGCAATTATCTTCTACATATAATCTTCTTCATTTTTTTTTTTTTCAAAATTAAGAAAATAGTAAAGAATTTATCATCTTTCATGTTTTTCGAAAATTGAAAAAATTAATATATGAGTGGAAAATGTTACTTATAGCCATTATAAAACTATTAAAAAACATCTTTGGGCAAAAGTTCTTGCTTTTTTTATTTTTTATATCTATTGTTTTATTAATATTGATTTAACATTTCTATAAATTGATTGAGTTAAAAAAAATATCTCCTCCTTCTTTTTCTCTCTTTTATGACCCCTAAAAGATCCCAAATCTCGGAATGGACTAAATGAATGAAAAGAAATGAAAAGAGGAAATAATCTATTGCACCTAAGTTACTCTTTGAGTTGTAGCTAGCATTTATCTCTTTCCTCGTAGCTAGCAATTGTCTTCTACATATAATCTTCTTCATTTTTTTTTTCAAAATTAAGAAAATAGTAAAGAATTTATCATCTTTCATGTTTTTCGAAAATTGAAAAAATTAATATATGAGTGGAAAATGTTACTTATAGCCTTATAAAACTATTAAAAAATATCTTTGGGCAAAAGTTCTTGCTTTTTTTATTTTTTATATCTATTGTTTTATTAATATTGATTTAACATTTCTATAAATTGATCGAGTTAAAAAATATCTCCTCCTTCTTTTTCTCTCTTTTATGACCCCTAAAAGATCACAAATCTTGGAATGGACTAAATGAATGAAAAGAAATGAAAAGAGGAAATAATCTATTGCACCTAAGTTACTCTTTGAGTTGTAGCTAGCATTTATCTCTTTCCTCGTAGCTAGCAATTGTCTTCTACATATAATCTTTCTTTTTTTTTTTTTTTTCAAAATTAAGAAAATAGTAAAGAATTTATCATCTTTCATGTTTTTCGAAAATTGAAAAAATTAATATATGAGTGGAAAATGTTACTTATAGCCTTATAAAACTATTAAAAAAATCTTTGGGCAAAAGTTCTTGCTTTTTATTTTTTTATTTTTTATATCTATTGTTTTATTAATATTGATTTAACATTTCTATAAATTGATCGAGTTAAAAAATATCTCCTCCTTCTTTTTCTCTCTTTTATGACCCCTAAAAAGATCCCAAATCTTCGGAATGGACTAAATGAATGAAAAGAAATGAAAAGAGGAAATAATCTATTGCACCTAAGTTACTCTTTGAGTTGTAGCTAGCATTTATCTCTTTCCTCGTAGCTAGCAATTATCTTCTACATATAATCTTCTTCTTCATTTTTTTTTCAAAATTAAGAAAATAGTAAAGAATTTATCATCTTTCATGTTTTTCGAAAATTGAAAAAATTAATATATGAGTGGAAAATGTTACTTATAGCCTTATAAAACTATTAAAAAACATCTTTGGGCAAAAGTTCTTGCTTTTTTTTTTTTTATATCTATTGTTTTATTAATATTGATTTAACATTTCTATAAATTGATCGAGTTAAAAAAATATCTCCTCCTTCTTTTTCTCTCTTTTATGACCCCTAAAAGATCCCAAATCTGGAATGGACTAAATGAATGAAAAGAAATGAAAAGAGGAAATAATCTATTGCACCTAAGTTACTCTTTGAGTTGTAGCTAGCATTTATCTCTTTCCTCGTAGCTAGCAATTGTCTTCTACATATAATCTTCTTCATTTTTTTTTTTCAAAATTAAGAAAATAGTAAAGAATTTATCATCTTTCATGTTTTTCGAAAATTGAAAAAATTAATATATGAGTGGAAAATGTTACTTATAGCCTTATAAAACTATTAAAAAACATCTTTGGGCAAAAGTTCTTGCTTTTTTTTTTTTTTTTTATATCTATTGTTTTATTAATATTGATTTAACATTTCTATAAATTGATCGAGTTAAAAAATATCTCCTCCTTCTTTTTCTCTCTTTTATGACCCCTAAAAGATCCCAAATCTCGGAATGGACTAAATGAATGAAAAGAAATGAAAAGAGGAAATAATCTATTGCACCTAAGTTACTCTTTGAGTTGTAGCTAGCATTTATCTCTTTCTCGTAACTAGCAATTGTCTTCTACATATAATCTTCTTCATTTTTTTTTTTCAAAATTAAGAAAATAGTAAAGAATTTATCATCTTTCATGTTTTTCGAAAATTGAAAAAATTAATATATGAGTGGAAAATGTTACTTATAGCCTTATAAAACTATTAAAAAACATCTTTGGGCAAAAGTTCTTGCTTTTTTTATTTTTTATATCTATTGTTTTATTAATATTTATTTAACATTTCTATAAATTGATCGAGTTAAAAAAATATCTCCTCCTTCTTTTTCTCTCTTTTATGACCCCTAAAAGATCCCAAATCTCGGAATGGACTAAATGAATGAAAAGAAATGAAAAGAGGAAATAATCTATTGCACCTAAGTTACTCTTTGAGTTGTAGCTAGCATTTATCTCTTTCCTTGTAGCTAGCAATTGTCTTCTACATATAATCTTCTTCATTTTTTTTTTCAAAATTAAGAAAATAGTAAAGAATTTATCATCTTTCATGTTTTTCGAAAATTGAAAAAATTAATATATGAGTGGAAAATGTTACTTATAGCCTTATAAAACTATTAAAAAACATCTTTGGGCAAAAGTTCTTGCTTTTTTTATTTTTTATATCTATTGTTTTATTAATATTGATTTAACATTTCTATAAATTGATCGAGTTAAAAAATATCTCCTCCTTCTTTTTCTCTCTTTTATGACCCCTAAAAGATCCCAAATCTCGGAATGGACTAAATGAATGAAAAGAAATGAAAAGAGGAAATAATCTATTGCACCTAAGTTACTCTTTGAGTTGTAGCTAGCATTTATCTCTTTCCTCGTAGCTAGCAATTATCTTCTACATATAATCTTCTTCATTTTTTTTTTCAAAATTAAGAAAATAGTAAAGAATTTATCATCTTTCATGTTTTTGAAAATTGAAAAAATTAATATATGAGTGGAAAATGTTACTTATAGCCTTATAAAACTATTAAAAAACATCTTTGGGCAAAAGTTCTTGTTTTATTAATATTGATTTTTTTTTTTTATATCTATTGTTTTATTAATATTGATTTAACATTTCTATAAATTGATCGAGTTAAAAAAATATCTCCTCCTTCTTTTTCTCTCTTTTATGACCCCTAGAAGATCCAAAATCTCGGAATGGACTAAATGAATGAAAAGAAATGAAAAGAGGAAATAATTTATTGCACCTAAGTTACTCTTTGAGTTGTACCTAGCATTTATCTCTTTCCTCGTAGCTAGCAATTGTCTTCTACATATAATCTTCTTCATTTTTTTTTTTCAAAATTAAGAAAATAGTAAAGAATTTATCATCTTTCATGTTTTTCAAAAATTGAAAAAATTAATATATGAGTGGAAAATGTTACTTATAGCCTTATAAAACTATTAAAAAACATCTTTGGGTAAAAGTTCTTGCTTTTTTTTATTTTTTATATCTATTTTTTTATTAATATTGATTTAACATTTCTATAAATTGATCGAGTTAAAAAATATATCCTCCTTCTTTTTCTCTCTTTTATGACCCCTAAAAGGTCCCAAATCTCGGAATGGACTAAATGAATGAAAAGAAATGAAAAGAGGAAATAATCTATTGCACCTAAGTTACTCTTTGAGTTGTAGCTAGCATTTATCTCTTTCCTCGTAGCTAGCAATTATCTTCTACATATAATCTTCTTCATTTTTTTTTCAAAATTAAGAAAATAGTAAAGAATTTATCATCTTTCATGTTTTTTGAAAATTGAAAAAATTAATATATGAGTGGAAAATGTTACTTATAGCCTTATAAAACTATTAAAAAACATCTTTGGGCAAAAGTTCTTGCTTTTTTTTTTTTTTTATATCTATTGTTTTATTAATATTGATTTAACATTTCTATAAATTGATCTCCTTCTTTTTCTCTCTTTTATGAAGTTAAAAATCCCAAATCTCGGAATGGACTAAATGAATGAAAAGAAATGAAAACAGGAAATAATCTATTGCACCTAAGTTACTATTTGAGTTGTAGCTAGGATTTATCTCTTTCTTCGTAGCTAGCAATTATCTTCTACATATATTCTTCTTCATTTTTTTTTTCAAAATTAAGAAAATAGTAAAGAATTTATCATCTTTCATGTTTTTCGAAAATTGAAAAAATTAATATATGAGTGGAAAATGTTACTTATAGCCATATAAAACAATTAAAAAACATCTTTGGGCAAAAGTTCTTGCTTTTTTTTATTTTTTATATCTATTGTTTTATTAATATTGATTTAACATTTCTATAAATTGATCGAGTTAAAAAATATCTCCACCTTCTTTTTTCTCTCTTTTATGACCCCTAAAAGATCCGAAATCTCGGAATGGACTAAATGAATGAAAAGAAATGAAAAGTAGAAATAATCTACTGCACATAAGTTACTCTTTGAGTTGTGGCTATACTTAAATCTCTTTCCTCGTAGGTAGCAATTGTCTTTTACATATAATCTTCTTCTTTTTTTTTTTCAAAATTAAGAAAATAGTAAAGAATTTATAAGCTTTCATGTTTTTCGAAAATTGAAAAAATTAATATATGAGTGGAAAATGTTACTTATAGCCTTATAAAACTATTAAAAAACATCTTTGGGCAAAAGTTCTTGCTTTTTTTATTTTTTATATCTATTGTTTTATTAATATTGATTTAACATTTCTATAAATTGATCGAGTTAAAAAATATCTCCTCCTTCTTTTTCTCTCTTTTATGACCCCTAAAAGATCCCAAATCTCGGAATGGACTAAATGAATGAAAAGAAATGAAAAGAGGAAATAATCTATTGCACCTAAATTACTCTTTGAGTTGTAGCTAGCATTTATCTCTTTCCTCGTAGCTAGGAATTATCTTCTACATATAATATTCTTCATTTTTTTTTCAAAATTAAGAAAATAGTAAAGAATTTATCATCTTTCATGTTTTTCAAAAATTGAAAAAATTAATATATGAGTGGAAAATGTTACTTATAGCCTTATAAAACTATTAAAAAACATCTTTGGGCAAAAGTTCTTGCTTTTTTTATTTTTTATATCTATTGTTTTATTAATATTGATTTAACATTTCTATAAATTGATCGAGTTAAAAAATATCTCTTCCTTGTTTTTCTCTCTTTTATGACTCCTAAAAGATCCAAAATCTCGGAATGGACTAAATGAATGAAAAGAAATGAAAAGAGGAAATAATCTATTGCACCTAAATTACTCTTTGAGTTGTAGCTAGCATTTATCTCTTTCCTCGTATCTATTTCAATAATAAAATAAAATATAAATTATTAAAAAATAAAATATAATTTAAAAAAACTGAGCCTAGTAACAATACCATAGAACTCAACCACTGGGATTCGCCCCAGTGGCCACCCTTCTAACATGGAAGGGAGAGGTGAGGGGTTCAAATCTCCACATTCTTATGGGGAGATGGGGTGGGGACGCGTAAGTTTCAGGAGTGGGTTTCGACTCCCACGCCCTACAAAAGGCAGGACAAAAGTCTGAGAGTGAGTGTAGAGTAGGAATATAGTAGGACTGACAAAAAAAAAAAAAGTACCATAGAACTCTGTAATGATTGTGCAGCAGCGGTTGCTTGCTTCATTGCGGGTGCTTGCTCTAAATCACACTATAAATCGACAATGACGGGGAGAGAGAAGGAGGGAGAGAGATTATTTATTGCGTGTGCTTGCTATAAATCACAATGACAAGGGGAGAGAGAAAGAGGGAGAGAGATTATTTATTGCTCTCCTGAGCTGTGGAAACGGTAAAATTAAATTGAATGGTAACCCGTGTTAATTTGGCATTCAATTTGGCAGGAGAAAGAATAGGCTGGTATTTGAAGAGTCAAGGCCTAGAGGTCACAACCACGAAGGAAATGGAATTAATTAAGCCCAAACCACTCTTATTGTGTTATTGTGTGTCTCTGTATGCGCACCGTACCTGGGATCCTTGCTTGCTTTACAGAAACAAGTCTGCCTTCGGAAACAAGCTTGCCTTCATGTATGTGTGTGTATGCTCGACCTCTCTAATTAAATAAACAAAAATAATTCTCATCTTACATACTTATGCCCCATTTTTTATGATACTCTGCATGGTAAAAACTTTCGATTATTCACCTTAGATTATCCATCTTAAGTCACCGCGACCGTAGCTAACTGGAAACCGAAAACCGAAATGCTTGGGGGTAGTTCTTTATGAGGTACGGTGAAGGGAGAGAGAGAGAGATGCAAAATTAAATTTGAAAGAATATATGGGATAAAATAGGTTTAGTCATATTTTTAGTTTCGAATATGAGATGTCTCTCTATGGATGGGGATGACAAAAATACAAAAAGAAAAGAAAAGAGAGAGATTATAAATGGGAGTTACAAGGATCGAAGAATAAGCCTCATTTGATCTTTACTTTTATCTTATATATTAGCTAGACATGATTAGGCGATTGACCACAAATTTCTTACTTACATTAATTGTCTAATTCCTCCCAAACAACTTTATAACTATTCTTAAGAACGCAAAGCTCAATTATATTTGGATACAATGACTAGAAAATTCAACTCTCGACCTCGTCTGCGTCCTCTCTCTCTCTCTCTTTTTTTTTTCTCAACAGTGACTACTTGCCGTTCTTTTTCTTTTTCGCGCCACCACAGCCGCGGAGCTTGAGCCCAGGACTCTCGCGGCTGCCATAAGCTCGACCTCGAGCCTAGGGCTTGTGGTAGCCATGGCAGGTCAAGTTACGAGCACACAGACATGGCCGTTCCCTTGTGCGCGAGTTCGAGGTCAAAGCAGCCATCGTCGAGGTCGAGACTCGACCTGCAGTCTCGCATTTGCTATGGCTGTGGAGCTGAGGCTTGAGCCTAGAGCTCAAGGTCAAAGCAGCCATGGTCGAGGTCGAGGTCGACCTGCAGTCTCACATTTGCTATGGCTGTGGAGCTGAGGCTTGAGCCTAGAGCTCGAGGTCAAAGCAGCCACGGTCACTCGTTCAATGAGCTCGCGACAATTGTTGCCGTAGCTCGAGGTCGCGACCAGGGTCACTCGAGCTCGAGCTCCATGGCCATGGCGCCCACAAGAATGAAAGAAGAAACGCAAGCACAGTCGAGAGAGGAGGAGAGAGAGAGAGTGGTGGGACCCGATGAAACGTGGCGCCACGCGTCGTCCATTAAATGGGCTGTCCCCACGACGTGGTTTAGGCCAACCCGAGATTTTCTCGTAAAACAGCACATGCTACCTTCTTTAGAAAACCATGTACCAAATTAGTGGCATTTTCTTTTTATTTATTTTCAAGAACACGTGATATTCAAACGTTTGACTTGTCAACCACCGGATAGTCCTCCGTGCTGAAAATTAAAGCAATTAATGCAATTAAGCTTGTTAGACAACTTTAATTAGTTTAGACTTAAAAGATTTAATTAATCTATAAATTGACAAATAATAAGTAAGAAAAAGGTTGGGGGATTAATTCATTTAGTAGAAAAAATAACTGATGATCATTAAAATCTTATCTACCAATCACGATCGTAATTCTATGTTTGGAAAAAAATTATAGTTATGCAGTGATTGTCAAACACTTGAAGATTATTAACACTTTAAAATGAGTTCTTTAATTTCCTAACACCGATTTCTCAATATTGTCAAATAGGCCAAAATGCACATTAATCAATACATTGATGTAAATAGAATAAGGCTACGTGATTGGATTATGCTTACACCTCAATTTTGTCAAGAACAAAGAACAGCTCACAAAAATCATTGTATTGAGGTTTTCTAGAGATGTATGCTTTTAAAAGTAGCAATGCATCTTTATGAATATCTACAACGACAAAAAAGAATAAGTTTAAAGCCCAAAGTCCAAGCCCAGGATCTGGCCCGTATTCACCTGCGCACTATCACGCTCGTCTTCATTCCTCCCCACGATGAAGCAAACCGAGATTTTAGATTCCAAGTGCGGGCATTGTTCCAATCGCAACCGTCCATTTCAAATGACGGTTACTGCTCATGAGAAGAGAACCACTTCTTACTCCTCTGCCCTCCAAAACCAGCCTTTGCCTTACGCTACAAAATCGAATTTCACGTTGTTCAATCGAATTGGTAGGCAAGGAAGATTCATTGTTTGTGTTCTTTTTCTGTTCCTCGGAACAGATAGAAGGTTGATGCAAAAGGGGTTGCTTTTTGTCCCGGAAGTAGTTGTGAATATGCAGGGAAGGGGAGAGATTTCTGAAAGTACTAATTTCACTGGGTGTTCATGTCAGCTAGTGCTGTTCTTGGTCGTGTGTTTGGTATTAATTTGGATTTCTTGACGTATGCATATCATCATTCTTGATTCCTCTGGTCCAAAACAGAATGAAATTTAGGAAGAGAATCGCCCTTTGAATTTGCCCAGAAACGGATGATCTTGAAAATTAGCAGATGCCAATGGCTGTGCCAGGAAGAAGATAATCCCTTCTTCAACCCGAGTTCTTTAAAAATCTACAACCAATGATCTTGATACTTGCATTCGTTTCAGGTGAAGTGACCTCCGTGGACGATTTCCTGAAGGAGTTCTTCCCAAAAGTGAACCGGAGAAAGCAAGAGCATCTGAAAGAGACCAACTACTGCTAGTACGACGACCAGATCCTGACGCTCTTCACTTCTTCTCTCTACTTTGCGGCCTGGTCACTTGAAGATGAGGCCAACACCAGTGCTGTGTTGTATAGCCTCACTATCCGCCAGAGAGAAATGGTGGAGAGCTGTCAGCGGTGGACGGTGAGGTCAAGCCCGAAGCGCCCAGACTATCAGGTAGCTGGATGATTCCCAGCTGAAACTGAGGCAGGAGCCGGCAAAGTTGGGGGATGATCCGGGTTATGAGGACATGCCCGTAGAGGAATTTGCAGCGGCATATATTAGAGGGGTTTTGGATGGCAAGAGGGGAAAGGGGTGGGAAAGAACGACAAGGAGGATGTTCCGGTTAGATGCAAGGCTTTTATGCTTCCTGTACTGCAAATTCCGCCCCTTCTTTTTATCTGGTCTTTTTCGTTTTGTTAACAAATGATAGTTCGAATCCTTAACTTTTTCCAAAAAAACTCGAGGCATGTTTACTGCTTTCTCCCACCATTTGCTTTTTATATCATGTAAAGGCTTCACTTAAGTGCTTTTCTTGAGGGGTATCCATGATAAGCCGATTTACAGACACAGGAAAGTTAAATGTATTCATTTTATCAGGATATCTTGTATGATTCTTGTTACCATGAACTCTCTGTTTTCCTGTCTTTAAATGAAGAAAACGCTTCATGCTAATGAATGAAGTTGTCAAAATAAATATCTCTGTGTTTATGACTTTTCTTTTCTTAAGAAACATGCATCTGTGGATTTCTAGTTTAATAATATTAAATGGACTTTACAGGACCACCAGAATGACTGGACAATGTTCTTAATAGTCTGTTTATTACTTTTATTGCTTGAATTAATGATACAGCTTGCATATATTGTCAGGAACTGTGTTTATGCCACCAAAGTGGTCCTTAGGCTATCATCAATGGTGCTGGAGCTATGACTCTGATAACAAAGTTTGAGAGGTTGGCCCTTCCGATGCCTCTTGCTTGATTCTACGGTCTTTCCTCCTCAACCCGCATTTCCTTCTACCTGATTGAATAACAAGGTCCAACTTTCATTGTACGCTGTCGGCATATCATTTATGAGTCAACGCATGATAGTTCTTTAGTTATTGCAGATCACAAGTAAATTTACAGAAAAGAAGATTCCTTGTGATGTCCTATGGATGCATATGGATTATATGGATGGGTTTTGCTGCTTTGCTTTTCACAAGGCATGGAATCCCATTTTGTGTTAACCCTTTTATTGCCCTGTTTGGAAAAATAACATATTACGTTCCACTAAGTCGGTCCAATTTCACATCATCTACCTCACTTTCAATAGGTATCAAATGACTCGCAACTTATGTCTAGAATTGATTGTTTTATCCAATTTCTAAAAGACGTTGTGCACTTATCACCTAAAACAAAGCATAACTATATATCTACATGAAATTTGACCTAAAGCAAAGCATATATCTACTTCTACATGTAAGATGTAAGAATATTGTCAAATATGAATGAAAATCTGTTTTTCATCTAGTAATGATCTAGAAGAAGATGGTGTTATTCATTTTGGAAGTGAGGTAGGTCATGTGCAATATGTCATTAGTTAATACACTTTGTAGGCACTACGATGATCAATGTTCTTTGGATATTCTATTTTCAACCTAAGATACAGTGATGACGCAGAAATGCCATGCATCGCTATTTTGTCCATCGCTTCCATACATTTAATCCATCGAGTCCTTTAATATTGGTGGCCACTTTATGTTTGAAGCCTCCAAAGCACATTCATGTCTGGGACTTCTTACCTCGCCAACTTGTCTAACAGTAAAAGGACTTAGGTTGAATGCTTAGTAAGCAGTAGAGACCGTTCAAAGTAAATAAAGAGTAATATTTTGAGCATGTAAACTGAAACGGAGGATTTATTCTCAGGACTACTCTGATCCAAAATCTTTGGTAGATGGTCTCCACCAACATGGGTTCAAAGCCATCTGGATACTTGATCCTAGTTTTAAACGTGAAGAGGGGCCTTATGTCTATGACAGTGGTTGCAAAAGTGATGTCTGCATCAAAGCAGCAGATGGAACTCTATTTGTTGGTACTTCGTTGTCTTTCACTGTGGTTTTGGCTAATTTTTGTCGTTGTCTATCTGGTTTTGCTTTTTGCTTTTTACTTTTCGTCTTTTGCTTTTTTGTAGCATTTGTAATTTGATCAACCCTTAAAACCTTTCAAATGTTGACATGCTGAGTCATTTGGATTCAGTTGAAAATAATTCCACATGTATGTAAATGCTAAGTAATTGTTTGCTTGTCAGGGGAGGTGTGGCCCGATCCTTGTGTATTCCCTAAATTTACACAGTCAAGAGTCCATCGCTGGTGGGCTCAGTTAGTTCAGGATTTCATTTCTAATGGAGTCGATGGTATATGAAACGATATGAATGAACCATCTTTTCATTAAGGTAATTAGTGCTTTTAGTTTTTGTCATTTTCTTTAGTTGGACTATGGCTTACAACTTCTCTCATTCTATGACGAAGACCATGCCCGAGAGCAACATTCATAAGGGAGATGATGAACTTGGAGGTCTCCAGAATCACTCACACTATCGTAATGTAAGTTTTCCAGCCTTTTGCTATTTGTAGCTTGTCTTTCACATTTTAGAGTTATATTGAAATAGATAGTAAGTAATTTATAATGTATCCACCACGATTTTACTAGAAAAGTTTTTTTTTTTCTAAGGCATACAAATTCTTTGTATATTGTAATACGGTGACTTTCCTCTTGTCACTAAGTGTCATTTTATTATTACTGAGCCGGATGTTAAGGTGCCAGATTGTCTCAAGTAAGGTCGCCACCTGGATGGCGACCATGTTCGCAGGACTATCGTTTGCGATGCCTGTCGTCATTTTGAACAAAGACACTTAAAAGAACCCAACGTATACAAATGCTGGGATTGTAGTCTTCCTCCAGGTTATCAAGGAAAGCCACGACACCAGTGGCAAGGCCATCAACGTCCCGCCAGCGATCACGTTTGAGGATATCGACTTGTGGAAGGCGCTAATCCTGAACATCAGGCATTATAAGTATGCAAAGCTGACGCCCGTATAGCATCACGAAATCCCAATAGCCATGAACAGCTTGACCTCATGGTGGTCTGACCTCATGGGGATGTCGGAGTTGCTGGCCTCCACCGGCACGTTCTCGTACACGGCGACGTTGATGGCCTTGCCGCTGGTGTCATGGCTTCTCTCGATAACCTGGACAAAGACTATGATCCCAGCCTTTGGATACGTTGTGTTCTTTTCAGTGTCATTATTCAGAATGACTACGGGCATCGCAAACAAGAGTCCTGCGAACATGGTTGCCATTCAGGTGGCGACCTTACTGAAGACAGTCTGACACCTTGACATGCGGCTCAGTAATAATAAAATGACACTTAGTGACAGATGGAAAGTCATCGTATTACGAAGAATTTGTATGCCCTTAGGAAATTTAGATGCCATAATGGGCGAGCCAATTGCGTAATGTGCTCTTGCAGTGGAGTCTTGCCAGACTCCACCCGGCAGAGAGAGGGCTGCTTGAAACGCGATGGTTGCCAGCAGGATCGCTGTAACCATGATCGCGTTCATCGAGCTTTCATTTTGCAGTTGCGTCCCTTCACCTGGACCGGCACTATTGTTTTCTTCTTTCTTTTTTCTCTTAAAGTTCCCTCTGTTTTGCCATTTCATGAATTTATAGTCTTCGACAGAAACTGCAACTCTCTCTTCCACCGTATACTCCCCCGGCAATCCCTAAACAGGAAAAACAGCAAAACTAATGAGACTCGTCCTTCCATTAGTCGAACCTCGACTAAACGACCGTTGGTGATCCTCAAATCGACAACTTCTTCCTCCGCTGTTCCTAGGCGTAATCTGAAGCTGATCCAAGCCCCGGCGATGATCGGACATTGTGATCCTCAGCCCACTCCAACCTCTAGTCTTAGCTCCTAGCTTATAGTAACCTTGTTCGATTGAGCTTTGCATGAAGATTAATTGAGGTGAACTTTTCGATCTTGAGCTTGACAAGGCGAGATTACCTTATGCAATTGGGCTATAGGTCAACCCTTGGATGATGTTCTATGCTTGTGTGGATGATCTTTGCAGCTTAAGATGGCTATAGATGATGGATGATAGCCTAGAATGGTTTGACCAGATGATTGCTTAATTGACTGTCTATTTTGTAATTCGAATGGCTTGACTGGACTAGTCGTCTTACTGTCTTCGTTTGAGCTAGATATTATCGTTTTTAGTTTTCGAAATCCTCATGAGGTTCATAGATGGTTTCACGAACTTTCCAACGGCATATTAAACGTGTAAATCGGATCTCATTTGTTATACCAAAACCTGTTTCTAAGTAGGTTGGTATGACTCGGGTTAACTGACCTACCCAATTTGTTGATTTTGCATGATTTGTAACAAGATCTATAACCTCATCTGCTCTCCAACCCCACTCCCAAAAAAAAAAAAAAAAAATGAAGAAGCAAGCTCCAGGAAAGGAAAATGTACGAAAAGAAAAAATGGCAGGAGAGCTTTTGACATGCAGTTCCACATCAAAGAAATATTGTGCATGTTACAAATGAAAACCTGCTGCTGCACAACCAATTTAATATTCAAAAAAGATTGACGCAGTGCATAACCAATTTAGCAATCCAGCTTGTTGACTCGCATATTTACCTTCTTTTTTTTAACCCTTGTGATTCCAATTACACAGAGATTCGTCTTGCCTTAACTCAAATTTCGAACACCTGGTTGTGATCACAAGTAGATTTTCATATTACGGTTGAATTACTTGTTTAATTTCATCGCAATCTCAGATTAAGATTAAAAGAGGTATAGCTGCTCCCAAAAAGTAGCACGGAGCATGCAATTCTCTCGACTTCACTGAAAATCACATCACATTCTCTCTCGCAAGTAATCAAAAGTACACCACAATGAGAGTCAAAAGTTTGATCACTCACTCTATTAGAAAAAAAAGGTTAAATCTTTATTTAAATGCATACTGGGTGAAAACTATGTGGAAGAAAATGAAATAGATTTGATAGACCGAAGTAGCCTCGTCTTTCTATTATTTCCCACTTCTCACGAAGGATATTCTTGGGATTATAATTATATGTATCAGCGCATGACAGCTTCCATCATTTATCTCTGACTTTGGAGAAACTTCTTCTTTGAGTCCAAAAAGGAAGTAACTGAATTTCTCTTCCATTCCCTTCCCTTGTGGTTACCCAGAGAATGGAATCATTGCAGGTGGGTTCTTTTTTTCCCCTCTCAATATCTTCCATCCTAGATAAGAGTCAGAGCAAATCACCAATACTTATGAGTGAGTTGACAAGGAAGAAAAAGTGGGAACTAAAAGTACAACCGAACCGTGTCGATATAAATTTGTTTCAACTGTACTTAATAAAAGACAATTTCATGTCATGTTGACCATGACGTTTGTGGTTCTTGGTTCTGTTTGGTGTATACTTTATACCAATAATAATAATAATAATAATAATAATAATAATAATAATAATAATAATAATAATTTATTTTCACCAAAACCAATCTAATAAGTCAGACCAAACCGCTAAGTTAGTTCATCATTTGTGAGATGCAGCACTAAGCAATAACATATAAGAAGCTAAGGAGTAACTTGTACTTTAATCGTTAACATCAAGCAAGAAAATTATTTCCTTAGAGGGAAAAATACAAACGGCAAAGACATTGAATGACTATCAGCTACAACATTTTTCATTAGGTGTAAGAGGGATCATAGCCTTATTGTTGATGGCAAAATTATTGTCTTGACATATACTATCGATTTGGTTAGGTTTATCAAGTTAACACAATTAAGGGATCCCAAACAAATAAAACCGTGGTTTGCTTTTCTCGCTTTCCTGGCATTTTGCCACCTCTCCAACTGCTTCTCGACCTTTGCAGTATACTGATCCCCAATCTGTTTCTGATATTCAGATAGCTCCTGTCGCCCAGCGCTTTTCTGCTCCAGGAATTCCTGTTCAAGGATAAAGCACAGATCAATGATGTGCACCAAAAGGACCGATTGGAGACAAAGGGGAACTTGCTGACATGTGATGGAGAGGGAATTATTAGGTTTTTCTCCTGTTCTTGTAAACACCAACAAAATGATGAACCTATTTCCTTTGTGCTATGTATTAGTGCATATATTCAGATCAAAATACCTATATATCACTATAGATGCACCTGCGCCTCGACTTTCCTTGAGAATAACAGCAGAAAGAAACCAACGTGCTCCTTTTGCCGCTCAATCAAGGTTGCATCTTTCTTTTCTTCTGCCTTGGCAGCAATTATAATCGGACAAACGAGAGTAAATGTGAACCGCTTCATTAACTAATCAGACAAGAACCAAATACTTTGATTCTCTTTCTTTCTGAATTGATATAATTATAATTAAAAGAAAAGGCCAGCCAAATCTTGCTTCTCTTTTCTGCAATTTGCTCATGATCTTGCTGCCTCAGCTTCTCACTTTCTTCACGCACTCTCTGCTCAGCCTACAAGAAATGTGATGTTTAGGACTAGATGATGAGAAAGAGCCATCTTGCTTGCACTGAGTAGGTTCTCTGGTAAGTCACAAAATATGAGTCAAGCAGATTCTTTAGTTTCATGTTAGATTGGAACTGCAATGGTCCATACGGAGGAGCCATGATCTACTCAGATGTCTAAAATATGGACAACTTTGTAGCGAAAGAGTACCTCTTAAGGCTATTATGGTCCAGGTCAAGAGCATAGCCAGCATGATCTACTCAGATGTCCTTCAATTGTTTTGAGGCAAAGATTATTACATAATGCAGACATACTAGTCCAGCCATAGAAGAAAAGGAAATAACAGCCATTTACTTCATAGTAGCACTGTACAATCAATCACATTCTTGTAATCGACTCTTTTTTTCACCTGAATTTTATAAAGAATACCAGCTACTATAATCAGCAGGAAATCATCATAGGTAGTTCATAAAATGCAGATGCTTTGGCTAGTTCAAAAACCAGAAACTGGCAAGAGTAACGAGTACATACTCTTTGTAAAGAATTTGACCTCTGCGTAAATGCATCTGATCCCAACAGTCGCATGTCCTCCTTTCTGAATCTCTGGAAGAATTCAACAGGGCAGAGAATAACGAAGGGATTAATCACTTTCAGAATTCCTCATGGTACTTAAAGATAAAAAAAAAATCACAAGACAGAATGAAGATGCAAATGTACATTGCCGAGCGGTTTAGAAGAACCAATGGGATTTTCTTTCAGAATGTAGGACACGAGTGACAAATAAAATCTCTTTAACTATCTTGTTTTGCTCAAACCAGAGGGAGAAATCGTCAGAGATGATGACGCTGGAATGAAAGATCATCAAAGCTGCTAAGAACACAAAAACAGAGAGAGAATCAGACATACAGACTGCAATAAAATCAAAATTAGAGTAAGGGAGAGAACTTAGCTTTTGCAGCAATCGAGCATTGAAGGACTAACTTCGATTGTTTGAGTAGAGCTGAACAGAGTTGAAGAGTGTACACTGGAATAGAGTTGGTCTTGCGCTGGATTTGCGGAGGAGGCTCATGGCTGTTGGAACTTCACTAGAAACGATCATCTTGAAATTCAAAGATTGGGAGCTGGTTCAAGAGTTCATATCTAAAGAAGACGAGATCCTGAATGTGTGTTATCCCAATTGAAAAGAGAACACTGATAATGGAAGCAAGATACCAAGAATTAGTACAGCCAATTGAATCGAGTATTAAAGCCAAAGAAGGAGAGAAATTAGCTCTTAATGCTCTTGTGGCAATCAGATTAGTTGAGCATCAGTCACGGCCATTTTCCTCTTATCTAAAGACGATGATGATAGACATCAGAAGTTGGATAACGAGAATCTCTAATGACGATGCTCGGCAGTGACAATATCCACCAACGGAATTATGCAACAAGGATATTTATCCATGATTGTCTCCAATCTGAGTTAGATGAAGAAGCTTCGACCGGATGTAACGAACTCAAGAGTGATCGAAGCAACCTGTTGGAGAGTTGTCACCAACAAAGAGACCATATGAAGTCCACGATGGTCAGAGATGGTCCGGCGCTACTCTGTGACGGTGATGTTGCAGCGGTTGGAGGTGGTGACAGGAAGGGATAGTTGCAGGCGAAGGCACTCAATTTGGTTTAGTTCCATTCTCAACAGTTACAAAAACACTTGAAACATGATAGCTAACAAAAAAATTAACATTATGTAAACTGTATCAAAAAACCTTTGGATTGAACACTTCCACATATCATTTCACAGCCGTGCCTTGGTGAAACTTGATCAAACATATTATGTGCAATTGGTTGAGAAGTGGATTTTAGCTATTTCAAACTCTACTTATGTCCGTTGGAATCTTAAATCAAATGCACAAGAGGGGTCCAAAGTTCGAACTTCACATATATCCCTTCAAAAGCATGAAAAACCAGCACAAAGGAAACCAAAAGATTCCCCTTATTGGCTCTTTTTCAGTTATTTGGACGGGGTACAAAATCAAAAGCTCCAATCCACATTATCAAAGCCGGAACAGATCAAAACTATCTAAATTCTCCCCATGAATCGCCAAACAAATAAAAGAAATGAGTAAAAGACGAGCCATCATGTGCAATAATGAAGTAAAGGAATCAAACAAAATGCAGGAGTTTGATTGTGTAAAGAATGTTCACCAAATCAAATTTATGGGCACTGCATCCAATATGATAGCTTCTAGTGAAATTGGACAAGACATGTACAAGCGAGAAAATTATGGAAAGAATCAAACATGAACCCCCATCATGTCAATGTACAGAGAGCCAACATATGCTTCAATGGACGTGAAATTATCTACTTGGATTATCAACGCAAGCCTAAAAATCTCAATGATTTGACAAGTGAACTAGCGACGTGCCAATTTCATGGCTGGAGGTTCTCGGGTATATACCAATTCTAACCAGCATACTCACGTTGATGAGCATCAATCAGGTTAAGCTGCAGATTCAACTTATGAGCAATCGACAAGTTCAATAACCTTTCAACCTTGGCAGGTATATGTACAAATGGTGCAAAGTATCAATATAACACAAATCACATAAAAGTAAATTCAAAGTTGTAAGGAAGACTATAACTGATGCATTCAAGTGGTGAAACAAGACGCATTCAACAATCGAGTCTGAGAGCACCAGACCAACAAAGACGGAGGCAATCACACAAGCATACAGGAGGTCTGTTGGTTATAGCATGATAAGGGATGTTGGACCAGGGAAACTGCAAAACTCTTTTCAGGAAGCAAAGAAGGAAGGAGAATGACTAGAGAACATATCTCGTCCAACGAAAGTGTATTCTAACAGCCATTTAGGCATGTTATCGAACATGTGATAAGCACATCAGCCAAAGGATCTAGATTCAACTATGGAACAACGATTTCACATCCAAACTATCGCAATATCATTAAAACAGACTCAAGTCACCAAAGGGATCTTTAATTGGAGACTATTTTCCAAACCAATTTAAGATAGCAACACACACTGTCATTTCGTGATTGTAGAACTCAAGCCTCATTTCTTTTAAATGGATAGACGCATCTTCACTTCATGGGTTTGAAGGATAACATGAGAAACTAAACTTTACACTCAACATCGAGTTCCGATGATTTGAAGTAGATGCATCGACCTCCAAACTGCATGGATCATAGTGTCAAGAGACTCCACATGCAAGTAGAAACATCACTGAGAATCATAATCGTGAACATCACTATAGGTTGGAACTTACATTCTGGCATATAATATGTCCCATTGAGAACAGGAGAAGACTGTTGAGGTGGAGGTCAGGAGAAGGCAAAAAAATGGTATCAACGGTGTTTTTATGATTTGGGGGAAAAATTACAAAAGTAGAAGTCTAAGAAAGCATTAGTGTAATTGATTAGCTACAACTTCACAAACCTTCTCTAGAAAGATCAGAAATGCGCATTGAAATGATCTAAGCTACTGTTGATGGAAGTCTGATGCATGCAAGGGCCTATTTGTTTTCGCTCCGGAGAATAACTGATTCTATTTTTTTGTTTTCGGGAGCAAAAAAAGAACAGAAATCCATTTGGTAAATTTTTCATTCCCGGAAAAAAAAATCTATATTTTTGTTCCTGGGAATAGATTTGGAACAGAATTAAGGAGTAGAATAAAGTAATTTCTTTTTCTCGGAAACAATTCCTAAAATCTATTTTTTTTTCTTCTCCTCTCTTGTTCTATTTTCTTCTTCTCTTTCCTTTTCTTCTTCTTCTTCTTCCTTTTGGCCTATCACCGGCCTTGACCATAGCCAGCGACTGGCCAGACGAGTGCTGACGACCTCGCCGGAGCGTTGTCGGCCCTTGGTGATGCCGAGCCACGACTAGGCTTGGCCTCATGAGTTTGGCTATGGTTGGGCAAGGTCAAACTCACCCAGCCACCAGCAAGGCTTAGCCTCACCAGGCCACCTCCAGGTTGATGTCGCTTAACAAAGGCTTGACGAGGTGAGCCTCACTAGTGGCTGGGTGAGCTGAGCCTCACTAGATCTAAGTGGAGGTTGACCTTGCACAGCCACAGTGGTGACCGACGACCGGCCACAAAGAAGGAGGAAGGAGAAGAGAAAAAGAAAAAATATAATTAATTATGAAAAAATTAAAAGAAAAGAAAAATTAAGAATCCTACCAAACGTATTTCTATCTTGAGAATAGAAATTTTGTGAAGTTATCAAATGCGTTCTTTTGCTCAGAAATTGTTCCCGAGAATAGAATTAGAAAAAAACTATTTCTAATAAAAAATTATTTCTCGGAATAGAATTGTTACCGAATGCACTCTAAATTTCCCTTCTTCCATCATACCAGGCTAGACTACCCTTAGACGATGGACTAGCCGACTTTTAAGATTGTCAAAAGCTGCCTTAGCAATTCCTAGCTCGATGGTTGTCACATTTAGGCACAAACTTGCACATGGAATTGCATACAAAGATAACATAAATTAATAAAGTACCATGATATTATCATACCAATAGAATATGGTCTAGAATCTATGGACAATAAAAAGTTTTGAAGTGCTGATACTTGATTTTTAGTTAATACGTCAATAAAAGTAAAAACTCGAGGATTTTCGATCGCAACTGAGCCTGTTTCTTGAAGAAAAATTATCATTTTTTGTTTTATCACTGTTAAATAATTTCTTATTCATTTGTATTGAAAACCCAAAAAATTAAACGGTTGATTTGTTGTTGACTTTTTGGTCAATCATTCGACCAAAAAGTCAACACTAGTCGAAAGTTGGCTTTTTGTACAAAAGGATTCTAAACGGTCCTCATTTCACTTTAGTTAGGTTAATTTTCAATGAGTTATCCTAGGTATGGGTAATTAATCCAATAGATATATCGTAATATTAATTGAATTCAATTTTAATTAATTTGCAATTTTGAGAGTGAAATTACATGGAATTGTCCAATTTATCCTTGCAAGTCCAATTGCATGTACCCATGATGTAGGTCCAATAATTTTCATGTTAATAAAGTAATTAGGCCAATAAAAAATTATCAGATTGCATTTATATGGTTTAATTGGCCTATTACAAAAAGAAAATTAATAATGATAATTAGATTATATCTTAATAATTGCACTCTTATTGTCTAGCATTATTTAGAGATATCGCCATAAGTCATTTTTAAACGCATTAAAAGGAAAAAGATAAAAAAAAAAAAGTAATTGCACGTGCATAGCACACCTGTTGCACGTGTACTGCACACATTCTGCAATAGCATTTGTCTTTTCACTCCTTGAATGCTTAGTGCTTATGATGCTTAATTGTATCTGTCTCGAGTCACACAACATGCAGGAGTTTGATTGTGGAGCTTTAGGGCCTGTTTGGCAACGTGCCAAACAGTGCCTGATTCTGATTTTTTGTTCCTAGAATCAGTTTGGGACGAAGAATTGAGAATAAAAAAAAAAAATTGATTCTTCATCTGAGAATCAAAAAAAGAATCAAAAGAGTAAAACTCTCATTCTTCCCTTCCGTCATCCCGCGATTGCCGTCCGCCACCGCCCCCCATTGTCCGCCGCCCGCCGCCGCCGTCCGTCGCTGGTCCCGGTCGCGAAGGCTCGAAAAGTAAAAAGGTAAAAAAATTGCCGGAGGCAAATTACCGGCGAAAAATAAAAAGAATTTAAGAAGAAGAGGCGAAGAAGAAGAAGCGAGGAAGGCGAAAGGGCCGAGAAGCCGAGGCCGAAAAGTAAAAAGGTAAAAAAATTATTTAAAAATTATTTAAAAATAAAAAGAATTTAATTTGGAATAGAATCAATTAGCAGGGTATCACATGAAGAAGAAGAAGAAGAAGAAGAAGAAGAAGAAGAAAAGTAAAAAGGTAAAAAAATTATTTAAAAATTATTTAAAAAAAAAAAGAATTTAAGAAGAAGAAGAAGAAAAGTAAAAAGTAAAAAAAATTATTTAAAAATTATTTAAAAATAAAAAGAATTTAATTTGGAATAGAATCAATTAGCACGGTATCAAACGCAATTCTATTCTAGAATAAAAAATTTTGGACAGTTACCAAACGCGCGTTTTTTACTCAGAATCAGTTCCTAGGAACAGAATAAAAAATAATCATTTCTAGTCAGAATCAACTCCCGGGAACAAAATCGTTACCAAAACGCGCCCTTAGTCATGAGGATTGGAGCCTTAATCATTAAGTGAGCATAAGAGTAGTTGCTTGACTAGGTGTTTCTATTGCCTTTTGTTTATGGGTTACCATTTAAAAGTTTAAAAAGCCATTGCAATGTTGTTGTCATCATGTGAGGGTCGTTCAACGAGAACGATTTCACGCAAAGAATTAAATGTCTGTTGTGTATACTCACGTGTGTAGTTTTCAGACATCAGTCCTGCGTATTTACTGCTCTTTAAGTAGCATAAAAGAGGGAATAGAATCGTCTGACTCCATGCATGTCAATTGTCATCGGGTCGAAGAAATTATATCTGGAATTTTAAGCCCCAAAGTTATGAGAGAGCTTCGTCTGCAGTGGAAGCACCGTAAGTCATTAACTTGAGTATAGCAAATCAATCAGCATTAGATATTTAACGTCATGTTCTCATCATCGGTCTAATATTTCTCCTAACCCACACTTGAGAGTGATGAAGCTGTGGTTTTTGTGGATGGTTTGCTTACATTGTGGGGTAAATGAGGGATGCTCCTTGCCTCCTCTAGTCTACGTGCATATTCTAAATTTTCTCCTTCTACTGCTGGAAATTCTTTTGAGGGACTATTATGAAAACAAATTGCCTGATTCAGGAAGATGATATCTGATGAAACTCAAATGCGAACAGTGTTTTCTGGTCTATAGCTTGTTTTCTAGAATGTATTAGCTATGCAAGGCGTTGAAAAACCTGATGAACAATTATGAAAACAACCCGTATTGCTTGGTAATTTCAGTTCTCAATTTGTTGTTTTTCCCTTATCAATCATGAAAATTGATTGGGTAGAATTACAACACCTCTTTTGCACATGATGTGGAGAAAAGGAACATTAGCAGAAAGTAAATAGTATGGAAAGATAAGAAAATCGAGAAAACAAGAAACCGAACAAAACAGTGGCACCACTCAAAATATGGTAATTTGTTTTTGGGGATGAACTGGTAATTGTCTCGAAGAATCTTCTAGTTAATTCCTTTGCGAGGTCCTTTTGATGGAAACCCGGGATAGATGTTTGTAATTTTTCATCAATACATCATCTTTTATCTACCCAGCTTTTCAACGATTCTTTTAGTGATTTTGTATGGATTTCTTGAACTGTCTGGTTGTTGTAATGGTTTTGACAGGATCAATGATCTTATGCCTGGCTTCCCAAAATGGTGATTTTGATGGAATTCCATGTGACGTGAAGGATGCAATTAATTCTTATCAGTTGAGTCCTTTTGTGGCAACAGTGGGTTCTTTTCTTGTTAGCAATTCGTGTTGATTTCCCCATTATTATTATTTTTTTATGAATCATAAAAAATTTTAACTTTTTTTTTTTAATTTATTAAAGGTTTCTCAATTAAAAACAATGTTTGCTTATGCCAAATAGTAAGGTTTGTTGAACATCGTTGTCATTGATACATAATGGTTGCGTGTCTAAGTGCTAATTATATATGATTATTTTTTTTTGTAATTTATTGCTTAATGATTCAGCTCTAAGTTATATGGTCAGAACATATATCACCTTACGACTAACCAAAGTAGCACAACTTAAAAACAATAGGGGTTCTTTTTCATTTGTTGTAGGTAATTTTAGCGAATGCAAAAACATTTTTTTTTTTTGGGTCGAAAATAGGACTTTCATTTCATTTTGGAAAAAGAGAATTACATGGAAAGGACAAGTTGAAATCAGAGCATAAAATATTCCAAAGGGGTTGCGGGGTTCACACTTCCAAATTGAGGGGAGATTTTTAGGCGGAAAGCTTTTGCTATCCAATCTGCAACATAATTTGCATTTCTTGAACAATAAACTACCCTTATGTGAGGCATTTGGGCCAGTATCTGTTGGCATTCTTGGACCAAATCTTTCACAGCCCATGGGTCGTCTATTTGGCCCAGTAGTGCATCCACAACCATGCGGCAGTCAGTTTCACAAAGTAAAGTCTTCTTCGGTTCGTGTACTTTCCCCTCGTGCATTGAAGGACTATCATATGAAGCTTTCATAATACATAAATATCAACACATGGATTCACCAGATCTTTCTTATTGTCTCTTTCCACATCCTTTTCATTATGGATCATATATGAGTGCCCAGCAATGGGTCTTCTTGCTTAGTAGACAGTTCATCATTTTTCTTTCCGTTTCTTTCAATTACCTAATGAAGAGCCGGTGCTGATTTTCTGTTGAAATTGTAGCAGCTCTTTCAGTATACACAGAAACATGAGAATATTAGTGCTGCAAGTTATAGTAGTTATATAAAGTTTGCAAGGACAAGCAAGTCTTCCGGATGCCTCAATGTGAATCAATATCTTTATTAAGTAATGTTGTTCTTAGTTGCCTCGTCAGAAATGGTAAGTTTGGCATCGGCATGAAATGTTTTCAGACACCTCGATGTGAATCAATGTCTATATTGGTTAGCTTTCTTTAAGCAATCAAATTAGCAACTTGTGCAAAATGGATTTATGACCAATAGAGAGCTAAATTTAATGCGATATCTATTATTAGATTACATTGGACTTTCGATACGTGAACTTTAGAAATTTGTGTAACGATTACGTTAATATGGTAGGCATGAGATAAGTGTTCATATTCAAAAATAACTACACGAAAAATATTTTCATATTCTACGAAAGCATTTTCTGGTTTTACAACATCAAATTGATCCGCAATTCCCTGCCTTCCGAACAATTAGACTCTGCCATTACTTTTTCTCGTCCAAAGAGATAAGCTCATCAATTAAGTTCATAAGTATAGAATTAGGTTGTTTAATCATTTGGGCCTGAGTCGTTTGGACCATTTGAACCGTAGGAAAAGCCCAAAGTCCGAGCCCAGGATCTGGCCCGTATTCACCGGCGCACTATCACGCTCATCCTCATTCCTCCCCACGATGAAGCAAACCGAGATTTTAGATTCCACGTGCGGCATTGTTCCAATCGCAACCGTCCATTTTCAAATGACGGTTACTGCTCATGAGAAGAGAACCGCTTGCTGACTCCTCTGCCCTCCAAAACTAGCCTTTGCCTTACGCTGCTAATGCTGCAAAAAAAAAATTTCACATTATTCATTTGAGAAGTTTATTCCGACTTTTTACATGAACACGGAACTCTCCTTTTTAAATTCCTCAACCGTTCCCGCCTTCGTCAGTTTTTACCCTCATGCTCTTTTGCTCGGTTAGGCTTTAATCGGCCGTCCTCGGCATGAAGCTCTCTTTCGACACCTCCAAGAAGCCCCTGAAGCCGGCCGCCAAGCCCCTTTCCACCACCTTTCGCTTCGCTGCCACCACCGCTGTTGGTTCCGAAGCACCGCCTTCATTGGCGTGTGAGCAATTACCCAATTCGATTCCTCCGAGACCCCCGACGGATGACGTGAACTGCAGAAAACTGCTAGTCATCCGCCAAAGCCCAACAAGTGGTGGCCCCCCGGAGGATGAAGAACCTCGACCCGCCTCTCCACTCGGACTCCTCCTCCTCCGATATCTCCCGATTCCAGTCCCACATAAAGAGCAGCTACGTGTTGTAATCGAGAGAGAGAACGAGGAAGAGAGACAGAGAGCAAGAATGGCGGGTGGAGGATTTGTAGAAGACGGGCATCTGAAAAGGTCGCATCTTTATGAATACCGGATCACTGGGTACTTCGTATTCGCCTGCATTATTGCGGCCCTTGGCGGATCGCCTTTTGGGTACGATCTGGGCGTTTCGGGTGAGTCTTTTTTTCTTTCATCTCGCCTTTTTGCTTGGATTTTGAATGCGTCTGCTGTGGTGTTTCGTGAATTGCGAAGTTTTATCCGGGGAAGATAGCTTTTTTTGGTGTTTGTGGAAGATAAATGCGGAATCTTGATTGAAGGTTGATGCAAAAGGGGTTGCGTTTTGTCCCGGAAGTAGTTGTGAATATGCAGGGAAGGGGAGAGATTTATGAAAGTACTAATTTCACTGGGTGTTCATGTCAGCCAGTGCTGTTCTTGGTTGTGTCTTTGGTATTAATCTAGATTTTTTGACGTATGCATTTCATCATTCTTGATTCCTCTGGTCCGAAACAGAACGAAATTTACGAAGAGAATCGTTCTTTGAATTTACCCAGAAATGGACTATCTTGAAAATTAGCAGATGCCAATGGCTGTGCCAGGAAGAAGATGATCCCTTCTTCAACCCGAGTTCTTTAAAAATCGACGACCAATGATCTTGATACTTGCATTCGTTTCAGGTGAAGTGACCTCCATGGACGATTTCTTGAAGGAGTTCTTCCCAAAAGTGAACCGGAGAAAGCAAAAGCATCTGAATGAGACCAATTACTGCAAGTACGACAACCAGATCCTGACGCTCTTCAGGGTCTACGACGACGATTGGGGCGGGGACGGCGGCGGCGACGACAATGGCGACAGCGATGGATCCCTCCGCGAGGGGAGGATGGTGTACAGGTGCCGGTCGTCCGTGTCGCTGCCCTTCTTGCCGCTGGCAATGGTCGTTGGCGGGATCTCCAGGAAAAGCTTCTCCTACAACCAGCTCCCGCAGGAGCCCCTCAAGCTCTCCGTCCTCAAATTGGATATTCGTCATCTTCGCCGTGCACGATCTGATCGAGGAGGCGAAGGCTCGGACCGTGTCGTGGGCCCTGGTTGGTCATCTTCGCCGTCTCCTACTTCCTCTCGCGTAAGTCTCCTCACCTTCCCCTCTCTCCTCCTCTTCGGAATTGGGAACCGGCGCCTCCTTTCCTTGTCCCCGAGGGAGGTGTCCGATTTCGTTAGTTTAGGATGCATTGGAATGTCGTGCCCTCTTATCTTTGTTCTAGTCGTTCTCGAAATTCGCTGTTGGATGGTAGCTTTGGATTTGGGGTGAAGACTTGTGCCCCGGTTTTTGCTTATTGAGGAAGAAATGCCTGGAATAGAATGCCCAAGGAAGGGGAATATCTTATTGTTATATGAGAAACTTAGTTCGGCAAATAGCAAAAAACCGAGCCTTATCCCCTACTATTAGCGGGACGAGGCTTCCACAAAAATTTGGCACTAGGTTTAAGTTTCCTGGACGTTTCTCGGATTATGAATTTTTAGTAAGTTACAATTTGTTCGATTTACAACGTTTTCAGTGGTGCTTTCGGGTTGCCGATGCACCCTCTTCCATTATATGGAAATGCGTGGTATCCAAATGCAACTATCAACAGCTAAGGGTTACTAGCGTTTTAGCCTTGTTATTAATTCTACTGTGGAGAATTTGGAATGCAAATATGGATCCACTTATGACTGTGATCTTTTTTTTTTCCCCTTCTTCCTGAAAACGTATAATAAAAAAAAATTACCATTGTAGATTTGCATACGTTACTGAACCTGGACTTTGAGTCTCACAGTCAACTGTTGAAATGTGCATGCAAGATTAGGCATATCCCGCTCCCCAGCTAGACACATTCAACCCACACACGCGCACACGGATAGATTAAGATGTCCTTCGCCGAATATCCACCGGCTCATGGTTTCCTTTTCCTATTTTTGTCGTTGTCAATGTCACATTGCTTAGGAGAATATACTATAATAATAATAATTTTTTTGTAAGAAAATGCTTATGAATTTCTTGATAACAACTATACAACGAACCAATCGAGACCACATTTCCATAATATTGTAATTCATGATTGTAAAATCTAATAGGAAACAATCTAAATTATTATTATAATGATAGCTCATTATTTAAAAGCAATATTAGAGTTATTATTTAGTTATTAGGAATGATATTTGAGTCCATTTTTTTTATAAAAAAAAAAAGTCTCAAAACTTGTAATTGAGGATTTTTTGGAACAGTGACATACAAAAAAAAAAGCCTAATAACTTGTAATTGAGAATTTTTTAGAACAGTCACATAAAACCAACATACATGCACATCAGCATCAGGCAAGGTAGATCTATGTATTAAAAGAAAATGAAAAATCTACATCGAAAAAGTTTGGCGAAATTTAAACTCCATCCACATCACCAAATCCACTGTCGTAGCCGGCGACAAGGTTGTCAACGAGGTCATCGTCACCATCAAGGAGGCTTCTTGATTCCCTCATCCCCGCCCACGCCGACGACAAGGTCTCCCGGGCGACGTCACAACCGACCACCGTGACCTACTAGGTGCACAAGCTGTCCAGGAAGCCCAAGGGAGAGCTCCACTTCTCCTACAAATTCAATAACAAGCTCACCGTCGCCGATCACTCGGCCACCCCCAAGGCTAATGTGGCAGTCACGGCTTTACCCGGTCTAGGCCGGCTCGAGTGGGTCCTACAGAGAAGTTTACCCGCCTCCCACGGCCAGCAAATACCTGCCCCCACTCGGGTCGGCCTGGACCGGGTAAGCCGTGACTGCCATGTCAGCCTTGGGGGCGGCCGAGTGATTGGCGGCGATGAGCTTGTCGCTAAATTTGTAGGAGAAGTGGAGCTCCCCCTTGGGCTTCTCAGACGGCTTGTGCACCTAGTAGGTCACGGTGGTTGGCTGCGACATCGCCTAGGAGGCCTTGCTGTCGGCGTGGGCGGGGGCGGGGGAGTCAAGGAGCTCCTTGATGGGGACGACGACCTTGCCAATGTCCTTGTCGCTAGCTACGACAATGGATTTGGCGACGTGGGTGAATTTTAAATTTCGCCGATTTTTTTCGATGTAGATTTTTCTTCTTTTTTTCAATACGTAGATCTAGCTTGCCTGATGTGCATGTATGTTGGTTGTTGACAATTCCAAGGTATGTAACTATTCTAAAAAATTCTCAATTACCAGTTATAAGGTTTTTTTTTTGTATGTCTCTGTTCCAAAAAATTCTCAATTAAAAGTTATGAGACTTTTTTTTTATAAAAAAAAATTGACTCAAATATCATTCTTAATCACTAGATAATAATTCTAATATTGCTTTTAAATAATGGGCTATCATTATAATAATAGTTTAGATTGTTTCCTATTAAATTTTACAATCATGAATTACAATTTCATGGAAATGTGGTGTTGATTCTTTTGTTATATAGTTGTTATCGAGAAATTTATAAGTATAAGAAATTTCTTACAAAAAAAAAAATTATTATTATATTATATTCTCTGAAGCGATGTGATATTGACAACGACAAAAATAGGAAAAAGAAGCCATGAGCCGGTGGATATTCGTCGCTTTTGGCCGGTCTTTTTGGGTGCTAAGTCAAAAAAGTTCCTTCGTTATTAATTCATAATCCGAGCGTGAGGAGGCATGCCAAGGAGATCGAACGGCTGGGGATGAGCCTCACATTCCTCGGATGGCTTGACCTTCTATTAATAAAATAAAATATAAATTATTAAAAAAGCTTAGCCTTTGTAATGATTGCGTTGAGGACAAAATTTGTATCCCTCGTAAACGTTCAACTCTCTTCTACCTTGTGGCTTGCAATTAATAGCAGCCTGCAATTAATTTTGCTAGCTATGAAGTCCTCCTCTTTACTTCCACTTATATGCAGGAGAAGAAGGCCTTCTTTCTCCCCGATCTTCTCCGCCGCTCCTTTTCAACTCCACGACCGCCCAACCCCGACCGTCGCCGTCGTTGCCGCCCAACCACGACTGTTGCTGTCAGAACCAGCCACCACCGTCTCCGTTGAAGCCCAGCCACCATCGTCGCCGTCGAAGCCCCGGCCACCACTTTTGCTAGCCACCCAATGCCGGACTCTCTTTTTGCTTCGGTGAGTTCTCAATTCCATTTTCTTTCGTGGCTAGTTGAATTCCAATTTTGGGTTTCTGGCATCGAACATTTTGAATTTGGGTTTTGGGTTTTTGGCATGTTATCTGCTTAGTCGTTAGTCGTGGAAAAACAAGCTGTTCACCTTGTAGACGGAGGAGACATAGAAAGTGTGCCATGCCTGATTCATAAGATTCTATAGTAGCACCAGTATCGTATTTTATTTCACTTAGCCTGCTCCGATCACGCATTTCGACCAAGCACAGCAGAATTCTAATCCGCTGGCTCAGATGAGCAGCTCTTGGCTCACTTCCTTGCCTGTGATATTTTCGGAACAAAAGGTGACAAAAAGGTGAGGTATAGAGGGATATATGAAGTGATGAATCAACCATCATGTCCCATCCCAAAAGAACGAGAGGCGTAGAGTAAAATACGAAGCAACGAATTGACAACTACCAATAATAAAATGGACAGGCGATAGATCTTCTTGAATTAGCGATACCCTCCCCCTCTAAATTCCTATTGAGGGCTCATTCCTCTTTTGCGAAATTACTCACTCTTCTTTTTCACCCTGATACACATAAAACTTTTATCCATTAAGGCATGGCCACCATCGTGAAGGATTCCTGTCTGCCATGTGTGATTCAATCAAACGACAGGGAAGAAGAAAAACAATCATCGAAAAAAGGTATGTAAAAAACCATCATGATCATCACGGTCCTACTCATGATAATGGCATTTCAAGCGATAGTAAGTCTAGGTACAACTGTATTAGCTTCCAAATATCCGTGGAGGTATAAATTGTTCACTAATTGCAATATAGTTTGTTTTCTCATGTCATTTACTGTAACTATAATCCTCATAAGCAGCATATCCAAGGCCACAGCCTCATTTTGGTTTGAGGGTTATTGACAACTCCGCCGTCCTCGTCGTCTTCATCAAGATGTTTTCGATCTCATCAAACCACGAGAGCCCTGAGTTTGGAGATGATGACAATGCGTTCGTCAAGGAACAAGCGCCAATGACGTCGCCGGCCTCAGGGAGGCCGCCGAGGAAGTTGTTGAGGTTGATGTGAGACATGTGAATCCCATGAGGACACGTGTCGTCCTCCTACTGTCTTCTTGTTTGCCATGCTAGATTGTGAGACTTTCTATCGTTGCGCGAGTCCAATGCAGGTACATGTCAAAATACTATTATCTTTGAAATAGGCATACTTCTACTTATCTCTCTCTACCGTTGCACTCCCACTCTATAAATATTCCAACCGTGGTTGTATCCCTTCACAACACTTTAATTCATTCCAACCGTGGTTGTACCCCTCATAACACTTTAATTCAAGTATTACTTATCATCATAGCTAGAGCACAAGTAGCTGCACATGGCTTTGTCCATAATGCGGGCGCGACGTGGCGGCACGGCGGGGGGATGCAAGCCCAGCCGAGCCGGGCTGGGCTATAGAGGTTTTACCGGGTGGGGAGGTGATTGAAGTGAGCCTAGAGCTCGTCGTCGAAGCTGGGCCAGTGGGGCTCCCCGAGACTAGACTCCTTGAGCCGCTTTGCACCCGCATTATGGACGAGGCTGTGTGCGGCTACTTGTGCACTGGCCATGATGATGAGTAATACTTGAATTAAAGTGTTGTGAGGGGTACGACCACAGTTGGAATGAATTATTAAAGTGTTGTGAGGGGGTACGACCACAGTTGGAATATTTATAGAGTGGGAGCGTGCAACGATAGAGAGAGATAAGTAGAAGTATGCCTCTTTCAAAGATAACAGTATTTTGACATGTACCTACATCGGACTCGTGCAACGGTAGAGAGAGTGCAAACAAGAAGGCGGTAGGAGGATGACACGTGTCCTCGTGGGGGCCACGTGTCTCACATCAACCTCAACGGCTTCTTCGGTGACCTCCCTGAGGCTGGCGACGACATTGGGCGACGTCATCGGCGCTTGCTCCTCGACGAACGCAGCATCGTCGTCTCCAGACTCAGGGCTCTCGTGGTTCGATGAGATCGAGAACATCCTGATGAAAAACGACGAGGACGGCGGAGTTGTCTGTGGCGGGATTAGGGCTGATTCAAGCCAGGAGTTCTGCGATAGGTTCCTCGTTGACATGCTCGTTGACTCCCCCGGAGATGGGTTCGCGGAGATAGCCGACGAGTCCGGCGACAAGGAGGAGCCTGGATCGTCGGATGACGGCTAGGTCAAGGCTGCGAAGGTTGATGGGGCTAACGGTGGCGGTGAAGCCTATGATCCTGCTTCTAAGAAGCTCAGGAGGTACGTTGATTGATTGGTGCTGCTGAATTATTCGATTGCTAGCTTTATGTTGAATTCTGCGGGATCTTTGTTAATTCGTCTTTCTGGAGAAGAAGCCGGTTGAATTTTAGAATTTATGGGTGTGCTTTTTGCACATGGAATTAGTCGCGAAGGAGTTTTGCCCTTCTTCATGAAATATTGTATTTTATGTTAGTGGTATTGAATCTAAATAGGAATGTTTGCTCACGGAATTGTGCGCATCGAGGCCTTGCCAAGGTGGCTAAGTGTCTCGGTGAATGAATACCTGCGCAAGTATTGTGATAGATAAGGAGGAAGAAGGCCTTCTCTCTCCCCCATCTTCTCCACCGCTCTTTTTCAACTCCACGACCGCCCAACCCCGACCGTTGCCGTGTCGCCACCCAACCACGATTGTCACCGTCGGAACCAGCCACAACCGTCTCCGTCGAAGCCCAGCCACCATCGTCGCCGTCGGAGCCTCGGCCACCACCATCGCCAGCCACTCAACGCTGGACTCTCTTTTTGCTTCGGTGAGTTCTCGATTCCATTTTCTTTCGTGCCTAGTTGAATTCCAGTTTTGGGTTTCTAGCGTCGAATGTTTTGAATTTGGGTTTTGGGTTTTTGGCGTGTTCTCTGCTTAGTCGTTAGTCGTGGAAGAACAAGCTGTTCACCTTGTAGATGGAGGAGACATAGAAAGTGTGCTGTGCGTGATTCATAAGATTTTATAGTAGCACCAGTATCTTATTTCATTTCACTTAGCCTGCTCCGCTCACGCATTTCGACCAGGCACAGCAGAATTCTAATCCGCTGGCTCAGATGAGCGGCTCTTGGCTCATTTCCTTGAGAAGGGCTTTCTGTAACTAAGAAATGAGAATTTTTTATTGACCCATATGATCTCAGGCTCACAAAGAGGAGAGGATGAAACTGACAATTTTACACTTAGAGATTGAGCTCGTCAGTGTTCTTTTCCATGGTGTCTAGAGAAAGCAGCTTTGAAGGCATTTCCTTATATCTTTACCATGATAAAATTTGTTTGAGTGTCTTCCAGTGATTAATAGCTTGCGGGTTATCTTGGACGGTAGCTTGCGAGTTTAATAGAAATATACTGAAAAGTGTTCCTCTCAGCTTGTTTTTGCTTGTTAGAAGACTTACTTTAGTGTTCCTCTCATCTTGTTTCTTGTTTGTTAGAAGACTTACTTTTTGCAATGTGGTTGTTAGGTTGGAGCAATTTTAAATCAATCGAATGAAGGACACTTTAGATTTTGATTTCGAGCGTTATTTCTTGCTCCCAAATGTAAATTTCAGCTTGCGCAACTTGTTCTGGCTCTAAAATCTTTCTACTTGGCAGGCGGCTTTGGCAAGAAATTTTGTAGCTAATTAGCCAAATTGAAAGCTTCATATGTCATATAAAGGAATTATGATTACCAAAGGAATTATGGTAATTATGGTCAAAGGAATTATGATTACCAAAGGAATTACGGTAATTATGGTCAAATGAATTATGGTAATCAAAGTCAAGGTCCTCGTCCGAGGAGGCAATATCATGCGCAATATCATCTGCCCCCTCTGCCCCCTGCCTTCCCTCCCCCTACTTTTGCTCAGCCTATGTATAGTCATGTCCTTCCAGGACTGCCTCATGTTCTACCTTTTGAGGCTGCTCAATGACTTTTCCATGACTCAGCAGTTTTCATGCGAATCTGAAACTCATTTTTTCCTAATTTTTTCACCTTGATCACTATTTCTTTGTCTTTATCTAGGTTATCTTGACTTTTTGACTTATGCTAGGTTTTTTTTTCTTTCGACTTATGCTAGGTTAGAAATTTGTATAGTGGCTGCCTGCCTTTAGTATGAGGTCTTTCCCATTCAGTTGGGTGGTAAAGTTTCAGTTGCTCTCTTTGCTTTGGTGGCTCTTTCTCTTCTCGTCCTCATCTTCTTCATTTAGATTCTGATTGCTTCTACATCAATGCGTATGCTTCTGCCATGTCTGATGATAAATAATCCATCAATCTTGTTTAATCATACATTTGCTTATATATTCTTCCAATATATTTTATATGCTGGAGAGTTATCTTATGTGCATGAAGTCTGTTGATTCTCATCTTTTGCGTTTAGTTTGATGCTCGGTTTATTTCTTTTGGAAGGTGAGAGTCAATGTTTTGCCATGTTTAGGGGATTTAATTCCTAAGCTTGACAAACAAGCTATCCTTGAAATTTTACAAACAATTCAACGTTGTGCTGCTGTTGTGCTGCTGTTGATGTTGACGTGTTCTGCTCCTATGCTCATGTGTGCACTTGGAGTTGCTAACTCAATGCTTAAGCAGGTAAGATTTTGCATTTGCAGCTCTGTTCAAAATGCCCGTTTACAAATACTTGTGTTTCTTGGTACCATTGTTGTTTTAACGGTAAAGTAGAAAGTTCTCTTTATCATAATGACTATTACTATTCTGCTTTCAGTATGGAGTAGAATTTGCTGCAGAGCATGTCCTTCCATTACTTATACTGCTTCTCACTGTGCAACAAGTGAATGTCCAAAACTTTGCGAAACAAGTGAGTGTCCAAAACTTTGCGAAAAGGAGGTGATGGAGCGATGACAACCAAGAGGTGGGCTTGGAAGCATAATAGCTCACTGGTCTAGCTCTGAAACAAAAACAAACAAAAATAATTCTCATCTTACATACTTATGCCCCATTTTTTATGACACTGCGTGGTAAAAAATTTCGATTATTCATCTTAGATTATCCATCTTAAGTCACAGGGACCGTAGCTAAATGGAAACTGAAAACCGAAATGCTTGGGGGTAGTTCTCTCTTTGTTTTTTCTTTCGGGGGACTAACTTTCATTTACGAGGTACGGTGAAGAGAGAGAGAGAGAGAGAGAGAGAGAGAGAGAGAGAGAGAGAGAAGGGAAAGTAGCAGTTAAAAAATGCAAAATGAAAATTGAAAGAAAATTTGGGATAAAAATGTTTAGTCATATTTTTAGTTTCGAAAATGAGATGTCTCTCTATTTTAGCTGGATGGGCATGACAAAAATACAAAAAGAAATGAAAAGGGAGAGATTATAAATGGGAGTTACAAGAATCGAAGAATAAGCATCATTTTATCTTACTTTTATCTTATATATTAGCTAGACATGATTAGGCGATTGAGCACAAATTTCTTACTTACATTAACTGCCTAATTCCTCCCAAACAACTTTATAACTATTCTTAAAAACGCAATGCTCAATTATATTTGGATACAATGACTAGAAAATTCAACTCTCAATAATGCCCAAAATTCACTTTTACATAGATAATTATGGAATAGTCTCCTTTTTTGTTTAACATTCTCCTCATCTACCTTATATTTATCACATGAAGAGAGCACACATCAACCATCATTAATACACCTTGAAGACTTTCTTTTCGTGGCTTTTTTGGTTGCAAAGCCGTTTTACATTCAAATTAAAAAGATTTTCTCATTAGTAATGTCACAAGCTCTCACACATATACTCCTCAGCATGCTGAGGCTTTTTGCAGATTGTTGAAAAGAATTCGATTTCAAAGGCTTCAAGCCTTTTAACTCATGTAGAGTTATTTACAAACTTTGGAGAAGTGTTTCAATTTAAAATGTTTTTCTTTTTATTAAAATATTTCAAGGGAAGGCACAAAAAAAAATACATAAAAGAAATTGGGCAAATTACATTGATCATGAATATTTAGTCTGATTTTTAATTTATTAGCTAGCGTGCCAATTATCTTACAATTGATGTCCTTGGAACTGATTTCAATCAAAATTTTCCACAAAAATATGTGAGATAAAATAATAGAAAATATTAAAAATTGCAAAATTGTCCACTTCGGCATTGGAGGTCAACGATTCCTGGTTAACCAGCTAACTACATTAGTAAATTGATGAAAAGTTTATGAATAAATTTATAAAATTGAAGTACACCATTATTGTTGCTGTGAAAAATTCTTAAGTGTCTTCTGGGGCCTTAGAACATACTTCTATTATTGTCAAATGTAGAATGGTTGCTGCATTTATCCAAGGATATAGGGGATGACTTCTTCCTCTTCTTTCTGCTCTGTGCTAAGCAAGATTGTGGTCATTTTATTATTGTCATTGCATTAATTTTTTGTGCTATAGATTATGATATACATTTGATTATAATAGTTACTAATACTAAAATGCCTCATTCAAATGTCGACTGATTTTACACTAGCGTGGGTGGGTAGATTGGTGCAAATAGCTTACATCAATTAGCGGCTTTCTTAGTTGCTCTGCTACCAGTAAGTTCAATTCAATGTATTTATTTATGTCAATATCTGTGGTCTATTAATTATAGCTACTATCATGCATGACAATTGCGACTGAGTAACTTTGAAGAAAATTTTATAAATAAATTTTGATTATGCATAATGCTAAAGGATTTTCTCAAGTTTAAAGTATATAGTATCTGATATTAAATGGCCACAAGAAGAAAGAAAATTAAAACTCCCGTGAAGCCCCGCCTAGGTCCGGTTCAGCTCCTCCGCCCATTCCCGACCCGAACCAGCCCCGGATCTACTCATTTTCGGCATCAAACCGCCATGGACAGCAACCAAGAAAAATGGGTATGCAGCGGACGTTTGGCCCGTTTTGGCCGCCTTCCCGAGCCCGGATGCTCGGCCCGCTTTGAGGAAAGTTGATCCTCGCGTCGTCCCCGTCGTTTTGGTTCGCTCGGCTCGTTAATCCGGTGAGTTTAACTCACTAAACCTCGCTTAGAGGGTTAATTATGCTTTAGGTGTGCTTAGTTTATGTTAATTGTGATTAGGTGGTTAGTTTAATTTATTTAAGTGTGGATTAATTATCAAGTGGATTAAGAGATTGATTTATGTTAAAGTGTGTTTAAATTAAATGTTAAAAGAAGTTATTTAAAGTTAAGCCTTGATGTGACATAAAGGAATTTACTTTTGATTTATTTAAACATTTCGAAATTATTTAATAATTTAATAATATATCATTATTCGAAATTATTAAAATATGATTATTTAATTATTTTCGGAATAAATTTAATTATTTATTAAATTCCGAAAATTTTGTCGGGACCTTAAATTCTCAGAATTTCGTGCCGGTCGTTATGGTGCATTCGGATTTTGAAATTGATGATTGGATATTATGAATTGAGTGTGCATTTCGAAAACTATGGATATTATTAATTAATTAATTTTCGGAATAAATTTAATTATTTATTAAATTCGAAAATTTTGTCGGGACCCTAAACTCTTAGAATTTCGTGCCGATCGCTGCTGTGTATTTGGATTTTGAAATCGATGGTCGGATCTTATAAATTGAATGTGGATTGCGAAAAATATGAATATTATTACCTAATTAATCTTCGGAATAAATTTAATTATTTAATAAATTCTGAAAATTATTTGGGAACCTTATTCTCTCAGAATTTCGTGCTGATCGTTGCTGTGCTAGTAGAATTTGAAATTGATGATTGGTTGTGATGAATGGAGTGTGATTGCGATTTATAGGGATTCTTTATGAAATCCTAAGTGTAGAAATTGATGGGAGATTGGCTATGATTGACCACCTATTAGAGGTCGTGCCCGATGAGGCCGTGAAAAACCACCTAGGAAAGGTCGTGCTCGATGAGGCCGTGAAAAACCACCTACAAGAGGTCGTGCCCGATGAGGCCGTGAAATACCACCTATTAGAGGTCGTGCCCGATGAGGCCGTGAAATACCACCTATGAGAGGTCGTGCCCGATGAGGCCGTGAAAAACCACCTACAAGAGGTCGTGCCCGATGAGGCCGTGAAATACCACCTATTAGAGGTCGTGCCCGATGAGGCCGTGAAATACCACCTATGAGAGGTCGTGCCCAGTGAGGCCGTGATATGCCACCTATTAGAGGTCGCGCCCAATGGGGCCGTGAATTGCCACCTGTTAAAGGTCGCGCCGAGTGGGGCCGTGATGCCACTGATTCAAATTTGCCGAGTAGGGCCGTGATTAAGAGTAATGATTGGATTGCTGAATTGACATGTAATCGGCCGAGTCGATTGATCGCTGAGACGATCCAAGTGGTTGAATTGTTTGATAATATGATTGTGCCATGGTTGTTTGGTTATCATAATTGCACGTGGTTGGTTTATATAAATTGTGCTAACCTGCAGATAAAGGCTAAGGCGAGGTAAGTCTTCTGTGTGATGTGGCTAAGCCACCCGGGGCGTATTTTCTTTCTAATAGGGGTTTAGGGGTTGAACTTGTGAGACATCGTCTCATCCCGGTTGTGGGATTAAAATTTCAGGTCCCCGGTGGACGGAGCGACCGATATAGCTTTGGTTGGCCTTGAGGAGTTGCGAGAGGTGAAGTCATAAGATTGGAGAACGTGTCCGACTTGTAGGTCGTAGGACAGTTCCTTTTTAAGAGTCGGTCTTTTGTAGACTTTTTGCTGTAGGCTTCTGTCTGTAATTCTGTTGAATTATGAAATTGATATGTGGCGGTTTTGCTTTCTGCTTTTCTATCCCGTATTTTATTGTCAGGAGTTTTATAATACGTTCCGCTTGCATAATATCAAATGAATGGGGTCGGCGACGTGTCCTGGGATGTCGCATTTTTGATCGACCAAAGTGGGATGTGCGCGCGCTCGGGGTTCGGGGCGTGACAAAATCACAATACAACTCTTGCACAAAACGAAAATCTGGCGCAACTAATCAGCCATTGGACACCAACCCCCCCCTAAAAAAAAAAAGTTCCTAGACGCTCCAACCACAATCAACCACTTTTTTCTATTGGTGTTACAAATAAATATCGTGGGAGATTAATCTATAATGAGAAAAAAATACTAAAAGTTCACACAAAAAGGAATTTATGCATCAAGAAAGAGTTGACAGTCAAACACAGAATGCTCCAATGCACAAGAAAATCACAAACCCAAAAGTAAAAAGCAACAACATCATGATGATCAAAAGAAAATGACACCAAATAAATGTGGAAGCAGCGATCATGCATGCATCCAACATACACACCTCAATCTGTTGAAGTTTGGCCTCAAAGAGTTTATCCTTGTCCTCCTCCTACAGCAGACAATATATATTCTTTTATAATGAGTATGAGGGGAGCGTAAACTGATGTGATTATTATTAAGGATACTGTTAACATTATACTTTACCTCCAATAATTCAATTTTCAAGACATCGCATGCGCATGACACAAGGACAATTAGTAGATTGGAAATTGTTGAGCTTCCTTAATTAGTTGATTAACAAGAGCACCAAAGACCATTAACAAAACCCTATTATTAATAATGATCCATATGTCCCTTTGCAGCCAAGGATTAGAAGCACATACCTTGAGAGTATCGATCGGATGCGGGATGGGCAAGAATGAATACACGGTCTATCAAAACAATAACTGGCTCTTTCCCAAGACTCTTCCAAGGAACCTATGCTCGACACAAGGATAAGAAAATTTAAAATACCTAACATTAGCACAGATAACTAAAACAATGGACTAGTCAGAGAAATCAAAAGCATTACTGGTATATGCAACTCTTCCCTACATGACAAGCACTCCTTACACAGCCTTGCATATTCTGACCAGTCTATATAGTAAACATCAAAACCATCCGTAGGACATGCTTCAGATCAACAACCAAAATAATTCAAGTCTAATGTGTACTTTTGACTAAAGTCGTTATGTTAGCATTTCAAAACATGCAACACGTCTCCACATATGCAAAATGCAAAAGCATGTCTCAACATGTGCAAGAGTCAAAAAATTTCTATAAGTTTTTCAGCTTGTAGTAGTTCACAAGTTTTCCCATTCATTATGTTCTGAATCAACATAAAAGCCTAACATTTTCATAAGCCAATGCTCATTCAACACTATGGTCACACGACAGCTCAAAATTTTGTTTAATAAAAAATTTTTTTCCAGTACAGTAGGCTGAAGAAGGCAATACATTATTATAGGCACATTTGACATCAAACAAGTCTATGAGTTTAGCCAATATTTTAATAAATGGAGCTCTATGTAGGAGAAAAGAGACTCCTTCCCAAAATTCCGAAAGCTAAATCCAAATTACTGTGAATATTATGTGATTAGTTCGTATCCAAAGTAGAAAATTCAACCAAGCAAGTCGCCCCTCCCCCTCGAGACCAATTCTTGCATGAATTGCTAAAGATCCAATTAGTCCAAAAAAGAGGGGAGGGATTAGTCACAAATATTTTGATTCTATCTCTAATCTTCTTCACCCCTTCACATGTCAATAACTAGAATGACAAAAAGGGAATGTCAACACTTGGCCCCTTTATGGCGGATATTAGTGCACAGACTCCTTTTTTTTTTTCTATATTTTCAGAGAAAGAGAATTAGTATATGATCTATTCAAAGCTGCCACCGGATGCCATTCGTTTGATGAGAAATAAAAAGCAATATCGATCTAGACAAATCCCTCATGCTCAAGCGAGTAGACACTCCTGCTGCTCTGCTCGCTTGAGCGTGAAGCAAGCGGAGATGCTCAAGCAAAGCGCTCATCATGCCGGAGCAAGCTACAAGTGTTCTACTCGCTTGAGCGGAGAAGCAAGCGGCGACGCCGCCGCTCGCGCGGAGCCAAGTGATCGCAGACCGCGGCGACCGTCTACTCGCAAGCAAGCAAGCCCTAATCTGCTTTGCAGCGAGCAAGTAGAGCAGGGCTTGCTGCAACCAAACTTTCGATCTAGGGCATCGTTGCTCACCAAGATCTGGGCGAGCATGCTCGTCCAGATCTTGAGCGAGCAAATGAGTCGCTCGCACAAATGGTGAACAACGGTGCCCTAGATCTGGGCAATGGCTGGTCGGAGCTTGAGCCGCTCGAGCTCCAACCAGCCATCGCCCAGATCTGCGAGGGCCTTGTCAATCGGTGAAGAAGAGGAGTGAGCAAGTTCACTTGGTGAAGGAGCAGCGGCTGTTCGGCGTCGGAGAGTGGGAGGCACCGGAGAACATGGCGGTGGAGAAGATGGAGGAGGAGAGGCTGCGGTGTTCGAAGGAATGACCAAGAAATAGAAAACAAACACAAGAGTTATGTTTTTGTTCCTCTTTTGTTCTTCAATTGTGTTTCAGAAATAAGAAACACAATTTTTTTGTTTCTTATATCTGTTCTACATTTGTTCCTGGGAACAAAAAAACAAAAAAGGAACAAAAACGCGCCCAAACGTGTTTCTGTTTCTTTTTTGTTCCCAAGAACAGAAAAACAAAAAAAGTGTTTAGAAACAGAAAAAAAAAAAGAACAAAAACAAACGCAGCCTTTGTAACTGCATGTCTTGGCTTTCTGGTTGTTTGCCCCTTAGAGTGGAATCAAATGACTATATGAGAGAACGTGAACATCTTTAGAGTGTCAATAAGTTGATACAACGGGGGAGTAGACCCTACATATATACAAGTATCGAGGACATACACCATACGTAGATCTCTCAATGGTATAGATAGTATCTCCCAACTACTCCACCACCAACATTACTCTTTATCTTACATCTTTAACTTACATCTTTTAGTGCACCGACATCTTACATCTTTAAGTGCACCGACATCTTACATCTTTAAGTGCACCACTTCTATCCGACAATACGGACTCTCTCTCTCTCTCTCTCTCTCTCTCTCTCTCTCTCTCTCTCTCTCTCTCTCTCTCTCTCTCTAAGTGTTCTAGTCTTTCTACCTATATTTTAAATAATATTTTAATTTTTTTCAAATTATTTATTAATTAATTTCTTTTATTATTATTTTTTCTTTCCCTTCTTCTTCCCCGAGCCTGGCAAGGTCACCGGTTGCGAGGTGTGCAGGGCAGGCATGAGCCTTGCAAGGCTCGACCTTGCCGGACATGCTGGCCAGATGTCGCTCTTGCAATGCTTGGCGAGGCTCGACCCCTCATTGGATTTGGTGACGTTGAGCCTTACCCACGATCGATGAGGCTACCTTGTCTAGCCTTGCCTACCCACCCAGCTGCGAGGTGGTGTAGTAGCCGCTAGGCCCTTGCAGGCCAAGAGGAGGGGAAAAAATAAAAAAAGAAAAGAAATAAGAAAAAGAAAAGAAATAAGTAAAAAAATAATTCAAAAAAATATTAAAATATTATGTGAGGTCAAAAGCATACACGTCACCAAAATTAGCTCACCAAAATTAGCTGGACTCAATTCATACATAATTAAAATTATAAAAAGTTTAACACTAAATTGACAATAAATAAATAAAAAAATTAGACTAAATTGCCATCAATAAAAATAAAAGGAGTAAATTCGCACCTAAACTAATTTGGCACCAAGTTATAAAAGGTTTAAAAGGTTTAGGACTAAGGAGCAAGTAAGGTCTATTAGGAGGAGAAGAAAGGAAGGATTTTGTTGAAAATGTCAATAAAATGCTAGTGAATTAAACGATGAGGAGATGGTGTGTTATCGATTGAGGGCAGCCCGGAGTGGGCGAGGGGACAAGAGCTTGTCATGCCCCACATTTCCATACTCCCCATATTATTTTGTTAAGCATTTTTCTTTTTGGCCGTAAGCATTCCATTTCATTATTTTGTGAGATTTTAATTGATATCGACGTAGAGAGAGAGAAGGGAGAGAAGGGCTAGGGTTTTGGAAGGAGGAAGGATAAAACACGGTTACCAGTTAACTTGGTTTACTGCAAGCAATCCAACAATGAACCCCTAACTTTACCGCAAGCAAGCAATGCAACAAAGAATAACTTAGTTTAGCTCTAGCTTTAGCTTTAGATTCCCAATTTTTTTACTTATAAATAAAAATGCAAAGGAATAAGGAAAGTAGGACTACTGCCATAACATTTATATCAACCTCACTTAATTAAAATTTAATGTCGATTCCCAATTTTTTTTTCCTATAAATGATTGCCACTTCATGCAAATCATCCTAAGTAGATTTTTGAAGCGGGTTCTTCGCAAAATCTTCCAAGAAACATTTCTCGTTACGAAAACTATTATCCTTGAAAAAATCTTGCATGATACTATCGGATGCATTATTACAAAAAATTTAATAATTTTTCCGCAGGAACTTTCTATTTTTCACCTAAAAACTTATATTTTTTTAATTCTTTGGAGGCATGTTGTTAAGAAATGCTTGAACTTGGATGAACTGAGAGGAAAAGATGAGAGACGATTGGATGAACTGAGAGCAAAAGATAAGAGAGGAAGTGAGATAGTGGGAGTTAGAAGAAAAAGAGAGAGAGTTTTTACAATCAATACAATCAACGTCTGACTAAGAAATGACAGACTCTAGTCACTCAAATGCTGTGGTTGAAAAGGTCTGTTGTCTTATAGTACTTTTGTGGTAATGAGCTAGACAAGCGCTTCTCTAATCTTACATAGAGTTACTCTCGTTCATATAACAAAGAAAATCTCCATGAAAAAGTAATTAAAAAAATCTTCACGGTGCTGTTTAATTTAGTTGTTAGTTCTATATGCCGCATGTTGTTTTTAATTGATTTGGTGGCTAACTTATCTTGTAGCTCTCTAATTTGCAAGTATGGTTTCAGGGATAAAAGGACATTGTAAAAAATTTTTTTTACTTCCTAGTATATCACCATATATCTATGACAAAAACTAATATCTTATTTATAAGAAAATAAGGATGTATTTTCATTAATATTAATGTATTGAATAATACATACATTGGATAGGAAGATGAACATTAATTGTATAGGGAGATGTACTTATAAGATACAAATGTACCATAATAAGTATATTAAATAAGATAAATATACTTAATATATATTAATATATTTCATAACAATTTCTAATTTTTAGTGGTCAACTATTAATTTGACATGTCAATTATCATTTGTACATCACATAAACATTATGATAGAAATATTAAAAAAAATTCATATTAGAAAAGACATCTTAACAAAATCTTGTAACATAAAGGATCCTATTATAATATGCAGCTTTTTTCATCTATATTGCAAAGTTTGTGTTGACACCAAGGCCAATTTTTTTTTCATAAAAAATGAGTTAATTTTTACCTCAAAAAACAAAATTAAAATTGCACAACATATAGTTTAGAAACATTTATCTTATTTTGTTTTATTTTATTTATTTTATTGGATTGATAAAAAATGAGCATTAATACAACATATAGTTTAGAAACATTTGTCTTAGATTTTTCACATATTCCGTTGAGATTTTTCACATATTCAAATAATATATATTGGGGAGATGTATTTTTGAGTAGAAAGGAAATTTTTCGGGATAGAATATTCGAAAAATACAATAGAGAATATCGGGCAGGGTGCAACAATATATTAGGGGATTATGCATAGGTAAAATTGGAAATAAAATATGCCACGTTGGTCTAAATTTTTCCCTATGAAAAGGGGTTGTTCGTGTACGGATACTGCGGGATTTTTTCGAAAAAGATTTGGAGAAAAAGCGTGAGGGCCTTCCTTCGGTTTTGGGAGGGAAAGAGAGAAGGAGAAAAAAAAAACGCCAGTCACCACCGCGTCTCGCCACCTCGCCGCTCCGCTCGCTGCTCCGCCGGTCTCGCCGCGACGTCCAGCCCCGCCGCCGACACCCGCAGCTGCTCCCTCGCTGCTCCGTCCGCGTCTCGGCCCTCGACGACGCCTGTGGCACTCCTCGCCGCTCTGCTCGTCGTCTGCCGACGCTCGCCGCGCCATCCCTGCGCTGCCCGCTGGTCCCCTCGCCGGTCACCGTCGCCGCGCTCCCGCCGTCGCAATGGCGTCCGCGTCGATATCGATGTCGCTCGTCTCGCCGCCCCGCCGCCCCCAGCAGCACCTCCTCCTCTCGCCGTCCCCGGTCGCGCCTCCGCTCTCCGCCTTCTCCCGCCGCGCCCACACGTCCGTTATCTTCTTCCCCGCGAGGACGCCCGCGCTCCTGAGGATCGTCTGCTGCTCCTCCGCCGGCTCCTCGCCGTCGTCCGCCGCCGGCGAGCGGAGGGAGGTCCGGCTCGGCCTGCCGAGCAAGGGGCGCATGGCCGACGACACGCTCGGCCTCCTCAAGGTAACATCGCATTGCCGGTTTTCGGTTGCCGAGGAATCGGTTCCGATGAAAGTGTCTTTAATCTCTGACATGCCGCTCCAGGAGGGTTGTGGTCTGTTTGTTTTTATCTGCATACTGATCCTTTTCGACTTTGTTCTTGAAGGATTGCCAATTGTCAGTCAAGCGGGTGAATCCTCGCCAGTATGTTGCCGAAATTCCACAGGTATGGATATATTTCTTGAAAAATGTGTGCCTCAATTTGGTATATGCATGGTGGTAAGACATTTGAGTTCGTTTATCGAAACTCACTTGGACCTCAATTTTGATTTTAAGAACTACTGGAGATAAGTTAGCAAGAGAGATTTATGTAGTTATCGTATCTGAGATATGTGGACAGGGAATTAAGGAGTGATAACCCTTTCACAAAATCATTGATGTAAAATAGGATCTCTATCCTAATTGAGATAGAATGTAGTCTTCACAAAGTGCTGAAGGTTTGAACCCCAAAGCGTAATGCTGGAACTGTCTTTGCAAGGCACAAGAAGAAGAAATGACCCACTCTAGTCACTCAAATGCTGTGGTTGAGCTTAGACAAGCGCTTCTCTAATCTTACATAGAATTACTCTCATTAATATAACAAAGAAAATCTCCATGAAAAAGTAAATAAAAAAATCTTCATGGTGCTTTTTAATTTAGTTGTTACTTCTATATGCCACAGGCTGTTTTTAATTGATTTGATGGCTAACTTATCTTGCAGCTCTCTAATTTGCAAGTCTGGTTTCAGCGACCAAAGGACATTGTAAAAAAATTGTTATCTGGAGATCTAGACATTGGAATAGTGGGTTTTGACACAGTTAGTGAACATGGACAGGTAAGCAGAAGATGTTGTATGCTGTATGTTTGATCATTGGTTGGATTTTTTATGCATCATTTTTCACTAATGTTTCGTTTGCATTCAAAGATTTATACTCTGAAGCTGTGAAAACAATTTATTGCGTGGTTTTCCCCTGCTTTGGATGAAGTGGAAGATTAAGAGCCCTTTATCAAACAAAACGTTGTATTTGCTTTCCCTTCAAACCAAAAATATTGCAAATAAGCTTTCATGCTAAAACCAAAAGATTATGAATAATTCCTGTGTTAAATATGTAGCAGAGAAGTTGGATCAAAGATCTTAACCGAATGAATGACAAAAGTAGTTGCGTATCACATATTACCTTTGCAGTACTTTTTGTGTGAATCTATTTCGGTTGTTTACTCTTTTCCATGTAAACAATTTTGAAAAATGGCTTGGATTAGCAGAGTTACTGGATGATGTCAAGTTTCGGTATGTATCTCTGAAGTCTTTAGATAGTTTAGGTGGTTAGAGTGTTCATATTTTTTTGTGTTTGTACAGATCAATGACTTGAAATCTTAGAATGATGATTGCATGGTCACCATGTGAGGAATGCTGGACATAGACAAAAACTTCCTGATTGCTTCAACTTCTTATATCAGAGCTTTTTCTGATCTTTTTGTCTTGTTTTTGTGTTTTCATCAAGCTTTTCAACTTCATTATATCATAGAATGTTGATTTCGCAACACTAACTTGATATAGTACTGTCCTAAATTATCTTATGCTTCTTTTAGTCAGGGTAATGAAGATCTTATTATTGTTCATGAAGCTCTTGATTATGGGGATTGCCGTTTGTCTCTCGCGGTAAGAAAGTTTATGCTCTCAATTTTGATATATTGATAGAATTATTTCCAATTGGTTCATTGCTATGGAAAATTTTAGTGTTGATATGTTCTTTTGATCTTCTATTAGATTCCCAAATATGGGATCTTTGAGAAGATTAATTCGGTGAAGGAGCTTGCACAAATGCCCCAATGGACTGAAGAGAAACCACTCAGAGTTGCTACCGGTTTTGGCTATGTATGTTTGCATTTTCAGATCTTAAATGTTATTGTTTATTGTGCCATCTATCCACCTTATAGCAAATTTTCTTGTGGGGTGCCAGAGTGATTGTCCTTTTTAACTGCTTAAGTTTAGGTTTCTCTCTTGTGTCTTTGTAGCTGGGGCCTAAGTTCATGAAAGAAAACGGACTGAAGCATGTGAGCTTTTCAACTGGTGAAGGAGCATTGGAGGCAGCTCCTGCGGTAAAAATATCAATTTCTTTCACTTATTTGATATCTTTGTAGGTTACCAACTCATTACTTGTATTGAAGATGGTTTGTGATTGTCACCATGAAATTTTTTCATTAAGCGCGTGTCGTCTTTAAACTAAACTGGAGTTAATATATATGTGGAAGAGAGCAGCTCTCTTAAGAGATTAAAGAGAAGGGGTCGGGGAACCCATATTCTGGTAGAGTTTATGTCAAGGAGGGATCAATCTTGTGTGCTCAACTAGAATTTAGAATTTAGAAGTTTAAACCATTTCATTTTCCAGTTCGCAGGTTCAGACCATTTCAATTTTTGTCTTGAAAAACAAAAGACAATAAAATGCATTGAGAGTCTTATGGCTCTGGATTCATGTCTTTTCTCCTTTTCCACCTAGATGGTTAGAAGATCTGTACTGAATGTGCAGATTGGTGAGTACAATTTTTTTTTTTTTTTGCCTGGTATGGCAGGGTTATGTTATTCTTTTCATGCTGCTTCGGGGATCAACTCTTTACCACATCTTTTACATTTTTGGCAAATATCTCAATACCCGCTTATTTTCTTGGTTGGTCTATGGAGTGCCAGCCCTTTATGTCATTCTTAAATGCACCCCATTAAGGAGATTAAAAATGTTGTCGGGGAAATATTTACATGAGAATCTTCATTAAACGAGAAAGGCAGAGAAATATTTCCCATGAAGAGGGGAAACAAGGAAAAGAAGGGAGTGGAAACTGCCGTCTCTTTGTTGACGGGTAGATGCAGTGAAGGAAGGGCGGACTAGTGTACATCCTACTGATTTTCGTATTCTAAATGTCGGTAAATTGTGCTTATGTAGATCATTTTCTATCCTGCATTGTGGGGCAATGAGTGTTCATGTCCTGTCCTGGGGAATGTATATTTGAGACTACATCGAGCCACCATAGTTTTAGCAGGAGGATTCTTTTAAAAAAGCACTTGAATCTTTTGGTGTTTCCTTCGATGATGCAATGGTTGGATCTATCTGTCCTTGCCTATGGATCTTGTGGCCATTCATTTTGTGATATGAAGCGTTGATTTGATTAATCCATGAATTACAGGTTTTTTCTATTTTCAATGATTGAAAATTTTATCCCTTGAAGGAAATAATTCTGCGGACATTGCTTCATCCTTTATTAAAAAGAATCTGAAAGTATGCCCCCAAAGATTTAAGTTATTAGGATAGCAACCTCATGAGCATATCGACTGTAGTTCATTTCATGTATTTGTTTTGAAGCTGCAATTTAGTTGAACAGAAAATATATACGACTGCCGTTATATCTTGGCATGTGGCACACTGGTATCTTCAATGGCATCTCCATGAGGGGAGGTCAAGGATTTAATTAAACTGATGCTAATTGATGGCATTGGCAGTATAGTATTGATGCTGTGTCTGCATGATCTCCAATTGACTTCTTTACTTTTCTTTGTAATCCAGATGGGGACTGCTGATGTTATTTTGGACCTTGTAAGTAGTGGGACAACATTAAAGGAAAATAACTTAAAAGAAATTGAAGGTGGGACAGTGTTGGAAAGTCAGGTGGGTAACATGTTTTGGCAAGCTCACCCTATGATCGTTTCTTCATTCTGTCTTTTTCAAACTTCCCTTAGCTAGGGCTGAATGTCCTTCAGGCTGTTCTTGTGGCAAGCAGGAAGTCACTAATCCAACGGGAAGGTGTTCTTGGTGCAACGCGTGAGATTCTTGAAAGATTGGAGGCACATCTTAAAGCAGGCCAGTTCAAGGTGTGTAGCTTATTGTATATATGTTGATGAACTTCCTGTCCAGCATCCGAACATACTTCCCATTAGAGTTTACTACTATTAAGCTGCACGTGCTGTGGCCATCCCCTTTCACTCTTCCTATGTTTCTGAGTTGCATAAAATAGACACATCAGTGCACTCATCAAAAAACAAAATTTAAACGGGTGACTTATGGTTGTGCAAGTTTTCTGTCGAGGCAAATTTAGCAGTGTCAATCGGATGTGATGTGGTTGGTACTCTGTGGACATAAGCATAACTTAAATCATTGTCAAGTATGACTTGTTCAACCTTTTCTTATTCATCATCTAAGTAGGAATTGCTGCAATAAAAATTTGGGAGAAATAATATAGAAAATTTTGTTAATGCAATACAAGGCGTTTTCGAATATACATGATTAAGATACATACGTGTTACCGACTCCTTTATCCAATTCTGAAAATCAATGCTTTATAATTGGTATCAATATTTTTCATAGGTAACAGCAAACATGAGGGGGAGTAGTGCAAACGAAGTCGCTAAGCGAGTACTCAGTCAACCATCACTCTCTGGTTTGCAGGTAATGCAGTGAGCCCTCTTTTCTCGTACTCCAAGTTGAGCCTCAGCTCGATTTGAAGCTTTTAAACTGTAGCTATCTTATTCTCACTTTTAAGGGTTTCTGATTCTCTTGTACTCATACACTATCAGGGACCTACCGTAAGTCCAGTCTTTCGCGAACGTAATGGAGAAGTGGTTGCAGACTACCATGCAATAGTCATTTGTGTTCCTGAAAAGGCGCTGTATAGCTCTGTGCAGCAGTTGAGAGCAGTAAGCCCTACTTTTGGAAATAGCCGTAGCTTTTTGTTTCCCCTAGTCACATCCTAATGATACTTGCAACTGTAGATTTTCGTGAATTGTAGCTTGATAACACTCCTGCCACGTTGAAAGTTGAAACTTTTGTCGTGCAGATCGGTGGTAGTGGAGTTCTAGTATCTCCGTTGACTTACATTTTTGATGAAGAGACTCCCAGATGGCAGCAGCTTCTGTCCAAACTCGGGCGGTAGGCCAGTGCTCAGGTAGACTAGAAGCACCCGCATTGGAGAACCAGCTTGTGGAGAAGAAGATAGAGGACGGGGTGAAATTCATCATGAACGTTGAATAGTTATGTGGGACCTGGGTAGCCTTATTGCATCTGTTCTTTTAGATTTGTGATTTCTTTTCCTCTTAGATATTTTTTTTCCCTGTGTATAGCAATTGGTTTTAGAACCTAGGGAAGTGTGGGAACATCGTAAAGTTTATTTTGCGACATTCTTTGTAAGTGATTATGTCATTGATGACAATTGGGGTTGATGGCGATTCCACAACGTACTTTGGAAGATAAATAAGGTGCTGCTAATACAGGTCGCTCGTGGCCTATCATTTAGCGGTCTCAGCGGCGCTGCTATTAGCCAAACGAGTTGGATGAGTTAGGCGGCTTCGCGGTCTGTTACGAGAGGAACGATTGAATTGTACGGACAACGGAACCTAAGCGACCGGTGGTGTTGCAAATGAAGATGTTTTCACACACCCATCGATTTTGCTTGATGATGGCCTTTGCTATGGAAACGATGTTTAGAGCACAATGTTTGGCAGACAAATTCTCTCCCGCTTTGCCTTTGATTCAGCCAGTTGATCTCGAGTTTACAAAGCGCTAGATCTTATGTTACGAACCAAACAATTAACTTCGTACTTAGTAATTTTTCTGCTCAATTGTCATCCGCAAATTAGCTGCACCGTACCAAACGATCGTTACATGGGCGTTGGGGAGACCAAAAGGACGAGGAGTGATGCCGGTGGCAATTGAGGATATCTAGTATCGTGATTTATGAAAAATCTTAAAAAGTACCATAAATAAAATTATTCGACCATTGCCAAGATATTTACGGCACCACCCAGCCTCTAGCCAGTCTATTCCTAGCCGTCAGAGCCTTTTAAGGACCTACTCAGGTCTAGACATACATAATATGTGTAAAATAAGTTTATATGGACTTTCTTATTTTCTCATCATTCATGTGACTACGCATTGCTAATTATGTGATAATAGATGCTATTAGGGGGTGTCAAATGTCAATCCCATACAACATGTGGACTCCTCGTCGGTTTCAATTGTCCACCATATACCAACATGTGGGCTGACCAAGTAGTAATAGGTCGAATGGTCCTCCTGGATACAAATATATCAATTTCTCCTGAATATATATATATATATATATATATATATTTTGTTATGGCGAGAGAGAGGAGCTTTATGATGGCCACGGATGGGTTCGCCCGAGACCACTTCAATGATGAGTCGGGGAGTACGGACATAGCGGCCTCTTAGTGAAGTCCAAATTTTTATTCTATGTGGCTTTCTAGACTTAAATTAAAGTTCAACCTGGACAAAGGAGGAGATGACGGGGCACATGATCTAATTAACTCACCAATTTCCCTCCTCTTTATCTTCTCCGTCTTCACCTTCGTCTTCATCCTTCGACTTCGTCTTTTCTAACAATTTTCACTGTCAAATGCCTTTTTCTCCCTTTTATTATGATCATTTTCTCAACCACCTCTTTGTCCTGATACGATCAGCAAAATCAAAACAAATTATAAACGGAAAAAATATTCCTCTTGCTCATGCGCATTTTTCGTGAACCTATGATTGGGAACGATAAAGCTCTAATGGATCTGGGAGATGATATTTGTGGTCGCCATGATTTCTCTGGTCGAAGGTCCTCATTCGGCAAGGGGCAGAGACATGGTACATGACGACGATTGGACTCCGAAGAGCAACCAATTCATTCTCGTAACTATGTTGCTCCCTCTCATTCGCTTCTCTTGTTCGTCCATTATCTAACTAGAACACGCTTTAATTTGGAAATATTTGTCCTGCTCTGATGAGTTTTATTGGGGATTTCACTACCTGATTTTGTCACAACTCCTCAATAGAAGAACATAACGAATTTAGGGAAGAAAATAAATTTTGACCCAATTCGCCCTAATTGGTTAATTTAAAGCAAATAACACATGTAGACAACGTTATTTAGCTTTAATATTGCTCACTTCACTCTATTAACGAATCATGTCAGACTATTTATATTAAAAAGTTATCAGAAAAGATTTTCTAGCAACTCAAATCAACAATACTGAAGTAATCATTTTATTAAAAATTGATATTCTAGTTATCGCTTAAAGATTTTGAGTATCAAAGTAAGTGACTATGAAAGTTACGATAATTCTAAAATCATTTTCTCCATTTATGCATATGTAAGGTTTTATCAGTAAAAATATTCATAATTTTTACTAAAAAAGAAAAACAGATGTGCATGTGATTATCAATAAAACGTTCATTTCCCTTGTATTGTTGAACTTACGAAAAAAATGCATGTATTAAACAAATATCATAATATGTTCGAAAAAAATTTATTCAACTTTTAACTAATTTCTGATTTTTAACGGTCAACTATTAATGTGACACGTCAATTATCATTTATCACATAAAAATTATGATAGAAATATTAAAAAAAAAAACTTCATATTAGAAAAGACATCTTAACAAAATCTTGTAACATGAAGGATCCTATTATAATATGCAAGCTTTCTCATTTATAATGCAAAGCAAACTCATTGCATCGTCATTTTAGATTACATTTTACTAATTATGAAATTTTCTTAGATACTTTATAAAAAAATGACAATAATTATATAATCACATTTTGAATGGTATAATCTCCATTTCGTATATATATTACCACCAGAGGGATTAGGTATGATGACTTTCACCTTAGATTGAAGCCTACAACATTTATTGCAATCAAAAGTAAAAATTAATTTTTTTAAGTTTCGTTAAGTGGATCGCATATAATTATTGATCTAATAACTTATATATCTGATGTTTGTGTTATCGATAAATTTGAATTGAAAAATCCCACCTCGAGGGTTTAGTGATGACAGGAAGACAACGCTGAATCGAATTTGAGGTTACGAGATATGCGGCGAGTGGTGAATTAGGGGGGAACAACTGAATTGGGAATCCTTTCATTATCTTATTCCACAAAAAAATAAAAAATCAAAAAATCAAAATGACCAAACGAAACCTTGTGGGATGGACTATTTCTTTCATTTAATTACTTATAAACAATTATGGCAAGGCATCAAAGTTGCCATGGTATCATTTTGTCATGTTATGCCTAAACCACCTCATCCACACATAGCCAATAAGACTCATCCCCTGGCTATGGCCTCCATTATACAATCATAAATCTACTTTACAATATAGTTACTACATTATTTTTTCATAATTTTGACTAATTAAAAATGTAAGAATGGTGCTCACGCTATGCTCGATCCCCAAACTAAGCATAGCCAAAGAGGCTGTCCTTTGGTTCCAAGATAAGAAATCTTCCGATGGATTTCCATTCCAACCGATCTCCCTAATAATTAAATATTGTGTTTGGAAAATAAATCTTTATGGATATGGTTTTGGAAAATTAAAAAACCCTAATGGAATACTCGGCCATTGATAAATAGGTTAATTTGCGTAGGGTTTTGGGGGCCACACACAATGGAATACTCGGCCATTGATACAGTCACACGAGAGAGAATAGGGAGGAATCATAAAGGGCTTCAATCGAGACAAACCTGCGGCGTGGCGAGAGGGATGGTGCCAGGAGGGAACATGAAGAAGCACGCCCACACCTCCCAAATCATAGTTGCAGGACCTTGCATCCACGTTGCTTCAATCTTTGTTTGACATTCCATCGTCAGTCTCGGTTCTAAAATTGCTGCAACGCCACCTGCAGCGATTTCTCAGCCCAATAAAGAACCCAGCAATCCGGCGCATTCCAGTCCAGCACTGGTGTCATCTCCAATCTGCTGCAACTGCGGTTTAGCCACCGATTGCTGTGCATGATTTCCTCCATCACCGAGAAACCGACTTATCCAAGTTGAGGCCGCGAGTCCAAGAGTCAAAGGAAGCCACAGCCGTGAGTCCATTAGAAAATTCCAAGAGATAAAAGACAACCGCAAGGAACGTGGAAAGCAGAGACTTCAGTTGGGGGAAGCAACCTGACATCCACGAATAGAGAAGAAGACCATTCTCGGTTGTCGCGACCTCCTTGAAGTGGGTTCGACCACCTAAGGGTTCGGCTAATGGATTGTTAAGCCTAGACTTAACTCGGGCTCGCCCAAGCCCATACCAATTCGCGACTTAAGTTCAAATTTCTTAGCATGCAAATGATTTTTATCATGGAGTCGCCACTAATCTATTTTGGTGGGTCGATTAGAAACCCAAGTAAAGTAGTGGGAGGATTACTTCACTCCTACGAACCAGAGATTAAATGAGTTTGGGGACTTGATTACGCTAGATTTCTCTAACGCCCTTTCGGTACCTTTTCTTTTTATTTCAAAAAATATTTTGCAGGCATCTTGAATTGATTTTAATTTATCTTCCTAACATGTGAGGTGGTCATGCGGGTGCGCAAACCACCAATTTAACACCCAAGAAAGCTATTAATAAATCACAGGATTTACCTCATAGCAAAGAAAGCATCTGCAATGTTAGATTAGAATTCACATCGACAGTCTAAATATGATTTCTAATTAACACGTAATTTCTTTTTTTGGTTTTCACTTATTTAATGAGAATCATGCTTTATGCAATGCATGCTATTAATTTAATGGGATATGTCATGATAGTAACATGGCCTAAACTATATGATGCGATATTTTTGTGTTTTCTCAATAAGCATGCAATCTATTATAAATAATTAATTTATTTAAAGACAACAAAATTTTTTTGTATTTTTCATGAAATTCGAAATGAAAATTGTTCAATAATTAAACGTGCAATCTAAACTAACAAAATGACCTAATTCTAATGATGGGTAGTTTCCAATTAAATGATCCTAGCAACAATCACTAACTAACATGCATGAATCTAATTCTATATGACATGCGCATGAATTTTTTCTTCTTCTTTTTTTTTTAAATGTAATTTTATCCTAGAAAATAAAACTAATTTATTCTAAGACATTTTTTTGGTATTTTCATGAAATTCGGAATTAAAAAAATGAAAATTATCTATCTAAGTTAAAATATCATCTAATTTGTATTAGGAATGAGGTTAAGCCAAATCCTAATTTAAACTAGAATGTTATCCTAATTTGGAAATTCCTAACTAAAATGCCATCTATCTAAAAATTTCTCTCAACTTAAATTAAAAACTACTATTAGAATTAAACTATATGAAATTTTACCCTAAAATGCAATGACATGCAAAGAATGCCATAATTCTAATTTTTTTTATGTTTTTGTATTAATTTCGAAATTAAAGATTGCCAAGCAATTAAACATGAAACCTAAGTTAAAACTAGCAACCTAAATTGATTGATTTGATTTTTTATTTTTTATATTTGAAAAAAAATTCCTATTCTTAATATGCAAACCATAAAACAGGAAATAAACCTAATTCTAACCTAATGGAATGCAATTTTTGCAGTTTTTTTGTATTTTTGAGATAAACAAAACAATTAAAAGATACCAAATCCTCCATGATTGTTTCACTAATAAAATTAATAAATTGATCTTAAGCCTTAAAGATCAAAATATCAATTTTATTCCCACGTGATTAATTATTTCATCTAAAGCCTTATAGATGAAATAAAAAAAATCATTGTGCGGTTGCGAATTAGGTGGTATGTCGGGGATTTTTAAACATGCATCAAGAACTAATTCAAATAAAGAAAACAAAATATTAAATAACATAACATAAAAAATGAAATATTAAAGATAAAACAACATAAAATAAAATAAATAATAAAATAAACCTACCTAATTTGAATTTTTCCAAATTTTTGCGGTGATGCTTTGTGGACCACGATGGAGGCTCGGCACGAATAAGGAAGGTGGTTGTGGTGGTGGGTTGCTGGTGGTGGTGGTTCATCGTCAACCGGAGCTTCGGCAAGTGGCAACAAACACGGAGGTAGCGGGGTGTAAAAGCTGCGGGTGGAGGTGAAGCGAGAAGCAGAGGGTGTGCGACTCGCTAGCGTCGGGGTCGGGCTGTGGCGGTTGCAACGCAACAGCAGCTTCTGGTCAAGCTCGTCGCGGGCTTTGTGGGGGGAAAGCAAGGCGGGCCACCGCGTTGCGCAGGGCGCAGCCGGCGTGGATGGACGGGCGGGGCACGGTGATGTTGGAGCGGACGCGGAGGGGAGGTGACAAGAGGAGGAGGGTTCTCAGTCGGCATCGGGCTTTTGGCGCGGGCGCGCGTGCACAAGGCGCGCAGGTGCGGAGACGGGGGCGCATGGGAGCGAGGGCATGGCAACGAGGGACGGTGGGCTGCAACCGCGGGGCGCGGTGACGGGTGCTCGCGGAGTCGGGCGGTGGTGCAAGCGCGGGTGCGCGTTGGGACTCCTGCGGTGTTGTAGGGCGAAGGCGCGTGGCCGTCAGAGTTTGAGCGCCGTTGGGTTGGTCGTGACGTTGAGATGGGAACAAGTGTGTCGGTCGATGAAGGAACGGTGGCCGTGGACGATGGGTTGCGGCCACAAGGGGGCTCCCGGTGCAGCAACTCAGGAGGGAGAGCTGATGGACTCGGCGGAGCAGCGAGCAAGCCGGTGCTGAGTCGCGAGCTAGGACAATGGGGGCGTCGTGGCTGGTGGCGGTGGTTTGTAGGAGCGTCGCCGGGCGTGCGTCTCGGCCTAGCGGAGCGGAACGCGGCGCGAACTCGTGGGTGGTGGCACGGGTGATGGCCGGTGGAGTGGCGTCGGAGGCACGGGCTTCGGGCGGAGAGGCGGGAGCGGCGTCAAGTCGTGGGTTGGTGCGCACAGTGTGGGAAGAGGCGCACGGCGGAGGTGGAGGCACGGTGGTGCGAGCGTGGGCCGTGGGTCGATGCAGAAGCCTCGCAAAGAAGAAGAACAAGAATCTGTTCTTTCTTCTTTTTTTTTTTATTTTTGCTTTTCTTTTCTTTTCTCTTACGTCCACTCTCCCCCTCTCTCTCTCTCTCTCTCGTACTTTCGTATACCTTTTTCTTTTTCGGTTCAGCTCCTCTTTTTTGACTTCATTTTTTTCTTTTTCTTTGACAATCCTCTTTTTTTAACAAAGGAAACCTCTCAAAATGAGAAAATTTTTATTTTCCCCTCTCGACTTCACCCTCTTTTATTTTCCAACACTCTCTATTTCCTTTTTTTTTTTTTTTTTCTTAGCTTCCCTCTCTTGCACTTTTCTTTCTAACAAACCTCTCGAATCAATTTCTCTTCTTTTAAACCACAAAAGCCCTCACAATGAAATTTTTCTCTCTCTCCGCCCCCTTTTTTCTCAAACCTCTCGAATGAATTTTTTTCCTTCCTTTTCTTTGCTTATTTATAGGGTTCTTGAAGTCAAACCGACTTTAATGTGAATAGGAGGCGGTCATAATTTCTCCTTGTTGTTCACGTCTGGTTGCTTTTTTCAAATATGGTGGCTACCGATCGTTAGTCCATCTTCTTGTAGGAGAATTTTCACGTCCCCATTAATGCGTGCATGTGCTTGCATTAATGAGGGGAAAAAAATGCACGTTAAGCACTCTTCTTTTTCTCATGCTTGGGGTTTTTTTACTTTCATTGTGTGTTTATAGGATAGCCACAAAGAGAGACCTTTTCGCTCGAGGGCCCCTCCTTCCGCAAATTTCTCGAATTAATGCATGCATTAATGAGAGAGAGACAATTATATAATATTATATCTTGGGAACTTTCTTCTCCATCCGATTTGCTCTCCAAGAAGGAGAGAATTCCTTGCAACAACTCACTATAAAATTTTACAAAATTGTGAGCCCATCTTCTTCCAGACTTTTCCGGAATTCTCTTTTTGGAGTTTTTTTTTTTTTTAATGCGCGTTCAGATCTAGTGGAGGAGAGAGACCATCCTTTTGTGAATATTATCGACCACGAGCTGCTGCATCTTGTTGCCCTTTTAGTACCTATGCAAATGCAATTACATGAAATGCAATTTTACTATTTTTATTATTATATTTTATTTTTTTATGCAACTAATTATTAAATGATTAGGTAAAATTTAGGTGTCAACAGCTGCCCCTCTTTGAAGGTGAGCTCGCAGAGGTTGCATTCAAAGACAATATGATACCTAAATTTTGACCATGAACATGCAATGGATGATACTTTGGCGGGACTATTTTTCTCTCTTTTCTTTTTTTTTTTTTTTTAATGCAATGTCATGAAAATGGTAATGCAAGTGTGAGATGTTGAAAAGGAGAGCATACCTGTAATTACTTACCAGTCAGAGCGTCCTGAAGTATGGGATGAATTTTCGTTTGCTCGGCAAGTGTCCAGGTTCCCTGAAAAGTCTATATGAATCTATCCAATAGACACTCAATGTTAGGTGAGATGCCTTGTTGAATTCAGATGACTCGAAATACCTAGATTCACACTAAGGTATAGTGAGTAAGATTCGACGAGATTTGAGACATCCAGATCCAAACTGAGATGTCAAGAAATTGGGGACTTAACCAATAGTCACTCAATGTTAGGTGAGATGAATATTGGATTAAGAGGACCAATAAACACTAAGGTATCAATGCATTCATAGGTGAAATGCTTAATGAACGGTTTTGAGACATTAAGAGATTGAGATGTCAAAATTTGGGACATAACCAATAGACACTCAATGTTAGGTGAGATGAATATTGGATTAAGAAGTTTCAAAATACCTAGATCCAGACTAAGATATAACGAAAAAGATCGAAAAACATTCACATCCAGAGTGAAATGCTTAATGAAAAGTTTTGAGACATCTAGATCCAGACTGAGATGTCAAGAATTTTGGAACTTAACCAATAGACACTCAATGTTAGGTGAGATGAATATTGGATTAAGAAGATTCGAAATACCTAGATCCAGACTAAGGTATAACGAAAAAGATCGAAAAACATTCACATCCAGAGTGAGATGCTTGACGAAAAGTTTTGAGACATATATCAAGAATTTGGGAATACCTAGGACAAACCTGGGATATTCGTGAAGGTTACTTACCTCTTGGTAGAAAGAAGTTTTGGGACATCGAGGATGTACTTCAAATATTCATGGAGGTTTCTGACCTCGAGGTTTCTGAAAGGCAACATAAATGTTAGGAGCTCTTGGGTCTTCAAGGAAACATTACCTATCAGACATGATTAGAGCAAAAATACATGCATTTGCGAAAGAAGTAAGCAATTCAGCACACTCGAAAGTCCACTGAAGCTCATATCCATTCAATCAAGATTTATGCACGATGGTTTTACCATATTTGCACTACCAAATTTTCGGGGAGAATCATCGTTTTAAGACAATTTTCATTCAACATGGATTTTCAAGACTACCAAATGAGAGACTTTCAGTTAGAAAGGACTTTCACTCACTCTCATTAAGAAGGCTATTTTGTCCCATCCATTAATGTGGGATCACAGGAATCACTCAATCTTACTTTCATCATGTCAACAAGGGTTCGAGTAGTCTCACAAATGGTACGACCTTATCAATCCGAGAGGTCTTTATTAGGGACTGTAATGTAGGCTTGGTCAATGCTTAACAAAGTGGGACTCTTCGAGTCAAGGCTAATGAAAGAACAATACGTCACAATCATCTTCGGGTTTACAAGTCAAGGAACCTACGAAATGAGATAGAAATGGTCCTGCTCGCACTTCTTCGAGTGATGCTTTTAAGCATATGAATTCCTACGTTATTTTCGGTGCCCTAATCTAAAGAGACTTTGTAAGGGACGTAACGTAGGTTACGTTGATGGGTTGAGAAGTAAATGGATCATTAGGCTCAAAATGTGTATAGGGGGATGAGAATTGGTGATCATCTTGGCATTGTCACCGGTCTTCTTCTTCACCATTGGGATTTTCCTCATAGGTACTATAAAAACTTGGCATTTGAGTTCTTTATGTACCACTCCATTAGGAATACACCCTTTTACAATTGATAATCATTTATCTTGACTCTTTCTTTCATTTTTTTTTATGGGCATTAGCCTTGCTTTTACCAGGCACACTGCTTTTTCATGCTCCTTTTGTTTTTTTTTTTTTTTTAATAACCACATAATGCTTTAACATTTGGGTTCTCGAAGAGTTTTCATTTTTTTGTCGGCACTCGGGATTCTACTACTTGAACATTTGCCTTTTGCCTTGCCCCAGTGTGGGGGATGATCACCAATTGGGTTTAAATGAAACGAATTTACAGGCTCAAAGGGGCTATGCAATGGATAAAGTGTGTAGGATAGAGAAAGAACTGTTTTTCATCATCTTAAGGCACTTAAATTACCGTATGAATTCAATGTAATAGCAACACTTTGAAGATTGATGTGAGTGAGAGCAAGAATATTCCTATCAATTTCCTCACTTCATGATGTCATCTTACCTCCAATTCGCCCCAATGTGGGGTGGTTCTTGACAAGGGTAATTTAAAAATTATCCATGTGTGTGGGTTCAAAAGGGTTTAAACAATGGATAATCACGTAGTGTTTCGGATAGAGAATGAACCGCCTCTCATCATTTCGATCATCGTACCTTTCACGAGAAAACTCTTTACCTTACAAACATGGAACTTCCTTCACTCGTCTCACTAGTGTATGAGCAAGGGACTATGTATAGGTTAAGGTTTGCCTTTCATCATCCTGATATGTCTCATTTAGCATGTTCAATCGATTCCACATCATTCATTAACTTGATTTGCGGTGATAATCTTCAGTGGAATTGGTAATTTAACAGGTAAAACTATCATGCAAAATTCTCCTTTGAAATGTCACAATCACTTTATGAATTTATTAGCTTTGAGCACAAAGAATTGGTAGCTTAAAAAAAGAAAGAAAAGGATTGAATAAATAAAAAAATGTTTATTTTTATTTTTTTTTGTGTATGGCAACCTTGTTGCCGTTTCCAGGGATCGAACCCTGGTCGTTCTCGACCCTTTCATTCCCCATGCCACCAGGCCGAGGCGTTGGTGGTGTCCTTAGGGCATTTCTTTTTTCATTTAATTGAACTGACTCGGGGTCAACACATCTGATATACCGAATCAAATGAATTTGATATGTGTATGAAACAGGGCCTACTTCTCATCTCATTCAATCCATTCTCACACAATTCAATGAAGAAATGAGTTCCTTCAATTCACAACAAATTCTTTCAAGGGTAATACTTCTTCATAGCATCAGAGTTATCAGGATTAGAAAACTCACGACCATCCATTTCTGTAAGGATTAAGGCACCTCCAGGGAGTACCCTCTTCACCATATATGGGCCGCTATAATTTGGAGCAAATTTGCCTCTAGGATCAGGAAAAATCGGCAACACCTTTCTTAGAACTAGATCATTCACTTCGAAGTGTCTTGGCCGTGCCTTCCGATTGAAAGACTTGGCTACTCTTTGTTGATATGTCTGACCATGGCAAAGAGCTTTTAACCTTTTCTCATCAATCAGGTTTAACTGCTCAAACCTTTGTTGTGTCCATTCTGCCTCGGACAACTCCACTTGGGATAAGACTCTCAAAGAGGGGATTTCTACTTCCACAGGCAAGACCGCCTCCATGTCATAAACTAAGGAGAAAGGGGTTGCCCCGGTGGATGTTCGGATCGATGTCCGATATGCCATTAGAGCAAAGGGTAACCTGTCATGCCAATCTCGATAATTCTCGGCTGTCTTAGCCAGGATCTTCTTGATGTTCTTATTAGCTTCTTCAACAGCTCCATTCATTTGTGGGCGGTTGGTGATGAATTCAAATGCCTGATTTTGAACTCACTGAACAACTCATCAACAAACTTGTTATTCAGATTTGTCCCATTGTCAGTGACAATTGCTTCAGGGACACCATAACGGGCGATTATGTCACGCCTAATAAACTTCACAACGTTTCGAGCCGTGACATTAGCATATGATGCGGCTTCAATCCACTTCGAGAAATAATCTATTGCCACCAATATGAACCGGTGCCCATTTGAAGCTTTGGGGTTTATCGGGCCAATCACATCGATCCCCCACATTGAGAAAGGCCATGGCTCAGATAGCTGGTGCAACTCCGTTGGAGGAACATTTATTTTATCTCCATGAATTTGGCAACGATGACAACTTCTAACATGCTGTATGCAGTCACTTTCCAGCGCAAGCCAATAGTAACCTAGTCTCATAATCTTCTTGGCTAACATGTGCCCATTCATGTGTGGGCCACAAACTCCTTCATGCACTTCTTGCATGATTTGGGTGGCTTCTGTTTCATCTATGCACCTCAATAAAACTGAATCATAAGATCGCTTGTATAAATTCTTACCACTGACAAAGAACTTTGAGGCCATCTTCATTATGTATTTTCTATCAACTGGAGTGCTTCCTTCAGGGAATTCCTGCTTTTGAATATAGGTCATGATGTCACAATACCATGGCTTCTTATCAAGCTCCTCATTCACGACCATACAATAAGATGGTTTGGCTAGAACCTCAATTTTCAAAGGTTCAACTTCTAAACCATCAGTAACTTGCAACATGGATGACAATGTTGCCAAGGCATCGGCAAACTGATTATGAGATCTAGCCAAATAGTCAAACGAGATTTCATCGAACTCCTTCACCAATTCTTCGAGGTACTTATGATACGGCAGTAATTTGGCATCCCTGGTCTTCCATTCTCCTACAGTCTGGAGTATGATCAGTGCAGAATCTCCATATACTTTCAATTTGGCCACTCCCATTTCAATTGCAGCTTGAAGTCCGAGAATACAAGCTTCATATTCGTCTATATTGTTAGTGCATGGGAATATTAGCTTTGCAGCTACTGGGTGGTGTTGTCCGTCTGGGGATATCAATACTGCCCCAGTACCAGAACCAGACAAGTTCACAGCTCCATCAAAGAACATAGACCATGCATCTTCATTTATGGCCAAAATACGATCATCCAGAGGACAATCATTATCATTACCTAGGATTCTTAGCCAATATATCAGCAATTACTTGGCCTTTAACTGATTTTTGTGGCATGAACTGCACGTCGAATTCCGAAATCAAGACCTGCCATTTGGCTAGCTTACCCACCAAAGCTGGTTGATTAAATAAATACTTGATTGGATCGTTCTCAGTCACGAGAAACATCTGGTAATGCAAGGTGTACTGTCGTAGTCTATGCAATACCCATACTAATGCAGCACAAGTTTTTTCAGCATTAGAATATTTTAGCTCTGAGACAGTGAACTTTTTACTAAGGTAATAAATGGCATGTTCCTTTTGATCCACGGGACTTTTCTGAGCTAACATCGCGCCGAGTGACTCACTATGGATTGTGAGGTACAAAATCAAAGGATGCCTCGATATCGGTGGGACAAGAACTGGTGGATTCATCAAATATTGCTTTAGCTTATCGAACGCCTTTCGACATTCATCATTCCACTCAACTTGTACATTTTTCCTCAAGAGCTTGAAGAATGGCTTAGCAGTCTCAGAGAGTTGGGAAATGAATCGTGCAATGTAATTCAATCTCCCTAGGAGACTCCAAACCTCCTTCACTGTCGACGGAGGTTGCAGCTCACATATTGCCTTGGCTTTAGATGGGTTAATTTCGATCCCTTTACTACTCACAATGAACCCAAGTAATTTACCCGACGTTGCCTCGAACACGCACTTGGTAGGGTTTAAACGGAGCTTGAATTCACGGAGTCGATCAAATAACTTCTTGAGGGTTTTGACATGACTTCTCCCAGGTCGGGTTTTTGCAATCATATCATCAACATACACCTCGATTTCTTCATGCATCATGTCATGGAACAACGTAACCATGGCTCGCTGGTAAGTTGCCCCTGCATTTTTGAGTCCAAAGGGCATGACCTTATAGTGAAAGGTTCCCCACGGGGTGATAAATGCTGTCTTCTCTTTGTCTTCATCTTTCATTCTTATCTGGTTGTACCCAGAAAAACCATCCATGAAAGAGAATAATTCAAATCCGGCAGTACTATCCACGAGAACATCGATATGTGGCAACGGGAAGTCGTCCTTTGGGTTGGCCTTGTTCAAATCTCGGTAATCAACACACACTCGGACTCGACCGTCTTTCTTCATGACCGGTACTATGTTGGCCACCCATTCAGGGTATTGCGAGACTTCGATGAATCCCACTTTGACAAGTTTCATTACTTCCTCTTCTATCTTCTTCGAGAGCTCTGGTTTAGTCCTCCGAAGCTTCTCCTTCTTGGGATACATGTCTGGATTAGTGGGCAAACAATGTTCCACAATTGATGGATCTAAACCTGGCATATCAGCATATGTCCCAGCAAAGATATCCTGATATTCTTTTAGCAACTGAGTCAAGTGCTCGGCCTCATCTTTGGGAAGATTTGCCCCAATTTTTATCTCTTTGGGATCTTTTGCATCACTCAAATTGATAGTGACGGTTTGCTCGGAGGTGAGAACTTTGGGTTTTTCATGTTGCTCCCAACTTTGTTGTATTCCAATGGAGTCACCATTTGGATCATCAGGGTCATCACCGTCATCGCTCATGACATTGGATTGGACCATTTTCACCTCTTTGTCTATCATAAGGCTGCTCTTGAAACATAAAATGGATAGTTCAAAAAGACAAACAGGGGTAAACGGCATGGATTTCTTATCTATTTTTTCTGATTTTTCTTTTTTCGATTTTTTTTTCAAATTTTTACTTTTTTTAAAAAAATTTAGCAAGACATTTTGGAAAAGCTTTTTGTCATGAGGAAGCATGATGAAGCCCAGGCCTCAGAATTCTCCTTGGATTTTTCTTTTCTTTCAACGGTTGGATATCATCAACGGGCTGGTTTGGTATACCCCATCATGCCCTCAAAATAAAACTCGTAATTGTAATTGATATTCATCAATCAAATTACATTTATTGGATTGAAAAGTACAACAATCAAAGTGAAATGAAACCCTAACAATCAAACCCTAGCAAACATCCATTCTTGACAAACGATATGCAAAATACGATAAGCAAACCCTAGAAAACATCAAATCCTAAAAGCGATAAGATTCCCACACAGGGGAGTGCAAAGAAGTAAATGTGTTACTCTCGTGGGCCAGCACCCATTTCCTCCGATGATTCTTCATCAATGGCACCTATAAGGAGATCATCGAATAGGGTCATGATCCCTTCCATCCCATTATTTAGATCCTTTGTCTTTGAAGTTGTCGGGTCATCCATGCTACTCCATCCATCGGGCTTGATACCTCGGGTGACGATCACTCCTCCTTCATCATGCATCATTCTAGCAGGGCCGGGGAACGTCTCGCGAATATTGAGGAGTAATGAGTTTTTCCTCTCTTGTTCGTGTCCTCCACCTTTTCCATGGTACCCTAATCTGGCGGAACGAGACCTTCGAGGGGTTTCAATAGGATTCCGAATACCCTGCTCTTTTTTACCAAGTCCACGGCCAGGAATAAAGCGATTTCCAACCATCACTCTTTCTACCATAACCGCTGCATTTGACACATCAGGGATGGGTGCTGTCGATCCTCGAGATGCATGAACAGTGGATACAAGTTCGAACGATGGTAACTTGACTCCTCCCTACGTTCCGGCTCGACGTAAGGGATGGCCGTCTCATGATAGATTCGATGATCCTCCTCGCCATGAACAATGACTAGCTTTCCTTTGACAACAAATTTCACGCTTTGGTGGAGACTTGATGGCACAGCTCCAGCCGTATGAATCCAGGGGCGACCTAATAGGAAATTGAATGCTATAGGAATGTCCATCACCTAGAAAAGGACGTTGAACATCACCGGGCCTATTTGCAGATCAAGGTGGGTCTCCCCTATCACCTCCTTTCTTGTACCATCAAAAGCTCAGACGAAGGTCTTTGCAGCATTTATTTTTGAAGGATCTATTTTAAGGCGGTGAAGAGTCGCCAATGGACAAATATTCAAGGCAGACCCATTATCAATGAGTACTCGAGCCACATGGGAAGCCTTGCACTTGACAGATATATATAACGCCTTAGTATGTCCCCTCCCCTCAAGTGGAAATTCTTCATCAAAAAAGGCTATTAAATCCTTAAGAAGAATCGACCCTACAAATTCCTCCAACCTGTTTTCATCGATCGTCTCTGGTACACGAACTTCGCTCAAAACCTTCGTTAGAGACTTTTGATTTGTGGGAGACGTTTGCAAGAGTTCAAGTAAAGAGATTTGAGCGGGCAATTTCCGCAACTAGTCGACCACGTTATACTCACTTGCTTTGATTATAGCCAGAAATTCTTTAGCCTCTTCATCAGTAACTGGCTTTGCAGGTTGGGTATTAGCTTGAGCATAGGTCCGACCAGACCTTGTAATCAGGTCAACATCTAGCTTGTATGACCAGGGAACTGCTTTGTTATCCATGTACTCATACAGCTGGGGCATCTTAATTATTTCTTCATCAGTTGAAGGTACTTCCACTATCAGTCCTTCATGGTCGGAGGCGTCTTCAAGTGGGGGCATGTCCTCGATCAATGGATCTGGTTCACTCTTTTTAGCACTTAGCTTAGCAAATTCTTTCTCCTAATCGATGACAACTTCGGAGATAGTTGACACTATTCCAGCTTGGTCAGCATACACGATCACGCCAGTCTTAACCATTTTTTGAACCCTTTCTTTCATGGTAGGCAAGGGAGGATTCTCATCTGTCGGATAGTAACCAACTCTAACTAATCCGCTATAGATATCTTTGATAGACACCTTCAAGTTCATCTTTTTGCCAGTATTGAACTCAAAGATTGCATTCACGTTTCCCTGATGTTCCGGCAACGGATTCTTTTTGACATTTGGTTGGGTGGTACGGAAAGAAAATGCCTTAGTATCCAATAAATTTTGGATCTTGTGCTTCAAAGTCAAACATTCATCAGTTGAATGGCCAACCTCTCCCATATGATACTCACATTTTTTGGAGGGATCATAGAAAGAATTTTTCAACATTGGGTCGCTTTGGTTCATGGGAGATCAATCCCTTCTTTTGGAGTATCGGCAGGACCTGAGATAGAGGGCCAGGAAGAGGAGAGAACTGCCTTTTGGTGAATTGCCGCGGTGCAGGCACTCTGCCTCCATCTTGCTGATTCCCAGGGATATGAACCATCTGAGGCTTACTAGGGGCTGGTTGCGCATATGCAACATTGATTTCAGTGGCTGGTTCTTTATCTTTCTTCATGGTGAACCTTTTACCTTGATGAGTCGGTTCATTGAACCATCCATCCCTTAGCCCCATCTCAATCTGTTCACCCACTGGGATAAGTTGATTGAAGTTCTCAACGTATGTGCTAGCCATCCGGTTACGGAACTCATATGGGAGAGTCTTGACGAACAACTTCATCAACTCCTTGTTTGTAGGCTCAGGAGTGATTTGAGCTGCCAAATTCCGCCACCTTACAACATACTCCTTAAATGACTCACTTTTCTTCTTCTCCATCCGCTCAAGATCCTCTCGGGAAGGTGCAATATCCATGTTGAACTTATCTTCGCTTTAGGAAAGCATCAGCCACATCATTCCAAGTGTCGAAAGGTTTACATTTTTCATTATGTACCGGTTGAGTGCGGGTCCAGTCAAGCTTGCATGGAACGATTGGATCATGAGAGGCTTGTTCTTGACGTATTGGGCCATGCGTACGTGGTACATCTGCAAATGAGCTTTTGGGCATGAAGTACCATCGTATTTCTCGAACTCCGGCATCTTAAACTTTTTCGGCATTTTGACTTTCTCATAAACCGACAAGTCAAACGGGAGTGAATTCCGCGACTCTTGCAATTGTTTCAATTTCTCTTCAAGTTTGGCGAAGCGTTCATCTTGCTCCGCCTTAGGGACATTGTTGGGCTTAGCCTTGTCGGCTGTGATGAACAATGGGTCATCCTCCAGCTCAGGCATGTCGTCATCACCTATATGGGCCTTGTCCCTTTGCTTTGGGATTACTATCTCGGGGAGAGTGGGCGCAAGAGTCTGATTCATTTGGAGGGATTGCATTTGATTTGTCATAAGTTGCATAGAGGTGAGCAACTGCTGGAGTTGATTTTCCATAGCGGTCATACGATCATGCATTTCGGTTTGGTCAGCCATTTTTGCTCTTGATCGTGTAATGATAGGCAAATGTGGAGGATCCATTATCACCTAATTTGAAGAAATGTAAAAGTATTTCGTATAAAACATGCCGATCCATGACGAAAGTTTAACTGCTTTTATTTATGAAATTGTTTGACATTGACAATGTAAAAACTTGAAAGGCCCTAAACTAATCAAAAAAAAACAAGTAAAAGACTCAACTTTCTAAATATTAAGCTAAAGTGAAAAGACTAAATAGATTCAAGCCACTTTATTTGGCCCGATCTATAAACAATCGGGAAGTCAACGCTCGACGTAATTGCCTCTTCTCCTTAGCATCCTTCTTGGCTTGCTTCTCAAGTTCTTCAATCTTCATTTTGTGATGATTAAGCTCTACTTGTTGAGTGGGCTTCTCAGTCACATCTGGCACTTTTGGGAGAAACTCAGTCGGGATCTTGTGCTGACGGATGTACCGAGCCGTGGCATAGTAAATCTTTTCCTTCCCCTCAAGCTCATCTTCAGGTAAGCTCAATTTTTGTTTGTGACATGCGAGCCAAGCTTGCTCGATACAACGAAGTTCCTTTTTGTGATCGTCATCCTTGGCAGTGAATCGGACTTGGAACAAACTCGGCTTAAGAGGGGGTGGTAGATCCTGCACAACTCGATATTGACGGGCCACTCGGAGTGGGTAGTAGGAAGTGGCACCAGTGATCCCCAATAGCGGGATCGGCTCATCATCGCCATGAGAGAGACGTGCCTTGGAGGCTTGGAACCATTTAGCATGCCATAGGAAAATCTTGGTATTCGGATTTTTCAATAACTTGACCCATTTTGAGAAAGAAAGATTTGGAGTTCGATCTTGATGTTTTTTGAACACCTCGATGGGATGATGGGAATCAGTAAGATTAATAATTTTCATGCGAATATCAATCCTACTCATATGAGAAAAGAACCAGATTTGTAAAAGCTCAATTGGCGCACGAAAAGTTTTATCTTCATTTTCCTTAAATCGGGTGAGTGACAAGAATGTTTAAGCTAAAATAGTGTTGACAAAACTAATTCCGGCACATACTTGTTTGACCACCCATGTGATAGAAGGATTAATGGCGCCTTTACGAAGAGGAAAAACAATAAACCCGAAGAAGGCTAAAAGGAAAATCTTACTTTTTAAAAGAGTGTCAGCATTAACAAAACTCTGATCTAGGAAGGAGAAAGGACATGCATGACAATTATCTTTTAACACTCTTTTTATTTGATTCTTATCAATCCTAAGAAAGTTAGACAAAATTGATTCAGGTTCTAATCCAAGGGGTGGGTTTATTAATTCCAATTCCAAAGGTTTTCCTATGGCAATGCTGTATTCCTCCAGAGTCGGAGTCAACTCGTGCTTACCAAATACGAACGTTGATGTTTGAGGGCACCAGAAATGAGCAAGTGCTTTCATGATGCCGCTTTGAACTTCGATATCAAGGAGGGGAACAAGGCGACCAAGTCTACTTTCCACATAGCTTTGACCATCGGAGCCAAGACGATCCCACCATGATTTGAGTTCAACCTTTGGTGCAGGCACGAATCGAATGTCGGACCTTCCCATTGTTTATAGACCAAGACTTGACCAACCTAATGTCATGGACCGACCAAAGACATAATGAGGTAAGTAAATTGCAAGAGTAAAGGGTAGAGAACTTACTTTACTAGGCGATTGAAGCAACCACATAGACAAGCACATGAAAAGTGGGGCTCGATTTATAACTAGGAAGGCTAAGCAAAGTGGAGTTGAAAGGGTGGGATGACTAGTCGCAGCCTCGCGTACTAAATCAAATCCTCTTAACTCCGGCTCAGTCAAGAATGATACCCCAATGCGACGCAGTCTCGCGGGCAAAGGTAAACCTTCCTGACACCAAGAAAGAAACTTTCGGGATTGAGTTGGGCAACCTCTACTACGCGGCCTCGCGGTCGAAGTCGTATCCAACTCAATACCATCTTAAGTGTCCTAGTGCGGCCCAGGTTTGGCGGCGGGTTGTGCATGCAAAAGTGTAGTGTAAATGCAAAGCATGCACATCAGTTTATACCAAGCAACACTGCACATGTGAAAGTAAACCATACATTCCTACACCTCCCTGCAAAACAAAGATCAGCAAACACTTCCCCTTATACCTCCCATCTTGCAAGAACATTTAACACCTTAAATGTTAGACACGTACCTGGAATCCTCGCTGCCAAACAAAAACATTTTTCAAAAAAGAAAATTAGCCTAAGTCCACTAAGAGTTTCAACTCAAGTCCCCAGCGGAGTCGCCAAGCTGTCGCGACCTCCCCGAAGCGGGTTGGACCACCTAAGGGTTCGACTAATGGATTGTTAAGCCTAGACTTAACTCGGGCTCTCCCAAGCCCATACCAATTCGCGACTTAAGTTCAAATTTCTTATTATGCAAATGATTTTTATCATGGAGTCGCCACTAATCTATTTTTGGTGGGTCGATTAGAAACCCAAGTAAAGTAATGGGAGGATTACTTCGCTCCTACGAACCAGAGATTAAATGAGTTCGGGGACTTGATTACGCTAGATTTCTCTAACGCCCTTTCGGTACCTTTTCTTTTTTATTTTAAAAAATATTTTGCAGGCAGCTTGAATTGATTTTAATTTATCTTCCATGCGGGTGCGCAAACCACCAATTTAACACCCAAGAAAGCTATTAATAAATCACAGGATTTACCTTATAGCAACGAAAGCATCTGCAATGTTAGATTAGAATTCACATCGACAGTCTAAATATGATTTCTAATTAACACGCAATTTCTTTTTTTGGTTTTCACTTATTTAATGAGAATCATGCTTTATGCAATGCATGCTATTAATTTAACATGATATGTCATGATAGTAACATGGCCTAAACTATATGATGCGATATTTTGTGTTTTCTCAATAAGCATGCAATCTATTCTAAATAATTAATTTATTTAAAGACAACAAAATTTTTTGTATTTTTAATGAAATTCGAAATGAAAATTGTTCAATAATTAAATGTGCAATCTAAACTAACAAAATGACCTAATTCTAATGATGGGTAGTTTCCAATTAAATGAACCTAGCAATAATCACTAACTAACGTGCATGAATCTAATTCTATATGACATGCGCATGACTTTTTTCTTCTTTTTTTTTTTTTTTAAAATGCAATTTTATCCTAGAAAATAAAACTAATTTATTCTAAGATTTTTTTGGTATTTTCATGAAATTCGGAATTAAAAAAAATATCTATCTAAGTTAAAATATCATCTAATTTGTATTAGGAATGAGGTTAAGCCAAATCCTAATTTAAACTAGAATGTTGTCCTAATTTGGAAATTCCTAACTACAATGCCATCTATCTAAAAATTTCTCTCAACTTAAATTAAAAACTACTATCTAGAATTAAACTATATGAAATTTTACCCTAAAATGCAATGACATGCAAAGAATGCCGTAATTCTAATTTTTTTTTTTATGTTTTTTGTATTAATTTCCAAATTAAAGATTGCCAAGCAATTAACATGAAACCTAAGTTAAAACTAGCAACCTAAATTGATTGATTTGATTTTCTTATTTTTTATATTCGAAATAAAAAAACCTATTCTTAATATGCAAACCATAAAACCTGAAATAAACCTAATTCTAACCTACATGGAATGCAAATGCAGTTTTTTGGTATTATTGAGATAAACAAAACAATTAAAAGATACCAAATCCTCCATGGTTGTTTCACTAATAAAATCAATAAATTGATCTTAAGCCTTAAAGACCAAAATATCAATTTTATTCCCACGTGATTAATTATTTCATCTAAAGCCTTATAGATGAAATAAAAAATCATTGTGCGGTTGCGAATTAGGTGGTACGTCGGGGATTTTTAAACATGCATCAAGAACTAATTCAAAGAAAAGGACAAAATATTAAAAATAACATAATGAAATAATTCTACCTAATAAAATATAATAAAGCTACCTAATTTGAATTTCTTCCAAATTTGCCTTAACGAGCGGTACTTTGTAGACCACGATGGAGGCTCGGCACGAATAAGGAAGGTGGTTGTGGTGGTGGGTTGCTGCTGGTGGTGGTTCGCCGTCAACCGGAGCTCCGGCGAGTGGCGGCAGCAGCGGAGGCAGAGGGGGCGTCGAGCGCTGCGGGTGGAGGCGGACTGAGAGGAAGCGGCGCGGGCAGTAGCTGCGGCAGCGTTCAGACGGGCTGCTGCAACGGCTTGCAGCGGTGTCGGGCAGAGGGACACGCGGTGGCTCGGTTGCAGGGGCGTTGCTGGCGACGGACGAGCGAGCAAGGATGTGGAGCAGAGGCGGAGCGACAGTGCTACAAGAGCAGCAGAGGCGGAGTCGGCTTCGCGGCTTTTGGGCAGGAGCAGCGACACAAGCTCGCTGGCGGAGACGGGGGCGCGCTCGGAGACGACGAACGGGGGCTCAACTGCTACAGGTCACGGGCAAAGCAGAAGCATCGGTAGAGTCGCTCGGGTGTGCGGTGGCTCGGCTGCAGGGGCGTTGTTGGCGACGGACGAGCGAGCAGGGATGTGGAGCGGAGGCGGAGCGGCGGTGCTACAAGAGCAGCAGAGGCGGAGTCGGCTTTGCGGCTTCTGGGCAGGAGCAGCGACACAAGCTCGCGGGCGGAGACAGGGGCGCGCTCGAAGACGACGAACGGGGGCTCAACTGCTACAGGTCACGGGCAGAGCAGAAGCATCGGTAGAGTCGCTCGGGCGTGCGGTGGCTCGGCCTCCGGTCCTAGCGTCGCGGGTCTATGACAGTGGTGGCGGAGGAGCGGTGGAGCGGCGAGACGGCAGCAGCGGGCGGAGAAGGAGCAACGTCGGGTCGTCGTGGGTTGGTGCGCACAGCAAGCGAGGCGGCGCACGGCGGAGGTGGAGGTGCGACGGTGCGAGCGCGGGCCGCACTCGCACCCTCTCTCTTTCTTCTCTCCTTTTTTTTTTTTTTACTTTTCTTTTCTTTTCTCTCACGTCCACTCTCCCTCTCTCTATCTCTGTACTTTCAGTATACCTTTTTCTTTTTGGGTTCAGCTCCTCTTTTTGACTTCATTTGTCTGACAAATTCTCTGTCTCTCTTTTTTGAACAAAGGAGAAGTCCCCCTCACAATGAAATTTTTTATTTTGCTTTCTGACGAGAGTTTTTTTAATCTCTTCCTTTTTCTTAACTCTTGTGTCTCTCTACAGACTCTCTTTTTAATCTCTCACAAAACCTCTCCAGTGAATGCCCCCCTTTTTAAGCCAAGGATCCTTGCTTATTTATAGGCAACAAATGACATTAGTGTGAACAGGTGAAAAAAAGGGCAGCCGTAACCTTTTCTTGTTGTTCACGTTCGGCTCTTTTTTTTCAAATATGATGGCCATCGATCGTTAGTCCACCTCATCTGTAGAATTTTCACGTCTCCATTTAATGCGTGCATGTGCAGGCATTAATGAGGGGAAGAAAATGCACGTTCATGTATTCTTCTTTTTCCTCACGCTTGGGGTCTCTTATACAGCTACTTCTCTCCCTTCTATAGGATAGCCATAACTTTTGACTTTTCTTGTCTGTTATTTGCTTCCTCCTTCAGCAAATTTCTCATTGCTCCTCCTGACAACCCACACTTGAGAGAGAGCATATTATATAATATTATATCATGGGCTCATTTTGCTTCTTTGAGGATTCCTTTAGAATCCGCACGTCCGCCGAATTTGTGCGTGCATGTGCATGCATTAATGAGGGAGAGACAACGGACGTGCAAGAACTTCCTTCCTCTTTTTTGACTTTTGCTCTTTTGTGTGCTCAGACTAGTGGAGAGAGACCATCCATTCGTGCATGTAATCGACTGCGAGCCGCTGCGTCTTGTCGCGCTTTTAGTACCGATGCAAATACAACTACATGAAATGCAATTTTACTATTTTTATTATTATATTTTTTTATGCAACTAATTACTAAATGATTAGGTAAAATTTAGGTGTCAACATCGGTGATCCTCGGGACGTCGATCTTTGCCTCAAGTCACGAGCAGCTTCCCTGGTGCCATCGTAGCAGTGATCTTGCAGTCTTGCCATTGCAGCCGCAAGCCTATTTCCAACCATACAAGAAGGAACAAGTTCTTGGGACTCCTACACTTGCTTGTGGCCGTCCAAGTTCTCTCTGATGCTGAGCAAGCACCGGCGTTAATCTAAATACTTGCTCTTGATCTCAACAAGAAGTAACTCTTGCTATACATTCCAGTGTTTTGTTTTTGGCAGGTCCTCCTTGTGTTGCATGGGTTTTTGCTGAATTTTCAAAGAAAAACACTGATCTAGTGCCTCGGTTTGCGAGTTTTGTTGCGTTGTCTATCAAGTTTCTGTTTTGCTAGTTCTCCCCACCACACATGGCCACCATTGGAGGAGAGCCATCATATAGAGGAGACGAGAGTGGAAAAAAGTGGTATGGGTCCACCCGTCAATAAGTCAACAGAAGGAGAGAGGAGGTTGTCCTCTTTGAGCATCCCTCGACGTCACCGTAGCTCCTTCACCGATGACGTTACTGCAGCCCCACCACTGACTTCGTAGCTGCTGTCCTCCGTCCATGGTTACCCGTCCCCGCATCTAGCCGAGCACTACTATGCACCGCCATCACCCATTGAGCGGATTACATTCGGTTCAAATTTGGTGGCACTATTTGCGAAATTAGGTAATTATTTTATCTAAATTTGATTTGGATATTTTATTGCATTTTTTCAATAGCTTACGTGCATATTTGAATTATTGGCGTATTCCCAATTAGGGTTTATTGCGTCATAACCGCACGAATTTATAAGGCTTTAGATGGAATAATTATTCACGCAGAAGTAAAATTGTTATCTTGATCTTTAAGACTTAAGATCAATTTATTGATTTTATTAGCGAAATAATCAAGTTCGAATTTAAATTTGAATGGTGGATAACATTTTTGATGACCATGGATGATTTAGTGTTTATCTCTTAATTGTTCTGTTTATCCTGAAAATACAAAAAATTGCATTTGCATTCAATATAGATTGATTGCATGATAGGTTAGTTATTTTTTTTAAAAATGCATGTTTAGAACATATCTAGGATTGATAATATCTTACTTTAGTTAGATTTTTATTTTTAACGATTTTAATTAGGAATTTTCATAAAAAATACAAAAATACAAAAAAAAATTCATGCGAATGTCATGTAGGATTAGATTTATGAAATGCATGTTATTTAGTGATTATTGCTAAGTTCATTTAATTAGGAATTGCTCATCATTAGAATTAGTTCATTGGGTTAATTTAGATTGCATATTTAACCATTAGACAATTTTAATTTTGAATTTCATAAAAAATACAAAAATTGTCTTAGGATAAATTAATTCATTCTCTAGGATAGATTGCATACATATGTCATATAGTTAGGTCATATTGCCATGTCATATCATTTCATGTTAGATTAGTAACATTGCATTGCATATAAATTAGATTCTCATTAAATAAGTGAAAACAAAAAGAAATTGCGTGTTAATTAGAAATCATATCTAGGGTTGTTGATGTGAATTCTGATCTAAGCACGCAGATGCTTTCGTTGCTATAAGGTAATTCCTTATTTTATTATTATTATTATTTTTGATGACCCAGGAAACCCGCACACCGTACCAATACGGACAATCTCGATAGGCTCGAGGTGACGAGGGGTAAATCCTAGGGCCCCACGGGAGGACCCACTACCCCCGTAGAATGGGTAAGACACCAAGCGTCTCCGCGGAGAGTCGAATCCTCTCCCTCCTAGAAGGGGTTAGTGGGTCCCCCCACGGTGGGGAAGACTTAACCAGCGGAGCCATCATGGCCGGTAATTTATTCATTGGTTTTTTGGGTATTAAATTGGTGATTTGCGCACCCGTATGATCACCTCACATGTTAGGGAAATAGATTTAAAATAAATCCAAGCTGCCTGCAAAAACATTTTTGAAAATAAAAGAAATGGTATCGAAAGGGCATTAGAGAAGTCTAGTGTAACCAAGTTCCCGTACTCAAAGTCTCTGGTTCGTAGGAGTAAAATGATCCTCCCATTATTTTACTTAGTGTCTAATTGACTTATCGTAAATTGATTAGTGGCGACTCCTAGATAAAATCCATTTGCATGTTAAGAAATTTGAACTTAGTTGCAAATTGGTATGGACTTGGGAGAGCCCGAGCTAAGTCTAGGCTTAGGTTCACCCGAAAATTTAGGTCGCGACAGTATAAATTAATTCTTTAGATTACGTTTAGTGAATCACATACAACAATGAATTAGATAATTTTTATCTTATTTGATGTTTGGGTTAACAATAAATTTGGATTAAAAAGTCCCACACAGAGGGTGCAGTGATGATGAGAAGACAAGGTGGGTTGGAATTTGAAGTTACAAGATGTGGCAGGTGATGAATTAGGGGGAAGAACCAAATTGCAAATCTTTTCCTTATCTTATTTCACAAAAAAATCAAAATGACCAAACAAAACCTTGTGGGATGGATTGTTTCTTTCATCTTAATTTCAGTTTCATGAATTATAGACATCTAATTCATTAGATTGTATTCAATAAATTATGGCAAAGCATAAAAATTGCCATGGGACCACTTCACTATGTTATACTATGGCAGCCTTGGACTTTCAGTCTTTCAAGTGCTCACTTTCCCCAAGTATGTTTACAAAATAAGTTCCCAAACACCATTTTTTAGCCTAAAGGGCTTTGGATGCCCAAAGTGGCTTGGCAAAGCCACTCCCAAACGCACCCTAAAACCGCCTCGGCCACATGTGGCTAGTAAGACTCAAATCCACAAGGTGGCGGCTATGGCCTCCATTATACAATTATAAATCTATTTTGAAACCAAGTTATAGTATTATTTTTGCTGTATTTTTAACCAATTTGATAGAAATGGAGAGGAAAAATAAGCTTTGTATTTCGTGTCTTTCTTGTACATGATCATTACACTATTTGTAATACAAGAGTAAAGTGTAAAATAGGAAAAAAAATAAATGAAAAATATACATCGATTCTAATTCCTATTTTACCAAGTCAATTACCAATTAAATGAATCAATCATTGATACTCAGGGTTGGTATTTCCTAAGTTATCAATTCATATTTCCAACACTTCCCCTCAAGCTGGTGGCCTATATATATCGAGGACACCAAGTTTGCTCAATAAGTATGCATGTTGTCTTTGGCATAATGGTTTGGTAAAAATGTCTGGAGGTTGCTCTGCAGTTCCTATTCCTCTCGTTGTAATGATCCCTTCTCGAATCTTATCTCGAGTGAAATGACAATCGACTTCTATATGCTTAGTCCTCTCATGAAACACTGGATTGGCTGCTAGCTTGAGTGCAGCATCGTTGTCACAGAATAACTTACTGGGTCCATCAACTTGTACTCCAAGATTTGCAAGTAATCCTCGTATCCAGATTATTTCACAAACAGTTTTTGCCATAGCTTGATATTCTGATTCTGCCGATGATAGAGATACGATTGACTGCTTCTTTGTTTTCCACGAGATAAAGGATTTTCCAAATTTGATACAAAAACCAGTGATGGACCTTCTTGTCATCAGACAAGTGGCATAATCCATATCACAATACGCCATCATTTTCATGTCGCACTCTCGAGATAGAAAAATGCCAAGTCCTAGGCATCCCTTCAAGTATTTCACCACTTTCAAGGCTGCATTCATGTAAGACTACTTTGGCTTGTGCATGAATTGACTGAGTATCTGCACAGCATAGCATATATCTGGTCTTGTCATCGTTAGATAAATCAGTTTTCCGACAAGTCGTTGATATACTGATGGATCTTCAAGTACCGAATCCTCAATGGAAGAAGATGAGCTCGAATCATACTCATGTGTCGTTAACTTTGCATTCTGCTCAATCGGTATAACTGCCGGTTTGCATCCTGACAATCCTGCTTCAGAGACTATTTCCATAATGAACTTCCTTTGACTAAGAGATATTCCTCTATCAGACCGAGCTATCTCAATGCCGAGAAAATACTTAGGAGATCCCAAGTCTTTGATATGGAATGTGGAATGCATATAGCTTTTGAATTTTGCAATGGCCAGTTCATTATTCCCCATGATAAGAATGTCATCAACATATATTAGAAGATAAATCGATGACGTACCATCAGTCCATGTGAACAAGGCATAATCATGTCTGGAATGCTAAAAACCTGTGTTGGTTAAAGCAGCAGTGAACTTGGCATACCATTGCCTAGAAGCTTGTTTGAGTCCATACAGGGATTTGCGGAGACGACACACACGAGACTCCCCCTGTTTGTGTAATCCCTGTGGAAGTTCCATGTAAATCTCTTCATCCAAATCTCCATGTAAGAAAGCATTATTGACATCCATTTAATGTAAAGGCCAATTGCGAAAAGCAGCAATGGATAAGAAAGAGCGAACGGTGACTTCTTTGGCCACAGGGGAAAATGTTTCATGATAATCAAAGCCTTCCCGTTGCGTGAACCCTTTCGCAACTAAACGGGCATTGTATCGTTCAATGGATCCATCTGCTTTAAATTTGATTTTATAAACCCATTTGCAGCCAATAGGTTTTCGTTTTGCCAGTAATGGGACAATGTCCCAAGTGTGATTCTCATTTAGAGCCTTGAGTTCAGCTTCCATAGCATGTTGCCATTTAGGATCATGCGCTGCTTCAGAGTACAATGATGGTTCCTATTCTTCGGAAATTCTACTAATGCAGCACATATGTTCTGGTGACAATCTGCTAAATGAGACATAAGATGATACTGGATATTGCGTACCTGGACTATCCAATGTAGGACACATATAATCTTTTGTCCACGTAGGAGGTCGAGTATGACGTCCAGAACGTCGAGGCAACTCAGTTCTAGTTTCTTCTGATAATACAGGAGACGAACTCTGGTGAATCATCGGCGAAGAGGTCGCTGAAGAACTTGATGGAGGATCTGTCTGAGGTGAAGGTACTGGTGAGTCGAGGGCTTGGTTTGAGTCATTTGTCATTGCAGGCATATGCTGATTTGGTGTAATAAACACATACTGATGCTGAACAGTGAGATCTTCCTCTGATAAGAAGGGTCGACGATCTAACTTTGAAGTGGAAGACATCGACGTAGTTTCTCGAAAAGGAAAAATATCTTCGTGGAAGATGACATCCCTGCTAACAAAAAATTGTCCTGTAGAAATCTCCATGAGACGATATCCTTTATGCAGTGGAGGATATCCCATAAAAACACACCGAATGGCACGAGGATCCATTTTACTTTGGTGGCCCAGATTCGCCGCATAACATAAACATTCGAAAACTCGAAGATGATCAATTACCGGTTGCTTTCCATAAAGCAATTCGAAAGGGGTTCGCCCATTGAGAATTCTAGTTGGCATACGATTAATCAGATAAGTTGCCGTAACTACACAATCACCCCAAAATTCTTCAGGTATGGAAGCTTGATATTTTAGGGCTCGAGCTACCTCTAAGAGGTGGCGGTGTTTTCTTTCGACAACTCCATTTTGTTGAGGCGTATAATTACATGAACTTTCATGTAAAATTCCTTGAGAAGACAAGAAGTAGTCACATTCCGTAGAAAAGAACTCACGTCCATTATCAGTTCGAATCTTCTTGACAGGTTTGTCGAATTGATTTTTAATGAGAGATAGGAAATTTGACAGTGTCGAAAAAGTCTGACTCTTGAATTGCATAAGGAAAACCCAAGTAGCTTGAGTATAATCATCAACAATAGTCAAGAAAAAACGAGACCAATCACGATGTGGAGTGTGGTAAGGTCCCCAAATATCCATGTGAAGTAAGAAAAAGCACTGGTTGATCTAGATGTACTAACTGGAAAATGTGATCGAGACTATTTTGCCAAGGGGCAGATTGGACATTTAGGATAAGGGAATTTTGCAGTATGACCCCATCTGATGAAAAATAAGATTTTTATTACTAGCAATGGCATTACAAGAAACACTTTTATTGAATAGTTCAAGGTTCCTTTGAGGATCAATCCAAAAATACAGCCCTTCTGCAATACTACCCAAGCCCATCAATTTGCCAGTCAAAAGGTCCTGAAAAAAGCAATCATTGCGATTGAATATGGCACGACAATAGTTATCCTCACAAGCTTTTGAGACTGATAGGAGATTGAACTCGAAATCAGGAATGAAAAGGACATTTTTGAGAATAATGTCTGGACTTAGGTTGACAGTACCAATTTTGGTGACATGAGTGGTATTTCCATTTGGGAGGCGTACATATACTGAAGAATGTGGCCTCTTTTGAATACTAGAAAATAACCGTTCATTGCAAACTATATGATCACTGGCACCTGAATCAACTATCCATGCATCAACTGATATTGAATTTTCCTTGTATAAAGAATTACCTGAGAAATTCGCAGCCTTATCATTCGTTGCCAACTGAGTCAATGCCTTCATTATATTTTGATACTGGTCCTAAGTAATTATTTGATTTTCCCCATCAATTCTTCGTGCTGATACCTGGTAAGCAGCAATTTCTTTTTCCTTCTTGTCACCTGGCTTTCCATGTAATTTCCAGCATGTATCAATAGTATGATGAGGACGCTTACAATATTCACAGTATTTACCCTTCATTTTTGAATTTTGCCCAATATTTTTGGCGGATGACGTGGCATTTCGTGAGCCTTCGGATGCTCTATATGCGGGTGCTGTCGTGGCCGAATAAGGGCCGTTCGATTCAGTTGGGCTGGCGAATAACTAAGAGCCGTTCGATCTCCTCTGATGTGGACCGTTTGATTCCAATGGGCGGATCAAACCGTAGCCGTCCAGATTGCCTCCATCCCAACCGTTCACTTTAGGGTTTCCACTTACTCCAGCCGAAAACCCAAAGCGTCCGCCCCCTTCTTGCCCGAAGCCCTTGATTCCTCCGGCCATCCCGCGACTGCCGTGAACTCCATGCGGCGTCTCTCCAGGTCAAAAACTGGTTTGGAGGGCAGCAAGGGCGACTCCTCCGCCGGTTCTTCCATGCTCGGTCGTGGCTTGCCGCTAGCTTTCCTCTTGGACCGCCAGTTGGTAGATCCGGCCGAGCGAAGGTAATGGGTCCATCGCCAAGATTTGCGATCGAAAAGGTGAGTACGTGTCGTTCAAGATAAGTAGAAAACGAGTCACTTTCTCCCGTTCCTTGATTTTTCGGTACTGTTCCAGCGTTGCTTCGGGTCCTTCAAGACGTTCTTCGGCCACCTCGAGCTCATTCCAGAGAGCCGAGAGCCGATTGAAACAGGTGGTGACCGACTGATTGCCCTGCTTCAGTTCTGAGATCGCCTGGGTGATGGTGAAGAGCTTTGCCGGATCAAGGCGCCCATACATCTCTTGGATGTTCGCCCAAAAAAATTTTGAGTCCTCGGTCGGTGGTAACCTAGCTGCAACATCCGGGGCAAGACAATTTCCGATCCAGGTAGGAACAATTGGTTGCATTTTTTCCAAAAATGCTGCAGTCGCTCATCGGTCGGAAAGGGAATGGTGCCGTCCAAAAATCCATCTTTGTCCTTCGTCACCAGAGCTCGCTGGAGATCTCGAGCCCAGGTGTTGTAGTTGTCCTGTCCGGTGAGCTGTATGGTGATAAGTCGGAGCTCCGGTCCATCGGCCGTCGACGTGTGAAGGGGGTCTCCGGGCTCGGGACGGCCACCGTTCACTGGAAATGCGTAAGGCAAAAAACCGAGTTGTGGAAACGGGTAGGGATTCGTTGGGATGGCTCCGGATCCAGGACTTGTTCTGGTCCAGCTTGACCCGTTCTCCTGCCCACGTTCTTCGGGTCGAACTCCGAAGCCCAGTCCGTTCTCCTGTCCAGGTAAGTTTTGTTGAGTCGACACATTGCTTAATCCAATGCCCCATTGGCTTTGAAAGGGGTACCGGCCGAGATGAGGCCACTGAATCGGTCCCTGTATTTGGAACGCAGCTGATGGAGCTATAGCCAATGGTTGAGTAGGTATGTCGCCCTCTTCTATTGACTCGACTGGTGCTGGATTCGAGACTTGATGGGGTGAGTTGGGAGTTTCCTCCATTGGATGTTTTTATCAAGGTTTTTCTGAGCACAGTAGAAAAAAATTCCTATTCGGTGGCTAGTTTGTTTTGCAAGTTTGAGGTCGCAACAGCAAACCAGAGAGGAACCGAAAGGCAATTTCAAGATGCGAAAGCTTAGGCCAAAATTGAGCACTCTGATACCATGACAAAAATGGAGAGGAAAAAGAAGCTTTGTATTTCTGTGTCTTTCTTGTACATGATCATTAGACTATTTGTAATACAAGAGTAAAGGGTAAAACAGGAAAGAAATAAACGAAAAATATACATCGATTCTAATTCCTATTTTACCAAGTCAATTACCAATTAAATGAATCAATCATTGATACTCAGGGTTGGTATTTCCTAAGTTATCAATTCATATTTCCAACACAATTAGAAAGTGTTAAAACATGCTCGTACTATGCACGAACCCCAAACTAATAAGCCCTACTTGGTTTCAGGATAAGGACTCCTCAAACGGATTCCCATTCCAACCAGTCTCCTTTTACAATGGTTTGGATTGCAAGAAGTGTTGGTCTTCAACGAGAGAATACTACTCCTCAGTGATGGCAAAGCGCAATTTTGAAGACTGGCGGACAGTAGTTGGCAGCGAAATTGAGCGTTTTCAGATTTTTATTCCAATGTGAAATGGTGTAATCCTAGGTTTAGTTAAGTAATCTCAAATTCTATTACACAAAATCTAAGTCAGCGGTGCTCTTTGTTTATCTCGAGCGTGAAAATTAGTGGAATAAAAAATCCAATTTGTCGGCGAGATTGGATTTTAGAGAATGGACGAAACGGGATATGTATTAGTTTGGGACACTGGTATAATGAGTTCATCTCAGCCACCTCGGTGCTACTTTCAGGCGGTTTCTCCTACGCCTTGAATGGTTATTTCTTTGTACTAACTATTTCATTATCTCATAACCATCCAATGCAGTTATTCTTCAGTGATGTCCCATGTTCTGTTTTCAAAAGATCTGCTCGTAACTGCTCGTCTTCCGAAGGAAGACTACCTCAATTCTACGAAGCTATGTGCATTCTCTTCTTCCATTGGTACCGTCGTAATTGGAGGAGAGGTCATCATCATAATAAGTTAGCCCATGTGTACCTTTTGTCTTTGGCTTTTCCCTGATTCCCTACCCATCCAAAACAAGAAAAAGTAGCAGCCTCGACCGATACTGAACGCAGATGATTCACCTCACCCCTGTCATAGTGTAGATTGCTTCAAATAGTGACGTGTGAGGCTAACTGATAATTGACGGCCATTCGTGCAGGACTTTCGGATGAAGATTTCCAAAAGCCTGACAAATTGTGTCGGACAAACCTTTTTGTTGGTCTTTGGCGTAAATGGACGAGTGTGTATATGTGTGGGATTTCACGACATAGGAGCGCAAGGAGACAAGGTAAGTAAACTTCCATCAAATAGTCTGTAATGGGGAGAGCGGAGGCACTCTGTCTGCAATGGGAAGAGAGGTGTTTGGTCTACTGATTACACAGTTGAACAAGTATGAGCCTTTTTGTAGCCCTCTATCACGGCCTTTCTTCAGCAACTATTCTTGACTTTTTTCTTCTTCTTTTCGGGGATCTTTTTGTTGTTTTTTCTGCTGTGTATTCCCCGTACCTGTTGCCTACGTCAAAGTAACCGACTTAGACCAAATCATCTAGAGACCTGGACTACTCTAGAAAAAGTCTGCAAAAATGGGTCACCCATTTAACACTTCTACAATTCAAAGTACCTTGAATTAAACTTACTCTCTTAATGAAAATTAGCCAATTTAAGGTACAAATGAGAATATGGATAATTGCAATAGGAAAATTGTGCAATGGTGACTAATATGATTCATTTTCCATTCTGGTCAACCTGTGCAATGGATTCCTAAACTTCAAATAAGTCATGAAAAAAGTATGTAACAAAGTCATTTCATGTCTTAACTTGTTTTGCAACATAATTTTTGAGCTTAGTGTAGGAAATGAGAACTTCATGGATCAATGTTTGCAATGCCAAGATGATATGATGTCATTCCTCGTTATTTTTCAGCCAATATTGGGGCAAAGAGTGAGGCAAAAATTGAGCGAAGGATGAAAGGTAATCACTGTAACCTTTTTTCATTGATACTTTGCAAATATTGTGCCTTGAAGTAGGATATCATCTATAAGGATTATCATTCATGGTACCATAATTGTCTCTTTGGGTCTAAAGCCTTTTCTTTTATTCTTTGATCATGGTTGTAATTACTATCCATTCCTTGTTATTAATTCATGTTTCATATTGATTCCTTTTGAAGAAATTTGCTCTGATATCATGAAAGAATAAAGTGTTTGATTATTGACCTCAACTACAATTGTTGAGATGATTTTCATTATATATAGATCTTACAAATGTTACACTTCATAAGGAAATAATATAACAATGGAAATTAATAACATTGAGATGCCCTTGTGATCGACATGTAGAAGATAGTATGAGATGCATCTCACCACACTGAGATGCATGGAAGGTCAGCGTCGATCCACGACCCGCCCTAAGTTCTGCTTTTGCTGTTAACACGATGGCGTTGCTTTCTTCCTTTGGCACCTTGTCATTGTTGCTCAGTGGCCTCCCCTTGAGGAGAGGAATCTCCATGTTGATCACAAGGGCGCTCATTTGCATCTCAGTACTATCTTTTGCTCTAACTAATGCCCACGTGATAAGAGCCACAGTGCTTGGGGATTTAGGGTACAATATTGAAGTGGTGATTGAGGCATGGGTATGCCTGATGACTCTGTTTTTGCTGGAGGCATATACCTTTGGGAGGGTTCCCAATTGAGTCATCTGGGTAAAGGCATTGATTTATCGAGCAAGGAAGAAAAAACTGGAGATAGAAATCGAAATCACATGATGATTATTGGAGATTCTAGAATCAAGGGATTGACGACTCTTATAATATAACGATCTCTTCATTTATTAATTTCCATTGTTATATCATTTCCTTACGAAGTGTAACATTTGTAAGATCTATATATAATGAAAATCATCTCAACAATTGTAGTTGAGGTCAATAATCAAACACTTTATTCTTTCATGATATTAGAGCAAATTTCTTTAAAAGGAATCAATATGAAACATGAATTAATAACAAGGAATGGATAGTAATTACAACCATGATCATGGAAGAAAAGAAAAGGCTTTAGACCCAAAGAGACAATTATGGTACAGCCATCTGTACAGTACCATGAATGATAATCCTTATAGATGATATCCTACTTCAAGGCACAATATTTGCAAAGTATCAATGAAAAAAAGGTTACAGTGATTACCTTTCATCCTTCGCTCAATTTTTGCCTCACTCTCTGCCCCAATATTGGCTGAAAAATAACGGGGAATGACATCATATCATCTTGGCATTGCAAACATTGATCCATGAAGTTCTCATTTCCTACACTAAGCTCGAAAATTATGTTGCAAAACAAGTTAAGACCTTAAATGACTTTGTTACATACTTTCTTCATGACTTATTTGAAGTTTAGGAATCCATTGCACAGGTTAACCAAAATGGAAAATGAATCATATCGATCGCCATTGCACAATTTTCCTATTGCAATTATCCATTTTCTCATTTGTACCTTAAATTGGCTAATTTTCATTAAGAGAGTAAGTTTAATTCAAGGTACTTTGAATTGTAGAAGGTATTAACTGGGTGACCCATTTTTGCAGACTTCTAAAGTAGTCCAGATGAACAGTAAGTTTACTTCACGTTCGAGTGGTCTCTAGATGATTTGGTCTAAGTCAGTTACTTTGACGTAGGCAGTAGGTACAAGGAATATACATCAGAAAAAACAACGAAAAGATCTCCGAAAAGAAGAAGAAAAAGGTCAAGAATAGTTGCTTAAGAAAGGCCGTGATAGAGGGCTACAAAAAGGCTCATGCTTGTTCAACTGTGTAATTGGTAGACCAAACACCTCTCTTCCCATTGTAGATAGAGTGCCTCCTCTCTTCCCATTATAGACTTATCTGATGGAAGTTTTCTTATCTTGTCTCCTTGCGCTCCTATGTCGTGAAATCCCACACATATATACACTCGTCCATTTACGCCAAAGACCAACAAAAAGGTTTGTCCGTCACAATTTGTCAGGCTTTTGGAAATCTAAATACGAAAGTCCTGCACGAATGGCAGTCTATTGTCAGTTAGCCTCACACGTCACTATTTGAAGCAATCTACACTATGACAGGGGTGAGGTGAATCATTTGCATTCAGTATTGGTCGAGGTTGCTACTTTTTCTATTTTTGGATGGGAAGGGAATCAGGGAAAAGCCAGAGACAAAAGGTACAGATGGGCTCACTTATTACGATGATGACCTCTCCTCCAATTACGGCAGTACCAATGGAAGAAGAGAATGCACATAGCTTCATAGAATTGAGGTAGTCTTCCTTCGGAAGACAAGCAGTTACGAGCAGATCTTTTGAAAATAGATTGTGGGACATCACTCAAGAATAATTGCATGGGACGGTTATGGGATAATGAAATAGTTAGTGCAAAGAAATAACCGTTCAAGGCGTAGGAGAAACTGCCTGAAAGTAGCACCGAAGTGGTTGAGATGAACTCATTATACCAGTGTTCCCAAATCCTCCTCTCTCTCCTCCCTCCTTTACCGGTCTCTGTTACTCTCTTTCACCCCCTCTCCGTCTCCATTACCTTTTTTCTCTCACCCTAAACGTCTCTCCCTTGACAGCCTCAACCAACGACTTTTCTGGAAAGTAGTATCGAAAGCCTATCGACCCATTCTTCTCCTTTTATGATGAATTACGAAGCATTTTTTGTTGGTCCCCGAGCTCTCTAGAATGCCATTCCAGTTACTCCTACTTCCATAGGAAATTTTTTTTTTCATAGCACATGGGATGTGCTTTCCTCAAGTCACTCAAGAAGTAATTAACAATCCTCCAATGTAGTGACTTCTTAAGCACAATTGGAGCCTAATCTCTAATTAATTATACTTTACAGAAGTAATCAATAATCCTAGGAGGTGAAGGTGTATAAGTCATATGTTGTTCTTTAAAAAATATTAACACAATTCAATGATGAACCTATTGCAAATGGACTCTACTTCAAGACCTGAACTTTAGCCACTTGTATGGAGTGATCCTAGTCATCGTCATCCTATCAATCCATGTACGTTTCAAAAGCTTATGTTGCAAGCTCAAACACCACCAGAAGTTGCAGGTGCATGGCCCGTCATAGGGCATTTGCCCATACTAGCAAAATCCTGTCTTCCTCACAGGACCTTCGCGTCCATGGCAGACGAGTACGGGTCATTCTTTACCATTAGGCTCGGCTTTTTCCCAGCCATAGTGGTTAGTAGTTCCAAGATAGCCAAAGAATGTTACACCAAGCACGACCTCACCCTCACGTCTCATCCTTAGCTTTTGGCCACTGAAGTTATGGGCTACAACTATGCCTTTGTGGTGTTGGCTCCTTACTTTGGAAATGCTCTCTATCTAGAGTATTTAGGTGTTTTGATTAAAGATTTACTTGCCATCTGCAAATTAGCAACTAGCTTGATACTGTCTGGACTTGTATGCATTGCAAATTAAGTGCATGTCATCTATTCAAACTATATTAGTGAACACAATTATGAACACCAAAAAAGAGTCAAAGATACTTTACTAAATAAAAAGAACGGGATTTACTTATAGTTAAGGCAATTCAATATGAGAAAATAATGAAAGTTATTGCTATCATTCTCGGAGAAAATTGCGAATAGCCAAAGGGAGTGATATTCAATGCATCACAACACCTACAAAAATTGATGACAAATTGGCTTGCCAAGTTTCTATCTCTTCCTTGTTTGCGATTTAGGGTTGTCTTGTCTTTCTTTCAAATTTTGTCCCTTCATTAAATCATAAAACTAACCAACCATGAGGGGTGGGTGTAATGCATGAGAATGATGGGGGCGAAGTTGGCCTTCATAGTGGTGAGGAATAGGAGAGCAACTATGAAATGTGTTGTCGAGGAGCGAGAGTGCATATATGCATAATCACAAGAAATATAAACGTGAAATGTGTTATTTGAAATGTAATGGATTGGATATATTGCATGTTGTAATGGATAAATAAAATATAGCAAGAAGTAGCTACTAAATAACTTGCTTTAGGACAATCAAATGGTATAAAATTCGAGTCATCTGTGATTACATTCAATTAAGTGGGTCAAAAAAGGCTATAGTTTACTAAGTGGTTGCATATTTTGAGGGATTGGATAAGATATAGAAAGAAGTAACTGCTATACTCACTATGGGATAGCCAAATAGCATAAGATCTTAATCATCTGTGATTAGAACATCAACTTGTCATGTAATGGCCATGAAAGTGATTTGAGTGTCTACCTCACAAGGGACAACAACATAAAAAATCTCCTCTTCCTTCAAGACCTTTCACATGCAACCACACCAATTAACAAGCCTCATGTCATTGGTTATTATTTTCATTCATCTCAATCTTAATCGAATAAAATCCTCAATTAAATATTTTTCTAATTTTCTAATTGCTTTTTTGTTTTTGTTATTTTGGGAAAAAAAAGTAAACGTAGTCTTCAAGTTTGATTCAAAAAAAAAAAAAAAACCGAAATCAAAGTTTGGTGTAAGCGAAGGCTAAGAAGATGGCGTGGAATGAGCTGTTCGGTGAGTCGGCTCCTCGGCTCAATCGCCCCGCCAGTCGACCCTTCTATGCCCGTCCCCACGTCAAGTGGGATGATGACGGGTATTTCGGCCCTGGCGGCGCCGAGCCAGCTTGGTCTTGCTCCCGATTTGGCGCCTTCGATGCCAGGCCCACCTGGGGCCGGGACTGAGTGATGCGTGATGGGGTGAGTGATTCTCAAACATATATTTTTTCTTTTGGAATTTTTCTGGCTAAGTGTATGGAGTAATGTATACGGGGAAGAAACGAAGAGAAATAAGAAAACATAGAACGGTCTCATTCCAAGGTATAAAGGCCACACCACCAACTGAGGATGAGGATCGAGATCTACAAAGTTCACCACTAATGCTTAAAGCTTCCACCAACCAAGGATAAAGGACTTCGGAATAGGAGAAGCTCACCACCAAAGCCTAAAGATTCCACCAGCCAAGGATAAAGGGCTTCTTGGCTCACTACCAAGGAGTGATCTACGCTTCAATGATAAAGAAACTGAAATGAGTTATCCACTCTCCGAAGGAGTTCACTCAAGTAGAGGAAATCTTACCATTTTCATTCATAAAATTCGCATCTCCCATACATTGAATAATTTTCCCCTATTTATAGGAGGATTTTACCCTTAGGAAATATTAAAAGCAAACTTTAATGATCTAGGAACTTAAACCTTCGACTCTTGAGCTACATAAAAATAAAGACACCTAGGAAATTAAGAAAAGCCTTTATTAACACAAGAACTAAATGCCTTTAATCTTTGGCCTTCCACATTCTTGAACCTTTAACTTTCCGTATTCTTGAACTTTATTCTTGAACCTTTGGCTTTCCATATTCTTGAACCGCATTCGTGAACCTTTAGCCTTCTCAAAATTCGTGCTCCTCCATTGACCAGAAAATAATCATCCTAAAACTTTATCAATTGGTCATACAAGACATCTAAAATGGCATCCCATTGATATTTATCGATATATCACAAAGTACTGATAAGTAATTAACATTATTCATTTAAAATGATCTATTGAAGTACATAATGCCCAATTTCTTTATTGGCTTTAATTAAGTATCGATGGTTCTGAGTTGGTCGATGGAGCTACGTTGGATGCTCCCGTATCATCCTTCCCAGGTTGCTTGAGATTTGTCTTCAAATCTAGAAGGTTTTCATCCTCTAAGTAAGGAGAAAGGTTTCCCACGTTGAATGTTGCCAAAACTCCAAATTCCCCAGGAAGGTCAATCTTGTAAGCATTGTCACCAATTCGCGCAATAACTTTAAAGGGACCATCAGCTCTAGACATGAGCTTGTTCTTTCATCAAAATGGAAATCTCTCCTTCCTCAAGTGAAGCCATACAAGATCACCCGGTTGAAATTGAGTCTTCTTGTGATGTTGATTAGCTTTCTTCTTGTAAGATTTGTTGGCCTTTTCAATCTTGGATCGAATATGTTCATAGAGCCTCTTCATTGATTCAGCTCTTTTCTTGCCATCAAAGCTTACTTGAGAGTTAGATGGAATTAGAATCAAATCAATGGGTGTGAGAGGATTAATTCCATACACAACTTCAAATGGCGATCGACTAGTTGTATAACTTGGTGATTGGTTGTAAGCAAATTTAGCATGTGCAAGTTTTAAATTCCAATCTTTTAACGATTTACTCACCATACCACGAAGAAGAGTGTTTAGAGTACGATTTGTTACCTCCATTTGACCATCAGTTTGGGGATGACAAGTTGTGCTGAATAAGAGTCTTGTACCAAGCATTCTCCATAGAGTCCTCCAAAAGTAGCTTAAGAACTTGGAATCATGATCCGACACAATGGTCTTTGGTACTCCATAAATGCGAATAATCTCTTTGAAATATAATTCAGCAATATGAGATGCATCATTGGTCTTGTGACATGGCACGAAATGAGCCATTTTAGAGAACCGTTGACGACCACCATGATAGCATCTTTTCCTCTTTGAGTGCTTGGTAGAGTCACAATGAAATCCATGCTATCTTCCCAGGGCTGCAATGGTACCAGAAGTGGAGTACACAAACCTTGATGGAAATGACTTTTTGATCTTTGACAAGTTGCACACCTTGAGATGATAGCATGCACATCTCCACTCATCTTTGGCCAATAGAAATGCTCTTGAAGAACCTCAAGAGTTTTGCTAATACCAAAATGACCAACGAATCCTCCACCATGCGCTTCTCGAATAAGTAATTCGCGAAAAGAACGCTTCGGCACACATAATTGATTTCCTTTAAAAAGAAATCCATCTTGCAAATAATATATACCTTGAACTCTCTGCTTGCAATTATTGATGATGTATTCCGCATCTTTAGAATAAAGTTCTTTCATTGATTGAAATTCGAGAATCCTAGAGTTCAGAACAGCAAGCATAGAGTATCTTCTCAATAAAGAATCTACTACAACATTAGTGTGCTTAGGTTTATATTTTGAAACAAAAGAAAATGATTGAAGAAATTCCACCCATTTTGCATGTCTCGAATTAAGCTTGCCTTGGCCGCTAATAAACTTAAGCGCCTCATGATCAGAATGAAGGACAAATTGCTTTGGCCTCAAATAATGACTCCAATGATCAATAGCTCGGACAATGGCATAGAACTCTTTGTCATAAGTTAAATAATTCCTCTTGGAATCGGATAACTTCTCGCTAATATATGCCAATGGTTTTCGTGCTTGCACCAGAACAGCACCAGTACCAACTCCACTTGCATCACACTCAACTTCAAATACTTTATCAAAATCAGGAAGTGCAAGAATAGGGGACTCACAAAGTTTCTGCTTGATTATCTCAAAGGCGTTTTGAGCAGCCTTTGTCCATTCAAAAGCACCATTCTTCATGCATTCAGTTATAGAAGCCATGATGGCACTAAAGTTTTTAAAAAAATGTCGATAGAAAGAACAAGTCCATGAAAACTTCTTACATCAGAAATAGACTTCGAAACCGGCCAAGTCTTCATAGTGTCCACCTTGGTTTGATCAACAGAATTCCATCTTTGGAAACCACATAACCAAGAAACACAATGCTTAAAGAGAAGAACTCACATTTCTCCATTTTAGCATACAGTTTTTGATCTCTCAAGACATTGAAGACCTATTTTAAATTAGAGATATGCTCCTTCTCATTCCTGCTATAAACAAGAAAATCGTCGAAATAAACAACGACAAATCGACCAATAAAGGGATGAAGAACCTCGTTCATAAGTCTCATGAAGGTACTCGGAGCATTTGATAATTCGAATAGCATAACCAACCACTCATAAAGGCCTCCCTTGGTCTTGAAAACCGTCTTCCATTCATCACCTTCTCGCATTCTGATTTGATGATAACCACTCTGCAAATCTATTTTTGAAAACACAAAAGAACCATATAATTCATCAAGCATAACCAACCACTCATAAAGGCCTCACTTGGTCTTGAAAGCCGTCTTCCATTCATCACCTTCTCGCATTCTGATTTGATGATAACCACTCTGCAAATCTATTTTTGAAAACACAGAAGAACCATATAATTCATCAAGCATATCATCAAGTTTAGGTATAGGGTACCCATACTTTACAACCCATCAAAGAACGAAAATTGAGAATCTGGATTCACAACGACATCCATTACAACTGTCTTGAAATTAGATATTTCCGTTGACTTGATTAATAAATTCAATCATTCAATCATGAATGCATCCATTCATTTCTGAATATAATATGCTTATATCATCACCATTACATGAACGACATATGGTAGGTTGATGACATTATCTCGTGAATGATAACCTAATTCATCTTTGTCATATTCATATATTTAGATCTCAAAATTTAAGGAAATTTAAGGTTATTCAAGTGGAAATGTGTATAATATTCAGTCTATCATATTCAAAGGGGAGATAATATACACTCACTCTTTTATCAATTTGATTAGTGTTTACAGATCTATTTCAATTGTCTCGATAAGACTTGGCATCGCCGCAATATTTCAATTTCTTAGTAACTTGTTAGTTGTTGGCGCATTTTGACTGAAAATTTGTTGAAACAGACCCATAAAAGTTGAATTTTTTATGTTATTTATCCAGAACTACAAGTTAACTGAATTAAAGATCTGAAACGTTTTTAAGTTGATTGTAAAAGGTTGTGAATTTATGAGTCATACTTGTAAATTTGTGGGTATGTATAGTATTTAAAAATACCATTAACTAAAAGTAACTGAATTTGGGCATAGACAATTATGAATAATGTGAAACATAAGCTATCAAGCACAATTCAGTTCCCAAAACCCATTTGCCGATACAAATCTAAATTTATTTAAGCTTATGAAGTTGTCATATCAATATAGCTTAAATAAATTTAGATTAGTGCCGACAAATGGGTTTTAGAACTAAATTGTGTAGGCCAGCTTATGTTTTTCTAAATTATCATTCAACAACTTTTATTTGTTTCTATTATAGATGTCTTCAATTTCAATTTATGAATTTTTATTTGTGCGACTTACTAGTTCTCTCCCATTACGTTACCAACTAGTTATGATTTATCAAGTCTCATTTGAGCTATATACCAATGCTTACTTGGTTTTCTTTTGACCTTTAAACATATGACAATCTTTTTATTATTCGTGTTTCTAATCTCTAAAAAGCTAGCTGCAGAATGTGCACATCTATGTAAATTATTTGAAGATATCAAATAATCTCCCCATTTGGATGATCCAAATTAAGGTCTTGTGATCAAATTAATCGTATATAAATCAGAGAACAAAAATTGATTATTTTCGTACGAATTAATAGATGTGATATTGAGAATCTTGATTCACAGTGACACTATCAGGAGTGTTGATGTCCGAGTTGCCTCCTGGCCCATCCACGTATCCGATGGGCAACCCATCAAAACCTTGCAAGGAACCAATCCTATTGCCGTTTGCCATTCTGCTGGCCACCACATCTGCTCAATTGTCTGCGCATCCCTAGAGGGGACTTTTTTCGAGGCCTCCAATCATACAGGACAAGTCATTTTCTCCCATAAGCATCATTCGGAGTTCTATATTCTTCAATGGCTATAACACTGGGTGTTATCTCCTGTCAATGATGGTTATTGTGTTTAGTCTGATTGGCATCTCATCCAAAAGTCATGCATGGACAAGGTTTACCTTGTTTGTGATGTGGGTGGCCTTAATATTATCCATGGTCACATTTTTGATGCCTATGGTCCTGTTGAGTAAGGAAGGAGAAACAGAGGACGGAAAGTTAAGGTTATTCATGTAAAAAGGGGAGTTGCAGTCGTTGCATGGTTGGTACTAACGGGGGTAATTTCATTGGATCATATTTTTAAGTTCTTTGCGTGAAAGATCTGTTTGTTTTTTTTTTTTTAGGGGGTCTGAAGACATACGAATCTTTTATGCAAAGAACCTGAAAATCTAACCCGATAAAATTACCCCCATCAGTACCAACCATGCAACGATCGCAACTCCCCTTTTTACATGAATAACCTTAACTTTCCATCCTCTGTTTCTCCTTCCTTGCTCAACAGGACCATAGGCATCGAAAATGCGGCCATGGATAATATCAAGGCCACCCACATCACATATAGAGTAAACCTTGTCTATGCACGACTTTTGAATGAGATGCCAATTAGACTAAACTCAATAACCATCATTGATAGGAGATAACACCCAGTGTTACAGCCATTGAAGAATTTGAACTCATGCTTATGGGAGAAAATGGCTTGTCCCTATAATTGGAGGCCTCGAAAAAAAGTCCCCCCCTGAGGGATGCGCAAACAATTATGCAGATTTGGTGGCCAGCAGAATGGCAAACAATGATAGGATTAGTCCCCGGCAAGGTTTTGATGGGTTGCCCATTAGATACGTGGATGGGTTAGGAGGCAACCCCATGAACATCAACACTCCTCACTCTTGATAGTATCATTATGAATCCGAATTCTGAGCCGGAGGGGACGAGGGAGTCGTAACTACTTGATGTTGTGCACGATTTTGCGCCTAGGTATTAGAGTAGATGTTGTAGGAGCTTGTATAGGTTGTGAAAGTGGAAGTTAACCCCGACCTTGACATTTTTTTGTTAGTAGGTCATGTAGGAGTTTCTTTTGTAGTAAGTTTGTACATATCATACTCCTCGAGTTAATATGTTAATAAAAAATTCGTAGTTTGTGAAAAATTGTTGTGTTTTTACAATCCCTATTTTTGATGATTGACTGAGAGTGTATTTAATTCACTTCTACATGGGTTTAATCAAAAGATTAAAAGAATGGGTCAGCAACGCTTCCTAGGACGTCGCATTTCTAATCGACCGCCAAGGAATGTGCATGTACTCGGGGTTCAGGGCATGACATCCCCACCTGAAACGGTATCAGAACCTGATCAAGGTCTGAAGTGATAAGGTACGATGAGTAATGGGATAGTTAATAGAAAAAACATTTTCCTTGTGACTGATTGATTTGTACGAGTCACTCAAATTTCTAATTTCGTGTTAGAATTGGAAAGTAGGTTTCTGTAAAAACCCTGCGAGATGAGTGAAGAGCCCCTTGGAGAAGGGCTGTAGTAACTATGACAGGTGCCAGAGGGAGGGCACCAAGACAAACGAGTGCTAGAGGTAGAGCGTCAGCTCCAACTTGTACAGGGGAAGAGTATTGCCTCAGGCTGGTGCTGGCAGAGGAGCACTGGGCGATCCTAGGTTGGATGGGATCATGCAGGCGTCAGAAACTCTAGGGAATATGATCAGTTAGCAGGCTCAAAACAAGCTACTGCTACCACCTCTGCCATTGCGGCCGCGAATGTCGTTGCTGCTGTCGCTGCCGAACTTGCTGAAGTCCCACCAAGAAATTCGTTGCTACTGTCGCCGCCACACCTGCTGAAGTTCCACCAGGAAATGGGAATGGTGAACAACTCATGCATAGCTATGTAAAGCAATTCCTGAAACTAAAACCGCCAAGGTTCACTGGAGTGGGCAATCCGGAAGCTACAACCTTTTGGATCCAAGAACTAGAGAAAGTCTTCGCACTCCTAAGGTGCTCTAAAGAAGACAAGGTAGTCATAATTGTCTACCAGTTGCAAGGTAATGCGAGTACTTGGTGGGAAGCCACCAAAAGGAGAGTATTTCCCAAAGATACGGTCCTAGAGTGGGATGCCTTCATTGAGGCCTTCTACGGAAAGTACTTTTCAGATTGTGTACGAGAGTAGAAAATGGCTGAGTTCCAACGTCTCCATTAGAGTTAGATGTTCGTGGACCAATAGGAAGCAAAGTTTGCTGAGTAGTCCAAGTACGCACCGAGATGGTCTAAGATTAGAGATCAAGGCCCCGCTAGTACCACTGAATCTCAAAGATTATGATGAGTTGTACGAGAGGGCCCAGTTGATAGAGAATAATTTGAACGAACGGGCCGCTACATTTGGGTCACGGTTTGTGCCCAACAAAGATAGCAACCGGTTTGGGAAGAGGCCGATGATGGGAGGAAAGTATTCCATTCCTCCCAACTGAAATGGTGGAATTGGGAAGTCAACACCCAACTCAAATGGCAAGTCATGCAAGTACCACCCCCTCGTCATCAATTTTCTGTACTGTTCTGGCAGAGCACTTGCACTGTAACACTAGATATGAGTAGTCTAAAAAGAAAATTTGAAGTACAAAAAGGACTAACATAACGGTCCCAGTATTTTCAAAAGCAAAAGAAAACAAAAAAGAAACCTTGCAGATGGCAAGGTTCCCATGACCTGATCAAATGGTTTGAAAGGCTCTCCCAAGAAGAATGTGATCTCCAGACCAGCTAAATCCTTGAGATCAGAAGCAAATGGAGCATAATGGAATGGATAGTACCTAAACAAGCTTGTATACAACTTTCAATAATTCAAATAAAAAAATAGGCTAATAAAAACTAGTGTAGCATGAAAACCAAATTGCAACTTAATAGTAGCACTGACAGTAGGGAAATCATAGTGTGGTAATTCAATACATTTCAAGTAAAGCTACCCAAAAAATGAAGCATGCAGGATTCATCTGACTAAACAAAATAATAAGATTTTTGCTCAATATCCCAGCAGGAGGTCTTCAAAGTACCGTCCAATACGCACAGTTTATAAGCACATTCTAGGCAATGGAATCAGATAATTGCTATTAAAAGGCATGTGAAGATGGATCAGTATTGTTTCTTGCAGACCTTAATGGTAAAACTCACCATTGCCAGGATCAAACACCTTGGTAATAATACCAACAGACCCAACATAAACCTTCGACGTATTTCAAAACCTGCAAAGCAGAAATGCCATCAACCATTAACCTCGATACAAAACTGCAGTTGTAATAATCAGACAGGTAGGAAAATACTAGCAATTGAGAACTTCACAAACAAAAGAAATTAACAGTTATCCAAGGGCAAATGTACTGATGAGGCCACACAATCTATAAGAAGGAACTGTGGCCGAAACTGAAGCATCCGACAATGAGGAAGTCATCCAATTGATAAGTCCATGATATATCTTGACGATGCTAAAGAGGTAGGAAGATAATAGCAATCTAGGACTTCACAAACAAGAGAAATTAACATTTTTCCAAGGGCAAATGTATTGAAGAAGCCACACAATCTGGAATGAGGAACTGAAGTGAAACTGAAGCTTCTGACAACGAGAACTCATCCAATTAATAAGTCCATGACATATATTTACAATGCAAAAGATAGGCACTGTCAACATGAAAAATCCAATTAAGTATCGTACCCACAAAAATATCAAGTCACAAGGAAGCTGCCACTCTTTTCTATCACACTCAAATTTGACACCTAGTGGCATATGCATTTGAACCATGCAAAGACCAAATGCAACCACATAAGCATCTACTTGAGATACGTCAAAACATCTATTTGCTCTAGTAGGATTCAGATGGTACCAGCTTAGTTCACCAAAAACTATTTTGAACAAATGATGGAGCCAGAATGTTCCAGCTTAGTTGACCAATACGCTTTTACCCAACAATAAAAAGAAAAGCTAATGCCCCAATAGCAACATTTCTTCCAGAATATCTAACTGTCATACTTAAAATTGTCTAAGATAAGCAGAAGAATAAATTAGCCTCATCAAAGACTGGATAAAATGTTCTACTCTGTCTAACATGACCTGGACACGAGAAAGAAATTAAAACTCCTCATCAAAGACTGTCAATACGTTAAATTTTACAAGAAACGAATAGACTAATGGATTCACACAACCATCACAAACTAGGATTTGTTGGATTTTCTACCAAAACCTTAAAACATATATATATATATATATATATATATATATATATATATATATATATATATGAAAAAATAGACTCTGCATATACCAACTGATTTGAGGTGTTCACTAAATAAAATCAAATTTGCAAGGAGTTAAAACAACAATATAAGAAAAAACGCAAAATATAAAATGTCTTTCCAAAAACATACTGACAGCAAATAGTTATGGCAGCTAAAAATAACTAGAAAAGCCTTGTGGAAACCACATCCTAAAGAAGAAATAAACTCTTCAACAAACAAGAACTTGTAACCCGAACAACTAGTATTACTAGTATTAGAGCAACCAACCCATAAATTCATCATCCAACCACAACATTACCCAACTGGAAACTGCATATCAAATGATGCATAATGAAACTAACTCGCCTGCTTCAGTAAGGTAATCTCCCATGGCAGTGAACTCCCTCCTATAAACTATCACTAGTAAATTGATAGCACCCTGAAGAACAGAAAGATGCACAATGAGCATTCTAAGTCCGCATAATTAGTGAGCACACAGAATAAACCCGAGCAAAACCATCAGGTTAGCATGAAATCGTGTCTCTGTTAGGCGAAAAGTTGTGAACATCTTAGTTCGCGATTGCTGCCACGCATAATAGTGATCTGATCAAAGGACTTAGATGTGACATACCTCCCTAATCTCCAATGTAGGCATATGTGGAAGGAAGTCATTGCCAACGAAGAAACATAAAAATACAAAATCATCCACTACCCTTTCAAAATCAATCTCGAACAGAGGATTTGGTATGTCCAGATCATGCTGCAAGTACTCCTGGAGTACCCAAATGTTGAGGAACTGCCACATTACAAACAGTCATACAAAAGAAAAGCAGGGAATAAGAGACTGAACATGAAATCAGAGTTCAACAAACCTGATATTTCTTCTTGTGGATAGGAATATCGTTTAACATATCATCAGCAGTCTTGCCACGACATTCAGCAGCCAGGTGACCAACTTGGCCGCACTGAAAACATTTCTCCTGTTGTCCTGGAAAAGTGACCACCTGCAGATTTTTTGGAGAGAAAAAAAAAAGGACACCAGAAAATGAGATCCTGCTGCATCCCACAACCCAAAATGGAAAATTGGATAATCTATTTATCTCTCTGAGAACTGAAAAGTGAATCTCATGTGTCACAACGAAAGCATAATCAGGTCAGCATCCTGATTATAGTGAACCAAATTAGATAGTAACTCAGCAGAATCTAAAGGTAACCAGCCGAGAAGAGGGAAAGCTATTAGTACAGAGGCAGAGTGCAAAACAAATTTACCAGGCCATAAAGACAGTGCGGAGTGTTCGGATCAAAACCACGAAGATTCCTTTGCAATCATATATATGACAAAATCTTGTGCTCTCCTTCCTCAGAGGAACATTTGCATCAGAAAGAATAACCTTCAAGAATCATCCAATGCAGCCGCATAAATAAATTTAGAGAGAGAGAATCCTGAAAACAGAGTTTTACCCCAATAGGGATGAATTACTCCATGGGCCAGGAATTATCCAATGTGAAAGGCACTAAGAAAGCAAATGCTAAATAAGATGTCAACAAACCTTTGTCTGCTGCCAGCCAGGATAACGAATTAATCTCACTCGTATATAATATTGAAGTGCGACAGAAAGAACAGCCATGAATTGTGTGCCGGGAGTAATGACATTTGAGTCGCAAGTTTCTGGCTTTTCCTTGGGAGCAAGAATTTGACCCTCAGCCTCAAATTCTTTCCTCAACCGTTCCTCTTCAGCTTCCTGCATGATTGAAGTAGAGATAAAAATCTTCAAAATAATGTGATCATGATGATTATAATGGCAACTTGAGAAATCTTACCGCATCAGCTGCATCTTTTGCAACCCTAAAACGCCGAGAACGCTGTTGGTTCATTTTAGCTCTTGGTGCAACTCCGTCTGCATATTTTTCAGTTAGATTAATCTGCATGGTTGATATGGAGAATAGTAAAATACCGAAGCTTACCAATTGCCAGGTAAAGAAGCTTTCTCGGACGAACCAATGAGCAAACATGGTCAATATAATCAAATATTGCCTTAAAGACGTCATCATAGCTAGCAGGAGGACGCTGCGACGGCGAGGGAGGGCCAAAGGAAGAGCAGGCGATCCAGAGGGCCGCGATTGCGACGCTGTGGTGGAGGGCCGACGGCTGAGGCTTCAAAGATGTTCGAGTTTCATTGATCTGCTCAGATATCTTCGCACGCTCTCGCGTTGGGGGAGAAGGTGGTGTCGTGGGGGGAGGGGAGAGAGAGAGTAGGGAAGAAACCGAAAGGGAGAGAAAATATTGGAGAAAATATTGGGCGCCCGGATTTTGTGGGTGGCGTGGGGGATTGGAGAGAGAGAAATGGGGGAGGCCAAATGATTTTTGGGGATGAGCATATATTATGAATATAATTTTGAGAGGTTTTTGAGGAGAGTAACTTTTGAGCCGTAAAATTACTTTTATTATAAAAATAAATAAATGAGTTAAAAAATGATTTTTGAATATATTATGAATCTGACTTTCTCTTTCCGATAAATATCACAAAACTACCTTAACTAATACTTGACTAAACCAAGCTTATTTGGTAGAAACAACTTCGACATGACTATGCAGTGACATGCTGCACCACGAAACTAAAATGGCTTTTTTTAGACTCTTGTGATGCTTGTTTCAAGTTGGTTTCAAGTCATTTGGGAGACATCTAATGAAATTAGGTGAGATCATATAATTCTTGTTAACACCTAAATTTTAGCAATCCATTTAATTATTTATCGCATTAAAAAAATTAGGGATTAACTTTTAACCTCTAAGCAAAAATATTAATTAATTACATAGCATCCGGTGAGGGCAGCCCTAGTCAGCCCAGGCGAGGGTGACCCTCGCCCAATGTCGGCGAGGGCAGCTCTCGCCAAACACTTGTAATTGCAAATCTAGATCATATCACTTGATTATGATGTCTTAAAAGTGACTAATTATTTTAAATTTATAAGAGGCAGCCAGTTTCCTTAATAGCAATAAGCCTGTTTTTCAATTCACTAGTGCAAAACCGTACATCAGAATTTAAATTCTATGTTTCTTTGGAGCTTGAGGTGGGTTTAGCTAACCACGCATTCTTCATATGCATATTTCCTTACCATCCTCTGTTATCTCCCAACTCCTAAATCCCATTCAATACAAGTTGAAACCAAATTAGAATATTTAGGGGGCTCGACGTAATCCATGGGACAATCTCTTCTCTCTATTGTATAAAATGATCCCTCTAGAAGTGTAAAGAATTCGGACGCTTCCCCCCACTTTCTTCCATTTAATAATTTTAAGTAAGACTCTAATTAACGAATGACTTAAAATGCATTTATTGAACGTCCGCGTGAAAAGAATTTGGACGTTTCTGAGTACTGAGTACTGTTTTTCTCCAGCCGTGCACAACACACATATTGTAGGAGCACATGTTTTAATCTAAATTATTCAGCTGTAATCGGCATTTGATATTAAGCGGCTTGCTTTTATCTTGTTAAAGACCGATTGTTTATTATAGCGTCGAAACTACCCACATATATATAGATATATTAAATTTATACATTAAAAGTTCACACGTGTTTGATCTCGACAATCTATGAGACATCCTCACAAATCTTATGTCATTTTTAATTTGTGGTGTGCCCTAAAAAAGAGTAAATCTTGAAAGTGCTTAACAAAGACCCATGGTAACAGCACATTCCTATGTTCTATTATGAAACGCATGCCAGTTTTGTTTAAAAAGTTAAATTAGAAATGTTGGGAATTCCAAAGATAATAAAAACAAAATAAAAAAGCAAGCCCACACTGGCTTCTAATCAAACAAATCATTTTGTAGACGGCCCTAATCCACTCATACCATCATTTCTTTCCTACAATATCATAAATCCAACGTGATGCCCCAACTTTATACATACATACATACATACATACATACATACATACATACATATATAGATATATAGATATATACACATACATACCCCAACTTTATACATACATACATACAATTCGAAAGGATGTAATTGTGTAGGAAAAATTGATGTAATATCTTTTTTAGTAAGTCATAACAATTCGAAAGGAAGATTTATGGATACCACCTTTGGAGGAAATATGGTTCGCATGTAGTATGTAGCAGCATATGTGACCTATCTTCATAATCGAAACTTCTCAAGTTTTTAAAATATTTCCATTTCTTTTTTGCTCGCTCTTTTTTATGTAATGTATGTGATAATCTTCACAATTACTAGTCAAGTTGAAAAAGAAAAAAACTATTCGCATGAAATGATACTTATCATAAATATTGGTACAAGTTGGATAGATTTGGCTCTATAAAATTTAGAATTTCAATAATAATTCTAAAGATCACATCAATCCAAGTTTAAAATAGGCATCTTGGCTTTACCCAAATGAGCTCACGAGGAATAGGAATGATTTGAGATGTCAATAATATCCACTAAAATACTTCAAATGTACTTACCAAGACACTTAACAAAAAGCCCCATAATAAAGAAATGGTAAGTTAGGATTTAGATTTCTACTAAATGTACCCGCCAAATTTGAATGCTTAGTTATTGCAACTCAATTTTTTCAATATGTTTTAATCCATAAGTTTCATTTTTTTGGGGGGACATTCTAACATTTTGACACAAAAATATGTAAGTTGTACTATGGTGGTAACTTATACTCATGATTTCCATATGTTGATGGTGTAGCCCAAAATTAAAACCTATTATGTGTGGTCCTTCATATGGGAAAAAGAAACCCCAATTCTATTATGCTCTTTAACTACATAGGAGGGGCAGAAAATTGCTCACGCAAGAATAAATTTATTTTTTGTGTATATATATATGGGCAATATGACACATCGCACACATAGTAATAATGCATGTAAAAATTCCAACTTGAGTTTTGAATTTTAAAAAGAAAATTGCAATTTAGCATTTATAATCTTAGGGCCTAACATAATCGCAATTAATTTTTTTTCCTTTTTTTATGATTCTAGTAAACTTGTTCAATCAATCACAATCAAATCACAATCACACCTACTATTTTGCAATTTTTATAATGATACACACATATCATTAACGAATGACCTAAAACTATGTAATGTGATATTAAGTTTTTTAATCAATATTTTTACACCTAGCATTAGCTTTTGGACTTAGTAGTTCCACTTGATTATAAAATATAGGAACGAAAAGTAGTTTTATGTGATATTAAGTTTTTCGATCAATATTTGATGGGCTTTGATAAATAAAAAATTGAAATCAGTTCGTAAAACATAAGAGGAAATGAGTAATTACACTCCAACTAAGCAAAAAAAAAAAAAAAGATTCAACGGTATGGGGAAGGGCTTGTAGTGATGGATGACTTGGTTAGACTTCTTTCGAAAACCATAGCTAATGTAGTCGGACGTCCAGGGAGTATGGGGAGTATAGTCGGCTTTGGCTCTGTCGAGACTCGCGGATGCGAAAGAAAAAGTTCGTATTCGGCGTCGGAGGAGAAGTCTAAACAATTTGACTTTCTATCTCTCTCTTTTTTGGTCTTTATAAAGCAAATTATTTCATGAAATTCTTTTCACCTAATCTAATATGCTCACGCATCATTGGGATTCTAGTTTAAGAGTTTAACTTTTTCTAATCTTTTTGGTCTTTAGAAAATTATTTTTGGTATTATTACATGAGTGCAAGCCCATTCTCAATCCATGCCTTATTTGGATTATCATTAATCACTAATCAATCTTAGGAAATAGTAGGAGGTGAGTGAATGGGGGTATGCGGGTGAGGCCGGTTCATTCTTTCTGAATTCTTGATTTTGTTTTGTTACCTCAAATGAATACTAAATTTTCAATTGACCAAAATCTACTAAAGTCATTGGTAGTATGCATCACTATATTAATGATGTTGTTGGAGTTGGACGGATTTGATCTCAGTAATAAATTGTTGAGAACAAGAGTTGGATATATGGAAGAGAAGAGATAATTTACTCTAATACTTCCTAATACTTCCTAATATTGCACCGTAGGCACTCTATTTTATTAAACTTTTTGATGAAATTTATTGTGAATTTGATTTAATCCAATTCTAGACTAAACTAAGAAGCGTTTCTGCCCCAAAATTCCTTTTTAATTGGTAAATAAATATTTGACAGATCCCTTCGTGAGAGGATTTTTCTTTGTAATTAAGTAGCAATAATTCTCCTATACATTTAACTTTTTCTCCTTATGAAATTTGGGATCCACCATGTGCTCTAATCATTAGAGAGAGTTTTCTTTTCTTTATAATAGGAATTCCCCTTTTCTTTATATTTGTATGATGTATGAATGTGCCATAGATGAGCACTTTTCAAGGAAAAATACGAAAAAAAAAAAAAATCCTAATGCAAATAGGATTAGAAAATTCTTTTGTTGTATGGATTGGATCAATTGAATTGCAAACATAAACCATTCTAGAACTTCCCTTTCCAATTCACGGGGAGAACATTTTTAATAAGTGTTTTCTTTTTATTTTTTCATTTCCCTTTACTTGCCCTTTCGTCATCCCACGGGCATGTTAGGGGGTGCATGACAACCAAATTTCTGTTCTAGAAATAATTTTTCTATTCTAGAAATAATTTTTCTATTCCAGACTTGTTTTCCGGAATAGAAACATGTTTGATAAACCTACTCAGTTTTTTTATCCCTAGAATAGATTTCTATTCCAAAAATTGATTTAGAAGAGAAATCAGAAATAATTTCTCCCATTAAACCCTAATTTCAGTGAGTCCTCCCTCATCTCCTCTACGTCTCTGCCTCCTCCTCCTCCTTCTCTGCCTCTCCTCATTTTATTAAAAATAAAAAAAATAAAAAATATATATTCATTTTATTCATTTAAAAATAAAAATAAAGTTATTTAAAAAATAATTTATTTTTATTTATCATTTTTTTAGTTCATCAAAAATAAATTTAATAAATTTATTTTATTTTCAATTTTTATTCACTTTAAAATAAATTTATTTGTAAAATAAAATAAAATAGAATAAATAAAATAAATTTATTTTTGAGGATATTTTTATTTTAAAATAAAATCATATTTTTAATTTATTTTTTATGATTTATTTTATTTTATTTTATTTTATTCTTTATTTTTTTGTTACTAAATCGTTTTTATTTTTATTTTTATATTAAAGGTCGTCGTTCGTTGCCTTCATTGTTCGAAAAGGAAGAAATTTTATGTCATTATCAAATGAATTTCTATTTTTAGAGTAAAAATTTTGTGTTGTTATCAAACGGTTATTTTTGCTTAGAAACTCTTCTAGAAATAGAAATAGAAAAATCTATTTCTGTTCCAGAAACTATTTTTAAACGAGGAATGGTTGTCATGCACGCCCTTAGTCATGCGGAAAAATAACTTCTTGTTGTGGTGTAAGAGAAGTAAAAAAAAATAATGAAAATAATGAATAGGTAGTTTTGAGCAGGGTGGTTCACTATCAATGAGTACTCATTAATACATTTACTTCAATATCCTTAAGTACTCATCATCCTGACAATGTATTATATGCCAATTGATTTGTTTGAACCTGTATATACTTCTACAAATTACCAAAATCTGGATTCACGCGACAAGTATTTGTTGGCAAATCGGGTACTCGGGTACTCTTTAGCTGACTTTTTACTCTTTTAAAAAAAAAAATCGGAAACATATGCACACAAATACAAATATTGTGTGTTTTGTGCTATTTCTTTGTTTGGTCATCAACTTTTGTTTGGTTTGGTCTAGTAAAATCCTAATGGGAAATGTCTCTCTCTGCTATTACCTTTTTAAATAACTTGAACATGTTTTCTCCTTCCTCCACCGCGTGAATACCAATTCGAATTAATATAGTGGTCCATACGGTGAGAGCGGAAGGGAGATCGCTTTTGGTTGGTTTTTTTTGGTGCAAAGTAGATAAGTCAAAAAAGTTCATCCATTATTATTAATCCATAATTCGAGCGAGAGGAGGCATGCGAAGGAGATCGGACGGCTGGAGATGAGCCTCACAACATTCTTCGGATGGCTTAATCTTTCAATAATAAAATAAAATATAAATTATTAAAAAAAGCTTAGCCTTTGTAATGATTGCGTTGAGGACAAAATTTGTATCCCTCGTAAACGTCCAACTCTCTCTGAACCAACCTATTCTCTCCTCTCTTCCTCTTCTCTCTTATCCACTGCAAGACTGCAGCAATCTTAAAGTCCATTAAAGTCCATTAAAGTCCAAGTCTGCATTTAATTTTGCTAGCTATGAAACCCTTCTCTTTACTTCCAGTTATCTGCAGGAAGAAGGCCTTCTCTCGAGAGAGAAGAAAATATTGGGCGGTCCGAGACCTCCACGGCCGCCCCTACTCCGGTGCTCGCTCGCTTCTCTCTTCGGGCTCGTTGCTGCTCCGTCGTTCGTTCCGGTGTTCCCGAGATCACAGATGCAGCACGCGGAGGAGAAGCAGGCCTCTTCGAGCTCCCCTCAACGTTGGCAAGCGTCGCCCGCCAAGCGAGACCCCCACACACCGGAAGGCTCGGAGGCGAGGTTGCTGGAGAAGAAAGGTTGAGCCCCTCCACCTCCGCTGGTTGCTTCCATCGCCCCCCACCCTGACGCCGACACCGCCGACGCTCCTTCGCCTCCCTCTCGCGACGTCCGCTCTGCTCTCTCTCTCTCCCCCCTCCGCGAAGTCGTGCCTCTCTTCCAGCGAAACGCGATGCCGACGGCCCTCCACCTCCGCCTCCGCCGGTTGACTCCGTCGCCCTCGACTCCGACGCCGACGCCAACACCGATGCCGCCTCCTCCCCTGAACCCGACTTTGACGCCGACACCCCTCCGCCAGTTGCTTCCGTCGGCGTCAGAGTCCGTCGCCTTCGACTCCATCGCATCCTTCTACTCCATCCACACAACGCCATCGCCAGACACCCCACTCTCCCTCCCCCTCTCTCAGCCAATTTCGCTGCACCACACAAACCCATCACCGCCAGCCAGAACCCCCCCACCCCCGTCGCCGGAATTCTCGCCGCCGCCGTGTCGGGGGTCCCAGGTCCCGCTCCCCCCTGGCCGAGTGTGCCAATCTCCGCCCCGTCGCCGCTTCGCTGCGTCGCCGGTTCCGATCCAACTGGCCGGAGCTCGCCGGACGTTTCTTCCGTCGGGACTGGGGACCAACTCTGCCCGCTCTCGCAGAGTCGCTGCTGCTCGTCCTCGCGCAATCTGCTCTGACTCATTGTCGCGAGGAGTTGTTGCGCGGAATTGTGGAGAGTTTGCCGAGCTGTAGCTGAGTAACCGTTGCTCCTCGCCCTCGTCGCCTGAGACCACAGCTTTTAAGCCTTTTTGGGTCACGATCAGGTAAAGTGGAGCCCAGGTTCTAAACGGTTTTTTTGAATTAGAGTGGGGAAATGAGTTGATCTTTACATTTGCCGTGTGTGCCCTCTTTGATCGTAGTCTCAATCGCGTGGAGTAATGCATGCTTAGTCCAATTGATATTTGATCAAACTTAGCTGCTGTTTGGAGTTGAAGGGATTATTCTTGATTAAGATTCTGGAATTTTTTATTAAGGAGGGAAAGTAATGTCATTTTAATGCTAGCTCACCAATTAAGGTTAGGAGGCGATTTCATGCTTAATTACGATCCGAATCGCGAATCTTGTCATGAGGTGATGTTAGCCGGATGGTGGGTGTTTGCCGTTTAGATTTAGTTTTGCCTAATTGCACGATTCAATTAAGAAATGACTAGTTGGTTTGGATTATTGGTACTTTGGCAAAACACTATTGAGGATTGTCTGATTGGTGCCAGTACATACAAGAAAAGAATGGGTACGAGTTCGGAGAATTCGTCGACATGGAGCCATTTTTCTCTATCCTTCTATCGGCTATGTTTCTTGGGGAGGCGCAAATACTTATAGATCTTGCCCTTTATTTCCAACTTTCATTTCTAATGTAGTTTTTCGGTTACTAAATGATGCACCGTTTAATTGTGAGTTGTTGTAAAGCTCGTCATTTTTTGCAACCATTTAGTTTGCTAAGTTAATATGGTTACCTATTGAACTTAACATGTAATGTTCATGTTTCTTAATTTTCTGATGATCTCAAAAGACTAATGATATTCATGGTGTAGCATTTAATATCCGCCTCCCATTTTTACTTTTTTGTCATCTTTGGCCCCTACACTTTCCAACCATCTGGGTTGTCTCTTCTGTTTTACCAATCGTTGGTGGAGTTGCACTTGCATCAATGACAGAGGCTTCCTATAACTGGTGGGAAACTTTAGTAAAACGCTAAAGATATAGGAGAAGAAAAATGGATATAGCCTAACTTTGTGTTTGATTTCAAATGTGTATTCTAGCTAGCTCATCGGTCGAAGAGTCATAGTTTAGGTCTTTTATTTTTGTTCGGTGCGCATGACTTTGGCTTTTATGGTTTCTAAGGGCTGGGTTTTGGAGCGCAATGGCCTCGAATCTGAGTAATCAATCTCGTAATGTGCTCAGCAATGGCCTCGAATCCAGTCATTGTCAGTGGACGCTGTTTTGTCAAATATACAATATTTCGGTGAACACCATAAAGAATTCCAAGTTCATCTAGCCCTTTGGTTTTCAACTCTAGTTTTTTTAGTAATTTGGCTCTAGATTTGTACATCCTTGTCCTTTTTCTGTACTGAATAAAAATTTTGATTATTTCCATGCAGGTGTTGCCACCACTTTGTGCTGAACTCAGGAATCTGGCGATTCTTACAATAGCAGAGTCTCAGGTACTTGGTCTTAGGCCTTTAACTTCAGGAACAAATGTTGGACAGCAAGGATGTCTACATGTAGACAGATTGGCTGCTTTTTTCTGTAAATCTTTCTTGCATACACTGTAAAAGAAAAGCAGAAATGCGGATAAAAGTATCTCTTTTCCTTCAAAGTGAAGTTTTATGAACCAAAAAAAAGAAAGATTTAAGGGACAACTTGACTTATTTGTTGCTTTAATGAAACTAGATTTATTTGCATGAAACAATAATTAAGACGGCGGCACACTGAAATTGTTTTGTTGTCCGGACCCATTATATTGACTCTTTCACCGAATTTTATTTTCTTTGGAGTATTGAAGTGAAAATCAATTTGAAGGGTACCAAGGGGCTAACTCAATGACTTTTCTATGACTCAGCAGTTTTCATGTGAATCAGAAACTCACTTTTTCCTAATTTTTTCACCTTGATCACTATTTCTTTGTCTTTATCTAGGTTATCTTAACTTTTTGACTTACTCTAGGTTAGACATTTGTAAAGTGGCTGCCTGCCTTTTGTATGAGGTCTTTCCCATTCAGTTGGGTGGTAAAGTTTCAGTTGCTCTCTTTGCTTTGGTGGCTCTTTCTCTTCTCGTCCTCATCTTCTTCATTTAGATTCTGATTGCTTCTACATCAATGTGTATGCTTCTGCCATGTCTGATGATAAATAACCCATCAATCTTGTTTAATCATGCATTTGCTTATATATTCTTCCAATATATTTTATATGCTGGAGAGTTATTTTATGTGCATGAAGTCTGTTGATTCTCATCTTTCGTGTTTAGTTTGATGCTTGGTTTGTTTCTTTTGGAAGCTGAGAGTCAATGTTTTGCTATGTTTAGGGGATTTAATTCCTAAGCTTGACAAGCAAGCTACCCTTGAAATTTTACAAACAATTCCTTTTCTCCCTGTAGATTGCTTAGCGCAAACTAAGTAAGGTTGTGCATCTAACTAGAGATTCTGGTAACAAAAAAGAATTGAGGTACTAGAAGAACAACAAAGATAGATGCAAGGAGCAATGGTGTCAAAGCCAGTTCCATTGGGAGATAATTTTGAAATGAATGCCATCAAAGCCATGGGAGCCATGGAGGAAGGTGATGCAGTTTTTGACAATGGTGTAGAGGTGAAGCTCGACTTGCGGGTGCTTCATGTCACCAATTTTCTCAACTGGTTTTGATTTACTCGTCATTTTTTTCTCAGATAATCTGATCCTTGAATTTGTTCATGTGGATGCAGGCTTATTGGTGGCATGATAAGTATTGACCAAGAAAATCAAAATATTTCAACCCTTAGGGCGCGTATTGTGAAGATCTCATAAGGGTATGAATTTAATATATTTTATTTTGACATTATCCACAATACTAAGACCCCAACATATTCAATTGAAAAAGATAGTGACATTGTGAGTTTACTTGATCAGAAAATTATTTTTATCCAAGCATAAATACAAATGAAAATGAACATTCAAGTTCAACAAGCATAAATATATAAATATAAACGAACATCAGAGGTGCTTGGTGATAAAATGTTGGTAATAAGAGGTTGTTTAGGAAACGGTTTGGTGATAACTCAATTTAGGATGTGATGGCTTGATAAATGGTTGATGATAATTCCTTTAGGGCGCGTTTGGTAACATTTCTGTTTAAAAATTGTTCCAAGAAACAGAAATAGAAAAAAATGTTTCTGTTCCGGGGAACAATTTTCGAACAAAAAAACACGTTTGGTAAACTTGTTCCTGGGAATAAAAAATGAACAGAAACACATTTAGTAAATTTGTATAATTTTTTTTATTTCATTTTTCTATTTTCTTTCTTATTTTCTTATTTATTTTTTCTTCTTTTGGCCTCGTCGCCAGCCTCGGCCATAGCCGGCGACCGGCTTATGAGGGCCGGCGGCCTCGCCTAGCCACGGTGAGGCTCGCCGAGGGCCGGCGAAGCTCCGGTGAGGTCGCCGGCTCTCAACGGCGTCGCCAATCCTCGATGGCCAATCGCCGGCTATGGCCGAGGCCGACGACCAGCCAAAGAAAAAAGAAAGAAAAAAGAAGAGAAAGAGAAAGAGAAAAAAAGAGAGAAAAAGTGTTTTTAAAATGTGTTCAGAAACATGAAACAACTTTTTTTGTTTCTTGTTTCTATTCTAGTTGTGTTTTTGGGAACAAAACGCAAACAAACGCGTTTATGTTCCTTTTTTGTTCCTGGGAACAAAAAAAACAAAAAAATTTTGTTCCGGGAACAGAAATAATTTTTAACAAACGTAGCCTTAATAATTCCTTTGCTACGGGGAGGTGGCAGAAATGTTTCGAGGAAATTTTCCTCATTTTTTAAATCATTATCCCTGAATAATTTTTGCATCATATTTTCGGATGCTTCTCGACTCTTAAAGTATTCATATTATTCTCATAAATGTCCTCTATCTTTTATCATGAGACTTGGTTCTCCTCCTCCAACTTAAGCCTTAGCCTTGCCCTACATGTAGATAAAGATAAAATGAGAGTAAAAGATTTAAGAAGTGAGCTATTTGAGGAAGCGAGATAAAGGAAAATATTTATACTTACCTTGATGTCTCTTGGTCTAGAAGTGAGTTCTTCGCAAAATCTTCCAAGAAATGTTTCTCGTTATGAAAGTCATTATCATTGAAAAATCTTGCATGATACTATCGGATGTATTCTTACAAAGAATTTTCACAAGAACCTTTTATTTTTCACTTGAAAACTTACATTTTTTTCATTCTTTGGAGGCATGTTGTTAAGAAATGCTTGAACTTGAACTGAGAGGAAAAGATGAGGGATGATTGGATGAATTGAGAGCAAAAGATAAGAGAGGAAGTGAGACAGTGGGAGTTAGAAGAAAAATCATTTCTTTAACAACGTAAGAATGAAAGAATTCTAAGTTTTCAGGTGAAAAATAAAAAGTTAGTGGAAAAATTATCAAATTCTTCGTAAGAATGCATCCGATAGTATCATACAAGATTTTTTCAAGAATAATAGCTTTCGTAACTTGAGAAATGTTTTTTGGAAGATTTTACGAAGAACTTGCTTCTAGACCAAGAGACATCAAGGTAAGTATAAATATTTTTCTTATCTCGCTTTTTCAAATAGCTCACTTCTTCTTAAATCTTTTACTCTCATTTTATCTTTATTTACATATAGGGCAAGGCTAGGGCTCAAGTTGGAGGAGAAGAACCAAGTTTCATGATAAAAGATAGAGGACATTTATGGGAATAATATGAATACTTTAAGAGTCGAGAAGCATCCAAAAATATGATGCAAAAATTATTCAAGGATAATGATTTCAAAAACGAGGAAAGTTTCTTTAAAGCATTTTTGCCACCTTCTATAGCAAAGGAATTATCATCAAGCCATCGCATCCTGAATTGAATTATCACTAAGTCATTTCCTGAACATCCTCTTATCACCAAGTATCTCTGATGTTCGTTAATATTTATGTATTTATGCTTGGGTAAAAGTAATTTTCTAATCAAGTAAACTCACAATGTCACTATCTTTTTCAATTGAGTATGTTGGGGTCTTAGTATTGTGGACAATGTTAGGGTAAAATATATTAAATTCATACCCTTGTGAGATTTTCATAATGTGCTTGATGTGCTTACTCCACTCATATCCACTGTGGCCAAAGGTTAAAATATTTCGATTTTCTTGGTCGATACTTATCATGCCACCAATAAGCCTACATCCACATGAACAAATTCAAGTATCAGGTTATCTGTTAAATTATGTCTCGAGTTTAAATATTTGCAAAAGGCAATTCGCTTGAATAAATTTTTTTCGTTATTGATCGTGGGATGAATTTACGAAAGAGGAAATATAAAATAAAAAGGAGGAGCAAAGTTCTTTGCTGCGGAAGACAAAGAGTCAATGTTGACTCTGGGCATGTGTATGATAACATAAAGGACTCCTCTACACCTTTGGCGTGAAGCTTGCCAAGAGCCCCTGCACGGAGATTCCCTCTGCATGTGAAGATTGGAAATTGATGGGGCCGAAGGTCAAACTTTTGACCTTGGGCACACGTGTGTATAAAGAAGCGGAGGTTTTATTTCTTGGGCTGCTGCATGTACAAGCCGACGGAGAAAAGAGCCGCACGTCAAGCTGAAGATAGAGCTGCACGATATACTCTGAGCTAAGGGACGCACGATAATTTTGTGTAGTTTATTTATAAACACTTTGGGTTTGGGGTTAAATTTAGGTGTGGGAAACACTTGAGCGTTTGAGCGATTGTAAATTCTAATTCTCTGATTATAGTGGATTATTTTTTCGGCTCTCCCGTGGGACGTAGGAACCCGATACTCGACCGAACCACGTAAATTTCCGGTGTCTTTATTTTTCTCGTTTATTTCTCTGGTGATTTCGTGTTGACGTAAATTGCAAGATCCTGTCATTTCCATATATTATATCCCAACAAATTGAGAAAAAAATGACAAGAGTAAGTCAAAACCAGTCGAGAAAATTGGTGACGTGAAGCACCTGCAAGTTGAGATTCACCTCTGTACCATTGCTAAAAAGTACATCACCTTCCTCAATGGCTCCCATGGCTTTGACTCCCAATGGAACTAGCTTTGACGCCATTGCTTCTTGCATCTATTTTTGTTGTTCTTCTAGTACCTCAATTCTTTTCTGTTATCGGAGCCTCTGGTTAGATGCACAACTTTACTTAGTTTGCGCTAAGCAATCTACAAGGAGAAAATGAATTATCCAATGTAGCCATGTCCTCTTTAGGGTCAACGGCCCCTTTAGCTGCATGGTGAGTTTCATCACCATCAGCGGTTGCGGAGAAAATGATCTAGCCTCCTCTTCTGACTCCATCATCTCTCCATTAGATAAGAGTTCTAGGTACATTGATCCTTAATCTAAATATCAAAACCATGGAAATGGTAACTTAGTACTCACTCTGAACTTAAAGGCAAAACAAGGTTTCTATAGAAAAGATATTAGTAGACAGGGATATACCATCAAGCACACCTTCTTCTTGTATAGGACTGAGGACATTAGTAGTTTATGGATTTTCAATGACATCCACAGGCTGCTCCCGTTGAAGATGCTTGTGCAACGTTTTCGCATGAAAATCTTTCAAAAAGCCTATGTTTACCAAATATATATTCTCCACCGTGAAAGAATATCAAAATATAATTACTTTTGCCTTGTATATGTGGATATGTTAACCCTCGAAACTCCATGACCTTAGCTGTGCCAGTGTGTGAAACTCCATGACCTTCAGTTTCATCACCCATTAATCATAATTATACTGACACATTAATTCATACGTAAAAATGATTTTTAAATAACCAAGGCATATATTACTTTTGGGCAAACAACGATACAACTATTTTTAGATAGGGAAAGATCCAACGACCACCAATGTTGATTGAAGTCTCCCATTAGTCATAATTATAGGTGATGATTAAAAGATATGCACTTGCTACCTAAAGCCTTATTGCTTTAGGACATCTTTAAGTTTGAATATAGTAGACTTTATGTATTTCCTATTTTACAATGTGCGTGATTGTTTGTTTGTTAGATTTTTTCAATTGAAGCTTGATTGTTGGTTTGAATTGTTCCAACATAAGTGTTAAAAAAGAGTTATAAATCATTTTAATTATAAAATTTTTGATTTGGTACCAATTTAATCTTAAACTTTTAATTGTTTCAATTTAGTCATAAACCTCTTGAACTAGTGTCAATTTAATCTTAAACCTTTTAGTTTGGTTTAGGCTAATTTTAGCCAGAGTTTGATAATTTTTATCAAAGAAAATATTTTCCTTAATCAATAAGTCTAATCTATTGATTAGGTTTTTCTATTATTATTTTATTAATATTGATTTGACATTTCTATAAATAGTTAAATAATATTTCTTCCTTCTTCTTTTTCTCTTTTTCCGACCCCTAAAAGACCCAAAATATCTCGGAATGGACTAAATAAATGAAAAGAGGAAATAATCTATTGCACCCACTTGCTCTTTGAGTTTAGTGTAGAGTTAATCTTGATATTAAAGGAGTTAGTATTTATCTTTTTCCTTGTCTTTGTTTCAATAATAAAATAAAATATAAATTATTAAAAAAAAGCTAAGCCTGGTAAGAGTACAATAGAGCTTTGTAATGATTGTGCAGCAGTGGTAAATTGATAATGACGAGGGAGAGAGAGAAGGAGGGAGAGAGATTATTTATCGCTCACCTCTTCTCTCTGCTAGGACATCTCTCAAACAGGACAGCACTCCCTCTTCTTCATGGCAATTAATTGCTAGGCTAGCTATTCCTATGGCTAGGAGACACAAGAGAAATGTCAAAATTATGAGTACTGAATTACTTTTTTAATGGAAGAATGATGGATGGATCTATTGATGAATGCCACAACAAACCTCAAAGCCCTTCAAGGCTTCACTCGTTGCTTGGGCAGTCTTCATAACAAAAAGAAAGATATTCAGAACAAGAAAAAAGATAATAAGAAAAATGAAGAAAATCTTGTTTCAACTCTACTCAACAAAAATTAGAAAAGAGAGGGATATTTTGAACCACCGGGATTTACTCTAGTGGTCACCCTTTCAACATGAAATGGGAAGATGGGGGTTTGAATCCTCACATTCTTAACGTGGTTGAGATGGGAACGAATTCGTTTCAGATGTTGATTTTGACTCCCACACCCTGCAAGAAGGTAGGATAGAAGTTTGAGAACGAGAGTTAAAATAAGAGTAGAGTAGGACCGACAAAAAAAAAATTGTACAAATATTTATGACAAGTATTATTTCATGCGAATAGTTTTTTCTTTTCTTTTTCAACTTGACTAGTAATTGAGAAGATTGTCACATCATTACATAAAAAAGAGCGAGCAAAAAAGAAATGGAAAGATTTTAAAAACTTGAGAAATTTCGATGAAGATGGGTCGTGCATGGTTGGGGACCGGCGAGTGCCGAGCGAGATAGAGCGAAGAAGTGACACCCAAGCGAGTGTCGGAGCAGGGAGCAGAAAGCGAGCAAGCACGGGAGAGAGAGAAGACAAGGGAACTTGAAATTTTGAATTCATGAGAGGAAGGGAGAGAGAAAGCATCGGCCTGTGCAGAAGAATGCTATAGCATGCAAAATTTTCAAAATTTCCGCTCAGCTTGTGGGTCCCACGTGAGGACACATGTCACCTTGCCAGTGCCTTCCTATTTGCCATTCAATATTTTCTCCTAAAGGCCAGTGACGGAGGCTCCCAAGGGAGTGGCGGATATTGGTCGGGGGTGGAATTGAGAATTGAGTTATCAAAATTTATTAAAATGTGAATGGTACAATCCATGGTTTAGTTAAGTAACCTACCTCTTACCGACCAAAAAAAAAAAAAAAAAAAAAAAAAAGAGTAACCTAGCTCTTTCCTCTCTTTTTTTTTTTGGAATCCAAATCGGTACTCTCATTTTTCTCGAGCACGAAAATTAGTGGGAATCAAAATCCAATTTGTCAGCGAGACGGGATTTTAGCGAAAGGACCAAACGAGACACGTAACGCCACGGAGTTCAAGGGGCCGACGCCCCCGGGATATCCAGGATGTCAAGCAGCGATATCCGCTGCGGTCGCACATGCGGACAAAAGCTGACATTTCACCTCTTCCACACACTCTCCCCCGTTGTTTTTGACTCTCTTCTGTCCGTCGCTGTTCTCCACTCGCGGCGGCGCTCCACATCTTCACACTTCGAAAACTCCCTCGCCTCCCCCCCTCAATCATTCGCAGCCGCGCTCACCGTCGCAATGGCGTCCGCGTCGATGTCACTCGTCTCGCTGCCCTGCGGCCCCAAGCAGCACCTCCTCCCGCAGTCCTCGGTCGCACCTCCGCTCTCCGCCTTCTCCCTCCGTGCCCACACGTCCATTATCTTCTTCCCTGTGGCCCCGAGGATCGTCTGCTGCTCCTCCGCCGTCCTCCACAGCCGTCGTGGTCTCCAACGGCAGGCCGGATGGTGAGCGGAGGTAGGTCCGGTTCGGCCTGCCGAGCAAGGGGCGCATGGCCGAGGACACGCTCGGCCTCCTCAAGGTGACATCGCATTGCCGGTTTTCGGTTGCCGAGGAATCGGTTCCGATGAAAGTGTCTTAAATCTCTGACATGCCCCCCCTAGGAGAGTTGCGGTCTGTTTGTTTTTATCTGCACACTGATCCTTTTCGACTTTGTTCTCGAAGGATTGCCAATTGTCGGTCAAGCAGGTGAATCCTCGCCAGTATGTTGCAGAAATTCCACAGGTATGGATAATTTCTGGAAAAATTGCGTGCCTCATTTTGGTATAGGCATGGTGGTACGACATTTTGAGTCCGTTCATTGTAACTCACTTGGAAGCCAATTTTGAATTTAAGAACTACTAGAGATAGGTTGGCAAGAGAGATTTATGTAGTCATCGTATCTGAGATATGTGGACAGGGAATTAAGGAGTGATAACCCTTTCACGAAATCATTGATGTAAAATAGGATCTCTGTCCTAATTGGGATAGAATGTAGTCTTCACACCCCAAAGCGTAATGCTGAAACCATCTTTGCAAGACGCAAGAAAAAGAAATGACCCACTCTAGTCATTCAAATGCTGTGGTTGAAAAGGTCTATGTCTTAGAGTACTTCTGTGGTGATAAGCTAAACAAGCGCTTCTCTAATCTTACATAGAATTACTCTCATTCATATAAGAAAGAAAACTCTCCATGAAAAAGTAATTAAAAAAATCTTATTCTATTTAGAACATGCTTTAATTCAGAAATATTTGTCCTGCTCTGCTGAGTTTTATTGGGGATTTCAATACCTGATTTTGTCACAACTCCTCAATAGAAAAACATAACGAATTTAGGGAAGAAAATAAATTTTGACCCAGTTTGCCCTAATTGGTTAATTTGAAGCAAATAATACACATAGACGTCGCCATTTAGCATTAATATTGCTCACTTCACTCTATTGATGAATCGCGTCAGACTATTTAAATAAAAAAGTTATCAGAAATTTTTTTCCAGCAACTCAAATCCACTGAAGTAATCATTTCATTAAAAAATTGGTATTCTAGTTATCACTCAAAGTGTTTGGGTATCAAAGTAAGTGACTATGAAAGTTACAATAATTCTAAAATCATTTTCTCCATTTATGCGTGTGTAAGGTTTTATCAGTAAAAATGTTCATAATTTTTACCCGAAAAAAAAAAAAAAAAAAAAAAACGGATGTATACATGATTATCAATAAAACGTTCATTTCCCTTGTATTGTTGAACTTACGAAAAAAATGCATGTATTAAAGAAATATCATAATATGTTCGAATAAAAGTTATTCAACTTTCAACTAATTTCTGATTTTTAGTGGTCAACTATTTATTTGACACGTCCATTATCATTTGCACATCACACATAAAAATTATGATATAAATATTTAAATAATTCATATTAGAAAAGACATCTTAACAAAATATTGTAACATAAAGGATCCTATTATAATATGCAAGCTTTCTCATCTATACTGCGAAGTTTGCATCATCATTTTAGATTACATTTTACTAATTATGAAATTTTGTTAGATACTTTTAAAAAATGAAAATAAATATATATTTGTATTTCAAATGGTATGATCTCCATTTCATATATATTACCACTAGAGGGATCGGGTATGATGACTTTACACATTAGATTGAAGCCTACAACACTTATTGCAATCTAAAGGTAACAATTAATTCTTTTAATTTCTGTTCAATGGACCGCATATAACTATTGATATGGTAACTTATATCTTATTTATTGTTTGTGTTAACGATAAATTTGAATTAAAAAATCCCACCTAGAGGGTGCAGTGATGACAAAATGGAATTTGAAGTTATGAGATATGCGGCGAGTGGTGAATTAGTGGGGAACAGCTGAATTGGGAATCCTTTCATTATTCTATTTCACCAAAAAAAAAAAAAAAAAAGACCAAACGAAACCTTGTTGGATGGACTATTTCTTTCATCTTCATTTTGACTTAATAACTTATAAACAATTATGGCAAGGCATAAAAGTTTCCATGGTACCATTTTGTCATGTTATGCCTAAGCCACCTCATCCACACACAGCTAGTAAGACTCAACCCACGGCTACGGCCTCCATTATATAATCATAAATCTACTTTACAATTTACTTACTACATTATTTTTTTGTAATTTTGACTAATTAAAAAATGTAAGAATGGTGCCCATTCTATGCTCGATCCCCAAACCAAGCATAGCCAAGAGGCTGTCATTCGGTTCCAAGACAAGAAATCTTCAAATGGATTTCCATTCCAACCGATCTCCCTAATAATTTGGATTAGTTTTGGTCTTCAATGAGAGAATTCTTCTCATCAACGATAGCAAACCACAATTTTGGTGTTTAAACCCATATACAATAAGATGAGTCACGTGTGGGTTAGTTAAGTTTTAACAAATGGGTTGTCGGTGGGTTTAAGTTGTATGTAATTTACATAGGTTATAAATGATGTCTTTAAACTCTATTAATTTGTAAAGATTATTAGTTGAGTCAATTCATTAATGAGATATCATCCTGTTTAGCAGTTCTTATAATTTTTCTTTTTTTCTCAAAATTTCCCATTTTTTAATAATTTTTTTATTTTCTTTTTATTTCTTTCTTTTATTTTTCCTCCAAGGAACTCCAGTGGCCGACCCTCGCTGGTTGCAAGTGACAATCATGAAGCCCTCACTAGTAGTGGGTGAGGTTCATAGCTCTCACCCAATTGCACTAGCAAGCCTTGAGCTCGCCAAATCTGGCAAGGCTCAACCCTTCTCGATTTGGTGAAACTCAAGCTCGCAGTTGGGGCAAGCTCGAGCGAGGCCGAGGCTTGGCTTGTCAAACGGTCATTAGATGTTGCCTTGGTCGGTGACCGAGTGAAGAGGGAGAAGAAAGAAAAAGAAATGAAAAATAAAATAAAATAAAGTAAAAATTGGATTTAAAAAATAAAAATATAAGAAGTAAATTAAAAATAGTGCATGTGAATAATTGATAGAATGCACTTGCAATTTTTCATTTTTTCTCATTCCAATGATGGTTTGAATTCATCCTCTAACATAAAGATTAGGTAGGACTCTGATATAAAAATGTGCATATTATTTGGCATTAGAAAGACAATAAATGCGTGCCCTTTAATATGATTTATAAAGAGGAAATAAATGATAATCCAGAAATTTGCGCTTGGAGGTAAGTATTGAAAGTGGCTTGAAGTCTAGAAGTGAGATGGACATGATGCTTCTTGTGAAGTGTCCTAAGTTCAATGCTGGGGATATTCTCGGTCATTCGCAATTTCATTTTAAGAGAACGTGCAAATGGCGGTTTTGCGTATTTTGACTCATTCCATTGTCCCATCATTTAAAGCTCCATGTCGCAATGAACAAGGACCTGTCAGATTTCGTTACTTTCATGTCAAAAGTTCGTACAAAAGTAACAAAAGCCAGTCAGGGCCAGGTCCTTCAGAAGTAACCAGACAATTTTACTCTCCGCTTTTCCTTTCTCTGTAAAAGCTCTAGCCTTGCCCTGTCCTCCATCTATAGATAAGAGTGAGGAGGCTATAGTGCGCTGCTAAAGTCCTCTGGAATGAAGAAGATGATGCCATTTTTTTGTCTTTTTACTTGGGGGTGGTCACACACGTTCTAATCACCCCTAAAAAGTATAATAAATTTATGATTTTCTGGATAATTTTCCCCCTTATGTCTAGTTAATGTTGATCATTGATTTAAAATAAGTATTGACAATTCATGTATTATCTCTCTGATTTTCATTTTTTTATACTAAAAACCCCTCGTATCATAGCATAAACCAAACAAAAAGACCTCAGTTTACGAGGAAATTTTGGAGTTGTTTATTCTTTTTGCATAATGGTAACATTAGACTATCAAATTACTCCTTAATCTATATAAATGTTATGGCTATTTATAAAAGGTTATGACTACCTTTTTACATAAAGAAAAATATTATGAATAAACAAATATATCAAAAGTGAAGGTTCTCACATCCTCATTCCTTAACAACATTCTTCCAGATTTAGGAATTACATAATCTTTTTTAAAGACAAAACCACGGAATTTTATTAACTAGATTGATATGTGATTTGGCTCAAAATGCCATACAAATATTTCTAGTCATTGTAGTATGGATTAATGTGGTTTTTCAATATGATCCTCCTAGCATGCATGTCAGGCCTCGGTCCATTTCGACTTTTGAAAGTCAGGTCCAAATGCCGTTTTGATAGTCCGACCTATTCCTCCTTCCAACTGTGTAATGGCATGGAAATCATACCATTCTCGGGCGTTATTGTTTGCCACCTTTGGATCACCCTAAGCAAAAGTTTGAATCAAGGCATTTGAGGAAGATGGTGATAAGTTTCATACGAATTGAAGAAGGGAAAGAATGAATCCAACAACAAATAGATGGAGCTTGATCATGATCGGGACAGGGCCTACTACATGATCAAAACTTGCCAGCATGCATGCGACCTCATTTGCAATCGAGCCTAACTTGATCCATGATCAAAACTTTCTTTACTCGGCATTCCTCTTCATTAATTGTTACCACCCTTTTTTTCGTCCCTTGTATTTCAATTATGTTTCATCATATTGCTACTCAATTGGTCCATATTGCTATGTTTCAAAATACTAAAATGCCCTAGCAGGGGAGTGAAATTGAATGATGGGGTGCCATAGTTTTGCAACTCCATGTGATCTAGGCTAATCTCATTCAAAAAAAGGCATTGAGTAGCCTTCAGAATGTACACAATTTTAACTAAATTTGCGTGCTTAGTTTGAATTAGCAATTGCATTTTGGTGCGGTTGTCCGCCATCATAATATCTTTGAAGCACTTTGATTGAATAATATTAGGCGAAAAGAGGAGTCTCTTTATATTCAAAAACCATGAGATGGATATGACTAATGGCGTAAGGCTCCATGGATTTCCGCCACACCTTCAACAATGAAATGATGTCATCATTACGCATTTTTAGTTCTATAGTCTAGATTGAACCGCCTCAAACATTGAGAAGCACCGTGCTTGAGAGACTCTTTCCACATCTTCGCAATAGACTTCCTCGAATTAGTTCTCTATCATTATTAAAAAAATAAATTAAAATAAATAAGCTACGAGTCCACGACAATAACTCGGCATGGTCAAGTCGCAAGTGCAGAATAGCAATGTTCAAAGTATGCTCTGGAAGTGGAAACCATGGCACAGTTCATCTCCATTGGCTTAGGAGAAAGCCGGACTACCTGGTGATCAAGGCAAAGATACTTGGACAGTGCTCAGCTTTTGATGATTGTATTGGAATAATCCAAAATCATGAAGTTGAGAGCACTAATTATTGTCATAAAAGTTTGTAAAAGATGAGGAACTAAGTCATGTGTAAGGATGAAGTAAATTAAATTGTGACCAAAATTCAATGTGGCCTTTCAAATTTATCTTATGACGATTGAAATTGATGAAGTATCAACTATGTGCTTACTTCGTGTCTATAATAACTAAAATAATATGAAATTTGCCAAGGGGTCCCATTGCCCCCTCCTTACTTTGACACCGAGTGTGCCCAAACAAAGTTATGTGGTTTAGTGCATCCGCTTAGGGAATCAATTAATTGATTTACAAATATAGCGCATTTAAATTTACGTTGTGCAAGCATATATTTTATGGATGAATTTTGACAATTAAATCTATTTATGCCATTTAATTGTGGGTATATCTGAATAGTATGATTTGTGTCCAGCATAACATAACTCAGTGTAATAGCATTGTAAAATTAATTTTTATTTAAATGCTCAAACATTAGTTAATTTTATAGCTAAGGTAATGAACGAGTACGTGCAAGTAAAGGACAGAGGAGACCTTGTCCATTAGATTAGATTTTTTGGCCACGTCATATCCAGACTCCTCAACGGGATTAAAGGCAACAAAAATGGTTAGGAGGGAAAACCGACGTGCGAACGATATCGTGTGCTTTTTACGAGAAAATCTTGGGTAGGCCTCCATGTTACCGTGGGAATGGCCCATTTAATGGACGACAGATGGTGCCACGTGTCATCCGGGTCCCACCACTCCCTCCCCCACTCTTCCTTCCTGTGATTTCTCTACTCTGTGCTTGCGTTTCTTCTTTTTTCCTTGTGGCCGCCATGGCCGCGGAGCTCGACCTCCTCTCTTCCTTTTTTCTCAACAGTGACTACTTGCCGTTCTTTTTCTTTTTCACGCGCCACCACAGCCGCGGAGCTTGAGCCCAGGACTCTCGCGGCTGCTATAAGCTCGACCTCGAGCCTAGGGCTTGTGGTAGCCATGGCAGGTCAAGTTACGAGCACACAGACATGGCCGTTCCCTTGTGCGCGAGCTCGAGGTCAAAGCAGCCATGGTCGAGGTCGAGGTCGAGGTCGACCTGCAGTCTCGCATTTGCTATGGTTGTGGAGCTGAGGCTTGAGCCTAAAGCTCGAGGTCAAAGTAGCCATGGTCACTCGAGAACGAGCTCGCGACAATTGCCGTAGCTCGAGGTCGCGACCAGGGTCACTCGAGCTCCATGGCCATGGCGCCCACAAGAATAAAAGAAGAAACGCAAGCGCAGTGAAGAGAGGAGGAGATAGATCACAAGAGGAGAGAGATAGTGGTGGGACCCAGACGACCCGTGGCGCCACGCGTCGTCCACTAAATGGGCTGTCCCCACGACGTGCAATCCAACCCTAGATTTTCTCGTAAAACGGCGCACACTACCTTCTCTAGAAAACCACGTACCAAATTAGTGGCATTTTCTTTTTATTATTTTCAAGAACACGTGATATTCAAACGTTTGACTTGTCAATCGGCGGAGAGTCCTTACGCTGAAAATTAAAGCAACTAATGTAATTAAGCTTGTTAGACAACTCTAATTTGTTTAGACTAATAAGATTTAATTAATCTAGAAATTGACTAATAATACGTATGAAAAAGGTTGGGGGATTAATTCATTTCGTAGAAAAAATAATTGATGATAATTAAAAAATCTCATCGATCAATCACAATCGTGATTCTATGTTTGGAAATAAATTATAAATATGTAGTCCTTGTCAAACGAATATTTTTTTTCCTTTTAGTACTTGAAGATTATTAACACTTAAAAATGAGTTGTTTAAGTTCATAACATTGATTTCTCAACATTGTCAAATAGGCCAAAATGCACATTAATCAATACATTGATGTAAATAGAGCAAGGCTCTACATGAGTGGTCAGCGGGCCTCCAATTAAAATTACTTTGATCCGGAGACGTAATACAATTGAGCATTTATCTATGTAACTCTCAATTTTATTTTATTTTTTGGCCATTTACCCATAAAACAATATAAACATATTGTTGATTGGCTAAAAGGCAAGGAATGCCTGAATGTTAATGCAATGGGCTCTTTGCAAATGCATTCTTTTGACTACCATTGCCTGCACGTCATGGATTTGAGGCATTCATGTGTTTTGTTCCATTATACGTTCATTGCGATGTGACTGGATTATGCTTACACGTCAATTTTGTCAAGACAAAGAACAGTTCACAAAAATCATTGTATTGAGGTTTTCTAGAGATGTATATTTTTAAAACTAGCAATGCATCTTTATGAGTATCTACAACGACAAATATATATATATATATAATCCGCCATAAGTTTAAAGTGTGTTTGAACTGGCTTTACTTATTATTAAATTTTTTTAGTCTGGTAGCACCTGCACTTTGACTGTTTTTAGTCTTAAGCATATGAAGCTTCCGTAATACATAAATGTCAACAAATGGATTCACTGGATCTTTCTTATTGTCTCTTTCCACATCTTTTTCATTATGGATCATATATGAGTGCCCGACAATGGGTCTTATTGCTTAGTAGATAGTTCATCATTTTTATTTCCTTTTCCTTTAATTACCTAATGAAGAGCTGGTGTTGATTTTCTGTTGAAATTGTTGCAGCTCTTTCAGTACACGTAGAAACATGAGAAGATTATTGCTGCAAGTTATAGTAGTTATTTAAAGTTTGCAAGGACAAGCAAGTCTTCCAGACGCCTCGATGTGAATCAATGTCTTTATTAAGTAATGTTGTTCTTAGTTGCCTCGTCAGAAATGGTAAGTTTGGCATCGGCATGAAATGTTTTCAACAAATGAAGCAGGATGGGCTGAAACTGGATATCGTTACAAATAGTACAGGGCATGACTCTTACCTCATATTGGTTAGCTTTCTGTAAGTAATTAAATTAGCAACTTGTGCAAAATGGATTTATGACCAATAGAGAGCTAAATTTAATGTGATATCTATTGTTAGATTACATTGGACTTTCGATACGTGAATATGGTAGGCACGAGATAGGTGTTCATATCCAAAAATGACTAAACAAAAAAATATTTTCATATTCTACGAAAATGTTTTCTGGTTTTACCACACCAAATTGATCCGCAATTCCCTGCCTTCCGAACAATTAGACTCTGCCATTACTTTTTCTCGTCCAAAGAGATAAGCTCATCAATTAAGTTCATAAGTATAGAATTAAGTTGTTTAATTATTTGGGCCCGAGTCGTTTGGACCACTTGAACCGTAGGAAAAGCCCAAAGTCCGAGCCCAGGATCTGGCCCGTATTCACCGGCGCACTATCACGCTCATCCTCATTCCTCCCCACGATGAAGCAAACCGAGATTTTAGATTCCACGTGCGGGCATTGTTCCAATCGCAACCGTCCATTTTCAAATAATGACGGTTACTGCTCATGAGAAGAGAACAGCTTGCTGACTCCTCTGCCCTCCAAAACCCACCTTTGCCTTACGCTGCTAATGCTTGCAAAAAATAAAATTAAAAAATAACCCCACAAAATCGACTTTTTACATGAACACGGAACTCTCCTTTTTAGATTCCTCAACCGTTCCCGCCTTGGTTAGTTTTCACCTCATGACTCTTTTGCTCGGCCGTCATCGGCATGAAGCACTCTTTCGACACCTCCAAGAAGCCCCTGAAGCCGGCCGCCAAGCCCCTCTACACCACCTTTCGCTTCGCTGCCGCCACTGCTGTTGGTTCCGAAGCACCGCCTTCATTGGCGCGTGAACAATTACCCAATTCGATTCCTCCGAGACCCCCGACGGATGACGTGAACTGCAGAAAACTGCTAGTCATCCGCCAAAGCCCAACAAGTGGTGGCCCCCCTGGAGGATGAAGAACCTCGACCCGCCTCTCCACTCGGACTCCTCCTCCTCCGATATCTCCCGGTTCCAGTCCCACATAAAGAGCAGTCACGTGTTGTAATCGAGAGAGAGAACGAGGAAGAGAGACAGAGAGCAAGAATGGCGGGTGGAGGATTTGTAGAAGCCGGGTAGCTGAAAAGGGCACATCTTTATGAATACCGGATCACTGGGTACTTCGTATTCGCCTGCATCATTGCGGCCGTTGGCGGATCGCCTTTTGGGTACGCTCTGGGCGTTTCGGGTGAGTCTTTTTTTCTTTCATCTCGCCTTTTTGCTTGGATTTTGAATGCGTCTGCTGTGGTGTTTTGTGAATTGCGAAGCTTTATCCGGGGAAGATAGCTTTTTTTGGTATTTGTGGAAGATAAATGCGGAATCTTGATCGAAGGTTGATGCAAAAGGGGTCGCGTTTTGTCCTGGTAGTTGTGAATATGCAGGGAAGGGGAGAGATTTCTGAAAGTACTAATTTCACTGGGTGTTCATGTCAGCCAGTACTGTTCTTGGTCATGTCTTTGGTATTAATCTGGATTTTTTGACGTATGCATTTCATCATTCTTGATTCCTCTGGTCTGAAACAAAATGAAATTTAGGAAGAGAATCGCCCTTTGAATTTACCCAAAAACGGACGATCTTGAAAATTAGCAGATGCCAATGGCTGTGCCAGGAAGAAGGTAATCCCTTCTTCAACCCGAGTTCTTTAAAAATCGACGACCAATGATTTTGATACTTGCATTCGTTTCAGGTGAAGTGACCTCCATGGACGATTTCCTGAAGGAGTTCTTCCCAAAAGTGAACTGGAGAAAGCAAAAGCATCTGAATGAGACCAATTACTGCGAGTACGACAACCAGATCCTGACGCTATTCAGGGTCTACGACGACGGCTGGGGCGGGGACGGCAGCAGCAACGACAATGGCGACAGCTACGGATCCCTCCGCGAGGGGAGGATGGTGTACAGGTGCCGGTCGTCCGTGTCGCTGCCCTTCTCGCCGCTGGCGATCGTCGTAGGCGGGATCTCTAGGAAAAGCTTCTCCTACAGCCAGCTCCCGCAGGAGCCCCTCAAGCTCTCCGTCCTCAAATTGGATATTCGTCATCTTCGCCGTGCACGATCTGATCGAGGAGGCGAAGGCTCGGACCGTGTCGTGGGCCCTGGTTGGTCATCTTCGCAGTCTCCTACTTCCTCTCGCGTAAGTCTCCTCGCCTTCATTAGTTTAAGATGCATTGGAATGTCGTGCCCTCTTATCTTTGTTCTAGTCGTTCTCGAAATTCGCTGTTAGATGGTAGCTTTGGATTTGGGGTGAAGACTTGTGCCCCGGTTTTTGCTTATTGAGGGAGAAATGCCTGGAATAGAATGCCCAAGGAAGGGGAATATCTGATTGTGATATGAGAAACTTAGTTCGGCGATAGCAAAAAACCGAGCCTTATCCCCTACTATTAACGGGACGAGGCTTCCACAAAAATTTGGCACTAGGTTTAAGTTACTTGGACATTTTTCGGATTATAAATTATTAGTGAATTACAATTTGTTCGATTTACAACGTTTTCAGTGGTGCTTTCGGGTTGTCGATGCCCCCTCTTCCATTATGTGGAAATGCGTGGTATCCAATTTCAGCTATCAACAGCTAAGGGTTATTAGCGTTTTAGCCTTGTTATTAGTTCTACTGTGGAGAATTTGGAATGTACATATGGATCCACTTATGACTGATTTTTTTTTCCCCTTCTCCCTGAAAAAAAAAAAAATTACCATTGTAGATTTGCATACGTTACTGAACCTGGACTTTGAGCCTCACACTCAACTGTTGAAATGTGCATGCAAGATTAGGCATATCCCGCTCCCCAGCTAGACACATTCAACCCACACACGCGCACACGGATAGATTAAGATGTCCTTCGCCGAATATCCACCGGCTCATGGTTTCCTTTTCCTATTTTTGTCGTTGTCAATGTCACATTGCTTAGGAGAATATACTATAATAATAATAATTTTTTTGTAAGAAATTTCTTATGCTTATGAATTTCTTGATAACAACTATACAACGAACCAATCGAGACCACATTTCCATAATATTGTAATTCATGATTGTAAAATCTAATAGGAAACAATCTAAATTATTATTATAATGATAGCTCATTATTTAAAAGCAATATTAGAGTTATTATCTAGTTATCAGGAATGATATTTGAGTCTACTTTTTTTTTCTTTTATAAAAAAAAAGTCTCATAACTTGTAATTGAGAATTTTTTGGAACAGTGACATACAAAAAAAAAGCCTCATAACTTGTAATTGAGAATTTTTTAGAACAGTCACATACAAACCAACATACATGCACATCAGCATCAGACAAGGTAGATCTATGTATTAAAAAGAAAATGAAAAATCTACATTGAAAAAGTTTGGCGAAATTTAAACTCCATCCACATCACCAAATCCACTGTCGTAGCCGGCGACAAGGTTGTCAACGAGGTCATCGTCACCATCAAGGAGGCTTCTTGATTCCCTCATCCTTAATCACTAGATAATAATTCTAATATTACTTTTAAATAATGGGCTATCATTATAATAATAGTTTAGATTGTTTGCTATTAAATTTTACAATCATGAATTACAATATCATGTAAATGTGGTGTTGATTCTTTTGTTATATAGTTGTTATCGAGAAATTTATAAGTATAAGAAATTTCCTACAAAAAAAATTTATTATTATTATATTATATTCTCTGAAGCGATGTGATATTGACAACGACAAAAGTAGGAAAAAGAAGCCATGAGCCTGTGGATATTCATCGCTTTCAACTGGTCTTTTTGGGTGCTAAGTCAAAAAGTTCCTTCGTTATTAATTCATAATCCGAGTGTGAGGAGGCATGCCAAGGAGATCGAACGGCTGGGATGAGCCTCACATTCCTCGGATGGCTTGACCTTCTATTAATAAAATAAAATATAAATTATTAAAAAAGCTGAGCCTTTGTAATGATTGCGTTGAGGACAAAATTTGTATCCCTCGTAAACGTTCAACTCTCTTTTACCTTGTGGCTTGCAATTAATAGCAGCCTGCAATTAATTTTGCTAGCTATGAAGTCCTCCTCTTTACTTCCACTTATATGCAAGAGAAGAAGGCCTTCTTTCTCCCCGATCTTCTCCGCCGCTCCTTTTCAACTCCACGATCGCCCAACCCCGACCGTCGCCGTCGTCGCCGCCCAACCACGACTGTCGCCGTCGGAACCAGCCACCACCGTCTCCGTCGAAGCCTAGCCACCATCGTCGCCGTCGAAGCCCCGGCCACCACCGTCGCTAGCCACCCAACGCCGGACTCTCTTTTTTCTTCGGTGAGTTCTCGATTCCATTTTCTTTCGTGGCTAGTTGAATTCCGATTTTGGGTTTCTGGCGTCGAACATTTTGAATTTTGGGTTTTGGGTTTTTGGCATGTTATTTGCTTAGTCGTTAGTCGTGGAAAAACAAGCTATTCACCTTGTAGATGGAGGAGACATAGAAAGTGTGCCATGCGTGATTCATAAGATTCTATAGTAGCACCAGTATCGTATTTTATTTCACTTAGCCTCCTCCGATCACACATTTCGACCAGGCACAGCAGAATTCTAATCCGCTGGCTCAGATGAGCAGCTCTTGGCTCACTTCCTTGCCTGTGATATTTTCGGAACAAAAGGTGACAAAAAGGTGAGGTATAGAGGGATATATGAAGTGATGAATCAACCATCATGTCCCATCCCAAAAGAACGAGAGGCGTAGAGTAAAATACGAAGCAACGAATTGACAACTACCAATAATAAAATGGACAGGTGATAGATCTTCTTGAATTAGCGATACCCTCCCCTCTAAATTCCTATTGAGGGCTCATTCCTCTTTTGCGAAATTACTCACTCTTCTTTTTCACCCTGATACACATAAAACTTTTATCCATTAAGGCATGGCCACCATCGTGAAGGATTCCTGTCTGCCATGTGTGATTCAATCAAACGACAGGGAAGAAGAAAAACAATCATCGAAAAAGGTATGTAAAAAACCATCATGATCATCACGGTCCTACTCATGATAATGGCATTTCAAGTGATAGTAAGTCTAGGTACAACTGTATTAGCTTCCAAATATCCGTGGAGGTATAAATTGTTTACTAATTGCAATATAGTTTGTTTTCTTATGTCATTTACTGGAACTATAATCCTCATAAGCAGCATATCCAAGGCCACAGCCTCATTTTGGTTTGAGGGTTATTGACAACTCCGCCGTCCTCGTCGTCTTCATCAAGATGTTTTCGATCTCATCGAACCACGAGAGCCCTGAGTTTGGAGATGATGACAATGCGTTCGTCAAGGAACAAGCGCCAATGACGTCGCCCAATGACGTCGCCGGCCTTAGGGAGGCCGCCGAGGAAGTTGTTGAGGTTGATGTGAGACATGTGAATCCCATGAGGACACGTGTCGTCCTCCTACTGTCTTCTTGTTTGCCACGCTAGATTGTGAGACTTTCTATTGTTGCGCGAGTCCAATGTAGGTTCATGTCAAAATACTATTATCTTTGAAATAGGCATACTTCTACTTATCTCTCTCTACCATTGCACTCCCACTCTATAAATATTCCCGAATACCGTGGTTGTACCCCCTTGCAACACTTTAATTCATTCCAACCATGGTCATATCCCCTCATAACACTTTAATTCAATTCAAGTATAACTCATCATCATGGCCAAGGCACAAGTAGCCGCGCACGGCCTCGTCCATAATGTGGGCGCAACGCGGCGGCATGGCATGGGGGACTCGAGCAGAGCCGAGCCGGGCTGGGCTAGAGAGGTTTTACCGGGTGGGGAGGTGATTGAAGTGAGGCTAGAGCTCGTCGTCGAAGCCGGGCCGGTGGGGCTCCTCGAGGCCGGACTCCTTGAGCCACCGCGTCACACCCGCATTATGGACGAGTCCGTGCGCGGCTACTTGTGCCTGGCTATGATTATGATGATAAGTAATACTTGAAAGTGTTGTGAGGTGTGCTACGGTTGGAATGAATTATTAAAGTGTTGTGAGGGGGTACGATCACGGTTGGAATATCTATAGAGTGGGAGCGCGCAATGGTGGAGAGAGAATAGTGGAGGTATGCCTATTTCAAAGATAACAAAGTATTTTGACATGTACCTACGTCGGACTTGCGCAACGGTAGAGAGAGTGCAAACAAGAAGGTGGTAGGAGGATGACACGTGTCCCCGTGGGAGCCACGTGTCTCACATCAACCTCAACGGCTTCTTCGGTGACCTCCCTAAGGCTGGCGACGACATTGGGCGACGTCATCGGCGCTTGCTCCTCAACAAACGCGGCGTCGTCGTCTCCGGACTTGGGGCTCTCGTGGTTCGATGAGATCGAGAACATCCTGATGAAAAACGACGAGGATGGCAGAGTTGTCAGTGGCGGGATTGGGGCTGATTCAAGCCAGGAGTTCTGCGATAGATTCCTCGCTGACGTGCTCGTTGACTCCCCCGAAGATGGGTTTGCGGAGATAGCCGACAGGTCCGGTGACAAGGAGGAGCCTGGATCGTCGGATGATGGCTGGGTTGAGGCTGCGAAGGTTGATGGGGCTAACAGTGGCGGTGAAGCCTATGATCCTGCTTCTAAGAAGCTCAGGAGGTACGTTGATTGATCGGTGCTGCTGAATTATTCGATTGGTAGCTTTATGTTGAATTCTGCGGGATCTTTGTTAATTCGTCTTTCTGGAGAAGAAGCCGGTTGAATTTTGGAATTTATGGGTGTGCTTTTTGCACATGGAATTAGTCGCGAAGGAGTTTTACCCTTCTTCATGAAATATTGTATTTTATGTTAGTGGTATTGAATCTAAATAGGAATGTTTGCTCACGGAATTGTGCGCATCGAGGCCTTGCCAAGGTGGCTAAGTGTCTCGGTGAATGAATACCTGCGCAAGTATTGTGATAGATAAGGAGGAAGAAGGCCTTCTCTCTCCCCCATCTTCTCCACCGCTCTTTTTCAACTCCACGACTGCCCAACCCCGACCGTTGCCATCGTCGCCACCCAACCACGACTGTCACCGTCGGAACCAGCCACAACCGTCTCCGTCGAAGCCCAGCCACCATCGTCGCCGTCGGAGCCTCGGCCACCACCATCGCCAGCCACTCAACGCTGGACTCTCTTTTTGCTTCAGTGAGTTCTCGATTCCATTTTCTTTCATGCCTAGTTGAATTCCAGTTTTGGGTTTCTAGCGTCGAATGTTTTGAATTTGGGTTTTGGGTTTTTGGCGTGTTCTCTGCTTAGTCGTTAGTCGTGGAAGAACAAGCTGTTCAACTTGTAGATGGAGGAGACATAGAAAGTGTGCCATGCGTGATTCATAAGATTTTATAGTAGCACCAGTATCTTATTTTATTTCACTTAGCCTGCTCCGCTCACGCATTTCGACCAGGCACAGCAGAATTCTAATCCGCTGGCTCAGATGAGCGGCTCTTGGCTCATTTCCTTGAGAAGGGCTTTCTGTAACTAAGAAATGAGAATTTTTTATTGACCCATATGATCTCAGGCTCACAAAGAGGAGAGGATGAAACTGACAATTTTACACTTAGAGATTGAGCTCGTCGGTGTTCTTTTCCATGGTGTCTAGAGAAAGCAGCTTTGAAGGCATTTCCTTATATCTTTACCATGATAAAATTTGTTTGAGTGTCTTCCAGTGATTAATAGCTTGTGGGTTATCTTGGACGGTAGCTTGCGAGTTTAATAGAAATATACTGAAAAGTGTCCTCTCAGCTTGTTTTTGCTTGTTAGAAGACTTACTTTAGTGTTCCTCTCATCTTGTTTCTTGTTTGTTAGAAGACTTACTTTTTGCAATGTGGTTGTTAGGTTGGAGCAATTTTAAATCAATCGAATGAAGGACACTTTAGATTTTTATTTCGAGCGTTATTTCTTGCTCCCAAATGTAAATTTCAGCTTGCGCAACTTATTCTGGCTCTAAAATCTTTCTACTTGGCGGGCGGCTTTGGCAAGAAATTTTGTAGCTAATTAGCCAAATTGAGAGCTTCATATGTCATATAAAAGGAATTACCAAAGGAATTATGGTAATTATGGTCAAAGGAATTATGATTACCAAAGGAATTACGGTAATTATGGTCAAATGAATTATGGTAATCAAAGTCAAGGTCCTCGTCCGAGGAGGCAATATCATGCGCAATATCATCTGCCCCCTCTGCCCCCTGCCTTCCCTCCCCCTACTTTTGCTCAGCCCATGTATAGTCATGTCCTTCCAGGACTGCCTCATGTTCTACCTTTTGAGGCTGCTCAATGACTTTTCCATGACTCAGCAGTTTTCATGCGAATCTGAAACTCATTTTTTTCCTAATTTTTTCACCTTGATCACTATTTCTTTGTCTTTATCTAGGTTATCTTGACTTTTTGACTTATGCTAGGTTTTTTTCCTTTCGACTTATGCTAGGTTATAAATTTGTATAGTGGCTGCCTGCCTTTAGTATGAGGTCTTTCCCATTCAGTTGGGTGGTAAAGTTTCAGTTGCTCTCTTTGCTTTGGTGGCTCTTTCTCTTCTCGTCCTCATCTTCTTCATTTAGATTCTGATTGCTTCTACATCAATGCGTATGCTTCTGCCATGTCTGATGATAAATAATCCATCAATCTTGTTTAATCATACATTTGCTTATATATTCTTCCAATATATTTTATATGCTGGAGAGTTATCTTATGTGCATGAAGTCTGTTAATTCTCATCTTTCGTTTAGTTTGATGCTCGGTTTATTTCTTTTGGAAGGTGAGAGTCAATGTTTTGCCATGTTTAGGGATTTAATTCCTAAGCTTGACAAACAAGCTATCCTTGAAATTTTACAAACAATTCAATTTGTGCTGCTGTTGTGCTGCTGTTGATGTTGATGTGTTCTGCTCCTATGCTCATGTGTGCACTTGGAGTTGCTAACTCAATGCTTAAGCAGGTAAGATTTTGCATTTGCAGCTCTGTTCAAAATGCCCGTTTACAAATACTTGTGTTTCTTGGTACCATTGTTGTTTTAACGGTAAAGTAGAAAGTTCTCTTTATCATAATGACTATTACTATTCTGCTTTCAGTATGGAGTAGAATTTGCTGCAGAGCATGTCCTTCCATTACTTATACTGCTTCTCACTGTGCAACAAGTGAATGTCCAAAACTTTGCTAAACAAGTGAGTGTCCAAAACTTTGCGAAAAGGAGGTGATCGAGCGATGACAACCAGGAGGTGGGCTTGGAAGCATAATAGCTCACTGGTCTAGCTCTGAAACAAAAACAAACAAAAATAATTCTCATCTTACATACTTATGCCCCATTTTTTATGACACTGCGTGGTAAAAACTTTCGATTATTCATCTTAGATTATCCATCTTAAGTCACAGGGACCGTAGCTAAATGGAAACTGAAAACCGAAATGCTTGGGGGTAGTTCTCTCTTTGTTTTTTCTTTCGGGGGACTAACTTTCATTTACGAGGTACGGTGAAGGAGAGAGAGATAGAGAGAGGGAAGGGAAAGTAGCAGTTAAAAAATGCAAAATGAAATTTGAAAGAAAATTTGGGATAAAAATGTTTAGTCATATTTTTAGTTTCGAAAATGAGATGTCTCTCTATTTTAGCTGGATGGGCATGACAAAAATACAAAAAGAAAAGAAAAGGGAGCGATTATAAATGAGAGTTACAAGAATCGAAGAATAAGCATCATTTATCTTACTTTTATCTTATATATTAGCCAGACATGATTAGGCGATTGAGCACAAATTTCTTACTTACATTAACTGCCTAATTCCTCCCAAACAACTTTATAACTATTCTTAAAAACGCAATGCTCAATTATATTTGGATACAATGACTAGAAAATTCAACTCTCGATAATGCCCAAAATTCACTTTTACATAGTTAATTATGGAATAGTCTCCCTTTTTTGTTTAACATTCTCCTCATCTACCATATATTTATCTGTTGAAAAAAAAGTGATCCATTTTTCAGAAAATTCTAGATTACACTAGAGAAAAAGCTGGCCAAAACAAATCAGCAAAAGACAAGCCTAGAAGACTCTACAATGCTGAAGAAATTTCCGGTGTACGTGGGCAGCAAGTACATGTATGAAGAAAGAAAGCCAGCTGGAAGTTGGTTGAAAAGTCAAGAAGAGTGGCTAAGAATAGAAAAATGGAGAAAAAGGGAGAAGCAACGAGAAGACCCTGAAGGAGTCGCAACAAGCTGAATTTTATATTCTTTCTTGTACTCAAAGTCGGTGGAGGAAGGCGGTGCGCACGCCTATAAATAGGAGTTGGATGTTTGTCGTTCCTTGTAGCCGTGAAAGCCACACACACTCCTTCCTCCTTTTGTAATAAAACCTTTCATAATAAAAGCCTTTTTTTCATTCTCCCCTTGCCTTGTGTTCCAATTTTTTTACATAACACTTGCACACACACACACACGCTTCCGCACAAACACCAACAGTGGTATCAGAGCCACGTCCTTTGGTTGGTGTTGGCCGTTTGTCCTACCTACCCATTCCTAAAACTATCCTTTCCAAATACTCACTAACTAAACTATGGCCAACCCTACCTCATCATCATTTCCCATTCCCATTTTTGATGGGAACAACTATGATTTTTGGAGCATAAAAATGACTACATTCTTGATGGCCCAAGACTTATGGGACATCGTGGAAAGAGGTTGCGAGGCTCCGCCAGAAGGTGCAAGTGTTTCAAAGGATCAACTACAAAAGGATGCAAAGGCGCTATATTTTATCCAACAAGCGCTCTCGGAAACTGTATTTCCGAGAATAATTGGAGCAAGGACTGCAAAAGAGGCTTGGGATATACTACGAGAGGAATTTCAAGGATCGGAAAAGGTACGCATTATTCGCCTTCAAACACTAAGAAGAGATTTTGAAAATTCTAAAATGAAAAATTATGAGACCGTACAAGAATATTGTGGAAAATTAAAGGAACTCGTTAATCAAATGAGAGCCTATGGAGATGGGATAACTGATCAAAGGGTTGTTGAGAAAATATTGGTGTCACTTACCAAAAAATACAACTCTATAGTTACAACTATAGAAGGAACTAAAGACTTGACGACCCTATCAATAAGTGAATTAATTGGCTCTCTAGAAGCATATGAGAAAAGACTAATGGCACAAGATGAAGATTCAGTCGAAAGTGCCTTTCAGTCTAAAGTAAATATACGGTCTCATCAAACTAAAAATGATGGAAGGAGCTCATGGAAAAACAAAAGAGGAGGAGAAATTATAAAAAAAGAAAATTATCCACCTTGTGGCATTTGCAAGAAAACAAATCATTTGGAGAAGGATTGTTGGTTTAAAAATAAAAAACAATGCCGCTTTTGTAAACGATATGGCCACGTAGAAAAAGATTGTCGCTCGAAAACAAATAATCGAGCAAACTATGTAGAAAAAAAAGATAGTGAAGAAAATACATTCTACGCAGGCCAAGCGGCAAATGACAATAAAAATGAAACATGGTACATCGATAGTGGGTGTAGCAATCACATGACGGGGGACGAATCTATATTCACTCATATTGATAAGTCGGTGAAATCTCAAGTAAAGTTGGGCAATGGTGCATTAGTAGATGTCAAAGGAAAAGGCACCATCGCCGTGGAAACGAATAAAGGGCCAAAATATATACGTAATGTATATCTAGTCCCTCGTCTTGCACAAAATCTCTTAAGTGTGGGCCAAATGATACAAAGTGGGTATTCTCTATATTTTAATAGAGATGCCTGCATTATCTATGATAAATATAAAAATATCATTGCCTCTGTTAAGATGAAAAATAACAATTTTCCTATTCAATGGAAATTGGTCAAAGATATAGCCATGAAAGCTCAACTTGATGATTCATGGCTATGGCATAGAAGATTTGGCCACTTCAATTTTGCTGGGCTGAAAATTCTCCATCAGAAAAATATGATGAGAGATTTTCCAGCCATCACAGAAATTTCAGATGTTTGTGAAGGCTGTCTTCTTGGAAAACAACAGAGACAGTCCTTCCCATCTGGAGTTTCATGGAAAGCTAAGAAGCCTTTGGAACTTGTCCACACGGACGTGTGCGGTCCAATGAGGACACCTACACCTAGTCAAAATAAATATTTCATCCTATTCATTGATGATTATACAAGAATGACGTGGGTATATTTTCTTCGAGAAAAATCTGAGGTTTTCTCTATCTTTAGAAAATTCAAGAACCACGTCGAGAATCAAAGTGGCCAAAGAATCAAAGTCCTAAGGAGTGACAGAGGCACATAATACAATTCAAAGGAGTTTAATAAATTTTGTGAAGATGAAGGAGTCCATCATCAACTAACTGTTGGCTATGCCCCAGAACAAAATGGAGTAGCTGAAAGAAAAAATAGAACCGTAATGGAAATGGCAAGGTCTATGCTAAAAGAGAAAGGCCTTCCCAACACTTTCTGGGCAGAAGCAGTTTATACTGCTGTATACCTATTAAATAGGTGTCCAACTAAAGCAGTTCAAAATAAAACTCCAGTTGAAGCATGGAGTGGACGGAAGCCTTCAGCAAAGCATCTCAAAGTGTTTGGATGCATTTGCTACGTCCACATCCCTGCTCAGAAAAGGAGTAAGCTAGATGAAAAAACAGAAAAAGGAATATTCCTTGGCTATAGTGACCAATCAAAAGGCTATCGGGTTTACAACCTAAGAACTAAAAAGCTAATGATTAGTCGAGATGTCGAGTTCGATGAGAATGCTGCCTGGAATTGGGAAGACGAGAAGATCGTGAAGAAGTACATAACCTTGCCAGACACACCACCTGCTCAAGAGGAGTTAACGTCACAAGAAGAAGGAGAAGTACCGGATTCCACCACTCACGATGTAACTCCACCAAGCTCTCCAAGGGTAACGCAAGAAGAATCTACTCCAGAGTCTCCAATACTAAGGGTAAAAGCCCTTAGAAGAATTTATGACACATGCAACTTTGCTATTTTGGAACCAGAAAATTATGAACAAGCATCCAAAGATGAAGTTTGGATAAAAGCTATGGAGGAAGAGATTAAAATGATCGAGAAAAATGAAACCTGGGAGCTTGTTGATCGTCCAGAAGACAAAGAGATTATTAGCGTTAAGTGGGTTTACAAGACAAAGCTCAATGCAGATGGATCAATCCAGAAGCATAAAGCAAGGCTTGTGGCGAAAGGATACTTGCAACAACTAGGTATTGACTATACTGAAACTTTTGCTCCCGTTGCTCGCCTTGATACTATTCGAACACTTATAGCCTTGGCGGCACAAAAAGAATGGAAGATTTTTCAACTAGATGTGAAGTCGGCATTCCTAAATGGATATCTTCAAGAAGAAATCTACATAGAACAACCACAAGGCTTTATTCTCAAAGACCAAGAAGAAAAAGTCTTAAAGCTTAAGAAGGCCCTATATGGGTTAAAACAAGCACCACGTACATGGTATAGTAGAATCGATGAGTACTTCATCAAGCAAGGATTCAGGAGGAGTATGAGTGAGCCGACACTCTACATCAAGACCCAAGGTAAGTCCGACACTCTCATTGTCTCTCTATATGTAGATGATCTTATATATACGGGAAACAATGAGACAATGATTCGAGAATTTAAAAAAGAAATGATGAAGACATTTGAAATGACGGACTTGGGCTTGATGAACTATTTCCTCGGTATTGAAGTTAATCAAGATGAAGGAATTTTCATCTCGCAAAAGAAATATACCGAAAACCTCCTAAAGAAATTCAAGATGAGTAATTGCAAAATAGTTTCAACACCACTAGTGATGAATGAGAAACTATTGAAAAATGATGGAGCAGAAAAAAGTCGATGCCTCCCTCTATAGAAGTTTAATTGGGAGTCTACTATATCTTACGCTACACGGCCGAGACATTATGTACGCGACAAGTTTACTATCACGGTTTATGCAGAGCCCAAGTCAAATTCATTTTGGAGCAGCCAAGAGAATTCTTAGATATTTACGAGGAACTATAGATTACGACATTCAGTATTGCCCAAGTATTAACACCAAGCTCATTGGCTACACCGATAGCGACCGGGCTGGTTCAACCGATGATAGGAAAAGTACTACGGCTATGCATTCACACCGGGTTCTGGAATATTCTCATGGGCATCAAAAAAACAAGACTCAGTGGCACGGTCACTGCTGAAGCAGAATATGTTGCGGCTGCTACAACTACTAGTCATGCAATATGGCTACGAAGAATTCTAGAAGACATTGGAGAGGCACAAATGGAAGCAACTCCAATACTTTGCGACAATAAGTCCGCAATCGCTATATCAAAAAATCCAGTATTCCATGGAAGAACCAAACATATAGACATTAAATATCACTTCATACGAGAGGCACAAAATAAAGGAGAAATCGAGCTAAAGTATTGTAAGACTGAAGATCAAATTGCGGACATATTCACTAAAGCATTACCAACAGCAAAATTCGAGACATTGAGAAGCATGCTCGGAGTATTTCAAAAATGGATCAAGGAGGAGTGTTGAAAAAAAAGTGATCCATTTTTCAGAAAATTCTAGATTACACTAGAGAAAAAGCTGGCCAAAACAAATCAGCAAAAGACAAGCCTAGAAGACTCTACAATGCTGAAGAAATTTCCGGTGTACGTGGGCAGCAAGTACATGTATGAAGAAAGAAAGCCAGCTGGAAGTTGGTTGAAAAGTCAAGAAGAGTGGCTAAGAATAGAAAAATGGAGAAAAAGGGAGAAGCAACGAGAAGACCCTGAAGGAGTCGCAACAAGCTGAATTTTATATTCTTTCTTGTACTCAAAGTCGGTGGAGGAAGGCGGTGCGCACGCCTATAAATAGGAGTTGGATGTTTGTCGTTCCTTGTAGCCGTGAAAGCCACACACACTCCTTCCTCCTTTTGTAATAAAACCTTTCATAATAAAAGCCTTTTTTTCATTCTCCCCTTGCCTTGTGTTCCAATTTTTTTACATAACACTTGCACACACACACACACACGCTTCCGCACAAACACCAACATTATCACATGAAGAGAGCACACATCAACCATCATTAATACACCTTGAAGACTTTCTTTTCGTGGCTTTTTTGGTTGCAAAGCCGTTTTACATTCAAATTAAAAAGATTTTCTCATTGGTAATGTCACAAGCTCTCACACATATACTCACTCAACATGTTGAGGCTTTTTGCAGATTCTCGAAAAGAATTCGATTTCAAAGGCTTCAACCCTTATAACTCATGTAGAGTTATTTACAAACTTTGGAGAAGTGTTTCAATTTAAAATGTTTTTCTTTTTATTAAAATATTTCAAGGGAAGGCACCAAAAAAAAAATACATAAAAGAAATTGGGCAAATTACATTGATCATGAATACTTAGTTTGATTTTTAATTTATTAGCTAGCGTGCCAATTATCTTACAATTGATGTCCTTGGAACTGATTTCAATCAAAATTTTCCACAAAAATATGTGAGATAAAATAATAGAAAATATTAAAAATTGCAAAATTGTCCACTTCGGCATTGGAGGTCAACGATTCCTGGTTAACCAGCTAACTACATTAGTAAATTGATGAAAAGTTTATGAATAACTTTATAAAATTGAAGTACACCATTATTGTTGCTGTGAAAAATTCTTTAAGTGTCTTCTGGGGCCTTAGAACATACTTCTATTATTATCAAATGTAGAATGGTTGCTGCATTTATCCAAGGATATAGGGGATGACTTCTTCCTCTTCTTTCTGCTCTGTGCTAAGCAAGATTGTGGTCATTTTATTATTGTTATTGCCTTAATTTTTTGTGCTATAGATTATGATATACATTTGATTATAATAGTTACTAATATTAAAATGCCCCATTCAAATGTCGACTGATTTTACACTAGCGTGGGTAGGTAGATTGGTGCAAATAGCTTACATCAATTAGCGGCTTTCTTAGTTACCCTGCTACCAGTAAGTTCAATTCAATGTATTTATTTAGGTCAATATCTGTGGTCTATTAATTATAGCTACTATCATGCATGACAATTGCGACTGAGTAATGCAATGCTAAAGGATTTTCTCAAGTTTAAAGTATATAGTATCTGATATTAAATGGCCACAAGAAGAAAGAAAATTAAAACTCACGACTTGCGATGTTGACTGGTCTACTTTGTAACTGCATGTCTTGGCCTGGCTTTCTTTCTGGTTGTTTGCCCCTTGGAGTGGAATCGAATGACTATATGAGAGAACATGAACATCTTCAGAGTGTCAATAAGTTGATACAATGGGGGAGTAGACCCTACATATATACAAGTATGGAGGACATACACTGTACGTAGATCTCTCAATGGTATAGATCATATCTCCCAACTACTCTACCACCAACATCTTACTCTTTATCTTATATTTTTAACTTTCATTTTTAAGTGCATCGACATCTTACATCTTTAAGTGCACCACTTCTACCTGACAATACGGACACTCTCTCTCTCTCTCTCTCTCTCTCTCTCTCTCTCTCTCTCTCTAAGTGGTCCGGTCTTTCCGCCTATATTTTAATATATATATATATATATATATATTTCAAATTATTTGTTAATTTATTATTATTATTATTATTATTATTATTATTATTATTATTATTATTATTATTATTATTATTATTATTATTTTCTTCCCCTTCTTCTTCCCAGAGCCGGTGACCTTAGTTGCAAGGTGTGCAAGGCAGGCACGAGCCTCACAAGGCTCGACCTTGCCGGACACGCTAGCCGGATGTCACTCTTGTAGTGCTTGGTGAGGCTCGACCCCTCTCATTGGATTTGGTGAGGTTAGGCCTTGCCCATGATCGATGAGACTCCCTTGTCTAGCCTCGCTTGCCTACCCAGCTATGAGGTGGTGTTGCAGCCACTAGGCCCTTGCTGGCCAGAAGGAGGGGAAAAAAAAAAAAAAGAAAAAAATAAGTTAACAAATAATAATAAAAAAAATATTATGCAAGGTCGAAAGCATACGTGTCACCAAAATTAGCTCACCAAAATTAGCCAGACTCAATTTGTACCTAATTAAAATTATAAAAAGTTTAACACTAAATTGACACTTAATCAAAAATTTTAGACTAAATTGCCATCAATAAAAATAAAAAGAGTAAATCTGCACCTAAACTAATTTGGCACCAAGTTATAAAAGGTTTAAAAGGTTTAGGACTAAGGAGCAAGTAAGGTCTATTATAAAGAGAAAAAGGAAGGATTTTGTTGAAAATGTCAATAAATGCTAGTGAATTAAACGATGAGGAGATGGTGTGTTATCGATTGAGGGCTGCCCGGAGTGGGCGAGAGGACAAGAGCTTGTCATGCCCCCACATTTCTATACTCCCCATATTATTTTGTTAAGCATTTTCTTTTTGGCCGTAATCATTCCATTTCATTATTTTGTGAGATTTTAATTGATATCGACGTAGAGAGAGAGAGAGAGAAGGGAGAGAAGGGCTAGGATTTTGGAAGGAGGAAGCATAAAACACGGTTACCAGTTAACTTGGTTTACTGCAAGCAATCCAACAACGAACCCCTAACTTTACCGCAAGCAAGCAATGCAACAAAGAATAACTTAGTTTAGCTCTAGCTTTAGCTTTAGATTCCCAATTTTTTTACTTATAAATAAAAATGCAAAGGAATAAGGAAAGTAGGACTACTGCCATAACATTTATATCAACCTCACTTAATTAAAATTTAATGTCGATTCGCAATTTTTTTTCCTATAAATGATTGCTACTTCATGCAAATCATCCTAAGTAGATTTTTAAAGCGGGTTCTTTGCAAGATCTTCTAAGAAACATTTCTCGTTACGAAAACTATTATCCTTGAAAAAATCTTGCATGATACTATCGGATGCATTATTACAAAAAATTTAATAATTTTTCCACAGGAACTTTCTATTTTTCACCTAAAAACTTATATATATATTTTTAATTCTTTGGAGGCATGTTGTTAAAAAATGCTTGAACTTGGATGAATTGAGAGGAAAAGATGAGAGATGATTGGATGAACTGAGAGCAAAAGATAAGAGAGGAAGTGAGATAGTGGGAGTTAGAACAAAAAGAGAGAGAGAGTTTTTACAATCAATACAATCAACGTTTGACTAAAAAATGACAAACTCTAGTCACTCAAATGCTGTGATTGAAAAGGTCTGTGTCTTATAGCACTTTTGTGGTAATGAGCTAGACAAGCGCTTCTCTAATCTTACATAGAGTTACTCTCGTTCATATAACAAAGAAAATCTCCATGAAAAAGTAATTAAAAAAATCTTCATGGTGCTGTTTAATTTAGTTGTTAGTTCTATATGCCGCATGTTGTTTTTAATTGATTTGGTGGCTAACTTATCTTGTAGCTCTCTAATTTGCAAGTATGGTTTCAAGGATAAAAGGACATTGTAAATTTTTTTTACTTCCAGTATATCACCATATATCTATGACAAAAACTAATCTCTTATTTATAAGAAAATAAGGATGTATTTTTCATTAATATTAATGTATTGAATAATACATACATTGGATAGGAAGATGAACATTAATTGTATAGGGAGATGTACTTATAAGATACAAATGTACCATAATAAGTATATTAAATAAGATAACTATACTGAATATATATTAATATATTTCATAACAATTTCTAATTTTTAGCGGTCAACTATTAATTTGACATGTCAATTATGATTTGTACATCACATAAACATTATGATAGAAATATTAAAAAAAATTCATATTAGAAAAGACATCTTAACAAAATCTTGTAACATAAAGGATCCTATTATAATATGCAAGCTTTTTCATCTATATTGCAAAGTTTGTGTTGACACCAAATTTTTTTTCATAAAAAATGAGTTAATTTTTACCTCAAAAAACAAAATTAAAATTGCACAACATATAGTTTAGAAACATTTATCTTATTTTGTTTTATTTTATCTTATTTTATTAGATTGACGATGAGCATTAATACAACGCGAGATTTTTCACATATTCCGCTGAGATTTTTCACATATTCAAGTAATATATACTGGGGGGATGTATTTTTGAGTAGAAAGGAAATTTTCGGATAGAATATTCGAAAAATACAATAGAGAATATCGGGCAGGGTGCAACGATATATTTAGGGAATTATGCATAGGTAAAATTGGAAATAAAATATGCCACGTTGGTCTAAATTTTTCCCTATGAAAAGGGGTTGTTTGTGTACGGATACTGCGGGATTTTTTCGAAAAAGATTTGGAGAAAAAGCGTGAGGGCCTTCCTTCGGTTTTGGGAGGGAAAGAGAGAAGGAGAAAAAAAAACGCCAGTCACCACCGCGTCTCGCCACCTCACCGCTCCGCTCGCTGCTCCGCCGGTCTCGCCGCGACGTCCAGCCCCGCCGCCGACACCCGCAGCTGCTCCCTCGCTGCTCCGTCCGCGTCTCGGCCCTCGACGACGCCTGTGGCACTCCTCGCCGCTCTGCTCGTCGTCTGCCGACGCTCGCCGCGCCATCCCTGCGCTGCCCGCTGGTCCCCTCGCCGGTCACCGTCGCCGCGCTCCCGCCGTCGCTCCCGCCGTCGCAATGGCGTCCGCGTCGATATCGATGTCGCTCGTCTCACCGCCCCGCCGCCCCCAGCAGCACCTCCTCCTCTCGCCGTCCCCGGTCGCGCCTCCGCTCTCCGCCTTCTCCCGCCGCGCCCACACGTCCGTTATCTTCTCCCCCGCGAGGACGCCCGCGCTCCTGAGGATCGTCTGGTGCTCCTCCGCTGGCTCCTCGCCGTCGTCCGCCGCCGGCGAGCGGAGGGAGGTACGGCTCGGCCTGCCGAGCAAGGGGCGCATGGCCGACGACACGCTCGGCCTCCTCAAGGTAACATCGCATTGCCGGTTTTCGGTTGCCGAGGAATCGGTTCCGATGAAAGTGTCTTTAATCTCTGACATGCCGCTCCAGGAGGGTTGTGGTCTGTTTTTATCTGCATACTGATCCTTTTCGACTTTGTTCTTGAAGGATTGCCAATTGTCAGTCAAGCGGGTGAATCCTCGCCAGTATGTTGCCGAAATTCCACAGGTATGGATATATTTCTTGAAAAATTTGTGCCTCAATTTGGTATATGCATGGTGGTAAGACATTTGAGTTCGTTTATCGAAACTCACTTGGACCTCAATTTTGATTTTAAGAACTACTGGAGATAAGTTAGCAAGAGAGATTTATGTAGTTATCGTATCTGAGATATGTGGACAGGGAATTAAGGAGTGATAACCCTTTCACAAAATCATTGATGTAAAATAGGATCTCTATCCTAATTGAGATAGAATGTAGTCTTCACAAAGTGCTGAAGGTTTGAACCCCAAAGCGTAATGCTGGAACTGTCTTTGCAAGGCACAAGAAGAAGAAATGACCCACTCTAGTCACTCAAATGCTGTGGTTGAGCTTAGACAAGCGCTTCTCTAATCTTACATAGAATTACTCTCATTAATATAACAAAGAAAATCTCCATGAAAAAGTAAATAAAAAAATCTTCACGGTGCTTTTTAATTTAGTTGTTACTTCTATATGCCGCAGGTTGTTTTTAATTGATTTGATGGCTAACTTATCTTGCAGCTCTCTAATTTGCAAGTCTGGTTTCAGCGACCAAAGGACATTGTAAAAAAATTGTTATCTGGAGATCTAGACATTGGAATAGTGGGTTTTGACACAGTTAGTGAACATGGACAGGTAAGCAGAAGATGTTACATGCTGTATGTTTGATCATTGGTTGGATTTTTTATGCATCATTTTTCACTAATGTTTCGTTTGCATTCAAAGATTTATACTCTGAAGCTGTGAAAACAATTTATTGCGTGGTTTTCCCCTGCTTTGGATGAAGTGGAAGATTAAGAGCCCTTTATCAAACAAAACGTTGTATTTGCTTTCCCTTCAAACCAAAAATATTGCAAATAAGCTTTCATGCTAAAACCAAAAAATTATGAATAATTCCTGTGTTAAATATGTAGCAGAGAAGTTGGATCAAAGATCTTACCCGAATGAATGACAAAAGTAGTTGCGTATCACATATTACCTTTGCAGTACTTTTTGTGTGAATCTATTTCGGTTGTTTACTCTTTTCCATGTAAACAATTTTGAAAAATGGCTTGGATTAGCAGAGTTACTGGATGATGTCAAGCTTTGGTATGTATCTCTGAAGTCTTTAGATAGTTTAGGTGGTTAGAGTGTTCATATTTTTTTGTGTTTGTACAGATCAATGACTTGAAATCTTAGAATGATGATTGCATGGTCACCATGTGAGGAATGCTGGACATAGACAAAAACTTCCTGATTGCTTCAACTTCATATATCAGAGCTTTTTCTGATCTTTTTGTCTTGTTTTTGTGTTTTCATCGAGCTTTTCAACTTCATTATATCATAGAATGTTGATTTCGCAACACTAACTTGATATAGTACTGTCCTAAATTATCTTATGCTTATTTTATTCAGGGTAATGAAGATCTTATTATTGTTCATGAAGCTCTTGATTATGGGGATTGCCGTTTGTCTCTTGCGGTAAGAAAGTTTATGCTCTCAATTTTGATATATTGATAGAAATATTTCCAATTGGTTCGTTGCTATGGAAATTTTAGTGCTGATATGTTCTTTTGCTCTTCTATTAGGTTCCCAAATATGGGATCTTTGAGAAGACTAATTCGGTGAAGGAGCTTGCACAAATGCCCCAATGGACTGAAGAGAAACCACTCCGAGTTGCTACCGGTTTTGGCTATGTATGTTTGCATTTTCAGATCTTAAATGTTATTGTTTATTGTGCCATCTATCCACCTTATAGCAAATTTTCTTGTGGGGTGCCAGAGCGATTGTCCTTTTTAACTGCTTAAGTTTAGGTTTCTCTCTTGTGTCTTTGTAGCTGGGGCCTAAGTTCATGAAAGAAAACGGACTGAAGCATGTGAGCTTTTCAACTGGCGAAGGAGCATTGGAGGCAGCTCCTGCGGTAAAAATATCAATTTCTTTCACTTATTTGATATCTTTGTAGGTTACCAACTCATTACCCGTATTGAAGATGGTTTGTGATTGTCACCATGAAATTTTTTCATTAAGCGCGTGTCGTCTTTAAACTAAACTGGAGTTAATATATATGTGGAAGAGAACAGCTCTCTTAAGAGATTAAAGAGAAGGGGTTGGGGAACCCATATTCTGGTAAAGTTTATGTCAAGGAGGGATCGATCTTATGTGCTCAACTAGAATTTAGAATGTAGAAGTTTAAACCATTTCATTTTCCAGTTCGCAGGTTCAGACCATTTCAATTTTTGTCTTGAAAAACAAAAGACAATAAAATGCATTGAGAGTCTTATGGCTCTGGATTCATGTCTTTTCTCTTTTTCCACCTAGATGGTTAGAAGATCTGTACTGAATGTGCAGATTGGTGAGTGCAATTTTTTTTTTTTTTTTGCTTGGTATGGCAGGGTTATGTTATTCTTTTCATGCTGCTTCGGGGTTCAACTCTTTACCACATCTTTTACATTTTTGGCAAATATCTCAATACCCGCTTATTTTCTTGGTTGGTCTATGGAGTGCCAACCCTTTATGCCATTCTTAAATGCACCCCATTAAGGAGATTAAAAATGTTGTCGGGGAAATATTTACATGAGAATCTTCATTAAACGAGAAAGGCAGAGAAATATTTCCCATGAAGAGGGGAAACAAGGAAAAGAAGGGAGTGGAAACTGCCGTCTCTTTGTTGACGGGTAGATGCAGTGAAGGAAGGGCGGACTGATTTTCGTATTCTAAATACATCCTACTGATTTTCGTATTCTAAATGTCGGTAAATTGTGCTTATGTAGATCATTTTTCTATCCGCATTGTGGGGCAATGTGTGTTCATGTCCTGTCCTGGGGAATGTATATTTGAGACTACATCGAGCCACCATAGTTTTAGCAGGAGGATTCTTTTAAAAAAGCACTTGAATCTTTTGGCGTTTCCTTCGATGATGCAATGGTTGGATCTATCTGTCTTTGCCTATGGATCTTGTGGCCATTCATTTTGTGATATGAAGCGTTGATTTGATTAATCCATGAATTACAGGTTTTTTCTATTTTCAATGATTGAAAATTTTATCCCTTGGAAGGAAATAATTCTGCGGACATTGCTTCATCCTTTGTTAAAAAGAATCTGAAAGTATGCCCCCAAAGATTTAAGTTATTAGGATAGCAACCTCATGAGCATATCGACTGTAGTTCATTTCATGTATTTGTTTTGAAGCTGCAATTTAGTTGAACAGAAAATATATACGACTGCCGTTATATCTTGGCATGTGGCACACTGGTATCTTCAATGGCATCTCCATGAGGGGAGGTCAAGGATTTAATTAAACTGATGCTAATTGATGGCATTGGCAGTATAGTATTGATGCTGTGTCTGCATGATCTCCAATTGACTTCTTTACTTTTCTTTGTAATCCAGATGGGGACTGCTGATGTTATTTTGGACCTTGTAAGTAGTGGGACAACATTAAAGGAAAATAACTTAAAAGAAATTGAAGGTGGGACAGTGTTGGAAAGTCAGGTGGGTAACATGTTTGCACTGGCAAGCTCACCCTATGATTGTTTCTTCATTCTGTCTTTTTCAAACTTCCCTTAACTAGGGCTGAATGTCCTTCAGGCTGTTCTTGTGGCAAGCAGGAAGTCACTAATCCAACGGGAAGGTGTTCTTGGTGCAACGCGTGAGATTCTTGAAAGATTGGAGGCACATCTTAAAGCAGGCCAGTTTAAGGTGTGTAGCTTATCGTATATATGTTTGTGAACTTTCTGTCCAGCATCCGAACATACTTCCCGTTAGTTTACTACTATTAAGCTGCACCTGCTGTGGCCATCCCCCTTTCACTCCTTAGTATGTTTCTGAGTTGCTACACATAAAACAAAATTTAAACGGGTGACTTATGGTTGTGCAAGTTTTCTCTCGAGGTGAATTTAGCAGTGTCAATTGGATATGACACGGTTGGCACTCTGTGGACATAAGAATAACTTAAATTATTGTCAAGTATGACTTGTTCAACCTTTTCTTATTCAACAACTAAGTAGGAATTGCTGCAATAAAAATTTGGGAGAAATCATATAGAAAATTCTGTTAGTGCAATACAAGGCGTTTTTGAATATGCACAACTAAGATACTGCAGATACACAGTTGTTACCGACTCCTTTATCGAATTCTGAAAATCAATGCTCTATAATCGGTATCAATATTTTTCATAGGTAACGGCAAACATGAGGGGGAGTAGTGCAGATGAAGTCGCTAAGCGAGTACTCAGTCAACCATCACTCTCTGGTTTGCAGGTAATGCAGTGAGCCCTCTTTTCTCGTACTCCAAGTTGAGCCCCAGCTCGATTTGAAGCTTTTAAACTGTAGCTATCTTATTGTCACTTTTTAAGTGTTTCTGATTCTCTTGTACTCATACACTATAGGGACCTACCGTAAGTCCAGTCTTTCGCGAACGTAATGGAGAAGTGGTTGTAGACTACCATGCAATAGTCATTTGTGTTCCTGAAAAGGCGCTGTATAGCTCTGTGCAGCAGTTGAGAGCAGTAAGTCCTACTTTTGGAAATAGCCATAGCTGTTTTATGTGGAGATTTTTTGTTTCCCCTGGTCACATCCTAATATGAAGTGAAGATACTTGCAACTGTAGATTTTCATGAATTGTATGGGTGCCTTTTTAACACGTTGAAACTTTTGTCGTGCAGATTGGGGGTAGTGGAGTTCTAGTATCTCCGTTGACTTACATTTTTGATGAAGAGACTCCCAGATGGCAGCAGCTTCTGTCCAAACTCAGGCTGTAGTTCTCAGTAGGCCAGTGGCACCCGCATTGGAGAACCAGCTTGTGGAGAAGATAGAGGACGGGGTGAAATTCATGAGGAACGGTGTGTAGTTATGTGGGACATGGGTAGCCTTGCCGCATCTGTTCTTTTAGATTTGTGATTTCTTTTCCTCTAGATATTTTTTTTTTCCCTGTGTATAGGAATCGGTTTTAGAACCTAAGGAAGTGTGGGAACATCGTAAAGTTTATTTTGCGACATTTTTTGTAAGTGATTATGTCATTGATGACAATTGGGGTTGATGGCGATTTCACAACGTACTTTGGAAGATAAACAGGTGCTGCTAATATCTACACAAGTCACCCGTGGCCCATCGTTTAGCAGTATCAGCAGCGCTGCTATTAGCCACACAAGTCGGATGAGTTAGGCGGCTTGGCTCTCTGTTACGAGAGGAATGTTTTCACACCCATCGATTTTGCTTGATGATGGCCTTTGCTATGGAAACGATGTTTAGAGCACAATGTTTGGCAGACAAATTCTCTCCCGCTTTGCCTTTGATTCAACCAGTTGATCTCGAGTTTACAAAGCGCTAGATCTTATGTTACGAACCAAACAATTAACTTCGTACTTAGTAATTTTTCTGCTCAATTGTCATCCGCAAATTAGCTGCACCGTACCAAACGATCGTTACACGGGTGTTGGGGAGACCAAAAGGACGAGGAGTGATGTGAGGGGCAATTGAGGGTATTGAGTATCGTGATTTATGAAAAATCTTAAAAAGTACCATAAATAAAATTATTCGATCATTGGCAAGATATTTACACATACATAATATGTGTAAAATAAGTTTATACGGACTTTCTTATTTTCTCATCATTCATGTGACTACGCATTGCTAATTATGTGATAATAGCTGCTATAAGGGGGTGTCAAATGTCAATCCCATACAACATGTGGACTCCTCGTCGGTTTCAACTGTCCACCATATACCAACATGTGGGCTTTCAAGTAGTAATAGGTTGAATGGTCCTACTGGATACAAATATATCCATTTCTCTTGAATTATATATGTACATATGTATATCTATTTTTGTTATGGCAAGAGAGAGGAGCTTTATGATGGCCGCGCGTGGAGTCACCCGAGACCACTTCAAGGATGTGTCGGGGGTGTGTGAGCTTAACGGCCTCTTACTTAGTTAGTGAAGTCGAAATTTTTATTCTATGTGGCTTTCTAGACTTAAATTAAAGTTCAACCTGGACAAAGGAGGAGATGACGGGGCACATGGTCTAATTAACTAACCAATTTCCCTCCTCTTCATCTTCTCCGTCTTCACCTTCGTCTTCATCCTTCGACTTCGTCCTTTCTAACAATTTTCACTGTCAAACGCCTTTTTCTCCCTTCTTTTATGATCATTTTCTCAACCAACTCTTTGTCCTGATATGACCAGCAAAATCAAAACAAATTATAAACGGAAAAAGTACTCCTCTTGCTCATGCGAATTTTTCGTGAACCTATGATTGGGAACGATACAGCTCTAATGGACTCCTATGTCGTGAAATCCCACACATATACACACTCGTCCGTTTACGCCAAAGACCAACAAAAAGGTTTGTCCGTCACAATTTGTCAGGCTTTTGGAAATCTTCATCCGAAAGTCCGGCACAAATGGTCGTCAATTATCAATTAGCCTCGCACGTCACTATTTTAAGCAATCTACACTATGATAGGGGTGAGGTGAATCATCTGCGTTTAGTATCAGTTGAGGTTGCTACTTTTTCTTTTTTTGGATGGGTAGGGAATCAGGGAAAGGCCAGAAACAAAAGGTAGAGATGGGCTCACTTATTATGATGATGACCTCTCCTCCAATTACGGCAGTACCAATGGAAGAAGAGAATGCACATAGCTTCGTAGAATTGAGGTAGTCTTCCTTCGGAAGACGAGCAGTTACAAGCAGATCTTTTGAAAATAGATTGTGGGACATCACTCAAGAATAACCGCATGGGATGGTTATGGGATAATGGAATAGTTAGTGCAAAGAAATAACCGTTCGAAGCGTAGGAGAAATCGCCTGAAAATAGCATCGAAGTGGTTGAGATGAACTCGTTATACCAGTGTCCCAAAGTCCTCTCCTCTCTCCTCCCTCCTTTACCCGTCTCCATTACTCTCTTTCACCCCCTCTCCGTCTCCGTCATCTTTTTTCTCTCACCCTGGATGTCTCTCCCTTGACAGCCTCAACCGACGGCTTTTTTGGAAAGTAATACCGAAAGCCTATCGACCATTCTTCTCCTTTTACGATGAATTACGAAGCATCTTTTGTTGGTGTTCTAGCTCTCTAGAACGCCATTCCAGTTACTCCTACTTCTGTAGGAATTTTTTTTTTCATAGCACGTGGGATGTCCTTTCCTCAAGGCACTTAGGAAGTAATTAATAATCCTTCGAGGCAGTGACTTCTTAAGCACAATTGGAGCCTAATCTGTAATTAATTATACTTTACAGAAGTAATCAATAATCCTAGGAGGGGAAGGTGTAAAAGTCATATGCTGTTCTTTAAAAAATAATAACACTCAATGATGAACCTATTGCAAATGGACTCTTTACTTCAAGACCTGAACTTCAGCCACTTGTATGGAGTGATCCTAGTCATCGTCATCCTATCAATCCATGTACATTTCAAAAGCTTATGTCGCAAGCTCAAACACCACCAGAAGTTGCAGGTGCATGGCCCGTTGTAGGGCATTTGCCCATACTAGCAAAGTCCTGTCTTCCTCACAGGACCTTCGCGTCCATGGCAGACGAGTATGAGTCATTCTTCACCATCAGGCTCGCCTTTTTCCCGGCCATAGTGGTTAGCAGTTCCAAGATAGCCAAAGAATGTTACACCAAGCACGACCTCACCCTCGCGTCTCATCCTTAGCTTTTGGCCACTGAAGTTCTGGGCTACAACTAAGCCTTTGTGGCGTTGGCTCCTTACTTTGGAACTGCTCTCTATCTAGAGGATTTATGTGTTTTGGTTAAGGATTTAGATCCCATGAGATTCAAAACTTTTAGTCTACTTGCCATTTGTAAATTAGCAACTAGCTTAATACTGTGTGGACTTGTATGCATTGCAAATTAGGTGCATGTCATCTATTCAAACTAAATTAGTGAACACAATTATGAACACCAAAAAAGAGTCAAAGATAGTTTACTAAATAAAAAGAATGGGATTTACTTATAGTTGAGGCAATTCAATATGAGAAAATAACGAAAGTTATTGCTATCATTCTCGGAGAAAATTGCGAATAGCCAAAGGAAGTGATATTCAATGCATCACAACACCTACAAAAATTCATGACAAATTGGCTTGCCAAGTTTCTATCTCTTCCTTGTTTGCGATTTAGGGTTGTCTTGTCTTGTCTTTCAAATTTTGTCCCTTCATTAAATCATAAAACTAACCAACCATGAGGGGTGGGTGTAATGGATGAGAATGATGGGGGCGAAGTTGGTCTTCATAGTAGTGAGGAATAGGAGAGCAACTGTGAAATGTGTTGTCGAGGAGCAAGAGTGCATATATACATAATCACAAGAAATAAACGTGAAATATGTTATCTGAAATGCAATGGACTGGATATATTGCGTGTTGTAATGGATAAATAAAATACAGCAAGAAGTAGCTACTAAATATGTGACATCCCGATTTTCCAATTCTATTTTCAATAAATTGAGACGGGCATTTCGTTGGCATGCATATAGTTCTTTTCCTTGAGTCGGCCACTCATGTGAAAACTAATCTATCGGGTGAAGCCGTTAAGAGTTTCTAATGCATCAGACTCGAGAATTTGACCAGGAAGCGATCTTTCGACCGAGCTAATCTGCAAGGGTCATTGCGGCACAATTAAAAATCAATTAGAGATCGGAGATAGGTCGGCTCGACAGAGGCATGTGATCAGGTGTGGGTGATTCCACCAGATCGCACAATTCTGGTCAATCGACACTAGATCGACTTTTCCGTCGATTGGGTACCCTGTGTCCGTATTTGAAACCTTAAGATTACCCCGACAACCGAAAGTTGCCAATGTTTCAAAAATGTACATTGTGGATTGAGATGATCAACCACAGATCAAATGCATGAAAATCTTTAAAGGCTACCCAGTAGGTTGGATCGCGCTAATATCGTGCTAAAGTGAAACTAACTGTGGAATTGAAATCGAATTCAGAAATTGGAAGTCAGGGTGTGTCACAAATCATTTTAGGAATATTAACTCACCTTCGGAAGATTTTTCATGTAATCAGAATTTTTCAGAAATTAAATTCGAGAATGGCTATTTTGGCTCAAGAAATTAGTAGGCCCGCCTTTAGTCTTGCTTTTTGGACTTAAGTTGGTTCTATGGACAAGTGAATATGTGAATTGAAGTGTGGTGACATTGAATTAATTTTATCAATTTTAATTTGGACTCAATTGGAAGAGAATTGATGATAATTAAAGAAATTGGATGTACAAGAATTGGACCCCGGCAGAAAATGAAAGTGCAACCATTGGAGAAGTTGTGGAGGATTTGAGTGAGTGGAAGATGACATAGGATGATGTCATGGTGGTGGAGCCAAGTGATGGGAGCTTGACAAGTGGAGGATTGAGATTTAATCTCAAAAAGCCACCCATCAACATCATCTTCAACCTCTAGCTCCATGGATTCCGAAATGGGAAGAGAGGGAGAGAGAATCCGGCCGGCCAGCAGCTGCTCGACGCCGCCCCTTCGCCGCTCGTCGTCCGCCGTTCGTCGCCGCTGAGCTAGCCCGCCCGTCGCTGTTCGCCGTGCCACCGCGCGACACCCCACGCTCGCATGCGTGCGCCTCGCCCCTTCGCTCCACTCCACCCCCGCCAGCCCGTCACCACCGTCGTCCCGAGCTACTAGCCGTCATCGGAGACCCCGCCAGGCCACTATGAGCCACCACCGAGCTGCAGCCGTCGCTTCTCCGCCGTTCCTCTGCCTGAATCGCCGCCGGACAGCCCTTCTCCGCTCGCGACCAGCAGCTGCAGAAAATGGGTTTCTCAGCCCCTTCTTGGCCCGTTTCGGCCGCCTTCCCAAGCCCAGATGCTTGGCCCGCCTTGAGAAAAGTCGATCTCCTTGTCGTCCCCATCGTTTTGGTCTGCTCGGCTCGCTAATCTGGTGAGTTTAGCTCACTAAACCTTGATTAGACGATTAATTATGCCCTAAGTGTGCTTAGTCTAAGTTAAGCAAGTTTATGTGGATATTTGAGTTTATTTAATTGTGATTTGGGTTAAAAGGTTTGTTTAATTTAAAGTGTGTTTAATTAAAGGCTAAGATAGTTTATTTAATAATAAACCTTGATGGGACATAATAGGATTTTAATATTGAATTATTTAATTGCTTCGAAATTCTAGAAATTTATAATATTATAATATATTCCGAAATTATTAAAATATTATTATTTAAAAAAATGGAAAAATTATTTTTGACCCGGTTGCTCAGAATTTCATGCCGACCGTTGCTGTGTATTCGGATATTGAAATTGATGATTGGATATTATAAATTGAATGTGGATTGCGAAAAATATGGATATTATTATTTAATTAATTTTCTGAATAAATTTAATTATTTATTAAATTCCGAAAATTTCATTGGAACCTTATTCTCTCATAATTTCGTGCCGATCGCTGCTGTGAATTTAGAATTTGAATTTGATGATTGATTGTGGCAAATGGAGTGTGATTTTGATAAATAAAAATTCTTTATAAAATCCTAAGTGTGGAAATTGATGGGAGATTGGCTGTGATTGACCACTTATTAGAGGTTGTGCCCAATGAGGCCGTTATGGACCACCTATGAGAGGTCATACCTAATAGGCCGTGATTGACTACCTATTAGAGGTCGTGCCCAGTGAGGCCGTGATGGACCACCTATGAGAGGTCGTGCCTAATAGGGCCGTGATTGATCACATATCAGGGGTCGTGCCCAATGAGGCTGTGATGGACCACCTATGAGAGGTCGTGCCTAATAGGACCGTGATTGACCACCTATGAGAGGTCGTGCCCAGTGAGGCCGTGATGGACCACCTAATTAAAGGTCGTGTCGAGTGGGGCCGTGATTACCATTGGTTATTAAACCTTCCTATAGGGTTGTGATTGAGAGCAATGATTGATTTGCTAGAATGACATGTAATCGGCCAAGTCAATTGATCGTTGAGACGATCCAAGTGGTTGAATTGTTCTAATGATGTGATTGTGCTATTGTTGTTTGGTTATCATAATTGTACGTGGTTGAATGATATAAATTGTGCTAACCTGCAAATGAAGGCTAATGCGAGGTAAGTCTTCTGTGTAATGTAGCTAGGCCACCCGGGGCGTATTTTCTTTCTAATAGGGGTTTAGGGGGTTGAACTTGCTGAGACATTGTCTCATCCCGGTTTGGGGATTAAAAATTTCAAGTCCCTAGTGGATGGAGAGATTGGATAGCTTTGGTCGCCTCGAAGAGTTGCAAATGTGAAGTCAGGAGGATTGGAGAACGTGTCCGACTTGTAGGTCATAGGACAGTTTTTTTTTAAGAGCCGATCTTTTGTAGACTTTTGGCTGTAGGCTTCTGTTTGTAATTCTGTTGAATTATGAAAGTGTTATGTTGTGGTTTTGCTTCCTATTTTTCTATCCCGTATTTCGTTGTCAAGGGTTTTTTTATACGTTCCGCTTGCGCAATAATAAATGAATGGGGTTGGCGACACTACTTGGGAATGTTGCATTTGCATGACCATGGTGGGATGTTGGCACGCTCGAGGTTTGGGGCGTGACAAAATAACTTGCTTTAGGACAATCAAATGGTATAAAATCCAAGTCATCTGTGATTACATTCAATTAAGTGGGTCAAAAAAGGCTATAGTTTACTAGGTGGTTGTCTATTTTGAGGGATTGGATAAGATATACAAAGAAGTAATTGCTATACTCACTATGGAATAGCCAAATAGCATAAGATCTGAATCATCTACGATTAGAACATCAACTTGTCATGTAATGGCCATGAAAATTATTTGAGTGTCTACCTCACAAGGGACAACAACATAAAAAATCTCCTCCTCCTTCAAGACCTTTCACATGCAACCACACCAATTAACAAGCCTCATGTCATTGGTTATTATTTTCATTCATCTCAATCTTAATCGAATAAAATCCTCAATTAAATGTTTTTCTAATTTTCTAATTGCTTTTTTGTTTTGTTATTTTGGGAAAAAAAAAAGTAAACGTACTCTTCAAGTTTGATTCAAGCAAAAAAAACTGAAATCAAAGTTTGGTGCAAGCGAAGGCTAAGAAGATGGTGTGGAATGAGCTGTTTGGCGAGTCAGCTCCTCAGCTCGATTGCCCCACCAGCCGGCCCTTCTATGCCCCTCCCCACATCAAGTGGGACGATGACGGGTATTTCGGCCCCGGCAGTGCCAAGCCAACTTGGTCTCACCCTCGATTCGGCCCCTTCAATGCCGAGCCTGCCTAGGGCCACGGCCGAGGCCGAAGCCACGGCCGTTCCGGTGGAGATCGCTTTCCCTGGCCGCCGTTGTTGCAGTTGGCTTCGTTGGCAACTTCCATGGTGTTCCAGATCTTCGCAGCTACTATTGGTCGGATCGCTTGTGCTTCTGGAGATTCTTCGAGCTCGGGCTTCCTCTGTGCTAGGCGATATTCCTCGGAAAAAGGCAGTGGTGGGGTTGAGATTTAGGGATTTGAAAGGTTGACAAGATGATTGAAAATGGGGGAAAACTACTGGGGGAGGGCGGAAGGGAGCGCGTGGTTCCTACGTTGTTATGTGATGGAATGATTTAGGGGGGCTGGAAAGGTTCGGTTTGCCTGGCCAAATCAATCACTAATCACTTGTCTTTTATTTTCTTCCTTTGATTGTCTTTATTTATTATTATTATTTCTCAAAAAAATTGGCAATCTAATACCACCAAAAACAACAAACCATGCACATTATACGAACACTCGCAAATCTTTATGAGATATCATCAACAATCATAAACTTTAAATACCCTAATTATTTCAATCTAACTTTTTGCCACACTTACATAAGTTCGAGAATGTAATTTTCAATTTAAAGTCTCTAGAAAGACAACTTTTACTACTTTTAATTAACTTAAATAGTGTTGCAATGTCATTGTCAATGCCTTATTTCTAATGTAGGGGGAATTTGAGGCAACGCAAAAATCAATTTCTTCCCATCATTTGAAGATCTTTTTTTTACCACGTACTTGAAAACCAATTAATATTCTAAAAAAAAGAACAACTGTTATAAAGCATTCAAAACATTTAATTTGATAAAAATTAGCGTTAGAAAAGTCTGTGACGTTGATTATTGTAAAGCCTAGCTGATGAAAAAATCGAATTCTTCATTGATCAAGAAAGCAATTATTGAAACCGATTAATTCTTGTGAAAAAAAATCTATGAAACTGCGGGCCACGATCTTTCGAGGTGGAGAACGTGACTCCAGTGGAGAAAACCGTCTGTGGATTAAAATCGGATCTCCTTCGATTTCTCATTCCCACATTTACCTCTCTCTCTCTCTCTCTCTCTCTCTCTCTCTCTCTCTCTTAATTCCCCTGAAATCTTTTATTAACCGTTTTTATTTTCTCTCTCAAATCAGATGTTCGAAGACACAAGAGAAGCAAGCGACTGAAGAGGGGTTTGCCGAGTTACTTTCTCTCTCTCCCTTTTGTCCTTCCTCCTTAGGCCTCGAGCTTGCCCCTTCTGATTGCTAGAGAAGCGAATCAAGATGGGTTAGTTCCTTTTTCCCTTTTGATCGAATTCATCGTTTCTGGCAGGATATCAACGAGTCTTCAGCACCTAACCACTTAGAAATGAATGGGGCCGTCGAGGTTAACATGTGTCCAAGTATTTGCCTTTTTCATTGTGATGCGATGCTAAATGCTAATAAGTCCCTCTGGATTAGTCAAAGCATTATGTCCAGTGGCTATTAATTTTCCTATGAAAGATTTTTTTTTTTTAACCTTGAAAATCGATTTCAGGATTGCTGTCTATATAGGATTCAATCAAGAAGGTGGAAGTTGGTTATATAGAAAATCATTCCATGTTGGGATTGGGAGTAGGATCATTGGAGATGTAGTCGAATGGGATTCAACTATAAGGGGATTATGCATGGGAATAAGGCATTGCCCTCATCCTGAATTAGATTGGATGAAAGATTTGATTGGGGGTTGTGGCAAGGCTGAAGCTCTTTTGTTGTTAGGTCTTCACTGCAATTTTCAAGGCACTACTATTCATTATGCGATTTAATTTAATGCAGGTTTTGAGGAAAATCTGGTGGTGCTCGCTTCTATCACCACATGATCCTATGTAGTCAAGCCTTATTAATGCCACTTTAGAGGATAAAAATCTCTATGAAATTCCCAATTCAGGTACATCTTTAATTTGCTTTAGATAATTGGTTGTACATCCTCTTTCATTATTTCCATAATGTGCTATAGAATAAGGTTGACTGTGCCTTCAATATATTAATGCAGGTTGCTACTGAAACAATTTGTCAAGTTGGAGGTTATCCATTGGCCTGCACTTTGGAGTACTTTCAAATATGAATTTGAGAATGAGAACAACATGCTGGGAGGTGCACCTGTTGAGAAGGCAGCAGAAGTTCTTAGACAAAGAATCACTGTAACTTGTGATTGCAGAACTTTGTTGTTTTTCTTCTTTTTGGATCATCATTCAGATATGACTCAATATTATCTGTTTCTGCAGAATATTATCATTGAGATGTGACTTGGTTGATTTGCCACTCTTGGCCAGAGGGCCTCCTGTCATTTGTTGCGATCACAGCGGCGACGATCATCAGCCCACTCATTTTCTCTTCCATTTTAGTCCTAGAGAGCATGAACATTGGTAGTCGGAGCATTTTCTCTTCCATTTTAGTCCTAGAGAGCATGAACATTGGTAGTCGGAGAGAGAGAGGGAGAGGGGAAAGAACGGGCTGAGATCATGGTGGCAGTGATCGCAACAATGACATTCAAGGGGCTGTACTTCGAACTTGTATTTTTACAAGATGGCCCACCCTCCTTTTGGAATTGAAGTTGAACATGTGGGAGTGAAGGGTTCAAAATTAGATAATATCCTTGGTATATGATGACAAAGAGAAGTGACTCATTGTTTAAGTTAAGCACTTTTATTTTGTTTTCTTTTTTCGCCTTTTCAGGGTTTAGTGAAGTCTGTAGTTGGGGCCCCTCTTTGCTTTTTATTCTGGTTCGTAGATTTATTTTTAGGGTTAGCATTATCTTGTATAGAGATGGATAGGTATTTCCTGGTTGCCTTACTTATTGCATAACAAAGAAACCGGGGAGAAAAGAAATTGAGATTGGGTGCCAAGGGAGTGATTCATAATGCTAGTTTGGGGATTGATGTTCATCTGCCCACTGTCAAACTAATATACAATCGATTAAAGATGAGCTATGATTGCGAGTTGTAACTCTCCATTGCAATAAGGGTTTGCTGTGGAGTTTCTCCCTTGCATGAACATGGCATGTGTTATGTTTGCTAGAGAAAGGAATATTCAAAAAGCAGGAGCCAAGATTATTGTGTTCGGTCGTCTACCTGGTTCTTGAGGCTTGAACTTTTGTCTCTGCCTTCCTCTTCAAGTGATATAAAGAAGTCACAATTATTTGATGACATTGATACTTGGATAGTCGTACATGTTGAATTGTTTTCGCTGAATTACACAGCAAGTTCCCTCAACAATACCAAATAAAAAATGAACTAAGAATACTAACCTCTAATACGTCAATCATCGAGAGAAGTCGACATCAAGCTTGACTCCGAGGTCGTATTTGGCAATTCTACAATAAATTCAAGACGAAAATGAGAACTAACGTATGCATTAAAATAAAGAAAGGTATAAATATTCTACAATCATATTTTCTCACCTGACTCAAAGATTTCAAGGTCTTCTAAGTCCTCCTCAATCGAACGTAAAAGTGGTGCGGATCATAACCAATGTTGAGCACATATAAGAGCTTCCGCCATGGTTGGGGTCAAGGGTGGGGTCAAGGAATTATGAAACACATTGAACACACGACCTCCCGTGCTAAATGCCGCATCCGATGCTACAATCAAGATGGGCACGGCCAAAATATCTCGAGCAACAGTAAAAAGTATAGGATATCTCAATGAATTTCCTTTCCACCAACTTAAGATATCAAATTTAGAGTTATAATGTTCACATGCTTCCTCCAAGTACTTGTCTAGTTCTGATTTTTCATCCAAATATTGTTGTTTAGTTTGGCTAAAATACTTTTCGGTCATAATATCAGCACCAACCACTGGGGACCTCGACATGCTTACCATCCTTGTGCTCTTTAGCCTCAAGTTGCTTTGAAGGCATACACCCATGCGATATTACCATCATTTTTTCGTGTAAAGTTTCTGCTTCATTGCTTTCATAAACATGACTAATCATCCACTTTACATAATCTCACTTATGTCACGGGTCAAGTACGCAAGCAATGAATAAAGTGAGATTTATGTTGTTCACGTTGCCAAAATACTTATGGAATTTTGGTTTCATTCTTTGAGCCATTTCTCGCAAGCTTTGGTCTTCATTTCCACAATATCTCTCAATCATCATATAAATCCCATACACATCCTTTGCCATATTATTGTTAGTGATATAAGAAGAACCTGAAACTTTTATAGTTGTATCAAATAACAACTTCAGAAAAGGAGAAAGTGATGTGCATAATTCCAATCTTCACTAGTAGGCAACCATTTCCCCGCTCTTGGGCATATTTGCTATTTGAAGTTCCATATTGCTAAAAGCTCTTTCAAACTTCAAAGCTGATTCCAATATTAAATATGTTGAGTTCCAACGAGCTTCCACATCCAAACGTACAAGACTCTTCGACTCAATATTCTCTAACTCAACAAAAGCCTTCAACTTTCTTAGCTTGTTCGGGGAAGATCTCACATAACGTACGGCTGAACGTATTCTAGCAATTGAATCATTTATGTTTTTTTAACCCCTCTCTAACAATCAAACTTAATATATGGGCATAACATCTCACATGGAGAAACTCACCTCTTAACAACAGAGAGTTCCAAGAGTTAAGTATCTTTTCCAGGTATTGAACTCCCAAGTCATTCGAGCTAGCATTATCTATAGTGATAGAAAAAATACTATAGATCCCCCAATTAGTCAAACATTTTTCAATTGTTTTTCCTATTATCTCAGCAGAATGACTTGAGATCTGACAAAAATTTAATATTTTCTTTTGCAATTTCCAATCAGCATTAACAAAATAAACAGTCAAACACATATAACTTAAGTTTTGACAAAATGTCCATGTGTTGATTGTTAGACATACTCTAAGAGATGTCTCGGAGAAATATTTCTTCAATTTGTTTGTTTCCTCCATGTATAAGTCATAACAATCATGCCTCAATGTATTGCGTGACGGGATTAAGAATTTGGGTTGGATTCAATTCATAAATTGATGGAATCCCTCATGCTCTACCAACTTAAAAGGCAACTCACTAAAAATAAACATGATCACTAGTTCTTTTCTACTAGCATCCTGATCAAATTTCCAACGACCTGATGAACTACCACCCCTAACAACTTGACTCGAGGCACTTTTTTGCCTTTTTCCGGCGTCTGCATATGGATACTCCTTACATCTAGCTAGATGATGATGCATTGAGCTAGTCCCTTGCCTACTAGCACAAACAATAAGGGCGCTACAATATAAACACTCAGCCTTTTATTGACTAGGAATCTCTTTAAAATGCTCCCACATTGTAGATCTCCTTCTTCTATTTGCGACATTAGAACCCCTACTGTATACATCTAGCAATCCTTCTATTTATAACACTTAGAGCCTGCAAATTATTTTTTCAATAATTTATATGCCAATAAAAGATCTAGTGATAGAACAAAATTCCAATGTATAAAACACATTGTATTGCATCATTATAGCATATAAGGGAAGCGCACATTATGGTGCAAAGCATGCCCTCCATTACAAGCTTCATACACCAGTTCAAACACAGCAAGGTCAACCAGATTAGGGAAAGAGCAGAAGCCCAAAAAGGAAAAAAAAAAATAGAGGCTCAACCCATGAAACTTGCACAAGCCAAGAAATCAACGAGAGATTCTCAAATCCACACATAACATATTCGAAAGAACGCACGAGATCTCCAACTGGGTTCGGTCAAAACACCAACTTTCCACCAAAAAGCACCAACCCATAAGAAACCCCCCAAGAAATGCAGACAGTCCAAGTTATATGAATACCATCCAATTTAGAATTTCCTTGCTTTAGGCACTTCCTTAAGGCAAAATAACTGCCATTAGGCAAAGACACCTTAACTCATGCGACTGTAAATATTGGAAAACAAGTGATGGAAGTAATCTGGAATTGTTGGAATTTCTCTCTGTTTGTTGTCAACTGTAACCGCAAGTTTTTCTCAATTTCTAGTAGCTGTGATACTTGTTCAGCATATATTTTAATTTGGGACTGTCCCTGAATCACTTTCTCCTCATGCTGCTTAATTTTCAAATCAGCAATCTGGAGTTCTAGACTTTTCTGCTTTAACTGCATATTCAAGTTTCAAGCGATAGAATTTGAGCAAAGTCCTTCAGAAATGCAGACTGCAAATCTCTAAAATCAATCAATTTTAAAGAACTTTACCTCCTGCTCATGATGTTGTTCAGAAAGCACATACCGCTCAGCTAGCTGCTTCAACTTAACTTTTAACCTGAACCCAAAGAATTTCATAAACAACTAAATGCATTAGACAAGCAATTTCCTTAATACAAGAAAATCACGTGAAACTTTACAAGGCGGAGAGATAATTGGCGAGATTCTAGCCCTTCTTAGTTCTGGCACTAGTTTTCTTTCGGATGATGATCTACCACAACACTAGCAGCTCCATCATCGTGCAGCACAACAAGACAAATTCAACAGACCCCCTCCAAAAAAAAGGAGATATGTTCAGCAGAAGTCATAAAACTTGTCAAGAAAGTGCAATTGAGTCCTAAAATGTACAAAAAGTGCAATCACGTCCTAAAATTTGTTAAGTTGGTTCAATTGAGTCCTAAAGTTAACACCGTCGGATTTACTAACGGAAATTGCTAATGTGGCGTTGACGTCATATTTTAAATGAATTTTTATTTTTCATATGGATTTTTTAAATTATTTTTATTCAAAATCTTTAAAAATTAGATTAAAAACTAAAAAGGGAAAGCTAAATTTATTTATAAAAAAAAAACTGTTCGAAAAAAAAAAAAGGCACCGGGCAGAGCTTCGTCACCGCCTATCGTCGGAGGGGCTAGCCACCCTTGCCAGGTCGGGCGAGGACGCCCAAATTTGGGCATGCCGGTCCTCGCGGGGGGCCGGCGACCATCGCTTGCCCTAGGCGAGGCCTCACTGGCCCTCGCCTGGGGTCAGCGATGCTCACCCAGATCTGGGAGAGCAACTGTTGCCCGCTCTGCCCGCTCTGCCAGCTCTAATGAGGACAAAGAGCAATAGGGCGTCAGGCCTAGCGAGGAACAAGATGCAGGGGACCGCAGTGCCTAGGGGCAACGCCAATGGAGACAAGCGGCTGTAGGGTTTTGGGAGCAACAGGGATGGCGTCGAGACGAGCGACTGTAGGGACGATTGCGTTGGGGATGGTGTCGAGACAAGTGGTGAGTGTCGGGCCAGCAAGCCCAGCATAGCTGGGCTTTATGCTGGGCTTGCTGCTGGTTGTCGGGCCGACGAGGAACGATGCCATAAAGGCAACGGGGGCTAGGATGAGTCCCGAGTCTCTCCTGCAGACTTAGATCTTCCTCTCTCAACCTTGATTTCTCTCTCTCTCAAACATCGATTCCTCCATCTAAAACCTCAATTTCTCCCGCTTAGCCCCTCTCCTCTGGCCTCTTCCTTAGATCTGTGCGCCAAGCAATTGAACCTCATGGTCCTCCTCCTCCTTGGCCTTGCCATTCTTGTCGGTGTCTTTGTCAATGGCAAGGGTGGCGTCGTCCTTGTCGGCAGAGCCAGCGGAGCGGGCGATGGCCTCGAGCTCCTCCTCATCCTCCTTGTTGACCCGCTCATCGAGCTGCGGCTGCTCCTCCCCCTCGGACCCGTCCAACAGGGCCTTGTCGGATGACGCCTGCTCGCCCAAATCTGGGCAAGCATCGTCGATCCAGGCGAGGGCTAGCGATCGTCGCTGGCCCCTCCGGCAATGGGTGGCGGCGAAAGCTCCACCGATGCCTTTTTTTTTTTTTTTTTCAAGCATCTTTTTTAAAAATAAATTTAGCTTTCCAATTTTAGTTTTTAATCTAATTTTTGAAGATTTTGGATAAAATAATTTTAAAAAGCCATATGAAAAATAAAAAATTCATTAAAAATATGATGTCAGCGCCACGTCAAGCCCCTTTGACATCTCTTCATTTGCAAAGAATTCTCGATGTTAAAATATAGAGACAAATGGCTGATTTCCGTTAGTAAATCTGACGGTGTTAATTTTAGGCCTCAATTGAACCAACTTGATAAGTTTTAGGACTTGATTGCACTTTTTGTAAGTTTTATGACTCAATTGCACTTTCTTGACAAGTTTTAGGACTTTTGCTAAACATATCCCAAAAAAAAAAAAAAAAAAAACCCATAAACTCCCAACAAGATTCAAGATTGCAATCAGAAATCTAAACAGAGCAAGAACAGGACAATGGACAAGCACTAGCAACAAACAACTCTAATAATGTCGTCATCATCGAGGAAGAAAAATTAGAAACATTCACTAGCGATTGAGTTTCTAGAGACTCACCGAGCGAACCCAATCCCCGAGTCGTCGACGATGGTCGGCCGCACGCAGACCCAAATTGAGCCTCTTTGCGTACCGAAAACGAACAATGTTTGACTGATTCGGCGGCAACTAGGGTTCCGGCATTGAGACGAGAGATGGAGACATGAACGGTGACGATTGACTGATTTGGCAGCAGCTAGGGTTCCGGTGCTGAAACGAGGGATGGTGACAACGACGGCGAGGCGGAGGCGCGTTGATTGGAAGAGAGGCCAAACTGGTAGTCGTGAGCGAAGGTGGAGCCGAGAAGGAGAAGGTATGTGTTTGATGGTAAAGAAAGATAAGAACGTGTTTTCTGTTTGTGTTTGTTGGCTTGTTCGCAAGTAGGAGTCAACGTGTTTCGGTCGAAACAATGTTCAAACTCTACCCAAACCTAAACATATATCCTTTGCGTGTTTTATATATGTCTCTTAAACAGCATCAAGACCCGAAACAAGTATAATACTTGTTTCATGTTCGGGTCGTGTTCGAGTCGGGTTGGATCGGGTTTTTTTGACACCCCTACGTAATACCACGGAGTGCGGGGCGATGCCCTGGGATATTCAGCAAGTCCAGTGCGATATTCGCCATGGTTGCACATGTGGACAAAAGTGACATTTCCAGCCTCTGCATGCACAAACTTCCTCCCTCTTTTTTTTACTCTCTTTCTGCTCGATGGCATCCTCCACTTAGCGGTGTCAAAAAACTAAGCTGGTCTGGTCCGGCTCAACTTGACCACTGGCCCTAAAATTAGAGTATTCTGGGTCAGGCTTTTTCAAGTGTTGATATTGTTTGGCTTAGGGTCGGATCAAGTTAGGTCGAGTCAAGCCAGTACGAGTCTTCTCTCTTGTTCTCTACCCTTGCTCAACAAAGATGAAACACCTAGCTAATGAGCGTTGGTGCGGGCCCAGCTCGACCCATTCTCTTATATTCGGGTCAGGCAATCTCTATAAGGTTTCAAGTTGAGTCAAGTATCACGAAAACTTGATCCAACTCAACCAATTGACACGTCTGCCTCCGCTCGTGGTGGCGGCCCATATCCTTACACTTCCAAGCTCGCTCTCTCTCTCTCTCTCAAGTTGCAAAGCTCCACCATCCCCTGGTTGGGCAATGGTCGATGCCTTCACTCAAATTGGGCCAATGATTGTTGCTAATTGAGATCTAGGCGAGGGCCAGCAAGCCCTCACCTATAGTCAGTCAAGGTTGCTAACCATGGGGCTCGTTGACCCCAACCAACTCTCACTCTTCCTACCATCACTGGCTTGTTGCACTCGCTACCTATATATATGTATATATATATTAAATTTAGTCTAATTAATATTTATATTAAAAATCATATTTGGACCAAACCAACATTATCATGGGCCTATTTTTTTATTTTAGCCAAGTTAGTGCCATGTAGAAGAGAGAACATAGTATTTTTAATTAATCAAATTGAATGGAATTAACAAAAATATTTGATTATATCAATTTGATAAGTTTTATAATTTGATTACACTTTTCAAAAGTTTTAAAACTTAATTGTGCTTTTAGGATTTTTAGTGAATATATCCCATGATTGTATTAGACGTAACGTAAATCCATGCTCTTATTTTCCTATCAAACCCGAAATCAATGGGAACCAAAACTCCTATTTGTCGGCGAAATATGACTTTCCAGCAAATAAACCAAACGAGACACCTTATAGTAGCACGCAGCACGAGACAATTCCCTGGGGATATTCAAGTGGAGCGCGAGATCCGCCGCAATCGCACGTGCGGACAAAAGCGACATTTCACCTCTTCCACACACGCTCCTCCCGTTGTTTTTGACTCTCTTCTGTCCCTCTCCGTTCTCCACTCGCGGCGGCGCAGCGTCCGAAACACACTCTCTCTCTCTCAATCTTTCGCCGCCGCAATGGCGTCCGCGTCGATGTCGCTCGTCTCGCCGCCCCGCGGCCCCCAGCAGCAGCACCTCCTCTCGCCGTCCTCGGTCGCGCCTCGTCTCTCCGCCTTCTCCCGCCGCGCCCGCACGTCCGTTATCTTCTCCCACGCGAGGCCGCCCGCGCTCCTGAGGATCGTCTGCTGCTCCTCCGCCGGCTCCTCGCCGTCCTCCGCCGCCGTCGCGGTCGCGGTCTCCAACGGCAGGCCGGATGGCGAGCGGAGGGAGGTCCGGTTCGGCCTGCCGAGCAAGGGGCGCATGGCCGAGGACACGCTTGGCCTCCTCAAGGTAACATCGCAATGCCTGTTTCGGTTGCCGAGGAGTCGGTTCCGATGAAAGTGTCTTAAATCTCTGACATGCCGATCTAGGAGAGTTGCGGTCTGTTTATTTTTATCTGCGTACTGATCCTTTTCGACTTTGTTCTCGAAGGATTGCCAATTGTCGGTCAAGCAGGTGAATCCTCGACAGTATGTTGCAGAAATTCCACAGGTATGGATATATGTCTTGAAAAATTTGTGCCTTATTTTGGTGTAGACATGGTGGTAAGACATTTTGAGTTCGTTTATTGTAACTTACTTGGACCTCAATTTTGATTTTAAGAACTACTGGAGATAGGTTAGCAAGAGAGATTTATGTAGTCCTCGTATCTGAGATTTGTGGACAGGGAATTAAGGAGTGGTAACCCTTTCACAAAATCATTGATGTAAAATAGGATCTCTGTCCTAATCGAGATAGAATGTAGTCTTGACAAAGTGCTGATGGTTTAAACCCCAAAGCGTAATGCTGTAACCATCTTTGCAAGACGCAAGAAGAAGAAATGACCCACTCTAGTCACTCAAATCCTGTGGTTGAAAAGGTCTGTGTCTTATAGTACTTCTGTGGTGATGAGCTAGACAAGCGCTTCTCTAATCTTACATAGAATTACTCTCGTTCATATAAAAATGTAAATCTCCATGAAAAAGTAATTAAAAAAATCTTCACAGTGCTATTTAATTTAGTTGTTAGTTCTATATGCTGGAGGCTGTTTTTAATTTATTTGGTGGCTAACTTATCTTGCAGCTCTCAAATTTGCAAGTCTGGTTTCAGCGACCAAAGGACATTGTAAAAAAGTTTATCTGGAGATCTAGACATTGGAATAGTGGGTTTTGACACTGTTTGTGAACATGGAAAGGTAAGCTGAAGATGTTATATGCTGTATGTTTGATCATTGGTTGGATTTTTATGCATCATTTTTCACTAATTTTAATTTGCATTCAAAGATTTATACTCTGAAGCTGTGAAAACAATTTATTGCATGGTTTTCCCCTGCTTTGGATGAAGTGGAAGATTAAGAGCACTTTATCGTATTGCTTTCCCTTCAAACCAAAAATATTGCAAACATGCTAAAACAATGATTTTGTATTTGCATGTTTTCCTTCAAACCTAAAAAAATCACACCAGATCTGCAAATGAAAATGCTGTGTGCTGATTGCTTTCATGCAAAGTTAAAACTGAATAAAAAAATTATGAATAATTCCTATGTGTTAAGTATGCAGAAAAAGAGGAAGACTTTGTCTAAGTTCATCAAAAGTCATCTTCCCCTGCTTATTTATAAACAATGAATGAGATGAAAGATTGAGTTGCATATAGTATCACCAACTGGGCAGATATTAGTTTGCAGATACAGGGTTTTTGTGTTAAATCAGAGAATTTGGATCAAAGATTTTTGACTCTTTTCCATGTAAACAATTTTGAAAAATGGCTTGGATTAGCAGAGTTACTGGATGATGTCAAGTTTCGGTATGTATCTCTGAAGTCTTTAGATAGTTTAGGTGGTTAGAGTGTTCATATTTTTTTGTGTTTGTACGGATCGATGACTTGAAATCTTAGAATGATGATTGCATGGTCACCATGTGAGGAATGCTGGACAGAGACAAAAACTTCCTGATTGCTTCCACTTCATATATCAGAGCTTTTTCTGATATTTTTGTCTTGTTTTTGTGTTTTCATCAAGCTTTTCAACTTCATTATATCATAGAATGTTGATTTCGCAACACTAACTTGATATAGTACTGTCCTAAAAGAGCTTATGCTTCTTTTATTCAGGGAAATGAAGATCTTATTATTGTTCATGAAGCTCTTGATTATGGGGATTGCCGTTTGTCTCTCGCGGTAAGAAAGTTTATGCTCTCAATTTTGATATATTGATAGAATTATTTCCAATTGGTTCATTGCTATGGAAAATTTTAGTGTTGATATGTTCTTTTGATCATCTATTAGATTCCCAAATATGGGATCTTTGAGAAGATTAATTCGGTGAAGGAGCTTGCACAAATGCCCCAATGGACTGAAGAGAAACCACTCAGAGTTGCTACCGGTTTTGGCTATGTATGTTTGCATTTTCAGATCTTAAATGTTATTGTTTATTGTGCCATCTATCCACCTTATAGCAAATTTTCTTGTGGGGTGCCAGAGCGATTGTCCTTTTTAACTGCTTAAGTTTAGGTTTCTCTCTTGTGTCTTTGTAGCTGGGGCCTAAGTTCATGAAAGAAAATGGACTGAAGCATGTGAGCTTTTCAACTGGTGAAGGAGCATTGGAGGCAGCTCCTGCGGTAAAAATATCAATTTCTTTCACTTATTTGATATCTTTGTAGGTTACCAACTCATTACCCGTATTGAAGATGGTTTGTGATTGTCACCATGAAATTTTTTTCATTAAGTGCGTGTCGTCTTTAAACTAAACTGGAGTTAATATGTCTGTGGAAGCTCTCTTGAGAGATTGAAGATAAGGGGTTGGGGAACCCATATTCTGGTAGAGTTTATGTCAAGGAGGGATCAATCTTGTGTGCTCAACTAGAATTTAGAATGTAGAAGTTTAAACCATTTCATTTTCCAGTTCCCAGGTTCAGACCATTTCAATTTTTGTTTTAAAAAAACAAACGGCAATAAAATGCATTGAGAGTCTTATGGCTCTGGATTCATGTCTTTTCTCTTTTTCCACCAAGATGGTTAGAAGATCTGTACTGAATGTGCAGATTGGTGAGTACAAATTTTTTTTTCGCTCAGTATGGCAGGGTTATGTTATTCTTTTCATGCTGCTTCGGGGGTCAACTCTTTACCACATCTTTTACATTTTTGGCAAATATCTCAATACCCACTTATTTTCTTGATCGGTCTATGGAGTGCAGCCCTTTATGTCACTCCTAAATACACCCCATTAAGGAGATTAAAAATGGTGTCGGGGAATATAGTTACATGAGAATCTTCATTAAACAAGAAAAGCAGAGAAATATTTCCTATGAAGAGGGGAAACAAGGAAAAGAAGGGAGTGGAAACCACTGTCTCTTTGTTGATGGGTAGATGCAGTGAAGGAAGGATGGACTAGTGTACATCCTACTAAATTTCGTATTCTACATGTCGGTAAATTGTGCTTATGTAGACCATTTTCTATCCACATTGTGGGGCAATGTGTGTACATGCCCTGTCCCAGGGAATGTATATTTGAGACTACATCGAGCCACCATAGTTTTAGCAGGAGGATCCTTTTAAAAAAGCACTTGAATCTTTTGGCGTTTCCTTCAATGATGGAATGGTTGGATCTATCTGTCATTGCCTATGGATCTTGTGGCCATTCATTTTGTGATATGAAGCGTTGATTTGATTAATCCATGAATTATGGGTTTTTTTTTTTCTCTTTTCGATGATTGAAAATTTTATCCCTTGGAAGGAAATAATTCTGCGGGCATCGCTTCATCCTTTGTTAAAAAGAAGCTGAATTATGCCCCCAAAGATTAAGTTATTAGGATAGAGCATATCGACTGTAGTTCATTCATGTATTTGTTTTGAGGCTGCAATTTAGTTGAACAGAAAATATATACGACTGCCGTTATATCTTGGCATGTGGCGGACTGGTATCTTCAATGGCATCTCCATGAGGGGAGGTCAAGGATTTAATTAAACTGATGCTAATTGATGGAATTGGCAGTATAGTATTGATGCTGTGTCTGCATGATCTACAATTGACTTCTTTACTTTTCTTTGGTAATCCAGATGGGGACTGCTGATGTTATTTTGGACCTTGTAAGTAGTGGGACAACATTAAAGGAAAATAACTTAAAAGAAATTAAAGGTGGGACAGTGTTGGAAAGTCAGGTGGGTAACATGTTTGCACTGGCAAGCTCGCCCTATGATTGTTTCTTCATTCTGTCTTTTTCGAACTTCTCTTAACTAGGGCTGAATGTCCTTCAGGCTGTTCTTGTGGCAAGCAGGAAGTCACTAATCCAACGGGAAGGTGTTCTTGGTGCAACGCACGAAATTCTTGAAAGATTGGAGGCACATCTTAAAGCAGTTGGTCAGTTCACGGTGTGTAGATTATTGTATATATGTTGATGAACTTCCTGTCCAGCATGCGAACATACTTCCTGTTAGAGTTTACTACTATTAAGCTGCACCTGCTGTGGCCATCCCCCTTTCACTCCTTACTATGTTTCTGAGTTGCGTAAAATAGATACATCGGGGCACTCATCAAAAAACAAAATTTAAACGGGTGACTTATGGTTGTGCAAGTTTTCTGTTGAGGCGAATTTAGCAGTGTCAATCGGATGTGATGCAGTTGGTACTCTGTGGACATAAGCATAACTTAAATGATTGTCAAGTATGACTTGTTCAACCTTTTCTTATTCAACAAGCTGCAATAAAAATTTGATAGAAATAATATAGAAAATTCTGTCAGTGCAATACAAGGTGTTGTAGAATATACACAACTAAGATAGATAGATACATGTTACCGACTCCTTTATTCAATTCTCAAAATTTTTTTACAGGTAACAGCAAACATGAGGGGGAGTAGTGCAGAGGAAGTCGCTAAGCGAGTACTCAGTCAACCATCACTCTCTGGTTTGCAGGTAATGCAGTGAGCCCTCTTTTGTCATGCTCCAAGTTGAGCCCCAGCTCGATTTGAAGCTGTAGCTATCTTATTTTCACTTGTAAGGGTTTCTGATTCTCTTGTACTCATATGCTATCAGGGACCTACCATAAGTCCAGTCTTTCGCAAACATAATGGAGAAGTGGTTGTAGACTATTATGCAATAGTCATTTGTGTTCCTAAGAAGGAGCTCTATAGCTCTGTGCAGCAGTTGAGAGCAGTAAGTCCTGATTTTCGAAATAGCCATAGCTGCTTGAGATTTTTTTGTTTTCCCCTGGTCACATTTCATATATGAAGTGAAGATACTGGCAGCTGTAGATTTTCGTTAATCATAGCTTGATAACATTTTTGGGTGCCTTTTGAACACATTGAAACTTTTATCGTGCAGATCGGGGGTAGTGGAGTTCTAGTGTCTCCATTGACTTACATTTTTGATGAAGAGACTCCCAGATGGCAGCAGCTTCTGTCCAAACTCGGGCTGTAGTTCTCAGTAGGCCAGTGCTCAGGTCGACTAGAAGCACCCGCATTGGAGAACCAGCTTGTGGAGAAGATAGAAGATGGGGTAAAATTCATCAGGAAGGTTGTATCTTAGTTATGTGGGTAGCCTTGCCACATCTATTCTTTTAGATTTGCGATTTCTTTTCCTCTAGATATTATTTTTTTCCCTCTGTGTGTTTTATAGCAATCAGTTTTTGAATATTTGAAGTGTGGGAACATCCTAAAGTTTATTTTGGGACATTCTTTGTAAGTGATATGTCATTAATGACAATCTGGGTCTAAAGTTTGTTTTGGGACATTCTTTGTAAGTGATATGTCATTAATGACAATCTGGGTCAATGGCGATTCCACGACGTACTTTGGAAGATAAACAGGTGCTGTTAATACCTACACAAGTCGCCTGTGGTCCATCGTTTAGCGGTATCAGCAGCGCTGCTATTACCCACATGAGTCGGATGACTTAGGCGGCTTGGCTATCTGTTACAAGAGGAACATCGAATTGTTCGGCGACAGAAAATAATCGACCGATGGTGTCACGAATGAAGATGTTTTCACACCCATAGATTTTGCTTGACAACGGCCTTTGCTATGGAAACGATGTTCAGAGCACAACGTTTGGCAGACAAATTCTCTCCCGCTTTGCCCTTGATTCAGCTAGTCAATCTCGAGTTTCCAAAGCGCTAGATCTTATGTTGCGATCCAAACAATGAAGTCCGTCCTTAGTAATTTTTCTGCCAAATTCTCTCCCGCTTTGTCCTTGATTCAGCTAGTCAATCTTGAGTTTTTAAAGCGCTAGATCTTATGTTGCGACCCAAACAATGAAGTCCGTCCTTAGTAATTTTTCTGCTCAACTAGTCATCTGCTAATCAGCTGCATCGTACCAGACGATCGTTAAACGGGGTGTTGGGGAGATCGAAAGGACAGGGGAGTAATGTGGGTGGCGATTGAGGAAATCGAGTATCGTGATTTATGAAAAAGCTTACCATAAATGACCCACTTTAGTCACTCAAATGCTGTGGTTGAAAAGGTCTGTGTCTTATAGTACATCTGTGGTGATAAGCTATACAAGCGCTTCTTTAATCTTACATAGAATTACTCTCATTCATATAACAAAGAAAACTCTCCATGAAAAAGTAATTAAAAAAATCTTCATGGCGCTGTTTAATTTAGTTGTTAGTTCTATATGCTACAGGCTGTTTTTAATTGATTTTGGGGCTAACTTATCTTGCAGCTCTCTAATTTGCAAGTCTGGCTTCAGCGACCAAAGGACATTGTAAAAAAATTGTTATCTGAAGATCTAGACGTTGGAATAGTGGGTTTTGACACAGCTAGTGAACATGGACAGGTAATCAGAAGATGTTATATGCTGTATGTTTGATCATTGGTTGGATTTTTATGCATCATTTTTCACTCATGTTTCGTTTGCATTCAAAGATTTATACTCTGAAGCTGTGAAAACAATTTATTGCATGGTTTTCCCCTGCTCTGGAAGAAGTGGAAGATTAAGAGCGCTTTATCAAACAAAACGTCGTATCTGCTTTCCCTTCGAACCAAAAATATTGCAATAAGCTTTCATGCTAAAACCAAAATATTATGAATAATTCGTTTCGATTTGAAATGTTAATGTTCGCATGTTTTTCAAGACTTGGTGTGTTTGGGCAACAGCTACGGCCAAAAAGCTAAAACCAAAGTCACACCAGATGCCCCACTGCAAATTGAAAATGCTGCGTGCTGATTGCATGTTGTCACTATGAACAAAGTTGATTGGGAATAGTTGTCTGAATAATCCAGCTTTAAAGAGTCCCTGTGAGCATCTGACAGAAGATCCTAGTTTTCCTGTTGTCTTTAGAAGGTGCAGACATCCTTGATACATGAAAAAGAGGTGAGGGGACTTTGTCTAAGTTCAGTTGTAGCCTCAATAGTATGTCATCCTTCCCCTGCTTATTTATAAACAATCTGTTGCCCTTGAGAGATGAAAGATTGACTTGGCATATAGATCACCACCAATTGGGCAGATTAGTAGTTATCAGATAACAGGGTGCTTCCTATGTGTTAAATACGCAGCAGAGAAGTTGGATCAAAGATCTTACCTGAATGACAAAAGTAGTTGCGTATTTCTATGTAAACAATTTTGAAAAATGGCTTTGATTAGCAGAGTTACTGGATGATGTCAAGTTTCGGTATGTATCTCTGAAGTCTTTAGATAGTTTAGGTGGTTGGAGCGTTCATATTTTTTTGTGTTTGTACGGATCGATGACTTGAAATCTTAGAATGATGATTGCGTGGTCACCATGTGAGGAATGCTGGACAGAGACAAAATCTTCCTATCGCTTCAACTTCATATATCAGAGCTTTTTCTGATCTTTTTGTCTTGTTTTTGTGTTTTCATCAAGCTTTTCAACTTCATTATATCATAGAATGTTGATTTCGCAACACTAACTTGATATAGTACTGTCCTAAAAGAGCTTATGCTTCTTTCATTCAGGGTAACGAAGATCTTATTGTTGTTCATGAAGCTCTTGATTATGGTGATTGCCATTTGTCTCTTGCGGTAAGAAAGTTTATGCTCTCAATATACTGATAGAATTATTTCCAATTGGTTTATTGCTATGGAAAATTTTAGTGTCGATATGTTCTTTTGATCTTCTATTAGATTCCCCAATATAGGATCTTTGAGAAGATTAATTCGGTGAAGGAGCTTGCACAAATGCCCCAATGGACTGAAGAGAAACCACTCAAAGTTGCTACCGGTTTTGGCTATGTATGTTTGCATTTTCAGATCTTAAATGTTAATTGTTTATTGTGCCATCTATCCACCTTATAGCAAATTTCCTTGTGGGTTGCCGGAGCGATTATTCTTTTTAACTGCTTGTCGCGACCTACCCCTCGGGGGAGGGAATAGGATCATGGGTATTACCTAAAGAACAGACCTAAGTCCATGATTAAGCATAAGCTTTCCCAAGCCCATATCTCACACAACATTTGGGTATTTTTAAGAATTTTGTAATAAGGAGTGGCTACTAATTTATTGGGGTTAGCCAAAAATCAAATGGGGCATGAGAATGTACCTCACTTTGTAATCAGAAAATCTAGAATCGAAGACTTGATTACACTAATTAATTAATTATTACCCTTTCAGTACCTAATCTTGTTCATTTTTTTTTTCAAAATGTTTTTGTCAAGCAATTTAGATTAATTTTAGATCAATTCATTAACACGCTAGGTAATCATGCAGGTACGCAAACATTAAAATAACAGTTAGCAACCAAGGAAAGCGTTTAAATAAAATACATGAGAGAGCAAATATTTAATATTAAGAAAAAGATAAATGCTAATCTTAACTGGATTAAAGGGATTAAAACAATAAAAGCATACAAACAAGAGTAATTGTATTTGAAAACCAATGAAGCCCTAAGGTTGGTAGAGCCCTAAGGGCTTACTCAATTTTTTAGCACACTTTAGAATTAAGAAACCTCCATTTTAAAGAAAATACCTTGGAAAATTTGTTTTTAAAAAATTTCAAATGAAATTATGAATTTTCTGACAATTTTTTTTTATGTTTTTTGAATTTTCTTATTTCTATAATTTTTTATTTTTTAAATTTTTTTAATGATTTTTTTTTTTTTTTTTTTTTCACTTATTAGTCTTGTGCTCACCGGTCCTTCCCGAAGCGACCTTTTGCCATTTTTTATTTGTTTTTTGTTTTGCTTTTTATGTTATTCTTTATTCTTTATTTTTTTTTTAACTATTCTCTTTTGGTCTTCTTCTTCTTCGTGCATCCCCTCTGCACGCCCGAAACCGATCAAGACTCGATGGAGCTCAAAACTCCATAGACCATATTAAACCCAACATCCAGCATGACTCTTTTAACACTCCGCACCAAAGTATGATTTCTAAAACAAAGCCCGCGCTAACCTACAGCAACGCCCTTTTCAATTTGACCAAAATAAGCCCAACACCATCTCCTATTGGCCACTTTACTCAGCCTCACGCGGTCTTCTTGCCACTGTTATTGCAGAACAAAAAAGGAGCCGAATATTGAATGTGAACTCCGGGCAATCAAAGGGCTGATAACGCCTCCAAACTCCAACATAACCGAGACTCCAATACCACCCGACCATCATCTACTCTCACTTACGAACATGCCAACATTTACCACACAGAGGCCACAAAGGCATCGAACAAGATTCGACAAAGGGGAAAAGCACATCGAACCACAGCATGTGTTGAGGTTAGTAAAAGATCAGAGGAAAATATGCGCGACCTTGGTTCAAACATTTTGTCAAAATAAACGGTCTGCAGTAGAACCCAACACGCACACGGACTAACAAAAGGAACAAGTCTCGGTTTCTTGGCTTGGCCAAACCAGGGTGAGGCACCAAAAGATTTAAGGAGCGAGCGTTTGGTCGTGGGGTTCCCTACCAGCTCGGAGACGGCGGCGGGAGGGCGAGCTCGAGATGAATCGAGCAATGGCCGACCACCCCCACAATGTTTCCGAGGCGAGATCCTCGGGAGAAGGGAAGTTCGTACCGGGGTCGTTGAACAAAACTCAGGTGCGCCAATCGACCCGAGAACTCCTCGCTTTCAGTCCGCTCTCTTCTTTGCTGAGAACAACACCATCGCCCAGGATCTCTCTTGGAGAAACGCCACCGCTAAAACTCGTCAACCACTACCCACGATCAACGGAATAAGGCTTCATGGGAGACGATCGGAAAAAACTTGAATCGAAGCAAGGGAAGCTGCGGCTTGTTGGTTCCGGCTAGGAGGCGCAAACCTCGCTGTCGGGGGTGGCTAAGCGACGCTCGGCTGAGGTGGATTTTGTTAGAAGTATGCCCTAAAATTAATTAACTAATAAAAAAAAAATTAAAGGTTCGTGCATGTGCACGAATTCGTGCACATGCACGAAGCATAATGGTCAGCGGTTGCTGACCATTATGCACGAAGCATGGATGGTCAGCAACCGCTGACCATCATGCCACGTTCGTGCATGAGCAACCGCTCATGCACGATCGTCCACTATGGACGATCAGCAACGGTTGCTGATCGTCCATTAATCAGCAACTGTTGCTGGTCATTTTTAAAAATATAAAAAGCAATTGAGGATGTGAGAAAATGGGGTTGTTGAAAAACAGAGAAAAGTGTGGGCGTGCTTCTTGTGTTTTTAGAAACATACGAGAGTAATTTCTTTTCCAAAAGGGGAGCAAATTGTGTGCGTGCTCTTGTGTCTTTGAGACGCAAGAAAGAAGAACGTTATCGCGTTCGGGTCGTGACTATTATACATCAAGGATACGACGGTTTGTTTCCACGTGATTGCTAGCACGATCGAAGTGGAGAATATCCGAAGGTTCTCTCTTCCGTTCGACGTTCGTTGTTGGTGTGTCTGAACTAGAGGTCCGACGCTTGTGGGACTCGTACTGTAGAACATCCGAACCGACTTGTTTCAAAGCGCGCTTCGAGAGGTATTTCGTTTAACTTCCTTTTATGTTTAGATTTTTTGATTAAAACGCACGAACAACGCCTAAGGAGAATCATGTGTAAAATATATCTTTCTTTCCGCTGCATTTATTCTGTTGTTTTTCTTATACATGATTCATGAAACACCAACAGTGGTATCAGAGCCAACCTTAGGCGTTTTCGTGCGTTTAATTGATTTGTAGTTCAAATATATTTTTGCATTCTAATGGCCAATTTACTTTTGTTAAGAGAATTGGTTCTCTTGCTCTTATGTGGCCTATAGAAGTTGATTGATTTATGTGATAAATTTAATCAACAAAGCAAAAATTAGAACTAAATCAATTTTGAATCAAAAATCCGTAACTTGTTATACTTGATGTTTATATTTTACAAATGATATGCAGAATTTTATGCATGCCTTCCAGAGCTTTAAATTTTGAATTTATGGCTCGTAAGGAAGGGTGGTGATCATGGAAAAATCCCTAATTGTTGTGATTGTTGTATGGATGAATGTATGATGATTACAGGTATTCTTTTTGGGGATGTAATTATTAAATGGAGGCTGCGTCCTTCCTTATATTTTACTTTAATTTTTCTTGATATGTAATTTTAGTATAGGTTAGTATTTCAATTGTTGATTTAAATACTACAAGAGAGGAGGAGCCATTGGAGGAGCCATTAAACCGGTGAGCTCTTTGGGCCCGGTCTTTGAAGAGTTCAAAGATTGAAGAAAAAGTGAAGAGCAGGTCCATATAATTAAAACATTAAAATGGCTAAATGGGTCTCTTTGGCTCGAGACCCATTGAACCATAATTCCATGATCACCACATAGGATAGATGTTATGTGATATCTATTTATTTATTATGTTTTTGATATCGTGCATGTTAAACCGGTTAATGTGCAAAGTGAGACCATTAATAATGACCCAAATCTCCTTACAAAGAATATTAAGTCGAAACGGGTTCGGACTCGTGGCCTTCCATCGTCGTGGTTTGATCCAATATTATAGTGGTTAACTAACCGGTTATGGATACATAGGGGTTAATTACCATTTATAATATTGGACCACTCCATTATGCATATGATGCTGTGGGGTTGAAGCCAAATGATTTCTAATAAGCGTCGGGTAAGGGAATCATTTGTGTTTTCAATACTTGCATGAGACGATGGGCTAGACTTAACTATGATCATGATGCCAATAACTGTTAGGTGAGGCTTTCATGGTCTAGAGGCCGAAGTTATGATTGGGACTCGCATATGATGCGTTGAACAAGCTAGTTCACTCACTAAGTTCATAGGACACCAATAAGCTGTTAGGTGAGGTGGACTTTGGACTGGTGGGACTCCAATCCCCACTAGTAATCTTTACCCAACAAAGATTACCGCTTCCCATCTTAAGGAGTATGGGATTTGAATATAAATTTAGTGGGAGGATCTATTTCATTTAAAGACCAAAATGAAATATTTACTTTGAAAGATACAACGGCTAACAATTTATTTTCTGCAACAGATATATATTATTACTCTGAAAATGGTAACCACAAACCCACTCGCTTCTATACTTGACAAGAATTGTTTGATTTGGACCCAATTTCACGGCGATTGGGTGAGGAATTTGAGAATTGTTCTCAATTCAGAAAAAATTGGGTATGTGCTTGATGAAAAGATGCCAACCTCTTTTCCTGAGGGTGGGACCCAAGAGGAGCGTGTCACTTATGATAAGTGGCGTGATGATGACTTAAAAGTTAGGTCATATATGCTTGCTTCGATGAACAATGAATTACAAAAGAAGTATGAATCTATGGAAGATGCTAGGTCGATCATTTTGCATTTAAAGGAATACTTTGATGAGAATGGTCGAACCTCTAGATATGAGATATCTAAGGCATTGTACCGTATGAGGATGGCTGAAGGATCATCTGTTAATGATCATGCTTTGAAAATGATCGGCACATTGAAGAATTGGCTAGGCTGAATCTCGTTATGGACAATGAGTTAGCTGTGGATCTGATCCTCCAATCTTTACCCGATTCCTTCTCTGGTTTTGTCCAAAACTTCCACATGCATAAGATGGAGAAAACTCTTGCTGAGTTACATAGCATGTTGGTAGTTTATGAGAAGGAAATGCATAACACGAGGCCAAATGTAGTGGCTATGGCTAAGGCTTCTTCTTCAAAGGGTAAGACCGTTTTGAAGAAAAAGAATAAATGGAAGAGGCCTGCCAAACTGTGGTGCAACCAAAGCCCATGATTGATAAAGGGAAATGTCATTACTTGTGGTGTCAAAGGGCTTTGGAGGAGGAAGCTGTAGGAAGTACCTCGCAAGCTTGAAAGTCAAGCCCAAGGACCAACCTTATGAAGGTATGGTGTCTATGCTTATTGAAACTAATCTTATGGTTAGTGCTGAATCCAGCTCATGGGTTCTAGATTCTGCTGCAACTTCACATATTTGTATGTCTTTGCAGAATCGGAAATAAAGCGGGATGCTAGGGTGAAATGAGATTGTCACGACGTTTGCCAATGGAGCAAGAGTTGCTGCATTAGCTATAGGGACTTTTCGTTTATGTTTGCCTTACGGACATGTATTGGTTTTAAAGAACTGTTTGCATTATAAGAATGCTGTTAGGAACATCATCTCTATACCTCGTCTAGGTAAAGAGAATTATGAATTTTCTTTTGCTGATGATGTATGTTCTATTTATCATAATAGAATATGCGTTGGTTCTAGTTTATTAACCAACAATCTTTATACCATTACAATGCCCGGTAATGCGATTACCAATGTCAATAAGCAAAATAGAATTGATATAAATGCCATAACTAATAAACGCCCTAGAGACGGTCCAAATAAAAAGTATGTTTGGCATCTCCGATTAGGTCATATTGGAGAAGACAGAATTAACAAGTTGAGTAATGATGGATACATTGATCCTTCAAATTTTGAGTCATACTCGACTTGTGAGGCATGTCTTCTAGGAAAAATGACCAAAGCGCCTTTTATGGGACAAAATGCGCGAGCTGTGCCGACATATTAGAATTAATACATACGGATGTATGTGGACCAATTAATGAATCTGCTAGAGGTGGTTATAATTACTTCATTACCTTCACTGATGATCAGTCACGGTATGGTTATTTATACCTCATGAAGTATAAATCTGAATCCTTTGAAAAGTTCAAGGAATTCAAGGCTGAAGTTGAGAAACAAACGGAAAATGTATTAAGGCTCTTCGATCGGATCGAGAAGGTGAATACCTTAGTCTTGAATTCTGGACTTTCTTAAAGAGAATGGCATTTTATCACAATGGACACCTCCTGGAACTCGAACATAATGGTGTATACGAACGAAGAAATCGTACTTTATTAGATATGGTACGATCTATGATGAGTTACACCGATTTGCCAATATCCCTTTGGGGATATGCCCTTGAGACAGCCGTATATATGCGAATAGAGTGCCGTCAAATCTGTTCCAACTACGCCCTATGAGATATGGCATAGTAGGAAACCTAGTCTTAATCATATTAAGATTTGGGGTTGTCCAGCTTTTGTGAAAAAGCTGAAAGTGGAAAAATTGGAGGCAAGATCTGAACAAGGTCGCTTCATTGGATATCCAAAGGAAACTCTTGGATATTATTTCTATTTTCATTCAGACCAAAGAATTTTGGTATGCAAGCATGCTTCTTTCTTGGAGAATCAGTTCATCCAAGAAAGTGGTGCTGGGCGGAAAATAGTCTTACAAGAAGAAAATAATGAAGTATCAAATAACCGAGTTCAGATACCAACCTCTGATTCAGTGGGAGCTTCTGATACACAACCTCTTAGGAGAAGTGCGAGAACGTCTCGCCTACACGCTCGTTATAGACACTCGGTTGATCATATTGAACCATTATTCATTGTGAATGATAGTGATCAACTCGGTGATCCTAAGACCTATGAGGAGGCGATGTTGGACATCGATTACGGTAAATGGCTAGAAGCCATGAAATCCGAAATGGACTCAATGTATTCCAATGAGGTATGGACCTTTGACTGACTGCTGATGGTATTGTACCAATTGGCTGTAAATGGATCTTCAAGAGGAAGATGAATGTTGAAGGTCAAATTGGAATTTACAAAGCACGGCTGGTGGCGAAAGGATATCGTCAAAAGAAGGAATTGATTATGACGAAACTTTCTCACTGTGGCCATGCTAAAATCCATTCGGATTATGTTGGCTATAGCTGCACACCTTGATTATGAGATATTCCAGATGGATGTCAAAACGGCTTTTCTAAATGGATTTCTCGATGAGGACATCTATATGGAACAGCCACAGGGTTTTGAATCCAATAGTGAAAAACAGAAGGTGTGTAAGCTTAAGAGATCCATTTATGGACTCAAACAAGCCTCCAGAAGTTGGAACATCCGTTTTGATGATGTAGTCAAATCGTTTGGCTTCATCAAAAATCCGGATGAACCTTGTGTATATAAGAAGATCAGTGGGAGTGCAATTGCATTTCTGGTTTTGTATGTCGATGATATACTTTTGATTGGAAATGATGTACCAATGATATCATCGATAAAACTATTCTTGTCACAGAAATTCTCCATGAAAGATTTAGGAGAGGCAACCTACATTTTAGGTATCAAGATCTATAGAGATAGATCAAGACGATTGATTGGCCTCTCACAATCTACGTACATAGACAAAGTGTTAACACGGTTTAACATGCAATGTTCCAAGAGAGGATTATTGCCTTTTAGGCAAGGGATCCGTCTTTCTAAGGAGATGTGTCCCAACACTCCCGAAGAAAGAGAGCGGATGACAAAGATACCATATGCATCCGCTATTGGAAGCATAATGTATGCTATGCTATGTACTAGACACGATATTGCGCATGCTATAAGTATTACTAGCGAGATATCGGTCGATCCGGGAGAAGAGCTTGGATAGCAATCAAGAATATTCTTAAGTACTTGCGAAGGACTAAAGATTTATTCTTGATATATGGAGAAGGAGAATTTAAAGTTGTAGCTTATACCGATTCCGATTTTCAATCGGATCCTAATGATTATAAGTCTACGTCTGGGTTTGTCTTCACATTCAATGGTGGTGCGAGTTAGTTGGAAAAGTTCCAAACAAAGCATAACCGCCGATTCCACCACCGAGGCGAGTATGTAGCTGCACGAAGCAGCAAAGGAAGCCGCTTGGATGAAAAAGTTCATTTCAGAACTTGGAGTCGTTCCTTCAATTGAGCAACCGATCACATTGTTTTGTGATAACAATGGGGCGATAGCTCAAGCTAAGGAACCAAGGTCTCACCGAAGTCCAAGCATATTGAGAGACGCTTCCATCTCATCGGAGAAATTGTTGGGAGAGGTGATATCGCCTTGCGAGAAAATTGCCTCAAGAGAAAACGTGGCGAGATCCCTTCACTAAGGCCTTACCTCGAGTCTTCTTTTGAAAGACATATTGACAAAATGGGTTTGAGGTACCGGACAAGTTGGCTTTAGTGTAAGCTGGGAAATTGTTGGATGTATGCCCTAAAGCTACTATGTAATAGTTACATATTAGGAATTTCAGTTGTACTTTCATTATTAGTATTTAATTAATGACAATGACGTATTCATTCATTTGTCTAATTATTTTATATTTATGAATAATTCCATAAGATCGGTTGCAACTAGACCTATTCTTAAGACATCAAGAATATATGTGACGGGTTCATAGTTAGACTGAATCTTTAAATTGTCCCGGTCGAAGGATTATTGAGTGGATATTAATAATCATGTTGAGACCGGTGTGTTCATAACATCACCATTAAATATTGGATACTTAAGGGAATAATGAGTCACAAGTCATTGGGTATTATGATGCACGAGTTAGAACAGTGTGTTTTGTATTAGACAAATTCCTTTGAACGTGACGCATGTGGAACGATTAGCGACATGGAAGCTTTTAGCATGGTCAATGTCTAATTGTTCATGCTTTGGTCTTGTGTAAATAATCCTTAGACCGAGGCACAGTGTTAACTTGTGTATTGAATAACTATGGTTCACGGGTACACATAATGTCGGGTCGTCGATCCGTCTTTATACTTGATGGTCATAGTTTGTTCATATACGAAGTTACACGTGTGCGCAATATGGAATATGTCTCCTTGTTATATGCAAGGTATGATAATGATGTCCTATGCGATCTAATTGTGACACTGCATTTAAATCCTCGGCCGGGGTTGTAACCGAGAATAAATTGTTTATGTCTCGAATAAAATGCATGTCAATTAGATTTGTGCATATGATCGAATTAATGACTTGACAAATATTCCATGGTCTTTGTTTGATCGGGACATAGTAAGACATAGGGATTGAATTACACTGTAGCCAAAGCTGACAGGTTCATTATGTTCTTAAAGCATTCACACTATCTGGGTAGCCATGACATATTGCTAGATGTCAATCGTGGCTTGTAGGACCTAAAAGATTAATCGGGACAATTAATTCTTTTGGAAGTACTAATGTGTTAGTACAAGTCTTACTACCAGCTTAGTGATGAACCTAGGGATGTCACATACCATAAACAACTAAGATGACGTGGAACAAGAGAGAAATATTTTGCAAATGTGTTTGCAATTACTGCAATCGAATTGAGTCGATTTGAAATTAAATTAAATGAGATTTAATTTAATTTGTATTATAGTCACGAGCCTACTTGCATATGATGCACACGCATGCCCAAAGTGGATATATATTAACATACCAAACAAGTTGGTTTTAGTGCAAGTGGGAGATTGTTAGAAGTATGCCCTAAAATTAATTAACTAATAAAAAAAATTAAAGGTTCGTGCATGTGCACGAATTCGTGCACATGCACGAAGCATAATGGTCAGCGGTTGCTGACCATTATGCACGAAGCATGGATGGTCAGCAACCGCTGACCATCATGCCACGTCGTGCATGAGCGGTTGCTCATGCACGACCATCGTGCATGAGCAACCGCTCATGCACGATCGTCCACTATGGACGATCAGCAACGGTTGCTGATCGTCCATTAATCAGCAACCGTTGCTGGTCATTTTTAAAAATATAAAAAGCAATTGAGGATGTGAGAAAATGGGGTTGTTGAAAAAACAGAGAAAAGTGTGGGCGTGCTTCTTGTGTTTTTAGAAACATACGAGAGTAATTTCTTTTCCAAAAGGGGAGCAAATTGTGTGCGTGCTCTTGTGTCTTTGAGACGCAAGAAAGAAGAACGTTATCGCGTTCGGGTCGTGACTATTATACATCAAGGATACGACGGTTTGTTTCCACGTGATTGCTAGCACGATCGAAGTGGAGAATATCCGAAGGTTCTCTCTTCCGTTCGACGTTCGTTGTTGGTGTGTGTACGAACTAGAGGTCCGACGCTTGTGGGACTCGTCTTGTAGAACATCCGAACCGACTTGTTTCAAAGCGCGCTTCGAGAGGTATTTCGTTTAACTTCCTTTTATGTTTAGATTTTTTGATTAAAACGCACGAACAACGCCTAAGGAGAATCATGTGTAAAATATATCTTTGTTTCCGCTGCATTTATTCTGTTGTTTTTCTTATACATGATTCATGAAACACCAACAGATTTCAGGTCTCTCTCTTCCCAGTCCTTCTCCCATTTCTGCCCCTCTGGCTCTCTCCAGCTCCCTGGCGGTGGTTCTCCCCTGCTGCCGTGCTGCTGCCGTGCCCTGTCTTCTTGCCTTGCCCTGCTGTCTCTTCAATTGCTGCAGGTTGGCGCGCGAAGACAGGATCCGAGGAGGAGGAGGAAGACAGCTGGGCGCGGGCTGGGCCGAAGGAAAGAGGAGCTGGGCCGCGCAGGGGGAAACGGGCCCGACCGCGTGGGGAAGGAAAAAAAGAATGTATATGTACTTGAAAATACAATATTAGGTGTCAACACTGCTTATGTTTAGGTTTCTCTCGTGTCTTTGTAGCTGGGGCCTAAGTTCATGAAAGAAAATGGACTGAAGCATGTGAGCTTTTCAACTGGTGAAGGAGCATTGGATGCAGCTCCTGCGGTAAAAATATCAATTTCTTTCACTTATTTGATATCTTTGTAGGTTCCTGTATTGAAGATGGTTTGTGATTGTCACTGTGAAATTTTTTCATTAAGTGCGTGTCGTCTTTAAACTAAACTGGAGTTAATATGTCTGTGGAAGCTCTCTTGAGAGATTGAAGAGAAGGGGATGGGGATCCCATATTCTGGTAGAGTTTATGTCAATGAGGGATCAATCTTGTGTGCTCAACTAGAATTTAGAATGTAGAAGTTTAAACCATTTCATTTTCCAGTTCGCAGGTTCAGACCATTTCAATTTTTGTTTTAAAAAAACAAAAGACAATAAAATGCATTGAGAGTCTTATGGCTCTGGATACACGTCTTTTCTCTTTTTCCACCCAGATGGTTAGATGATCTGTACTGAATGTGCAGATTGGTGAGTACAAATTTTTTTTTGATCGGTATGGCAGGGTTATGTTATTCTTTTCATGCTGCTTCGGGGGTCAACTCTTTACCACATCTTTTACGTTTTTGGCAAATATCTCAATACCCACTTATTTTCTTGGTTGGTCTATGGAGTGCAGCTCTTTATGTCACTCCTAAATGCACCCCATTAAGGAGATTAAAAATGGTGTCGGGGAATATATTTACATGAGAATCTTCATTAAACAAGAAAGGCAGAGAAATAATTCCTATGAAGAGGGGAAACAAGGAAAAGAAGGGAGTGGAAACAAGGAAAAGAAGGGATTGGAAACCGCCGTCTCTTTGTTGACTGATAGATGCAGTGAAGGAAGGACGGACTAGTGTACATCCTCCTAGTTTTCGTATTCTAAATGTCGGTAAATTGTGCTTATGTAGACCATTTTCTATCCGCATTGTGGGGCAATGTATGTACATGCCCTGTCCCGGGGAATGTATATTTGAGACTACATCGAGCCACCATAGTTTTAGCAGGAGGATCCTTTTTAAAAAGCACTTGAATCTTTTGGTGTTTCCTTCGATGGTGCAATGGTTGGATCTATCTGTCCTTGCCTATGGATCTTGCGGCCATTCATTTTGGGATAGGAAGCGTTGATTTGATTAATCCATGAATTACGGGTTTTTTCTCTTTTCAATGATTGAAAATTTTATCTCCTGGAAGTAAATAATTCTGCGGACATTGCTTCATTCTTTGTTAAAAAGAATCTGAAAGTATGCCCCCAAAGATTAAGTTATTAGGATAGCAACCTCATGAGCATATCGACTGTAGTTCATTTCATGTGTTTGTTTTGAAGCTAAAATTTAGTTGAACAGAAAATATATACGGCTGCCGTTACATCTTGGCATGTGGCACACTGGTATCTTCAATGGCATCTCCATGAGGGGAGGTCAAGGATTTAATTAAACTGAATGCTAATTGATGGCATTGGCAGTATAGTATTGATGCTATGTCCACATGATCTACAATTGACTTCTTTACTTTTCTTTGGTAATCCAGATGGGGACTACTGATGTTATTTTGGACCTTGTAAGTAGTGGGACAACATTAAAGGAAAAATAACTTAAAAGAAATTGAAGGTGGGACAGTGTTGGAAAGTCAGGTGGGTAACATGTTTGCATTGGCAAGCTTGCCCTATGATCGTTTCTTCATTTCGTCTTTTTCGAACTTCTCTTAAGTAGGGCTGAATGTGTCACACCCCGAATCTTGAGCGTGCGCACATCCCTCAGTAGTCGATAAAATTGCAATGTCCTAGGACGCGTCGCCGACCCATTTATTTTATTGCACATACGGAAGCGAATAAACAAAACCCATAATAGCAAACAATATGGGATAGAAAAGGAGGATAACAGCTTCACAACTAAAACATGCTTTTATAAACAAACTAGGTTTATATACAAAACTAGTCTGTCTACCAAAAAGATCGGCCCTCAAAAAGAAAACTATCCTACGACCCACTAGTCGAATACATTCACTGATCCTTTGGACTTCATAGGCTCCGAGGGTATCGAGTCCTCCACAGCACCATCAGGAGGGTCAGCTGCACCCTCACCAAAATCGGAGGAGACCAACTCTGTATCCATGGAGCCCATGGCGAAACCATACCCTAAATCGATGAGGTACTCTCTGAGGTAGGCCCTCATCGACCTAGACGAAGGTCATTTCGAGCTCATAGACCCAGTGGCCTCCGGGAATAGGAAAGTCAATGATCAGCTCAATAACCCTCCGAAGCTAACCATAACGAACTAGCGGGGCCGCCATCTAAGGACTTAAAAAGAATTGAGCCCACGACGGGGTGAGACAACATCTCAGCAAGTCTACCCCCTAAACTCTGACTAAGAAGGAAATACGCCTAGTCACACAATCACAACCATAGAGACTCACCTTGTCTCAGATCCTCTTTACAGGTTAGCACAATTCAAATACACAACCATATGTAGAAATCAAACTCAATCAATTGGAACACCACCACTTTCATCTCAATAAACACAAGGGTCTCAATTATAAGGCCAAATCGTTATGACACGTCTCGTGCCATACAATTTTGTCTCATAATCAGGTGCGTTAATTTCACTCATTATGCGTTCCAATTTTTAATCACCCAACAGGCAGGACCTACTTGACGATCGACAGTCTTCTATCGTAACCAAGCATCGCCTCATCCCTTGAGCGCGGCAATGTCCACCCGACACACATCAGGGACGACATGAAGGAGCTTCGGTTCGACTTCTACCGCGATCCGACATCCATTACTAGGGCATCTCATATAGGGGCACGTCCACCTAACTCATTTCGGGGATGCGTTCTCATAACCATTTATGCATCCATCCAATCCCGGCCAAGACATCATGCTTTACACTCAAATGTCTCAATTAAAATATTGTACTTAGTCCATTTTTTTCGTATTAAAAACACACGGTAAAATAATCGTGTGTGAGTACACGGTATATTTGAACCAAAAAAATTGATACCCTTCTTTTTAAAATCTCACTATTTGATATAGTCTTTAAAATCATTTTTGGTGTCAAAACCCGACACCGGGATTTTCTAATTAAATATCAAAATTTCATAGTTTTGGAATAAATAATCAAAATTCCAATTACCACTCAATTTGCACAAATTAACACTCAATTGCATAAACTAAGTACACCACCGCAATCGCACGAAATTCCGATTACCGGCTATCTTGGTATAATTTTCGGAAAATAATAAATAATTAAATAAATTACAAAAATAATTAAATAATGCAAATTAAATCCAATAAATACTAACTTAGGCTGAAAATGATAATCTAGCCACCTAAATAGACCTAGAAAATTTCCAAATCTATCTAGATAAATAGTACAATATATCTAGCCCTTAATTAGTTTATTCTAACCACCTAAGGTGTATAATTAAATAATTAAATCATTAATTCAAACTAACTAACCACATAATCCACACTTAGCCTAAATTAATTATCCATTAAACGTCATTAACTCCATAAGTAGAGTTTAGCAAGTAAACTCACTAGTTTAGCGAGCCGAAAAGTCAATGGTGACAGTGACGGTGATGCGGAGGCGAGCGATAAACAAGCCTACAACGAAACTAACGAAGGTCCGAACGGGCCTTAAAACAAGCCTCAAAGCCTCAACTAGGGGCTGAGCTTCAACTTCTGCTCTGGGTCGAGAGAGCTGGGCTAAGCGGTTGAAACGGCACGGGACGGGAGGCGGAGGCTGCAGTGGGCGACAACGATGCTCAACGGTGGCTAGATGGTGACGGTGGAGCTCCGACGACACTGCGATAGTGACCAAGGTAGCTCGAGACTTAGTTGGAAGGCTCGGATGCAAGCGAATGAGCGCGTAGATGCGCGGGCTGGCGTGTAGGGCTCGGGCGGCGTGACGATGCAGGATGGCGGCAAGGGAGATGGTTGACGACAGGGGGTGTCTTCTCTAGTTCTCTTTGGAATTTTGAGCTCTCAAAACTCTCGATAATGGAAAAAAAAAAACTTGGCCAAGCAAGAAGAAGAAGCTAGCTGTTGAAAAGGGGGACCCAATGGACTCAAATATCCAAGAAAATATCCCAATTTGCTCATTGCAAAGGCCCCCACCACTACTTCAGCCTTCATCCCCAGCCAATTGCACACCCAAGGCTTCCCTAATAAGCCATTGAGATGGTCCAAAAGTGGCTACACTCCCTTGGCTACGAATTTGGAAAATTTTCCTCCAAATTTCATTCAATTTCTCATCAACTGAGCTCAATTCGGTCCCCATAAATTCAATCGAGATGCCATCGTCCATCTCATGATTTTTCCTCTTCAATTAAACCGACTTGACAGCCAAAAATGCGACTAAAAACGACTCTCTAATTTTCTTGGTCCAAAATAACCCAACTTTGACTTTTTGTCGAAATCTCGGGTTTGCAAAAAAATCTTCGGAGGATGAGTCGACGTTCCTAAAATGAATCGTGATATGACAGAACTTTCAAATTGGGTTAAATTTGTGATTAATTTCAACCGGGCACGATTTTGGCGTAATCTAACCTATCAGATAGCTTTTAGGAATTTTTGGTACAATTGACTTGTGGTCGATTATTTTCGAGCCACATTGTACATCTTCAACACATTGACGACTTTCAGTTGTCGCGAAAATCTTGAAATTTCAAATATAGGCACATGGTACATAAATGATAGAAAAATCGGTTTAGTGCTGTTTGACGAGAATTTTACAATTAGGTGAAATCACATACACACCAATCACATACCTCTATCGAACAGATCTATCTTCGGTCTCTGGTCGATTTTGACAGTGCCATATTGACCCTTGCGGATTAACATGGTCGAGTAGTCGATTTTTGGTCGAATTCTCATGTCTATTGCGTTTAAATTCCTTAACGGCTTCACTTGATAAACTAATTATCTCATGAGTAATTGGTTTAGAGAAAAAAAAACTATAGGCGCGTCGATGAAAAGCCCAACTCATTCAATTAAAAACAGAATCGGAAATTCAAGATGTCACCAAATGTCCTTTAGGTTGTTCTTGTGGCAAGTAGGAAGTAACTAATCCAATGGGAAGGTGTTCTTGGTGCAACGCACGAGATTCTCGAAAGATTGGAGGCACATCTTAAAGCAGTTGGCCAGTTCACGGTACGTAGATTATTGTAGGAATAAGTGCATTAGAAGTCCTAAAACTTATCATGAAAATGCAATTGCGTCCTAAAACTTTCAAAAAGTGTAATTAAGTCATAAAATTTATCATGAAAGTTCAATCAAGTCCTAAAACTTTTGAAAGGTTTAATAAAGTTCTAAAACTTGTCTTGAAAGTACAACCGAGTCCTAAAACTTTCAATAGGTGCAATCAATGGAAGGACTTAAATTGAACCACTTTGACAAGTTTTAGGACTTAATTACACTTTTTGAAAGTTTTAGGACTTAATTGCACTTTGTGACAAGTTTTAGGACTTAATTGCATTTTTTGAAAATTATATGACTTAATTGCATTTTCATAACAAATTTTAGGATTTCCAATGCACTTATCCCATTGTTGTATATATCTTGATGAACTTCCTGTCCAGCATCCGAACATACTTCCCATTAGAGTTTACTACTATTAAGTTGCACCTGCTGTGGCCATCCCCCTTTCACTCCTTACTATGTTTCTGAGTTGCGTAAAATAGATATATTAGGGCACTCATAAAAAAACAAAATTTAAACGGGTGACTTATGGTTGTGCAAGTTTTCTGTTGAGGCGAATTGAGCCCACTTGATTTGAAGCTTTTAAATTGGAGCTATCTTATTCTCACCATTAAGGGTTTCTAATTATTTTGTACTCATATGCTATCAGGGACCTACTGTAAGCCTAGTTTTTCGCAAACATAAAGGAGAAGTGGTTGCAGACTACTATGCAAAAGTCATTTGTGTTCCTAAAAAAGCGCTCTATAGCTTTGTGCAGCGGTTGAGAGTAGTAAGTCTTAATTTTGGAAATAGCCGTAGCTACTTTATGCAGAGATTTTTTGTTTCCCCCTGGTCACATCCTAATATGAAGTGAAGATACTTGCAGCTATAGATTTTCGTTAATCGTAGCTTGATAACACTCCTGGGTGCCTTTTGAACACGTTGAAACTTTTATCGTGCGAATTGGGGTAGCGGAGTTCTAGTATCTCCGTTGACTTACATTTTTGATGAAGAGACTCCCAAATGGCAATGGCTTTTGTCCAAACTCGGGCCGTAGTTCGTAGTAGGCCAGTGCTCAGGTCGACTGGAAGCACCTGCATTGGAGAACCAACTTGTGGAGAAGACAAAGGACAGGGTAAAATTCATCAGGAATGTTGTACCTATCCAGCATCCGAACATACTTCTCGTTAGAGTTTACTACTATTAAGCTGCACCTACTGTGGCCATCCCCCTTTCACTCCTTACTATGTTTTTGAGTTGCACAAAATATATACATAAGTGCACTCATCAAAAAATAAAATTTAAATGGGTGACTTTTGGTTGTGCAAGTTCTTTGTTAAGGCAAATTTAGCATTGTCAATCGAATGTGATGTGGTTGGTACTCTGTGGACATAAGCATTACTTAAATCATTGTCAAGTATGACTTGTTCAACATTTTCTTATTTAATGACTAAGTGGGAATTGCTACAATAAAAATTTGGGAGAAATAATATAGAATATTCTGTAAGTGCAATATAAGGCGTTTTAGAATATACACAACTAAGATGTTGCAGATACATATGTGTTACCAACTCCTTTATCCAATTCTCAAAATCAATGCTTTATAATCGGTATCAATATTTTTCATAGGTAATAGCAAACATGAGGGAGAGTAGTGCAGAGGAAGTTGCTAAGCGAGTACTCAATTAACCATTGCTCTTTGGTTTGCAGGTAATGCAGTGAGCCCTCTTTTCTCGTACTCCAAGTTGAGCCCCAGCTTGATTTGAAGCTTTTAAACTATAGCTATCTTATTCTCGCTCTTAAGGGTTTCTGATTATCTTGTACTCATATGCTATCAAGGACCTATTGTAGGTCTAGTTTTTCGCATACATAAAGAAGAAGTCATTGCAGACTACTATGTAATAGTCATTTGTGTTCCAAAAAAGGTGCTCTAAAGCACTGTGCAGCGGTTGAGAGTAGTAAGTCCTAATTTTGGAAATAGCCATAGCTACTTTATATAGAGATTTTTTGTTTCCCCTAGTTACATCCTAATATGAAGTGAAGATACTTGCGGCCGTAGATTTTCGTTAATCGTAGCTTGATAACACTCCTCGGTGCCTTTTGAACATGTTGAAACTTTTATCGTGCAAATCGGGGTAGTGGAGTTCTAGTATCTTCATCACTTACATTTTCAATGAATAGACTCTTAGATGGCAGCAACTTCTGTCCAAACTCATACCTCTCGCGATAAGTTTATTTATACAATCTAGTTGCTTTAAAACAACCTATAAATAAAACGGGAGTCGCCGCTAGCCTTGTTTGAGGGGTCGGCTAGAAAACCCAATCGATGGTCGAAAATGTCCCCTCAATTTCTACGTAACCAAATATCTAGGTTCGAGGATTTGAGTTATGCTAATATTTTTATTACCACCCTTTTGGTACCTAAACAATATATTGTGTTTACCTAAAGTGTCCATGCATTTCTTCTTACATTTTTGGGACTGTTAGTCCTAAACTAAGCGATTGTACGTGGTTGGTCATTTTCATACTATTCTATTTCTAGAAAATAAGAAAAGAAAACAATCAATGAAATTGAAATTACGAGACCGTAAGTAAACAATCAAGGAAAGTAGTAAATCTACCATGCAATTCTAGAAAATATAAAAGAGAAACACAATTGAAAAAGATTAGAGGAAGAGAGAAAACCCACAACTCGTCAAACTTTATACAACAAATGAAACCCGATACATATGTCGGGGGAATTAATAATATATGATAATAGAAGGGATAGACATCGATCTCCACCTTATTCGCACTTTTGCCATCTTCGGGATCCTAATCTAAACCTAATGTAGAAGCCTATAACTAGGTGCACACAATGGAAATAAATAAGCATTACACATCAAAACAATCAAAAACACAGTATCATGTCAAGATCAATCATTTAAAGCAATGTAAAAGTCAAATTTTAGGGCCTTGGGTCGGACTTTGTCTTTCATGTTGAGGCGACCCCCAGCGACCCCTAGCGGGCGGCGGTCCTTGCCGAATCTGGGCGAGGGCTCGCAGGCCCTTGCCACTAGTCGGCCAAGGTCAACGGCCTAGCCAAGGCTCGGTGACCCCAGTTGACTCTCCCCTCTTTGTCGTTGGCCATTCCCGGCGGTGGTAGGGAGGTGGCGGTTGAGGGGTCCACCTTTTTTATTTTGTTTTTTTTTTTTTTTTAATATTTGTATTTGTATTTTTAAATGTTTTAAATAAATTTAGTTTTAAATTAAATTTATTTAATTTTTATATTAATTTTTTACCACGTCAGCATCAAAACGACGTCATTTTTATATTGTTTGGCTATATTAGCATATAAAACAATGCCATTTTGCACTTACTTCACTAGAAATTATGCACGTCAGCATTTTGGCTGAATTGACACTGATCACCTCTAATTTTGGCACTTAAGTGTTATTTTCATAACTTTTGACATTTAAGTAATTATTTGTGCTAACTTTTGGTACTTAAAGCGTTCTTTTGCCTAAAATTACAAGATATTTATATATATAATATGTGTGAAATAAGTTTATATAGACTTTCTTATTTTCACATCATTCGCGTGACTGCACATCACTAATTATGTGCTAATAACTGCTATTGGTGGGCGTCAAATGTCAATCCCATAAAACATGTGGACTCGAGTCAGTTTCAACCATCCACATATACAAACATGTGGGCTTTCCAAGTAGTAATAGGCCGAATGGTCCTACTGGATACAAATATATCTAATTTTAATTTGAGTGAAAAAGGTAATCGCATCTGAATTTTCCTTTCATTCAAGCTAAAGTGAGACCTGAGATGATCGACGGTAGTAAACATGTGGAACATGTGGTAACAAACATGTCGGCAAAGTGAGATGGTGTTGTTTTTCACAGGGACGTTGGTTCTAAATTTTTGAATCAAGATCCACTATGCTTCTACTTGAGAATAGAAATAAAAATGAGTAGTGTGAAATTCAAATATAAAATTAGTATTTCAAAGAGAAAATGACACAAACAATCTCTAAAATGTGGCCCAATATAAAATGTGGTCCATGAAATTTTAATTTATAGTTTGTGAACTACATCAAACATTTTTTCATAATTCAGAAGCTATATTCATGAAACATTTACTTTTAAGTTTATGAATTGCATTATACATTAGACCTAAATTCATGAATCAAATTACACAAATTAAAATTTTAGAAATCACATCTTATATTGAACCAAATTTCATGGATTATTTGTGCTACTATCCCTAATCCAATTCGCCCGATTAGAAATCTTGATGACATATATTTTTGTTGCTATGAAAGTCCTTCCGTTTTTAAGGTCATTTTAAAATAAGATACATTTGTCCGACATAAATTCATGCTTTTTTCCTTCAATCCAATAATGCACGTAATGATCTTGCATTAGATAGGAAAGCTAGAGATTTACTCCGTTTTCTGTTAAGAGATCTAGTTGGGTCATGTTTTGTTGGAGGAAAATGATCTAATTTTCGGATTTTTCCTTCATTTTGTTTTGGCATTTGGTTTTTGGCGATAGTCCTAAATCACAAATTTCTTTTTTTTTTTTTTTAAATATATATGTATTATGTCTTTTTGTTCTCTTTTCTTTTTTTTTTTTTTTTTTTTTAAATGCCAATGCGAAAACGGTATTAGGCGCGGAAGCAGAGCCGCCACTTTCTCTTGTTCTTCCTCCTCCGGCTTAAACCCTAGTCGCCACCTGCTAAAGCCCCTCCCCCTGCTCCCACCGTCCCCGGCGGCGTTGACGGCGGCGGCCTCTTCTTCCTTCCCGTCGCTTCTTCCACCCCAGAGCTCGCGTCGTTTGTTATCCGGAAGCGGCGATGGGAGCGGCCGGTAAGAAAGAGAAGACGACGAAGAAGAAGGAGGCGAAGGATGCTCGCGGCTTGAAGCACGAGGAGGCGGAGGAGAGAGTCGAGGAAGAAGCTCCGCGAGCTCGGTCCGAGCTGGAGGCTCCGGACGGCGGCGGCGGCGGCTCGCCGGTTGATTCCGGCTCCGATTACGAGGTTTTTCTACGGTTTTGCTTTTGCGCGCCTCTGTCGGTCTTGTCTGCGTCGATTCGCGTGCTTAAGATTGATGCGTTGTGTATGTGGAGTAGGATTACTCTGCGGATGGGGATTCGGATTTCGAGCTGTCGGAAGAGGACGTGGAGTCCGGAGAAGAGGGCGCTGCTGGTTCGGGTTCTGATCAGGTGTCTGTTGCGTGCTCCTTCGTTTTAGTGTAGCTCCAGTTTGTGCGTGCTTGTTCGCGACTGGAATGGGAGGGTTAATCGCCAATTTTTTTTTTTTTTTTGGTGTTATGATTACAGGATGATTCTGAAGATGGGAATTCCGAGGAATTCGAGTTGTCGGAGGAGTCGGAATCTGGAGGAAGCGACTCACAAGAGCACAAGGTAGATGGTAATTGCCTTCTTTGTTTCTTCACTGCGATTGATTTCCCGCTTCTTAGTGAGAAGAGCGAACTTGTTGGTACATTTAGTATTGGTTCCTGAGGCATTGAAGGACCACTAGGAGGAGACTCGGAGTCAACTCAACCTTGAAGCTTGAGCAGGAAAAAATTCCATATTAGGTAGAAGGAAAGAAAATTTTTGAAGGAGAAACCTGATGGGAAGTCAATTGAGTTTGATACTAGAGTTATGGTTAGAACTTGTAATGTGGCATTTCTTGTCCTTCCATTGTGAAACAGAGAAGGTCTTTGTTCTGTCTGTACTGCTATGATAAAACTTGTTCATATTGTAATGCTGTTGCTGGGAATTTATGCCAGGGCTTTGTTAAAACAAGCAATAAAGGTAAATCGATTATTAATCATGCCCAAGATGATAGTGGAAGTGAAATCTCTGAATCGCATCAAAGGGCTGAAGAGAGTGATTCATCTGAAGACAAGGTCTGTTTACTTCTCTAGACAGCTGGGAGCATATTTAGAAAAGAATGATGCTCACCTATAATTGATTGGCACTTGGGTAATTTACAGGTTCCTTCACGGAATACAATTGGTGATGTTCCTCTTGAGTGGTATAGGGATGAGGAACATATTGGTTATGACATAAAGGGGAAAAAGATAAAAAAGAAAGAAAGACAAGATAAATTGGATTCTTTTCTAGCCAGTGCTGATGACTCAAAAAACTGGTGAGTTCAACTTTCCTTTCAATGGTTTCTCTCTATTGATATCCTCATAGAAAATGGAAGTACCATATGCCTCAAGGTCATATTTGTTATATCTGTCACTTTCTATAATTTAGCAATTTAACGGATTATGGATTTCCTATCCAAAGATGAAGGAGATGGGGCATTGTTGTTCCCACTTTGACATTGGTTCTAGTTGACTGTTTGTTTTTTGCGATGTTCTGTTTCCTTTTCTCATCCTTGTTCTTTAATGTTTAGTTATGCAAATATTTTGTTTCGCTGTCAGTTACTTTGTTTAGTCTTAAACTTTGGAAAAAAACCCAATAGATTAATATATGTTTTCATCAGATGCTTTTGCTTTATAAAGTGTAACTCATCTAAGATTCCTTTCCCTGATTGTTATCATTTTTTAGCCTTGATTCGTTGGTTTTCTGCATTGCCAGTTCCCTCTATCCAATCAGTGCTTAATCTGAGTAGAGGGCTTGCTTAAATTTTTTTAAAGAAAGCTAAAAATGTTTGCTTTTATCTGTTACTTTGATTAATTGGTTTCAGATAGAAGTTTGTGTGTTTTTTCCATTTGATTTCTATTCAGGCGCAAGATACATGATGAGTACAATGATGAGGTGGTAGAGCTGACAAAAGATGAAACAAGACTTATACGTAGAATGCTCAAAGGAAAAGCACCGCATGCTGGATTCGATCCATATCCGGTTTGTGCCACTTGTCATCATTGTGTTATATATAAACCTAGGTTTACTTATTGAAGGGGCTTCAATGTGACCTTTTTCTTTCTAAAATGCAGGATTATGTTGACTTTTTCAAATGGGATGATGCAAAACACCCACTATCAAATGCCCCAGAACCAAAGAGACGTTTCATTCCTTCAAAATGGGAGGCCAAAAAGGTCAGTCTTTTCATCATTTCTCTATTTGGATGATGATATGGGAAGAAGTTAGTATACTTTTGGTTCTCATTCCTCTACCTTTGGTGACAATGATGCAGTGTTTTTACTTTTGGTTCCTCAAACGCATTTAAGATCCTTCACTGGGGTCTTGATCCTGATAGCTTCTGTTCTTGCTGTTCTTGTTGTGGGTGGCTTCGAACTGTGCTTATCAATTGCTGCTTACTATTCCTAATAGCTGACATCCATCTCAGATACTCAAGTTTCTGCTATCCAATGCACTATTTGTTTTTTTTACCTTGATATTTTGTTCACTGTCCAATTTGGTGTCTTCTTTCTAGACTGGGGAAGCCCCAATAAGATCCACTGCAGTGGGAAACTGAAGCACTCAATAGCCTGCCTATACTCTTTCTAATTTGCAATTCATTTTACGACCAATGGATGCCGAAATATTCATTGCATTTTGCATCAGAATATCATTGTTATCATGTGAACATGGCTCATGTTGGGCACCAAACATTTGCAGGTTGCAAAGTATGTTAGGGCAATTCGGGAGGGATTAATTAAGTTAGACAAGCCAAAAGAAGAGCCACGTTTCTATAACCTGTGGGGAGATGATCTCAACTCAAAAGACAGGGCTGGGCATCTAGCCTATATCCCTGCACCAAAACCCAAGTTACCAGGTGATCTATCTTCCACAGTTCATAAATAGTAAATCAACTATTTTGTACAAGTCTCGATTCATTTTGATGGTAAATTCCCCTTTCTTCTCTCCTCTTTACCAGGGCATGAAGAATCTTATAATCCTTCTTTGGAGTATATACCCACACAGGAAGAGATAAATTCCTACGAGCTTATGTATGAGGAAGATCGCCCTAAATTTATTCCTAGAAGGTAAATGTGACATTTCCTATTTTCTTGGCTGGTCTTCTTTTTCTCATGCTTCCTGATTATTTATCTATTTATCTTTCTATGTAGGTACACATCTTTCAAAAGTGTGCCAGCTTATGAAAATGCTGTTAATGAATCTTTTGAGCGATGCATGGATCTCTACATGTCATATAGAGCTTGGAAAAAACGTGTAAGTTGTTATGGCTGGCCTGGATAATACGAGAGGAGACCAATACTCTCTGAGTATAATCATGTACTTAATAGCAAGTAGTGACTGCAATTTATAATTCATCAATGAATTGATTTTTGCAATGTAATGCCTCAGCTTAACATTGATCCCGAGTCTTTGAAGCCCAAGTTACCTAACCGGAAGGATCTTAAGCCATACCCAGTGACATGTTATCTTGAGTACAGAGGTCATGAGGGTGCTGTTGTGTCAATTTCTACTGAAGCTTTGGGGCAGTGGATTGCTTCAGGTGCATGTAATCTCACATATTCATCTTGTTTTGAATTTCATGACTTTAGACTCACCCAATCTCATTCTTGTCATCTATTGTGGCAAATGAAGGTTCTGCTGATGGAACTGTTCGCATTTGGGAGGTTCAAACTGGTAGATGTTGTGGGGTGTGGAGTATCGGTGAATCGGTCCAGTGTGTATCCTGGAGTCCATTGTCTGAGCTTCCAATTTTGGCAGTTGCTGCGTGAGTTCCAGCAGTTTGGTGTTTAATCTCCTATCCTCGTCCTGGCTTCATTGTTTATGTTGATATTTTCTTGCCTTGTTTGTCTTTACAGGGGCCAAGATGTACTGCTTCTTAACACAGGACTGGGTAATGAAGAAGATCAGAAGAAGATTAAGGATCTTCTCCAGGTTGAAATATCTGGGACAGCAGGTGAGTCTGGTAGGTTTAGTTACCATTTAATGTAACTTTTGAAGATCAGACAAGTTTCGTGATATTTTGAGTTGGTGAAGATTGAGCTTTGCATGATTTCACCATTTAATGAGGAGTTCTCATTGGATTGGGATTCTTCTCCTCATTGAGCAAGTAGTTTTATTCCCTTGGCGTCCTATAGTAAATTTCTCTTTCTTTTCAGAAGAATTAGTAGTCTTATTTATTAGGATTCGTGGGAGTTCAATGAGTTTCTTTTTCCTATTATAAATAGGTCATTCTGTTTTGTGTTTAGAAATTTCCTACTTAGGTCATGCTTGTTGTTTGGAGGTTTTCTACTTTAACTTGGAACAGCATTTAATAGTATGTAAATACATGCTTTCCTGTGGAGATGGATATTCTACTTAATATAGTTTGAATTATTAGCAGCTGTTTGCTTTGAAATCATGTGATGCAATTAATGCTTAATAAACCCCAGTGGCGATCCTTTTGAGATATGATTCATTGTCAGTCACTTCAGATTTTCAAACAATTTGGGCTCATTATTGTGGAACTAATCTTTCTTCTCAAATTTGTTTAAAGTTTCATTTGAAGTTGATTTTAACTTTGTTGGATATATGGCTGTGCATAGATGAGCAGCCCTTGGTGAGCTGGCTTCAAGATGATAGGCACAAGCATGAGGCAATCAGGTTAAGACATTTCAAGGTACCCTTTCAAAATTAAATGAAATTATTTTGTGCTGAGGTCATTGTTATCTAAAGGCCTTTTTTTCACTAAAGTTTTTCTTGGGTTTGTGCAGACTGTGACCTCAGTTGAATGGCATCGCAAAGGAGACTATTTATCCACAGTGACACCTGCAGATATCCTTGTGGTTTGGTACTTTATGACAATGCATCTCTTTGATGGGTAGTTGAATACATGGTTTGAAGAGAAATGAATGCTCCCAGCATTAAAATATATATGTACCACTGGTTGTGTGCCTTACATGATAGAAGCCAGAACATCTGTTGTTGTAGTAGGACAAACTTTTTTCTAGAAGGAATGTAGGGAAAACAATGGTAGAAACAAAATAGGGCGTTCTTTGCGAGACAGGAATCAATGTCAATCAGAGCGTTTGCATCCATGAGTGATTTTGCACAATACTAAAGGTCTAAGGTTTTGAACCAGCTTTGAGTAATCACAGAGATGATCGACTCTTCTTGAAAGTCTCTCCTTTTTCTTTGTTTTTGTGCCAGCCAATAAATGGTAAGAGGAAATGATGACCCCCATCTTTTCCTGTTACAAGATCTAATGACATTGCGACATTCATAATCCTTGCTCTATAATCCTACGACAATTGAGAACATTGTAGACAGACCTGTGTCAGTTGACTTCCCAAACAAAATAAGTAAGAACTTTTATTTGCTTCTTTGCATTTCCTGGTTTGGGATCACCATAATTTTGTGGAGTGTGTGATAGTTACTTTTTAAATTTGCAGTAGTTTAGTGACTTTTTTTTATAAAGTTTCCTTTAACTTCCCTTACGTGAATCAAGAGCAATCTTAATACACCAGTTGTCAAAGAAGCTTACTCAGAAGATCCCATTCAAATTACATGGTCTTCCAGTTACATCAGTTTTTCATCCTTCTCGATCGATCTTCTTTGTTTCAACTAAGAAGACTGTTCGCGTGTATGACCTCTTGAAGCAGAAACTAGTCAAAAAGCTTGAGACTGGACTTCGTGAAGTTTCTTCGATTGCAATTCATCCTCAAGGTATGTTTGAAAATCTGATATTATTGTTCTCTTCTTGTCGATTTCTAGATCCCTGTATATCTTAGTTGTCTTCTCTTGCAGGTGATAATTTAATTGTTGGAAGCAGAGAGGGAAAACTCTGTTGGTTTGATATGGACCTTTCATCTCAACCATACAAAACACTCCAGTAAGTTCACTATTATCTTTGTGACAACATAAAAGTTGTGGGAATTGGATGAATTTACGTGTTGGGGAAGTGTAGCTGATCAAACTGAGTTGACTGTTTGTGGCTACACGATTGCCTTTTCTGGGTACATTATTTTATTGTTTGCATCTATACAGTTTGGCAGATTTCAGCTTTTTTTTTTTACTTTTTTGTTCTGATTGTCAGGTGTCATTCAAAGGACATTACAAATGTGGCCTTCCATCGTTCATACCCCCTTTTTGCATCGTGTTCTGATGATTGCACAGCCTATGTGTTCCATGGCATGGTTTATTCAGATTTGAACCAGAATCCTCTCATTGTTCCTCTGGAAATTCTCCGAGGTCATGTGAGCTCAAATGGAAGAGGTGAGCATTTGTACTCTTTTATGTGCAGATTAGATGATATGCTAAAGTGCTACTTGAAATGAAAAATAAATATTTATTGACACTGAGGAGGAATACCTGCCCCTAGCTTCATGAAGCCTTATTTATTTATTTATTTTTAGGGGTTAGGAAGTATATCAAGTCAAGGATGAGTGAGTTTCTATAAATTAGCTTTGGGACACTTAAAGGTCCCCAATTCTGCTGTGTCACTCGGCTTAGTGCAATGCAAGAGTTTCTTCCTTTGTTGAAAAACTCTTAAAGCAGCTCTGGCCATAAGATTTTTTAGAAATCACCATTCATTTGCTCCTTTATTGACAAAATCTTGAGCCTGCCTTCATTAAGGTGAGGCTAGAACCTGGGGCCATGTAAAATTTATGCGGTCTCTCTGTCCAAGATACTTCTTGGCAGCAGATCAAAGTTCTGATAAACGTGGATGGTGCATCAGGTTCTCCTTGACATCAGCATAGTGGAAGCAGATTGAAAGATAACCCACCTTTTCTTTTTATTAATGATTTAATTAAGTTGCTCTAATATTTGTGTCTGAGATTCTTGCGTAAACCTTATAATTGGGGAGAAAAAGTATTTTTGGACCCCATTTTGTTACATTTGAAAATTGCATCATGCCTCAGGGCCATATTCCAATCTTATAACCAAATGGTTTGAAACATTTTTGCTAGGGCAGGTTCTCTCTACTCTTACATGGTCATTTTCTGCACATCTAATTACAAGCTAACTAGCTTTGCCATGCAGATAAGAAACTGACATCTGGGTATATTGTTATTTATTTATTATTCTTATCGGCAGGGGTGATGGATTGCAAATTCCATCCACGGCAACCTTGGTTGTTCACGGCAGGTGCTGATTCTGTGGTCAGACTTTACTGTCACTAAAAGAAGACCCTAGAGAAATGATCCTTTGATTTCTGCATACTTTGAATGTGACAAATTAAACGGAGCTGCTCGAGGAGGCTTAAGCTGAGTCACGCTGCATGGTGGAGTAAGTAGAAACCAAAATGGCGATGGGAAGGCCGTCAGCAGCCTTTTCTCACAAGCTCCGGATTGATTTTGTTATTCTGCATATGCTAATAGTTCTGCTCATTAATCTGGTAAAGAATCATAGAGTTGTCGGTTGGATAAATTTACCCCCTCAATTTTGCCTTGTATGTGATCAATTGAATGTATCCCGTGAAACTCGCATTTGTTTTTTTTTAATGAATTTTGAGGTGAAGTTAGAGAATGCTACGGCTGACATCTTGGGAGTTAAGTTTCCTCCATACATATATTTGATCAATTGAATGTATCCCTCGCAATTGTTTTTTCTTTTTTTTTTCTTTTGGTTTTCTTTTTCTTTTTTTTTTTTTTATTATGAATTTTGAGGTAAAGTTAGAGAATGCTACTGCTGACATCTTGGGAATTAAGTTTCCTCCAACATATGTGTGAGTGTAATCTTCGATGCGGATTTCAGGGCGCAGAAGATAGGAATGGGCGGTAGACGCTGAGATTCTTGTAGTTACCATCAAATCGGTTTAGAGGCAATTACCACTCATTTAAAATACGACATGTTCGGGCTGGATGACTTTTGTATCAGAATCTTGATTAATCAGCCTGGATTGGTTTACTACTAATGTCATGCCCTAATGTGTCGAGAAATATTATCCCATTCAGACCAAGACATAATTTTTACTTGTTCAAATAACAATTAAGTTAAAGCAGGATTAGAAACAATGAATCTCTTTTCTTCTTGTTGATGCTATGCGTTGTCCGTACACAATATCTTTTTGTTTCCTTAGCCTATAGTGAGTTTGAAAAATCTTTTTGTTTCCTTAGCCTATAGTGAGTTTGAAAAGGTCAAATTTTTTTATGATTTCTTAACTATATCATGCATGTTCGGGGATGATGAAAGAAATAACTGATTAGCTCTTCTAGCGTGGTTATTCTTTTTTTCTTTTTCTGTATAAAAAATAATTAAAAATACTCATGGTACAAAAGATGCAAGCGTTATATCCGGAATGCCTTTATGGTTCATTCGGGAGAGAGATGGAGCTTCAAGTTTAGTTGCCACCACTGAGTTTGGAATCCTGGTGTGTTTTAGCTCAGGATCATTATCAGTCTTGTTTCTATTCGTCCTTCTTAAGACCACACGAAGCAATATATATCGAGACCCGATTGGCTTGGGTTAGCTGCGATTCGCTAATTTGGAGCCCTAATTAGTCGATCGAGCTTATAATTACGCAAGGAGCAATGAAGCTTAGATGCTCCCCTCGACCGGGCCTCCATTCTGCACGTGGGGGTGTCACCTGAGTTCTCCCTTGTAGGCTGGTAGCCGCGCTTGTACCTGAAGACTCCGGAGGTAATACAGAATATTTTTGGGAGACGCGAGTTGGCGTAAGTCGAGCTGGGGTAAGGTTGACAAACCAAACCTTCCACTATTCCTCGATCGATCTTTTTCTACTCCCAAAAATCAGAAAGCAAATTTGACATAGGCTTTCAATTTTGTAACATTGGGTAGCAATTAGTTTCCTACGAATTGGGCTCTATTATAAATTAATGTGGCTGTCAAAATAGGTCTCAAGCCCATTTTTGGTCCATATCTGATGGGCTGAATTATTATATAAATACGTAATATTCAATTAAATGTAAATGGATTTAAAATGATAAAGACCAACAAATATAATATGAGTGTGTTTAATTTAGATTCAACTCACTTTTATGACTTTTAATTCTCTCTCATCCTCATTCAATCCCGCGCTCACTTGCTCGACACTCTCACATCAGTTTGGATACAGGTTTTCCTAAACTTGATTAAATTTGAAAATATTAATATGAATTGAGTTGGATAAAGTCACTAGGTTGTATTGCTTAGAAATAGGTCAAAACGAGGTAATTGAGGGTAATTGGATTTATTTGAGTTGGATTATTATTTATCTGGCTCAAACCATCTGTTTGATGCTTATACCAAGTAACAAAGAGCAACATCAAATAATCGAAGACCCACTAAAGAATAGGGAGAAGAGACTCCAGCAGAAGAACCAGAATATGAGAAATTCAGCTCCGAAGCTAGAAAAGTAGAGGAAAAACTCTATAACCCACCTTTAATTCTATTATATACCCTGCTACAGCTATTAAGTTGGCCTGTAAAAGTTAAATCAAGATAAGCACAGTTGGAATTCTGGAAATTTTTCCTATTTGACGAAATTATGAAAATTAATTAGTGTTGTTAAAGAATCCCACTAAATATTATTGCTGTTTTAGTACCTCCTGTTCAGTCATCAAGGTTGAAAAAGTGTATACATGTACCCTGTTAAACCCCGTGAATTTTATCAATGCTGGTGATCAATTCCACAATGAGTACTGCAATTAAAATAAACGAGAGAATATTCACTTTCAAAATCTCGCTGTTGTTTATTTTAAGGCAATAACTTGAGAAAATTCCCAAATAGATCAACCTTTTAAACTTATGTTCAACCTGGAATACAATCATGAAGTTGGATGCAGAGGATCAACCCCTGCTGCAGCGCAAGGTGGGTTGCAGCTACACCAACGACTATCCATCTCTGCTTCATATTAGACCACTCGAACCCAGAGCTAGCTGGTTCTCCCTGAAATGCGTTGAGGTGCAGCAGTTGACTGGACATCTAGGGGTAAAGCACTGTTTTGGTGTGGGCCGCGAGAGCGGTACCAAATCGAGGCAAACTCTGACTCCTCAAAACTGTACCCAATTTACTGCACTGATCAGGTGAGCTTTGAAATTGCAGACAGATTATTTGCGTATGCCTCTAATGATAAAAATTGTTTCTACAATAAGAATTAAATACTTTACACCTTTCATTACCCAACAACATTACAGAAGTTGGACAGCTGCAATGGCTGGAATTTTCTCGCGTAGCTTTTGTGTGACAGCAACTCGAACAGTCATGACCCCAGCTGCAGGACCAGTGATTCTAACTTTAGCTATTGGTTCTTCAATCGCCACTAGCTCAAGTGATCCACCTGCTGCACCAACAAGGTATGGCCTTATCTCTTCAAGAACCTGAAATAATCAAGTATAAAATGTTAGCCATCAGATTTCCAGGTCACGCGAATAAAGATATCCTAATGGGGTTGCTAAGCAATTGGGGCTTGTTCAAGTGAAGCAATTTGAGACAGACAAATGGACTGGACAAGGTCAGAAATGCTCTGGCAAAGAAGTGTGTGAGTTCAGTCCCAGGATAAAGAGAGTCTCTGACAAAATGCAGATCTCAACTTGTTAACTCCTTTCTATGACAGTTTCTATTCTTTTGGTAACCTCTAGATTTTAGTGCATAAATTGCACACATCTTTCCCACACTGCATTTGTGTAAACCAAGATACAATACTTTGAGTAATTTGCAGTATAGTTGGGCAGGTCACTAATAGATTCTCAGCTTGTGAGCTCTTCATGAACTTGAGGACCTGAACCTGATGCTAAACATTCAACTTCAAACGGGTAGATAGAAAGACAGATCAAACTTCGCAGGAAAGGCAAAAGACAAACACACCATTACTTGAGTTGAGAGCACAAGGATCAAAACCTATCATTAGTTACAATACCCAAACCACTTTCAGAAGACCTAATTGGCAATGCATTCGGGCTTAACTCAAAAGGAGGTCAGTGATTAATCCTCAACTTGTGAACGTTCCATGAAGTTGAGAAGGACCTCCTGCTGAGCATTCATCATTAAAAAGGGACAGAAGATAAAAGGACAGAAATTAAGCTTAACAGGAAAGGAAAAAGACAAGCCAGTCATTACAAAGAGAGCATAGGGATCCAATACCACCATTACTGAAAATATCCAAAACAATTGTAAAAAAAGAAGAAAGTGGAGGTACCTAATTAGAGACCTTGAAGCATTTAAAAAAAAAAGAAATTCTTAAAGGAGAAATATACTAGAAAAAAAGTCCTGACAGTTGGGGGAAAAGGACAAAAGTGTTAATGATACCAAGTAACATATTTTTGCTGCAATATCTTATTTACCTTCTCTATGTTTTCCTCATTCAGCTCAAGGCCAGTTTCTTCATCTGCTATTGGTTCCACTGCAACAATTTCGGGAATTTTCTCCATCAGACGACGCTCAATGCCCATCTTCATTGTCATCACAGAACTTGGACAAGAACCACATGCTCCTTGTAACTTCAACTTCACAACGTTGCCATCAATCTCATGCAATGCAACATTACCCCCATCAGAAATTAGATATGGTCGGATTTCATCAAGCACACTCTCAACATTCTCTGCTGTCAGTGGAAGTTCCACCATTGAATCGGGTGTAGCAACGGCCTTCACAACTACATGTCAAGAGAGGAGGATAACTTAGCAAAATCCACAGAAATCACAATCCTTTTTCCCCGAAAAAAGAGTGCCCCAGATAAAGAAACAAGAATGGGATGTTGAGGTTAAATAGGGAGCATTGAGTAGTATGGCTCCCTCTGTAGCTATCATTTCCAGAAGATACCTCTAAAAGATTGTCAAAGGAAGATAAGAAGAGATGGGCACAGATGTATGGGTTGGTAGAGCCATAGAAGAAGACAGTTCAAAATCAAATAGGCCATGCTTAAACTACAAAAGTGAAGAAAGGACATATAAATTTATATCTTGCACAGCCAAATCTATTAGTAGGTCTTATTTTGGCAAATATAGAAGACGCTGAGAAATGTGGCAGACCCCTTAAAACTGTTCAACATGTTCTGTCATCTGGCAAGACAACTAGAAGATCTTCATAGATCTCTGATTGAATTACCATGAGGTCAATCCAAAAAACAACTTCCCCAGTCAAATCAAAACTCAGTGTATGTCAATGGGAGCACCCATACTCATAAATTAGTAAGGCAGACTTCTCTGTTGCATCTTGATAGACACAAACACTTGGTTCATTCTCCTGTCAAAACTGCAGCGCCCATTAAACAAGACCTAAAGCCAAAACTGACAAAACCTCACAGATTCACTGATATGTCCAAGTAACTGACAGACTTTAACAAGGTTTTCTTCACTAACCCAAGAGGAAACAAACCTTAAGGTTCTCCTTTACCAAAAAAACCAAACCTTAAGGTTCTCTCTCCTCTCACTCTTATGCAGTGAACGAGATGGCCAACCTAACCCAATGTTACCGCAACACGATATAACATGAACATACTGACATTCAATCAGAAGGCACAAAATTTCTCTCGCTATCATTGGACGCACTTTGTTTCTATAATCAATAAGCTAGCCAAATATTCGCGGCCTCTATACAAAGTGCATCTCATCTCACCTAGTCTTGGCACCGGAGCAGGACCACGAACCCGCGCGAACCCGCACGACGCCCGCGGCAACGGACCAATCCCCTTCAACATCAATACCTGAGCTCCAAGGAAGCTGGAACTCTGCCGAATTCCCGAAAACCCCATCAGCAAAACGGGGACAGAAGCAAAAATAAAAATCTACCCACGATTCCATTCCATGAGCAAAAGCAAGAGCCGAAGAAAAGGCGTGACCTTGGCGGCCGGCGAGGAAGAAGACGGCGGTTCCGGGGTTCGGTGGAACCTGCAGCAGGGCCGGTTCGCCGCCAAAGTTTGCATTTTTGCTGCCGGGTAACGAGCGGACGCCGAGGCAGGTCCCGATACGACGTCGGAACGGGCAAGACCGGATCGATGGTCTGAATTTATCGCAGCGCAGAAGAAGAAGGAGGAGGAATTGCAGTCGAAATTGAAGACTCTCCCTTTCTCTAGGAGCTAGTTATGTTTGCAGTCGGCGATTTTTCGGCTCTTTGTTATTTGGGTTTGGTGCAATGAAGGGAGGAAAAATTAGGGGGGAAAATTGGAATTTTTGTGGGACAGAGGACTAAAAGACAAAGGTTGCATCTCAGCTTCAGGGACCAATTTAATAACTTTTTGCAAAATGGGAAGGAAAAATTGTGACGGACATGTACAATGACAGGACAAGAAGCAAGCGAATCTGGTTGGTGTCACGACCAAAAGAAGAAAAGGGAGAAGGAAAAAAAAAAAAAAAAGTTGGTTGGTGAGGCGGTGGCGTGTGACAATTAGCTTGTTAATCTCTTGCTCGTGTCGATAGAGACATAGGATCAAGATGATTTTTCATTTTCATATTTAATTTTATTTCTTAAAGGATTAATATCGGCAAAAATTATAAGTCACGTTTATTATTTTATTGATTCCCCAAACTGTTTTTTATATTATCGAAACTTTTGTAAATATATATTAGTGGGACAAAAAATTTAAGGAATTGATCTAAAAAAATGTAATTTAAGATTTTTGGTCATATTTTGTCTAAATTAAAAGTGTATTCATACGAGTTGTCCCATTAATTATATTAGCTTCATTTTGCTCTCCCTTTGAATTAATTTTGGAAATTTCATTTCCATCTCATTCTATTGCCATATTTAATTCCAATTATGTCGACCATTGGATCCCATCATTTGCATATGACATATCTCTCAATTTATTTTTCCATCTCAATAATCAATCTTTCAAACAAGAAAAACACCGAAATCGATTCAACCGAAATTATTATTTTTTTTTCCAAGTAACTAGACTCGAGTTGATAAATTGATAATTCCCCATGAAAAACCAAAATAACCGAGGAGCAAAATGAAATTAAGCAAAAAAATGTAGGGGCTAACGCGTAATTCGCATAAAGTAAGTTCCCATGCAACAGTATATAAGGCTTCGTCGCTCCCTTTTTCCCTCCGATTTCGGAGAAGAAAGCAAGTAGAAAAAAAATGGCTCCGAAGAAGAAGCAGCCGCAGAAACCGAAGCAGAAGACCTCCGGCGGCGGCGGCGGCGGCGGCGGCGGCGGCGCCAAACCCTCCTCCTCCTCCTCCTCCTCCGGTCTGAAGCTCCAGCTGTCGGCCGAGAGCGAGAGCCGCCTTCGCCGCCTCCTGCTCAACAACGCCGCCGCCGGCCGATCGGCCGAGGCAGATGCCGGCGGCGCCGGCGATTCCCTCTCCGATGCCCAGAAGGCCAAGCGCCTCAAGTCCGTCTACGAGAAGCTCTCCTGCGAGGGCTTCTCCAACGACCAGATTGAACGAGTTCTCTCTGCTCTCAAGGTTTCGATGTGAATTCCCAAATGTCAATTCAGTTGTCAATTCAGTTTCGCCGTAATCAGTCGCCGAGGACTGTGTCCAGTGGGGAATTTCATGATCCGGCTGCTTTCGATAACTTTTTTTGTCGGGAGTTTTGTCGATCAGCGTTGAGAATAAGAGCGGACCCATCATCTCGATCGCTTGGTCCTTTGATTTTGAAGGCTCGACTTACTATGCTAGTCTAGGTTTCTTAAAATGTAGTAGAGTGGTTTGTTTGAAGATGAAAGCATTCATGCTACGCTACTTAGTTGCTGTTTAGAGACTACCTATTGCTTGTCAAAAAAAGATTTTGCCCAACCTTTTCTTACGTTTTTTAGAGAGTTGTTAGAGTGGTTGTTCCAATGAAACAGTGATGTTTTAAACTCTTTACCAATTTAGTGCGGCGCAGGGGTTTATGATTTTCTTATCCTTTCTGCAAAATGGGCAGGGTAATGCCACTTTTGAGGCTGCTCTTGATTGGTTATGCTTGAATTTGCCCGGGAATGAGCTTCCTCTGAAATTCTCCAGTGGGGTCTCTTCACTTGCCAGTACAGGTAAATATAACATGACTGGTGAACTCATAGCTCATGGAGTTTTTTAGTAGATTGAGTCTGTGTTACCACAAGGGCGAGCTAGATCCTGTATGACCAAATGCTGCGCTGTGTATTTTCTGTCAGGAGGATCTGTCAATGTCCTTGTATCAGCGCGGGAAGATTGGACACCTTCAGTGGACCCATCTTCGAGGGTTGATGAAGACGCTGCCAAGTATTCTGTTAAGCTTAAGGGCAATCGGGACAATGAGAGTTTGGATTCCCACAAACAATCCCAAGCAGATTGGATTAAACGATATGTGGAACAGCAGGAAGAGGTTGGTTCAAGTATAATTTGGAGATTGTGTTATTTTTGCATTTTGCTTAATGATGTAGATATATTTATTAATTTTTTCTATTTCCTATTAATTAGAAAAAAATTAAGTCAGAACAACTTAATCAGTTTTGCTGTTGAATTTGGAAAATTTTCTATGTATTCCTTTCAAATTGGATTACATGCATGCTGCTACTATTTAGTTCTTTTCCGAGTATACTTGTGGATTGGCCGAGAGAATTCTTCTATTTATCGAACTTTTGTTTGGTAATTCTGCATATGACATTGAAACTCAGATAAGGTTGTGCAGCTAGTTTGATTTAACTTGAGAATAGGCTGGAACCAGTGGTATGCTTACACAAAACATGTCCCTGGTCTCATAGGGGCAGTTCCACGGTTGAATCAGTTTTTAATCGGTTTTCTTTCTTCATAGAAGTTAGCAAAATGACTTACTAAGATTTGGACAATGGGCTCCAACATGGAAACACATCCACATGATCACTCAACCAGATTAATTCTCTTGTTTAAAAGATGAGATTTTATATTAGACATTGTTATTTGATTTGTTACAGAAAAAGAAAAAGTGGAAGTTGTCTGGTTCACAACCAGGAATTTGCTTGTTTCTAACTGACGGGCCTGCCATTGAATTGATCCACTTGCATAACAATCACCCCTGGACTTGTTATTTGGTGGCGGTTGACAATGTCGCAAATTTTAATTTTCCCCTGCTGAAAGTACGGAGTTACACGTGTTTACTTTTCTATGTTATCTTCATGGATTTTTTTGGTTGTCATAACCTTTTCATTTTTGTTTCCTGATGCTGTATTGCATCAGCAGGATAGTTCTGATACCTGGGAAGATCATGTGGCTGACGAAGGTCCCTTGCGAAAGGTTTATTTTTGCTTTATAGTTTTAATTGCTTTGTCTTATAATGCAGTTTAAATTGTTTTTCTTTTTATTGAATATTAGTGCTGATGAAATTGCCCACTATGCTTAGACAACTTTTGTGTATTATAAACTCAAGGAAACGAGATACTTGTGAGTGAATTGATGTGGTATATGGTTTTTTTTTTTTTTCTTTTTTCTTTTGCTTTCTTGCCATCCTTCATACTAAATATTTTTTTTTTTTTGGTAAGAGTAAGCAATATATTAAGAGGGGTCAAACTGTACAACCAACACTGCGCCAAAAACTTACACTCAAAATGAACACACTCATTAAGAGTGGAAGGAAGCCGTGGAAAGCAACAACACAACCAACAGAAAGCCAAAGGCAAACAAGCCTGGCAAAACACCCAAGCAACCACCGAAAAAAACCTAAGTCAGACTACGATCAGAGGAAGCGAAGTCATACTAAATATTTTATCAGGGAAAAACCAGATATTTTTCTGGGTAAATAAATTTAATTACAAGGCATTAAGGGGTATAAACCCAAATGAGAACTCAAGAAAACAAATGAAAAAGAGCTCAAATATAGGACAAAGCATCTACAATGTCCATCAATGCATTTACATCCACATGCCTGTTTCCACTATACCAAAGGTTTTCAGTCAAATCTCTTTCAAAGGCTCTCTTGCTCTGATGAAATCTTCGTGTCTGAGGCACTGCTAATACCTTGTTGTCTTGATCTGAAATGTTTGTTGAGACCTTCATAGGGTCTTAATTATGTAATGCAAATATTTTCACAGTTTCAACGAGATAATTATGTACTTGTATGTGTTTTCTCCTGCAAGTTTCACTTGTCATCTTCATGATGGAGATGTTCATTGCTTGTGAGTTGCTGTATGGTTTAGGTGAAACTGTTTTTTGAAGTTTCTATTAAGTGCCAGAAGTTTCAGATTACAAAGTCATTTCTGGCCGTGCTTGTGACTTTTTAGTACCTTTACAAAGGAGCTGATTTAAGGAGTTAGATGGTACTGAGTTCTGAAGTTTTTATTAAGTGCCAGGAGTTTCAGATTGACTGCTGTTCTGGGCAACCCTTACTTTTTTGTATCTTCACATTTGTCTTTCTTTGGCAATCTATAGATACGCGAACCAAGGTCCTATGATGACATTGCCAGAGAGTACCATGCTGCTCGCTTGGATGCTTCAAGAGCTAAAGAAAAAAGAGATAAGAGCAGCCAGGAAAAGGCAGGCTTAATTATCCGTAACCTCAAGCAAGAGTTGTCTGCTCTAGGTCTGTTTATTGCTTTTATGATTTATATTCTTTTCTGATTATGTTGTAATAATTGGGTTCTCTTGACCATCACAAGCAGGATTATCTGAGGACATGTTGGCACAGGACTTTGCTTACAAACATGTTTCTGAGAATGAGACTGGTTCTCTACCCTCAGAGCACCTGGAGACAGGATCAACACATATCAGTCTTTCGTTTTCTTCATCTGCACATGTGGATGTTACTGAAGTTGATGGGAGGGTGGCTTCCCTGGGCCCCCAAGATTCTCTTCAGACACCTACCCTCCCGACGCCACCTATTTGTGAAGAGAACGCAACAGAAGGTGAATCAGGAGAAGTAGAGCTTGGCGGGCTATTCTCAGATGATGCACCAGAGAATGAGCTGGTCACTTCGGAAGTTTTGAGACTACAGAAGCAAGAAAGAATGAGAGAACTATGCAGTGAAAAGAATTTGGAGGTATCTGGAGAAAGGTAATGCTGGATTTGTGGTTTGTTTGTGGTGCTATGTAAATGCTACAAAATTCCTTATTAATTGATGAATTTGCTACCTATCATACGGAAAATGTATTGTTTCATGATGTAGCTCACTAGGAACATAAACTTCCAAGATGAACATTATTTCCAGTGCGAACAAAATGGAAGTGAAAAAGCTTGCTTGGAACTCTTGATAGTTTCAGATCCATTGTTTGAGTTCCCTGATATTTTGATTTTGTGTTAATACTTTGAGTTTTACCATAAAAAATTCCTCCTTCTGGCTTTTTCGTGATATTGCTCTTTCCAGATGAACTAGATTGATTGATCCCTGAGTGCATGAAGAGCAAATTAATGGAACAACAATTTTGATATCATTTCTAAGTGTTTCTGCTTGCTTGCATTGTCTTCACTTTTACACATTATAGTTATTGATTCTTAGTATCATCTTAAGAAAGAAAAAAGATCTAAATGATGTTTGCCTATAGTTTAGCTTCTAACTCGTTGATGATATTATAGGCTGAGGTTTTTGAACTTTGATTAAAAAGAAGTGCAATGTCTGATATAGGGTGGCTTGATGATTGATGAGATAAAACGTGATCTAATTGGTGTCCACAGATGCTGCTTTACTTTATGATTCTGTTTATTTTTTTTTTCTAGGTTGGATACTGATTATTGTAGTCAGAGACATTGTCTTGTGATATAATTTTCTTTGCTATGGTTGTTGTGAAGAGTATCTTTCTATCATTGTTAGAGCAAGCAATTGGGTATTCTTTATCAACAGAGGATATTTGTGTATGCATCTCAGAAGAGTGTGCTACCAGATAGGGTGTTATGACTCGAAAGAAATTTGTGCATTGATCCGAGTTTGCAAGAGAAGGTTCAGGGTATTTAGAGAAAAAGAGGTTCTCTCTGGACAACACAACTTTTTGTGGAGGAAAAAAATTATACTTTACTTTAATGAGAAGGAATTACTCATTCTTAGATGGATATGTACTCTATCATGTGTAGTAGAGCTAATTCATTGAATTTGCAGCTGTCCTATTGTTCAGATTTTCTACTCAGAACAAGTTGGCTCCTTGGTCCTTAGACAATAGTAGAGTTTTGGTGCAACTTTGTCTCTCGGTTTTTTGCAAATTTTAATGTAGACAAGATTTTGTCAGGGGGACCCACCAAAAATACCAAAAGCTGTGTTGCATCAACTATGTCAAAAATCAGGGTGGGAAGCACCGAAGTTCAATAAAGTACTTGGTGAATCAAAAGTATTTTCTTATGCTGTCAGTGTGGTCCGTAAAGCCAGCGGAAGAGGCAAAAGCAGAAAAGCTGGAGGACTCGTGACGTTTCAGCTGCCTAACCAGGGTGAAGTTCTGGAATCAGCAGAGGTATGCATTTTTCCTGGTTTCTCACACTCCTGCCTCTTTGTGTGGGGATATTATATTTGGCTAAGGTAATGTGTGTAAACCCTTGAAAGGAGTGGCTTTCCCTTAAAAGTAAAAGAGAAAAAAAGACTGGTATGTGGAATGGGGCCTCGGTCAACTTGGTGCTCCACTTTTACCAAGCTCCGGAGGATTTGAGTTCAATTTTGATCCTCCTCTCAATACCTGCCTAACTCAGAGCGCCAAAAACAAAGGAAGAAAAACACTTAAGTCCTTCTGCAGAATGATTTGTTCCTTGATTTGCCTTTTTCCTTCTTTCATCAGCTAATGTTATATACTATTTGTTATCTTTGTTGCACACTTGTTCATTTCCTTTGCCTTCTTTATCTTAAAACTGGATAAATATTAACAACGATTAAAAAGTAAAATCCCACACGAACTTTTTTTAAAAAATTCTGTTGGATCATCAAACTTATTTTGAAACCAGCTTCACTTGTCTATCTAGTTATTAAGGATCATTGAACTTTTTTGGTCCACCATCTGGCCCCTTCCTTCATTTACTTATGGTGCCTTTGCCGTTTTCTCCACCTTGATCTCAATCTCTCTCTCTCTCTCTCTCTCTCTCTCTGTGTCTGACTGTCTCCCTACTTATTCTCTTGTACATGCATATTCTTGTTTTGAGATGAGCATGTTGAGGTGCATTTATGCAATTACTTTCCCAAACTTTCACTTTGGTTGGAGAAAGTTGCCAAATACACGGGTTTGGCTTCTTTCTAGATATGTCTGCTCGCACGTGAGTTAGTTTCTTTAGTTGTGAAAATGCTGGTATGCTGCTTTAACCTGGAAGACTTTGCTGGAGAGACACCGAAGATGCTTGTTTTCTCCCAAACTGCCAAGTTTGATATTGTAAAAGGCAGAGAGGAAGGAAGAAGCATGATTAATCATTAAAGTTCCGGCCAAAAATAGGAGCCCATGTGACAGATCCAGAACCAGCACTCTAAATGTCTGAAATCATCACGTGTTCTGATCATTAGTGATGGAGAAGAGAGAAGGAAACCTAGATCTAAGAGGAGATTTACTGCACCAAACAATGGAGAGGAAATAAATTGTACATCCATTCACCTATCTGGAATTTGATCCACCGCTAAAAGAATCCCATACTTTCCTGATATGTTCCCTCATGGAGAGTTCACATTGGTTTTTGTACCAACCACTAGAAATAGAACCGTATGTGGCGCTAATCATGCTTACCCAGAGAGAATTTCTTTCCTGAGAGAAACTCAGAAGCTGTTTACCTAGAATAGCTTCATTGAGAAGAGTCAATTCTCAAAACTAAGCATTCTTTTGTTTGTGTGATCTATGTTAAGTTTTGGAGGGCCATGCTCAACTTTTATTTCTAATCTTGCATGATCTTAAAATCAGATAAGAAGACCTTAATCTTATGATTGGCATCAGGATTTAACAAATAGCTAGCTGTTTTGAGTGGTACTTGTCTTTCAATTTAGTATATAAGTAGTTGTGTTGATTCATCTGATAACGTACCTACTGCCCTGGGTGTCATTGATACCCTAGCGGTTGAACTCTAATACTGTGACAGAGGGACAATGGGCACTGATAGCACCCTCTTGCCTATACGTAATTTGCATCATTTTGCATGTTCTTTCCTTCAGCATTGGTTGATTCATCAAGTGTCTGCTTTGATGCTATTAGAAGCCTGTTTTAGTTATTCAGTCAATTCTCAGTCTGACCGAAGAGCTTTTAGTTCATGTAAATAATAGTGCTGCTCTTTGCTAGTGTAACCTCCTTCCAACTTTTGACAGGATGGGCAAAATAAAGTTGCAGCCTATGCTCTGTGTCACCTTTTTCCGGATATTCCTGTTCATCTTATGATCACAGAGCCTTATGCGTCGCTTGTTCTGCAGTGGAAGGAAGGTCAGTGTTTGTCCATTCTAAGTGTTTCTTTTTGAAGACTCAGTCTTTTGGATCATATTCTACTGTGCATGTTTAGTTAAATCAGCATGCCTACGATACTGGGCAAGCCCATTTGAAACCAGGATGTTCGTAATCATTCTTTTCGCCGGCAATACTTGTTGTATTGACATCTTAAATTATGCAGGGGAGCAGTCAATTAACAGTGAAGCTAGTGAGGAAGATAGAAGAGCTGATTTTGTAAACTCATTGCTGAGATCAAGTGAAGTGGTGGATGTCACTGATAGATCGCTTAAGGAAAAGTCTCAAGAGCCTCATGCTAAAGAAAACAGAAGTGCACATAGCGATGAAGATACTCAAAGTATGTTCCTCTTGTGTGTTCTGTAGTCTGCTTATGTGTTGAATGTGCATTTTCAATTGCGTCTTCTCTCATTCAGTATGCTAATGAGTTCCTATTTTGGCACCCTTCAACCCATTCCCACATATATATATATATATTCCAGTGTTGTTTTCTCATGTTCTAATGATGCTTTGCAACTTAATGGAACTTGTTGTTTGCAGCCTTCTCTTCTTCACACTTCATGATTTTTCTAAAGAAATCAGCATGAACGCATTCTCTTGAATCGGACACTGGCCCAAGCCAAGTCCAGCTTTTGTTTTACGTGTTTCACTACTGACCATTTGTTTCATCTGGTTGAAATGGTTTATTCAGCCGGTCGAATGTTCATGTAGATGTTATTGACTTTTCGTGTTCGCCTTGGATTGGTGAAAGAAATTATTGGAGAATGATTTTGTATATGCATGTCTTTTCTTCTGTACTTGGGTCCTTATATCTTTTTGTCAGTTGTGGTGGAAATAATACAAGTTAAAGCTACGTGTTTTTCACATGGGAAAAAGAACTGTTCCCTTCTGCGTGCTCTGGCCTTTTGTGCCGGACACCCCGTTCCCTTCTGCCGTAGCGCTCTGGCCTTTTGCACCAGACATGACTTTGAGATTTTAAGATCGATGATTGTAGTTATTTCATGTAGAACTGATGATGATGTGAGAATTTGAACTGCTTGATGTGCCACATGATGCATTGGTTGTCTTTTAACACATTTGATTTTGGGACATTTAGAATAGAGAGGATGCTGAGTTCCCTGTTTGATAACTACCCTATCTTCACACTCTTCTTTGTGAGAACTTTTCCAACTTCCCTGCTTAATGAAAATTTGGCAGGATAGGCCCAGAGGAGAAAAGAAACATTTTCCATGATTTTTCCATTCAAATTTTCTATGAAACTATGATTTAATAGTGTGATCGTTACATGTCATGGTGGCTAAAGGGGATCACTAAGATTACTAGCTTTTCAGTATGTCTGAGCATTTTCGAACTTTTAGATTGCAGATGGGCTGAAAATATCTGATCAGGTACTAGCATGTCAATGTATCTGTGCATGTCTTGAATTTCTGGATTTTGGATGGGCGCTTGTTTACTTGTAACTAGTGCTACTGATATTTCGCGATAATGGATGTAGCTAATCAGCCTTAGAGATTTTTGGTGCCATGGACTTCTATGCATAGAAAAGCAGGTGCTCCTTTAGCAATCTTATTTTGTCATAACAAATCATACATCAATGCTTTCACATCAATTAATCAAGGATGTTTATTATCTCATGAAAAAGTGGGATCTCAATGAATGGAGAAGAGCATGGCAGAGATATTTAATATGGTCTAACTTTACCAATATACAGGAGTAGAGCTCTCTAAAGAAGCAGAGAGTTCTCACCTGAGAAAGGAGCATGAGAGTCGAAAGAAAATGCAGAAATACAAGGTCAGTAGATTGTTTTTCTTATTTACTCTTAAGCAAATGTTGATATCTGGTCTGAAATATTTATATCTGCAGTTCTGCACCCTATTTTTCAGTAATATAGTGCCTGTCCACTTATCATCTTCATCTAGACTAATAATGGGTATCATCACTAAAATCGATCATAAGGATTGCAAGCTTCATAGTGTGTATCAGTTTCATGGTTCAAATCTATTGTTTTTTGTGGAGATGATTGTCCCTTTGGAGGATGAATACAGTACTGGCTTCTTAGTTGTTCCCTTTTCCTTTTCATAGTTAAAAGTTTGATCTGCATGCAGAAATGTTCTCACATACTTGGAGGGAACATTTTTTGCACTAGAGTAAATAATCCTTTAGGATTTGCAATAGATTTAAGCAGAAGGAGGATCTATGGCGGCTTTGACTTGTTGATATATTATTTGGGAAGGCAGACTACAGAAAATTTTTCCAAGCTTTTGTGATGATGATATTGGACCTTTTTATTGTTTGTTTTCGAAATCAGAGAGGTTTATCTATTGCCGGGTTGCAGCATATATACCAAGGAAAGTTCTGTTTTTGGAATTTAGCTTTCTTGCTTCTTATTTTAATACGATTTCTTTGCCACCTCTCTCTTTCCCCCACCCATGTGACTTGTCAGCCCATCGTCCCATCAAACAAACCAGTTCTTGAAAAGAATCTAATCTCTTCCCCTGAATGCTCAGAACTTCTGCTCCATTATATTTATCCCACTTTCATCAGCTCCATCAAAACTCTACTTCAAGTTAGAGAATTCGAAGAAACTGTCTTCAATTAATAGTGTGTTAGAGTATAGGGTTAGTCTTTAGGATCTTTAGGGTTTATTTTTTATGTACAGATTAAACATTATTGAATAATACAAAATACTTTTCCTCTCACAAAGTGAAATCATCAAAAGAAAAAAAAATTGAGAGAAAACAGAGTCAAGTAAAAACATGGAGAGCAGAAGACGTGTAAAGAACAGGGAATGCTCTTGTTCAAGCGTTTCATAAAGCTTATGATGTATTCGATTCACATTTTTGTTGGTCATCTATTGAGTTGATTGAGACCTTAGTGAAAGTGATGCATGGCTGGATACTGGCACTATGTATCTAGTACTGTTATTGGTTTGAACCCCACTGCTATTGCTATTTTTCATTTTTCTTTTTTTTGGGCATTTCTCCCCTGATAAACAGAGCCAAATAGGTTCTTGTTATAGTTGACCTGTCTTACTGCCCGGATCATGACCCTGTTTCTGACCATAACTGCTTTGAGGTTTAGACCTTGGTGTGGTTCCTGGTTCAACCACTAAACTGGCTGGTGTAATTCACTTTGCACATCATTGGCTTGATATCACAAGAAGCTAGGAAGTTAACATACAAGTGAGCATGTGCAGGAAAATATGAATATGCCATAAAAAGAGTTGCAATGTTTTTCATAGACATGTTTTGACACAGAGACTTTGCAATCTTTCTTGTTGATTATTTAATAGCAAAACCTCTATTGATTTCCCTCTCTGCAATCAATAAAACTTCAGTATACATAAACAATGTTGTTGTATCATTCAGGAAATGCTGAGAGCCAGAGCTGCGCTGCCTATTGCTGCTTCAAAGAGTGAGATTCTGCAACTGCTGAGGGAGAATAATGTTCTTGTTGTTTGTGGGGAAACAGGTTCTGGCAAGACAACTCAGGTGAAAGTTATACTAGTTTTCTGAAAGAATGTCTGCTTTCTGATGATTTAAAAAACATGATTGTGGATGGGTTGTGACGTGCTTGATTGAATCTGATTTTTACCATATTATTCTCAAGTGGTGATGTGATCTTTGATGGTCATTTCCTTATGTGCTTTCAAATGGCCTCTATTGTAGGTCCCCCAATTTATATTGGATGACATGATTGAATCAGGAAGTGGTGGATATTGTAACATCATATGCACACAGCCAAGAAGAATAGCGGTGAGTTTAGAATTTCTTCAACATTTTCTCTCAGTGGTGACCTTGCAATTATTAATGGGAGAATAGATCCGTAATGTTTGCTTCATTAGCAGTTTCCCTTTATCTCTTTGCCTGCTCCATTGTTATTATGGTTACTGTGGTTTCTTAACACCATTCATTGAAGCTGAGTCGTGAGGTCAGTGCTTAAACTTTCAAGCATTGATAGATTGTCCATGTGAAGAGGGGTGTTGATTTCTTTGTTAATTTTTTCCGGCACAAGGGAATGCACTTTTGTTATGAAAGAGCAAAAACCCAACAGTTTACAGCCCGCCTATGGCATAAAAGCCTTTGGTATCATCTTCTTCAAAGGAGGAAGTTGGGGGTCAAGAAACCCAATTCTAGGAGTACATCCTATTCCTACAACTAGTAGCAACCCAATGAGCACATCTATCTGCTTTGTTTTTCCAACATAAAATTTTACTTTTTTTAATATTCTGTACCTGCCTCTGTTAATTGCTGAACAATGGACATCTATCTTTCAAATAATCTTCATTTCCCCTTTCGTGGTGAGTATAAATATTTCCAAATCATCATTCCACTTTGATTTTCATACTCCCTTTAGCTCCGTTCTGACGTTGATTTCTTAAGCCTGATTTACTTCTTCATCTGCAGTTGTATTCTCTTGCAATCTCCAGCTAACAAGATGCCTTTGCTATCCCTGGCGGTCACTCCTGCGGTCTTCTCACCGGAGTGATCGTAAGCTCCATTCCAACTGATAAATACGACTCTCTCAACTCCTCTTATCCTCTTTGCTCTGAACCATTCCTTCTCCTCATAATACTTCCTTCCTCATACCCCAGTATTCCACATCAATGTTGTCAAAATTGAGCAATTCGAATTGGCAATGTTAAAATCATGATAGTCAATATGATTCAAACTCTGAGTTCTGTTTGAATAATCCTTCAGATGATTTTGTCTCATACGATTGAGTGGCAACTGTGACTTGAGTCGTGTCAAAAGATGACAACTAATGTTTATAGCTTATTTTAGAACATTCTTTTGACCTAATTAAAGATTTTGAATTTGTTGGAAGCAAATTCAATGAGTGGTGGCCTTCTTTATTTGATTAAACTGCACCTTGTCACTTTAAAGCAAATATAACTACAAATAAACTGTCTAAGACGCAGGGAATAACTCAACTATTCTTCAAAAAGGACCTCCGAACCTAGTTAATGAACCAAAAGCTATGCCTTACATACTGCGGTCTTTACACACAGCCTACCCTGTTCTTAATCTCGTACCTCACGATATTGGTAGTATGTGGCCACTAATATAAAGTGATAAAGCTTGCAGGTTGGACTCAGGATTTAATAGATCAATTTCTCTTGGCTAATCTTAGTGTTGATCTGAACCATCTTTATCTCGCATAACGAACTTAACGATGTTCCACAAGATGTCCTAATGAATTCTTCTGTGTACATGGACCCTGAAGGGGCTAGAATGTGAATTAGAGAAACACACCTTTTGTGAGATTTTAGTGGGACCACAGCCAGCTGTTCTAATAGCTTAAGCCGTTAAATGAAAGTATGATTTATTATTTAAATTTTCTAAAACTCCCCCTCATGCTTAGTTTGGTCTTTTTGCCTAATACTAAGCGTGGAAACCTAATTGGAAAGGCAAATGGGCCTCCAAAAAAATTTGAACTTAGGACCCCCGGTTCTGATAAATATTCTAACACCTTTTATCATGCTTCTGTCAGCATTCAGCCTTTGGTGTTCATTCTTGTGTCTTTATACTTCTAAAATCTTGTCTTCTACCACAGGACTACTTAATTAAGCATTAGCTCGTTTACTTTCATCTTAAGTGCAAATTAATGGCAAATAACTAGGTGGAGAAGTCACTTTTGTTCATTTTTATTCCTGTCATCAAATTCTGATGGCATTTTTAAACTTAGCACACTAATATAGGAGCTTTGTGGAGAAGTCACTTTTGTTCTGATTTCTCATTGTAGGCTATTTCTGTAGCTGAAAGGGTTGCTGAGGAGCGTTGTGAAGGTTCCCCAGGTTCCAGGGGTTCTTTAATTGGTTATCAAGTTAGGCTTGATAGTGCTCGGTATAATGTTTATTCTTCATCTCCTTCTCTTAGTCTACTAAGTAAATGCGAATTTAATTTGAGGTTGTGGTGCTGGTAAACTGGTAACGCTTTGCTGATCATTCACCGGTACCAAATTTTGTTTAAATTTGATTTCTGCTATCTTTTTACTTGCTCATTTCTTTTGGAATTAAACCTTTGATGTTGTAACGTTGACAGCAAGATTTATCATGATAAATAAGCTATTTTATGTTAATAGACCACTTTTGATGAAGAGAAATCACAATGGTTGGCATTAAATCAGGGAGGAGCAGTCAAGAGGATAGGTAAACAAAGCAGTATGACATTAAGAACTAAAAATGAAACAACAATGAAGAAACTAAATTGGAGACTCCCGAGTGGAAGAGAATATGCAAATGTTCTTCCTTGCTTTAAAACTCAGCATGTTAGTTTGCCTATCACCTTTTATCTGATTGAGAAATATATCAGAGTGATGCAGTCTATGCATGGGGCTGAAACTTCTGTAATGACAAGGGTCTGCTGCATTGTACGTATCTATCCTCATGCTCAGTTTTTAAGAAAAGCAAGCGGCTGCACTGCTCGGAACCTTAGCCCTCCTTCACTCAAGCTTTAACAGATCTTTTATTCTTTAATTTTAGCAATATAATTTGCTTGAACTAGTAATTGGCCGTGACTTTGAGGGAAGCATTGATTGAAAATCAGTTGTGGAAAAGGTAGGGACTTGAGTGCTCTTGTATGTTTCAGGACGAACGGGCCCAGGAATGTAACCTTAGATCCAGTCCTTTAGGATGTAGTAGTTTAATTTGGCTTAACCAAGCGCCAGCAAATCTGCATTCCTTGGCATGTTTATTTCAGAATCAAGCTGCAGGATAGGTTCCTTATGGTCATTTTCGTTGTTATTCTACTTCAGTTATTGATGGTTATTATTCACGAATATTTCAGGAATGAAAAGACAAAGCTTCTTTTCTGCACGACAGGGATTCTTCTAAGGAGCATTTCTGTAAGTGGTCTAATCATTAATTCCATATGTGTAGTGCACATGGTTAGGAGCTGTGCAGCTAGCTATTATGTGTGCAATCATGTACTTTGGTTGATAAAGCATGATTTTTAAAAAGCCTTTGACACTGCACTATTGGAGATGATTGATATGTATCGTGGGCCTCTTTTCTGAAAACTTGACAGCAATTGTTTCCCATATGACAGTGTACTTGAAGAGCTTATTAGGTGTAAGGAAAATGTATAGGGATTAGAGCTTTGTACAAGGAGGCACCCTTGATGCTTTTTTATGAATAAGCAGTTTTTTTATCGAAAGATGTCATCATAATATTCTCCTGATTCTATCTGATTGTTTCCTCTTTTCTTTTTCTTTTTTCTTTTTTTGATTTACAGGGAGACAAAAACTTGACAGGCATTACCCATGTGATAGTTGATGAAGTGCATGAGCGGTCATTGTTGGTGAGTTTGTGACAATTTCACAACCTGTATCGTGTTCATGAGATTGTGTCTGTATGATCTAATATGCTGTTTCTAACGGTTTTCATCTGGGGATCCTGAGCATTAACAACTTAGCAAATGGGGATCCCCTGTTTTATCTATCCTCATGTTTCTAATGGTTTTCATCTATTAAAGGGTCCCACATTGCTTGCCTATGGGGGATTCTATGAACCTTATATTCTGTAGTATATCCCTCGACCTATTGGCTTAAGTTTTTGGATTAGACTTTCTAGCATGCTATATGAGCCAAGTTTTTCTCTAAGTTTAGTTTGCTTGTGCAGCCCCTGTTTGTCAACTACACATGCTGTTCCATAACTGGATTTTCACGTGTTATCCTATATCGCTTGTCTATGGGGTTTCTAAGGGCCTTACATTCATATAGTTTTCCCTTTACCCATTAGCTTATGCTTTTGGGTGAATCTTCTGACAGCCTAATTGCAAAATACTCTAAGTATGATCAATTTACGATCTAGTACTATCCTTGTATGCTGGTTCTTTATGTCAGTTGTGAAAAGGTACCCTAATTTGCAAATTTTAGAAAAAACATATTTAATTATCTTCTTGGTGTCCACGTTTTTCCTTTAAGTTTCACATGGAAACTTTATGCGATGCATATTGGTCGGTAACATTCGAAATAGTTGAAGCCATTTTAGCTTCTCTAACATAAGATGAGGGTTTTTCTTCGTTTCCATCAAGTTGAGTTGAACAGCCATAAACTGAATTCAATCTACTCTTAATTTAATGCCATATTAGTTCAATCTTTTAGTGTTATCGCTACAAGAAGAAAGTGCCACTAAGGGATCTCTGTGCTGTTGAAAGATCATGGACTGGAAGTTTTTGGTGAAGGACCAATTAGTTAAATTCTTATCTTGGTACCCTGCAGGCCTGCATTTTATTATTATTCCTCATTGAAAATTGGCTGTCTATTGATTAGTGTCTTCACATTCTTTAGTCATCATCTGCACAATTGGAACTTTTGTTCTCTAGAATGATTCTGAGATCTTCAAGGCAAAGACTTTATCATGCTTGAGAACAAAGGATTTCAATAATAGAAATTATCGATTGGAAGCGAGTTTACATGCAACGCAAGGGAGCAAAATAAATGAGTAGATAAGGTTGTGGTGAACCATGTAAGCATATGCAGACAAAATTTATCATCTTGTAGTTAGTTCAAGTAAATGATGATGGGGATAAATTGGATGAATGTAAAATCGATTCTCAAGTTCAAGGTATCTCCATTGTGGGTAAATAATAGAGAAGCAGGTGTTGTTCCAGATATTAATGTATTGACTCTATCAAACTATTGACATTGCTTGTATGAAAGGTCTACAATGGCCTTTAATACATCTCTTCCCTCAGCCTCATAGCTTAAACTTTTAGGTTGGATTTGTAACATGCTATCGGAGCCAGGTTTGCTTTATGGTTGTTTTGCATGTGGCTCCCTGTTCGTTGATTCCATTTGGTCTCAGTCTGGTTTGCATGTGAGAGGGGGCGGTAAAGTATTCTATGTCAACATTGGACTTATATACATGTGATCTCCCTCTAGAGAATATCTTAAGCTTAGTGAAGATGGAGTAATGCATCTGTTCATGATGCAAATCAGTTGCCCTAGCAGACTTACTAAATTGTTTTGACTTTGTTAGTTATGTTAGGATACTTGTCCTAATTCAGTTAGAACTCAGCCTAGTAGAATTGGAACTTTTGTCATTGATCTTGTTTGATTGGTTTCCTTCTATGTGAGTTTCCTACTTCTACTTGGAAAAGGATTGCTGGGCCAATCTATTTGTTGTCGGTCAATCCATGCATCTTTCTTTCTATTGTTTTATCACTCTATTCATATCTGTGACTATACGTTTTCCTGTCCAACAATGAATGAGATTTGTTGTACTTTCAGTTGTTCTTTGTACTTAAACTGTATGATCTGATTTTATTCTTTAAAGTGCATTCTTCTGAATTTGGGGCCTTGTCAAGATGCCTTCTACTCTTCTGAGTCGCTTTGATGTTCATGTTGAATTCCAACCAAAATAGATGTCAAAGTTTAGGTCAAGCTGTTGTACGTTCTAAGTGTCAGTTCATTTGATTTTCAAGGTTTCCTCCAAAATTAAGGATTACATCTAGATTTCCAAATGTGTTTCGTCATTGATGAGAGGTAGAATTATAATCTCCTCCTCTTTCATATAATATCCTAATGGTACCTTATTTTCCTGTCTAAGGCCATAGTAAGAGATAAATCTTTGCAGATTAGTTGGACCACCCATCACTTTGTTGCTCTACATGCCTAGACCATTATTTAATAGAGAATGACATGAAGTTCTTTAGTGGATCTTAAGAACAAAGAGTAGTCTGATAAGGTGATTTAAATGGACATTCAATTGTTTCAAACATATGACAAGAGAAGTGAAATGGACAAATTTGAGTGAGATGAAAGTAAAACTTATTTTCTTAAAACACGTTATTTTCTGGAGTTGAATAGACTTTTCTGAATATGCGAAGGCAAGTTTGGCCTCTTTGACTGGTTCCCTGTACCTAATCATTGCCCATCAGACTAGCCAGGCATATTGATATATACATTCAAGACACCCTTGCATAAGAGCAAGCACAAGAGGTTAAAATATTAAAGATTGAGGTAGTGTAAGTAATAGGAATTGCCCATAAAGTTGTGGCCTAAGGAGGATGGGATGGGAAATCTTCTATTATGGTGAATAATAAATGAAGTGGGAAAACTTCTCTTATGGTATGAATGCACATGACTGGATTACACAGTTAACAGTTATGTTTATCCGATCCCCTTCCCTCTGACTTCCCAATCGTCGAATCTCTGTCTGAGTAACTTTAGCATGTTCTTTGTACTGCTGGAATGAAGGATATGGCCTGGAAAAACGTTGACCAGTTTCTTCCCCATGACAGGGCGACTTTCTACTTATTGTCTTGAAGAATCTTCTTGAGAGACAGTCTGCTCACAATGGGCGGGTGCTGAAAGTAATTCTAATGTAAGTTGACCTCTTAAAGTGGACAAAATCATTCTGAACTAATTTATTTATGATGATTGATGAGCTTTAGGTAACGCCTAGCATCTGCTTTATTTTCCTTTACCAGGTCTGCGACGGTTGATTCGGCTTTGTTCTCAAGATACTTTGGTAACTGCCCTGTAATAACAGCACAAGGCCGGACACATCCTGTGACAACATACTTTCTGGAGGATATACATGAGACACTGGAGTATCGTCTTGCTTCAGATTCTCCAGCTTCTATAAGATGGGAAACATCCTCTAAAGACAAGGTATCCCACTAGTGAAACATGCAACTTCCAAGTTAAAATTTTTTACATTCAGCCCTGACCAAGATCAAGAATGTTCAAAAAAGATCACTGAATTTTTTGAAAAAGAAGCTACTTATGTCTCTCAACTGGAGGGCTTTTGATAGGATTAGAATATCAGCAGCACTATGTCTGTAAAATATATTTGCTTTCTGTGTTCACTGAAAAGTTGATTGCATTCGGCATTCAAGTGATGGCTACTATCAAACAAACTCTGTTTTTCCATTTTCACCATTTAAAGTTACCTACAATTAGGGTTATATGTTGGCACCTTTGGTCCTTATTAAAGATTTGAAATAATGTTCAAACGATGGCTGCAAAGTAAATGCCCTCTCTGCTAAAATATAGACATTCTATGGCTAGTCACATGCCCTCTTCATGTAGAGACAACAAGCACTAGCTGTAACATATGTTCTGTTTCTGGACAAGGTGGACGTGTTTAGCTGTACATGTTTTGTTATTGTTGAATTCAATGCATTTGAATAATGCACATGCAAGAATGTGGTAAACACGATTGCTTAGTAATTTTCCTGTCAGAAGCCATGGGCTTGATTTTGTTGATCTGCCGAGCTGTATATGTACACGGCACTGTCATTCCTCGTCAGCCAATTGTTTAGGCTGCCTGTTTGGTTAACAAAAATTGTTAGTTTTTAATTTTTCTTCCCAGGAGATAACTCAGTTGTTGGAATTCCATTCTTCCTTTTTTGCATATTTCCTTTTTTCTTTGATGACCTGCTTTTCAAGGATACTGAAAATCTCATTACTGGATTTTCTTCCTTATACATCAACCTATGTTTTGGAAACTTGGGTGTTATCTGTTCATCGTGCAGAGTCTCCCCCCCCAATTGTCATGTATCTGCCTTCATTTCAGAGAGGTGTGGACAACCATCGAGGGAAGAAGAATCTTGTCTTGTCTGCATGGGGTGATGAATCTCAGCTGTCAGAAGACTCTGTAAATCCATATTATGAGCCAAGTAATTACCAAGCTTATAGCGAGCAAACTCGCTTGAACTTGGTAAGTGTTAATAGAATCCACTTATCAAATAATGGATTACTTTTCTTTCCAATTACTATTTTCCAACTTCACAACCTTCTATACAGAGAAAATTGAATGAGGATATCATTGACTATGATCTTCTTGAAGACTTGGTGTGTCATGTTGATGAAATTTGTGGTGAGGGAGCAATACTGATTTTTTTACCCGTAAGTCGCTTAAATTATTGTGGAAACTCGGTTTTGTTTTTTTTTCTCACTGAAAAAACTGTAATACTCCTCTTTCACCACGTACGCAGGGAGTCTATGAAATTCATCAGCTAGTTGATAAGTTGACTGCCTCTTATCGTTTTAGTGGGCCATCATCTGATTGGATTCTTCCTTTACATTCATCTTTGGCACCAAATGACCAAAAGAAAGCTTTTTCACAGCCTCCTGCAAATATACGCAAGGTATGCTTCTGTTATAATTTTCCCAGTTCCCAAGATTAAGCACTCTTCTGACTGTGGTTCACCTTGATTCTAAGCAGAAAATCACTTTTCTTGTTTTTCAAATGGCCAATACACTTGATAATGGTTTGCTCGATAACAGATATACATGATGAAAAGTAGATACTTGGAGAAGGGAAAATTTTTCCTGTCTAATCAATTGATTCTGCATCTCATCCACAATTTTCCTGTGTAATGAGTAGTTGCAGTTAAACAAGTTTTGTAACATTTGTTGATTGAAGCAAGGGATTAAATTGACACTCATTTTTTCCAGTGTAAAAATGGAATAGAAAATGCATTAAGAATTTTTTCTTTTGGTATGTTATCATATATTGGTGGTAGTTATCCAAACGAGCATGGAATACCTAGGAGACAGTGCCTTACCATGAAGATGAAATAAGCAAGAAGACCTTCTATGACATTTAAAGTAGGAATTTTATACCTTATACTGGGGTTTTCTACCCAAGTGGTCTAGAAACTTTGCCTTTTTCTTTTTTGGTTGTTTTTGTGGTTGGGGGGGGGGGGGTGGGGGGTCATGGCCAAATAGATGTTCTGTACCAAAATCACTTGGAATTAAGGATTCTAATTGAGTGAAACTTCTGTAACGGGGTGGAGTAAGGTTAGACAGTAAAGCTAGATTGAGCTAGATTGGTCCAAAAGTTCTGGGTGAAGAAAGCTGCATCTGTGCTTGGCAGATGCCAGGAGCACATTTTGCCTTTATTTTCAGAAAAACGAAGATGTCATCTTACCGTTTGCTTTCTCTGGAAAGAAGAAATCTTAAGTCATTTCCTTTCTCATACTTGGAAGAGCATGTTTCTCATGTTGATGATATGTTGGTTATTTTTATGACTTAAGTTCTTCTATCATATTTTCATAGGTCATTGTAGCTACAAATATAGCAGAGACAAGTATAACAATCGATGATGTTGTTTATGTCATTGACAGTGGAAAGCACAAGGAAAATCGGTATAATCCGCAAAAGGTTGGTGCTTCACTCCTCTTCTATTATGATTTGCATTGCAGTGCAAGCATGTAGAGCATAGTGCCAGGATAGTCTTGTTTGCATTTTATTGCTTAGAATAACCATCTGGCATATCATGGTTTACTATTCGTGGCAGATCTTCAATAATGCAAATAGGTGGCATGCTTAGAGTACCTTTGTTTGTATGTGAACACCTGCTATGTCCATAATCTTATTGCTTGAAAATAAGCTTTTGTTTGTGGCTCACTCGTCTGTTAAGTTAAATTAGCTTGTGATCTTGTTCTGTAAAGTGTGAATGTTCATATGCTAATCCATCTGTGCACCTTTGTTTGACTACATTTTATGTGCTATGCTCATAAAAAGTCTTGGGTATAGTTGATACCTAATGGAATGGGTCATGATAATTGGAGAAACTGTAACTTTCAGGGAGTTTATGCACTTTTTACAGTGGCTTGATTCTTTTGTCTAGAAATTAACTAGCATGGTAGAAGATTGGATATCTCAAGCGAATTCAAAACAGCGGCGAGGAAGAGCTGGGCGTGTGAAACCGGGGACGTGTTTCTGCTTATATACACGTTATAGATTTGAGAAGCTAATGCGGCCTTTTCAGGTGCTTATTGTTGAATTGATTTCTGATGGTTTTCTATTGTTTAGACAGTCAATTCTATTTGTTTTTAGTGTGTTCACTTGATTGTTTTATGATGGAAGGCTCCTGAGATGCTTCGAATGCCCTTGGTAGAGTTGTGCTTACAGATTAAGCTACTTTCTTTGGGTTACATAAAATCCTTCCTGTTCAAGGTAATTAGTGTTCATTCTCAATCAAGTGTCTTTTTTCCTCTTATTTTGTAAAGATATTAGTTTACTTTGTTCAATTATTCTGCTTGGCAGGCCTTAGAACCTCCAAAAGAAGAGGCTATGACTTCAGCAATTTCATTGTTGTATGAGGTACTTCTTAATGATTATCAGTAATTTAATCTTAAGTGTTAGTTCTGAATTAGGAACCTAAAGAGACTTGGTATTTTACCTTAAAACTTGCCAGAAAGATGATGTTAGCAGAATCGTTTGATGGTTTGTCATACTCATAAATAGATATTCACTATTATTCCATTAATTCTGAATTCAGGTATTTTGAATATTGTGGTATCCCTGCAAATTTATTTATTACTTTATTTTTATAGGTTGGTGCATTGGAAGGGAATGAAGAGTTGACTCCTCTTGGATATCATCTTGCAAAACTTCCAGTTGACGTACTGATAGGGAAGGTTTGAACAAATTCAACACTTATACTCTGTGTGTCCAATGTCGTACATGGGAATGCAAATCGTAGCTTATTTTACTTCTAAAGTTACTGAAATGTCACTTTTTCTCATGTCATGGGAGAAAAAGGCATGTCTACTAGTAAGTCTTTATACTAAAAGAAAGTAAAAGGTGCGAATTTGCCTTACACTGTAATATATATAGTCGTCCTGGTATATAAAACTGATCTGATTGAGGGATAAGTACCTGTATTCCTATTTGTTTCAATTTTGTTGATGGATCAAGGCATACCCCTAATGGGAAAGTCTCTCATTATCATGAGCTATCTAACAATGCATTGGAAGTTATTCTGATAATATAGAATGGAACAAAGGAATGCAATAATTCAGGAACGATTTCAATCTGATTTACCTTGATCACAGAAGCTGAATTGGTAAAGTTTTCTATTGACTACATAAACAACATCAGTGTACCAACACATCATCTCTTTCTAGGCTAATTCATCATTGCAGCCTAGGATATGCTTTATCAATATCCACAGTATATTTCGTTCCAGTTTGCAATTTCCTATAATTAAGACCTGTCTCCACCAAATAGCTTATTTTCTCAAATTTCATACATGGTGAGATGTTGGCAGGGAGAACCTGACTTTGCTGATGAAGCTTGGTTTTGTCATTTTATTTCTTTCCTTGGTCACTTTGCTGAAGAATTTTCAATTTTCATTCAAATTCCAGATGATGCTTTATGGTGCAATTTTTGGCTGCTTGTCACCCATTCTTTCAATATCAGCTGTTCTGAGCTACAAATCCCCATTCGTGTACCCAAAGGATGAGGTTTGTTCCATTCCAGACTTCTTTTATATTCTGTTTTATGACTTTGCGCATGAACTTGGGCAAGTCTATGACAACATTATATTTTCATCTCCAGAAACCAACTGTTGAAAGGGCAAAACTGGCATTGCTGACCGATAAGACAGATCTAAATGAGGGCGACCGGCAGTCCGACCATATATTAATGATGGTTGTGTACAAGAAATGGGAAAAAGTTCTTAATGAGGTTTGCTGGCTTTCGCCATCATTAGGTCTTCAAATAGCTCTCCAAAACCATGAGTCATGAAATTCATGATATGTAGTGGTAATGCATGTTCAGGACAATGATTATGGGATCGTAATATGTTTTCTCCTTTTCTATTCTTATTTCTTTCTTTTTTCCTTTTGAATATCTCCTGCATGTAAGTTAGTTTCATAAGTTGGGTATTCGCCTGGTGGATTGTGCCAAAGAGACTTTATTTTCCAGTTACTTTTCGTTATTTACCATTTCCCTTTCTTTTATAAATTGAACTTCTGTAAGTGAAGTAACTCTCTTTTGTTCATAGTGAGATTTTGTGAAGGGAAAGTGATAGAATATTCAAATATTAAACCATACCTCCATTTAACAACTTAAGCTTTTAGAATAGTTGGCAATGGTCCTACAGAATCTCACAAATATAATATATGTTATTTTCAAACAAAACCATGTCTATCCAAAACATGCTGTTCACTACTTGTACCATTGTTTTTTCTGCAGAAAGGAGTCAAAGCTGCTCAACAGTTTTGCAATTCATACTTTTTGAGCAGTCCAGTTATGTTCATGATAAGGTGAATGTCCTCTTAAGTTTCCATGTTGGTAGTAAGCCAACTGGTCCAACACTTCCTTCATTCTTTCTCCGCCTTCTGATTTTCTGATGGAGGTACTAATCTGTAGGGACATGAGGGTACAGTTTGGAACTCTGCTAGTAGATATTGGCCTTATCAGTTTTCCCAAGAATTACCGGGTGGGTGTTCTACCTGCAGTTAACGCACTAGTTGATCTGTATATTATGCATTATCTTCATTATACTATTGCATATTGTAAAGTTAGTTGTAGTACATAATTTACAACCTAGGATGCTAATTTGAGATGTTCAATGATTGATAATTACACTATTGGGTAGCTGTAAGCACTGATATCCTTATATTCTCAAGCAGCTGTAACTGTTGTTTCATAATACAACCATTTTACATTTAATGTTATCAAAGGTGATTTTATAGATCAGATTTAATGCTATAGTGAAGTTAGAAATTGTTTATCAGAAATATCACCATTTACACAATCTTTCCTTTTTTCTCTTATTAAAAAAATAATTACAGCTACCACAAAATTGGTACATGAATTATACTATGGTAGCTGGTACTATATTGTGTAACTGTAGAGAATTATCTTTAGTCCTTTACCTATCAATTTGGTGATATAATTAAAGAATCATGATTGACACCTAGCTACTCAAAATAACAGAAAATGTTTAATTTTGTTTCTTTATTAATCTTGGTGGAGGAGTAAAGACAGCAACGACAGAATTGGTCAAAGTATATGGTTTCGAGAATGTCATGTATCTGTAGAGAATTATATTTACTCCTTTACTTTTTTAATTTTTCTTTGTGATTAAATGAAAGAGTATATAATTGACACCTATATATCCAAAATATTAAGTTATGGGTTAGAAGTCTTATCTTTCAAATGATGTGCCCTATGGATAATGCATTGTTTTTATGAGCAACAGATCACTTTATCATCGATGTGCTCAATGACAAATCAGATCTTAGGGAAAAAAACAGTGCAAATAGCATGAACATTTTGTTCTTAATTCGAAATTCAAACTATAATTTTTGTTATGCCAGTAGCATAATTATTTTACTGGAATGAAATGGGACATTCTAGCTCACGTTAGTTTCTAGTGTAATCTTATTATTCTTCTCATCCAACAACAGGAACTCCAGATAAAAACCAATGCAAAAGATTAAGGGCAAGGGTAGCATTGTTCTTTTTTTGGGTAGTAGTCTCTCTGTCACACACGTGTGCATGCGTAATATGTCCATTAAGATGGATTATGGATCCAACATGGTAAATAGACTTGAAGGACACATGGATGGGCTGATCATCCAACCACAAAACTTTAGTCCCCCCCCCCCCCCCCCCCCCAAAAAAAAAAAAAAAAAAAAAAAAATTGACAAAGACACCCACCAATTAAATCTGACCTGCCTGGATATGTTTTGTCCTTCCCCCGCTTCCCCTGTGTCTTATTGGCTGGGTTCACGTAGAAATTTCTTACCAGAAAATGTAGATCGTCTTCCGCTAAAGGGCTATTTAACTTATTTATGGTTTCCCTTAGGAATATTTTCATATATAGTCCTAACTTACTACTTTATTGGAACTTGTTGGTTATAAGTCTTATGGTGTACTCATCGTGAATTTAGCTTTAAGTCTTTTATGCATTAGGTGGTAAAAGGTGCATTACATCATAAGGAAGGAACCCATCTTTAAATAAGTTCTAACAGTGACATGATTATGTGGCCCAGGTTATGCCAAGAAAGAAGGAAAATCTGGACAGTTGGCTTTCTGATTTATCACAACCTTTCAATAGGCACTCGCATCATCCTTCAGTTGTAAAGGTAAGAAAAAAATTTCTTTCAGTTGACTTTGGCATGCAATTTCAGTGCTAGTTTTGATATCAAATTGAGGCCGATTGAACTGGTTTGACAGGTATTCCACTGTTGATTACACCGTATACTAGTAAATGCACCTCAAGCCTGATAGGCGATCAATGGTTGAGTGATAAAAAGATTTTCCCTCAAAAGCTTTGGCTCCTATCGCCAAATTCCATTATCTTTTTTCTTCCCAATTTTTCTTTTTTCAGATCATTCATAGTCAAATCATTAAGAAGTGGTTGATTTGTCAAATGGTTGAATAGGTTGAAGTAACATTTGGCTCTTTTTTTATTATTGTGTTGGAGACATTTTTTCATGAGTTTGGTTTTCCAGTTCATAGGTTACATCTATTGTCCACAGACTCTATACCATATTCTTTTTGTCTGATGATATCACGGTAGTTTATTAATTTACATTATCTTTGTAGGCAATTCTGTGTGCAGGTCTGTACCCCAATGTGGCAGCCACCGAGCTAGGAATGGCTGGGGCAACTCTTAGCAATCTTAAACAGTCGACTGGTCTGTTGTCAAAGGGTAGTCTAGCCTGGTATGATGGAAGAAGGGAAGTTTACATACATCGTACTTCCATCAACAGTAGCCTTAGATCATTTCAGTACCCATTTCTGGTCTTTCTTGAAAAGGTTTGTAAAGTTTTGGCTAATTAAATGCAGTAATGTCTTCTTCATCTTCTACTTTTGTATGTGTTACCAAATTATAAAAATCTGTTCCAAGCTCAGCTCTATGACTTGTTGATACCATTTCTTTCTTTTTTCTGACCTCCACCTCTTAGTCTTGCTGTCGACCTTTCCCCTGTTTCTTCTCCCCTGGCTTTTCTCTATTATTGTTAAACCATGAAAACTAGGATCATAAGACACGTTAACTCATTCTTTTTCTATATTGGCATGAATTGGATAACTGGCAAGGTTTGATCATGAATTTCTTCAATGGGGATGTACACATGACTAGTTCAGTGCATATTAAATAGGGGTCCAAGAGGGGGTCACAGTGAGCAAATCGTAGGCTGGTAGAAAGAGCTCAAAAAGTTGCCTCCAACCTTGAAATGCACTAAGTTCCTGATCTACATGTATACTTCAGTAAGGACAACTGCAAATTTTTCTGGGCACACTGATCTAGCTAGAATTTAGTATTATTGGTCAGACAAATAGTTATTTATAAACGCTAAGGAATTCAATTTGTCTAGCAGTACTTTCTGGAAGCACATAATCCGATCGTAAATTAGGTCCTGGACTTTTATATGTCACAAGAATCAGTTTCCATGTTGGCAATGCTCAGGTTTGCAATAAACCTTATAGAATAACCATGTCGTTTTGGAGAGTTTGCTCAGTTTGTTTCTCTGGTTAGTGCATAAAGCTTTTATATTTCTAATAAGCATAAGCTGATATAGAGTGCTTTTTCCTGAATTGACAATGATAGAGTGAACTTTTGAAACCTGGAGTTTATCTGGGTTTCCTTATAATCGGGCAACATAATTCACACATTCATGGTAAAGCACCTATTCTTAAAGAGTATAGGGAGGTCAGTACTTTTGTAGATGTGAAATTGGTTCTGTGACAAACAGTTCGTTTCACAAGTGGCATACATGTCTTAAGTTTTTGTTTGAGCTCTAGAACTCTGTAGGCTGTGAGATATGATTTATGGGTCACGTCAAGCCGACACTTGTTGCTTGTTGAACTCCAATTCTGTATAGAAGAAATAAATATTCACTGCCTTCTTGTGATTAGCTAATTTGATTACTACAATGTCATTTTTCAGGTAGAAACTGGCAAGGTATTTCTGCGGGATACGACCATTGTTTCGCCTTACTCAATTTTGCTTTTTGGGGGATCCATTGATATTCAGCATAAGGTAGTCTTCTTGTTGAATTTCTCTTTGAATATATGCATGTATTTGTAAACTAGGAAGTAGAAAATACATCAGAGTCTCCCCTCTCCATTTTCTTTCTGAAAGAAGACACATAAAAGATCTGGTTAATGATGACGGTAATCCACTTTTAGTACACGAGGATTCGGTAGTGATAAGATGAACTGAGGGGAGATAGTGTGTTCATGTTGATGGGTGCATCTGCACCTGTAATAAGTGTCTTCTGTCTCCTGGAATAGCAAAATCACACTAGTTGAACATGCCCAATGGATTTTTACTGTTTTGTAAAGATGTTGTCCGTGGTAACTTTTGGGATTGACTTGAAGTATTCCAGATGTAACTTTTTATGTGAAAAACTCATACGGTTCCAACTTGTTGGAATTTCTCCAATTGTTGGGAATTTTTCTTCACGCTAAGTGGTTATGATGATTGGTTGTTTCAGTCCGGAGTCCTAATCATCGATGGATGGTTGAAACTGATGGCACCAGCACAAACAGCTGTCATATTCAAGGAACTTCGATTGATGCTTCATTCTGTGTTGAAGTCGCTTATCAGAAATCCTGAGGTACTGCTGTATGCTTCCCTTTCATCTGAAATTATGGAGTACTTTGAAATTGATTTATATGCCTATAAAAATTAGTACTCATTTGACATCATCTGATCTGATTAAGTGAATCTTTAAATTTCAATTTGAGTCACCACCTTCCAAGTCATTACCTTCACTGCCTTTGAATGAGTTTATCCTTTGATTCAAAATGAGTTTTGTCTGAATTTGGAATCTTATCCTGCTGCTGACCTTGACAAAGTGGACAACATTTGCCTTGTATAGCATCAACCACTTTACTGTTCATAAGATGTACTCAGATTGGCTGTTACACTGTCAAATCATTGCACAAGAAACCTGTGCAATGATGCTGTGCCATGATGTCTGCAGCAAACTTTGGACAACACTCATTTTTGGTCTATTGCAAGTTGGAAGAAATGACCTTTGTTGCTTTCTTCGAAGCTGAAGATGTTTGATTGGAGATATGGACATATGAGCATCATACCCTTTCTTCTCATGAATTGCAAGTATTAGTTGCAAGCATATGCATATTTTGTGTTCACAATTTACTGTACAGTTTCCTTAGATGTGGATAGATGCAAATTGTAGAGTATCCTTCTGATCTCTGATTCTGTATCCTTGCACATGGTAATACACAGTGTGCTGATGCAGTTCCGTGTTTTTCAGGATACGTCTGCTAGCAATGAAGTCGTCAGCTCCATCATTCATCTGTTGCTACAGGAGCAAACGCCTGTCAACTGAACTATGAAATGGCATCTCAGCAGTCTTCTCCTGTTCACAATTGGGCATGTTATATGCCAAAATGTAAGATCCAACCTATAGTGTGATGTTCATGAATATGATTCTCAATGACGTTTCTACTTGCCTGTGGAGTCTCTTGACACTATCTTCCATGCAGTCTGGAGGCCGATGCATCTGCTTCATGTCATCAGAACTCGATGTTGATTGCAAAGTTAAGTTTCTCATGTCATCCTTCAAGCACATGAAGTGAAGATGCGTCTATCCAAGTACAGTAGCTGCAGAAGAGATTGTGCACATAATACCTTATAAGCCTTCAAATTACATGATTCTTTTTGTATGTCTGACTGTAATCCATCAAGTTATCTTCGGCATTATTGGTCTGAGAGCCTTCACATTATTTTAAAGGTGTGAGGCTCCATGAACAAATCGAAGATCTAAGAAAATTGTGGGTATAGCTGGAATATTTATCCATACCATATCGCTATATCCGTCTATTGTATCTTAAGGTTATATCGGTCTTCAAACTCGTGTCTTTAGTTTCTTATTTGAATTGTTTTTCTGTCATCCGACAAAGCTCTTGTCCTTACGAACATTCACGCTCCTTGATGAAATAGCGGCTGAATATTCTCTAATAGAGTTCTCAATATAGTTCTGACATACCATAAATTGTAATTGAAAATTTGGTGAACGGTTTACAGTTTCAGCTGTGGAATACCAAAGTCAACATGCATTATGCACACGTGATTGGCATAGAGAAGAGAGCCGCAATTTCTGCCACAGCGCGGGCTTATTTGGCCATTTAGGGTCCGAATGATTCCATTCTTTTATCCCCCCACCAAAAAAAAAAAAACAATAATATAAATCAATTTGATAACTTTTTTGTTTTTGAGAATTGATTTAGAACAGATTCAAAAAATAGAAAATAGTTGATCATTTGTTTTAGTAAACAATTCTAGAATCAAGTTCATTTTCTTTTTCTTCCTCTTTTTTTTTTTTTTTTTTCCTTTTCCCTTTCTTCTTCTCCTTTCTCTTTGGTTAGTCCTTGACGATTGGCTAGGCAAGGGTTGACGACTTCATCAAAGCATCACTAGCTCCCAACAAGGCTAAGCCTTGTCAATGGTTGGACAAGGGCGAGGCCGACCTCGTGATGGCTCGAGGAGGTCGAGCCTCAACGAGGGCTAGGCGAGTTGGTGGTTGGATGAGGCTTGGCCTCGCGTTGGTTGGGCAAGCCTCGTCAGGCCGCCGTGAGGGTGATGTCACTTGGCCATGATGAGGCCAACCTTGCGATGGCTAGTGAGGTCAAGTTTTGCCGATGGCTAGAGCTAAGATCTACCTTGTCAAATCTAGGCGAGGTGACAATGTTGTGACAAGGTTGCTGGCCCTTGTTTGGTTGGCCGCTAGCAATGGCTAGGTTGCTAATTGACCATAGAGGAAGAAGGGGAAAAAAAGAGAGTTTATAATAAAATTATTTAGAATTTTAAAGAAAAATTCTAAATCACAAAATAATTTGAGATTTTACTAAATGCATTTATATCCCTCAAATATAAATTTCGGACAGTTATCAAATGTATTCAAATGCTCAAAAACTCATCTAGGGGATAAAAAAAAAATCCATTTCCAAGCAGAAATTATTCTTAGGAACCAAATTATCAAACAAGCCTTAGATGCCTTGGACATATTCTTCAATGGCTCCTTTCTTTACTCGATCCAGCGATTGATGATTTGTATGAAATTGATTATGCGATGCAATCCCACATGCATTAGATTCTCTCATGTTAGTCATAATCTATAGCATTTTACAAAGTGGGAAAAAAATTTGAACTATTAAAGGGTTTTAAATACCTTAATATATGTTTTTCGTAAGTATCGGATTTATGAACAAATATATGAATTAAAATTCTTTGCAACCTCTCACTTGTTTCATAATTGTAATCTAATTTTTCCTATCCTACAATAACCTTCCTAAAAAAAAATTCAAATCTCAATATTTTTATCCTAAATTCAAACCTTTCTAAATGTTTATAAATTTATATATATATGGAAAAAAGGATGGAAGAAAAATGATGTCGGCTTCAATCCGCATGCATCATAAAATGGTCGTGGTGAGGTGGGGATTACTTTTATTATTTTCTTTGGTCGTACGTTGGGATTACTTTCAAGCGCGGAAAAGCAAAACAAAAGTGATTGTTTTCAGTTGGCCTTTTGCGTTGAGATTTCCTTCGTCTTGCAACCGGCAATGACAATGCACTTCGAAGCAGCCGACATTCCAGCGACGGAAGAGCCGTCCGAGTCCGGAAGACCGCAACGTTTCCGGGAAAATTCCTAGCTCTCGATGGCGGGCCTCAGTCAAGACCGATTCTTTTCTTAATTCCAGATTGCTTCTTGGGATTTGGCTCTTAGCTTGGACCGACTTCGTCTCGTTTCAGTGCCGTGAATTCCGTGCATGAAGTGAAGTCAAATGTTCCGGGATATTCTATGTATCGCTCACGTTGTTCCCACGTTGGAAGCACTTGAAGCGAAGTTTCCTTTTATAAGTTTAAGAGATGGTTTGCTTTGAATGCTTGCTTTCAGACAGTGGTTGTCTGAAGAAACTGCATTTTTTTTTTAAAGATCCGTGAATATTGCACATGAAATTCCCAGCACAATGATGGGGAAGCAATATGAATGCTTTCAGTTGGTGGTTGTCTGAGGAAATTGCTTTCTTTTTTTTTTTTTTACAGATTCAAGAATATTCCACATGAATTTCCCAACACCAATGATGGGGAGGCTGAAGTAGTTCGTTTGGACAAATAATCATGGGAAAAAGTAAGCATTTGTTGTGTGTGCGTGTGCGTGCGTGTGTGTCTGTCTGTCTGTCTCTCTCTCTCTCTCTCTCTCTCGGGGTCAAAGTCAAATCCCATGTAGTGTATTGCAAGGTAGATTCCGGGAAAAAGTAGAGAGAGGCGTGTTGTTTATCAGTTTGACAGATTCTGGGGTAGACTTTTTTCTGCAGGTTGGAGGTCAGAAGTGGGCGCAAAAGGTTTTACTGTCGAGATCCTACTTTTGTACTTGTCTGGTGACTTTGTAAATGGATAAGCCACTGTCGTTTTCGTAACCGACATTAGGTAATTTTCAAGAGATTTGGAGGAAAAGTTTGAGAAATGTCATTAGAGGAGCAACCGACCGACGAGTTGAATGGGAGAGATTTCAAATCTTGGTCCCCAAGAATCTCTTTTATTGGTCCAGAAGGTCAAGACCGTGTTGTGTTGGCGATCGAGGTAATTTTGAATTCTGGTGGGGTGACCAATTGAAGCTTGGTTTTAGAAAGATATATAAGGGGAGCTTGGCAGCCTCTGCTGAGGACTCCGTAAAACAAATCATTCATTTGCCCTCTGTTCATTCATTGAAAGATCAAACCTTCTCCTCACCTGTTGTAGTTCTCGTACATCGTCATCATGATGTGCAAAACAATTGTAAATCTTCCGACCCCTAATCCAGTATATAGTAGACCCCTTATTGCTATTTCTGGTGTTCATTATCCATTTACTCCCAGGAAAGCTGTTCAGAGATCTAATCATAGAGCTCGGAAGGTACGCATCCGGGAAACTCTTTGTGCTCTTCCAACACAATTTTCGCCAAAGAAATTTCATTGGAGCAACAGGTCTCATGAAGATTTTTGTCAGAGAAAAAGAGTGCGGAGCAGTTATTCAGATACAGGGGAAAGTTCTGATCCGCCATCACATAGCCCTGCAGATTTACCGGGTGTCGAGTATGAAGTTTTCTTGAGCTTCAGAGGCCCAAATACACGCAAAGGGTTTGTGGATTGCCTCTATCATGGGCTCATGGATGCTGGGATCCGTGCTTTCAGAGACAATGATGAGCTTTCTGTTGGAGGGAGGATCACTTGGCTACTCCAAGCAATCAACAACTCAAAGATATGCATACCCATCTTCTCCAAAGACTACGCAGAGAGTGAATGGTGCTTGCGTGAGTTGGCACAGATGGTGGAATGCAGTAAACTAACTGGGCTGGAAATTCTGCCCATATTCTACGATGCCAATCCGTCTGAAGTAAAGCTGAACAAGGGACCATATTTAGAAGCCCTCCGTCAACACAAAAAGAAGCATAAGCCCAATCTTGTGCACCAATGGGAAGAGGCTCTGAAGGAGGTTGGAAAGATCAAGGGCTGGGAGTTAGAAAAGGACACTAATGGGTAACTTTCTTTAGGCCCTTGCTGCTATTTTATTTCATTAGTTGTGAATTCTATTTGGAATATTTTGTTTAGTTCTCTTAATCAAGGAAACGAAACAAAATTGGTGGATCTACAAAGAAGAAACACAATCAGAATTTCATTCTTGACTCATGTTTAGTGATATTGTCATTTTCTTTGTGTCAAACTGAAGTCCTTTTACCTTGTCTTGCTGTTGAGTCCCCGGATGTACTAGAACGGCATAATTCATTCTCTGAGATTCCATCTGCCTTAATCTGATGATCTTTCTTATTGGAGTATTCTCACCTCTCTTGCTGTCAACTATCCATGTAATGCAGGCATGAAGGAAAACTCATAGAGTTAATAGTTCGAAAAGTTCTGGTTAGCTTGAAGGTGCACCATTTGAATGTAACTGACCAGTTAGTTGCAATCGATGATCACGTGGATAAACTTATGAGAATGCTTAATGTGGGTTCCAATGATGTTAGGATCATTGGGATTCATGGAATGGGTGGCATTGGAAAAACCACTCTTGCAAAAGTTGTGTTTAACCAGCTTTCAAGTCGTTTTGAGTACTGTAGCTTCCTCTCAGATGTAAGAGAAACATCACAGAACAAGGGTCTCGAATTTTTGCAGAATCAAGTGATCTCGCACATCCTTAAAAAGAAGGGTCCAGAAATTACTAATGTTGATGAAGGCATCAACACGATCAAAGAGAGATTCTCTGGCAAGGAAGTTCTTATCCTTCTTGATGATATTGACAAGAGAGCGCAGTTAAATGCACTTGCAGGAAAGCGCAATTGGTTTGGTCCAGGCAGTAGGATCATTGTTACAACTAGAAACAAAGATGTGCTTAATGTGCCTGAAGTGGATTGGGCTTATGAACTGGAGAGAATGGATGCAGATCAGTCCATTCAACTTTTCAGTAGGCATGCATTCAGAAGGGACTGCCCTCCCGATGATTATTTGGCTTACTCAAATAAGGTGGTCGACATCACTGGAGGCCTTCCTTTAGCTCTCGAGACCATTGGTTCATTTCTCTCTGGGAAAATAAAAAAAGTCTGGGAGGACACATTGAAAAAGTTAGAAAAAGTACCTCGCGAAGAAGTTGGGAAAAAGTTGAGGATAAGCTACGATGCTCTAGATCACTGGCAGAAGCAGATCTTTCTTGACATAGCATGTTTATTCATTGGATTTGACAAGAGAATTGTCATTCACCTGTGGGACGATGCTGATTTCTACCCAGAGGAAGGTATGGAAGTCCTTCATCTCATGTCTTTGACAAAGATTGGTGATGACAACAAGCTGTGGATGCATGATCAGCTTAGAGACCTCGGTCGAGAAATTGTTCGACAAGAAAGTAGCATGGAATTCGGGAGGCGCAGTAGATTATGGAACCATGAGGAAGCATTGCACACATTAATAAATCACAAGGTAAAAAATTTTCCTTGTTGACCTTTATCTTAAGTAAATAACCATTCATTTTAGGGGCTTACTCACTTTGCTTGCATAATGTCGAATGCTGTTATGAGCTTTGACTAATGGCCTCCTTAAAATTCTCTAAACTGGGAATAAGCTATTTTGCTGAGCTATACCCAGACTTGTTGTGCATTTGTCCTTACTCTCTTTCTTGTTGCATTTGTAGGGCACTGAAATGGTTGAAGCCCTCTGTCTTAAGTTTGATAGCAAGTCACAGTACTATCTCACTCGAGTTGAATTTTCAAGTCTATCCAACTTAAGGTTCCTCCAGATCAATGGCGTGAACCTCGCTGGTAACTTTGAAAATCTTCTTCCACAGTTAAGGTGGCTTTGCTGGCATTATTGCCCTTCAAATTTCTTGCCTACCAATTTTTATCTGAGGAATCTGGTCATACTCGATCTCTCTTGGAGCAAAATCAGCGAATATTGGGAGGGCTGGCATCAAATCAAGGTAGGACATGCTCTGTTACTCGTGTGATCTTATTCGTGGCTCCATATTTCAGTATACCTATGTTTTTATCACTCTCACTGTTGTTATTCTTGCAGATGTCAAAGAACCTGAAGGTTCTTAACCTTACGGGATGTATATGCTTATACAGGAACCCCGATTTTTCTCCCTTTGAAGCTCTCGAGATATTGATTCTTGAAGGCTGTGAAAGTTTAGTAGGAATCGATGCATCCATTGGTGGCCTAAGACATCTTGTTTCATTAAACATGAAGGACTGCCATTCAATCCAAGAGTTGCCCGAAAAGTTGGGCTCTATGGAAGCTTTGACAGAGCTCATTGTTGATGGAACCTCTGTACAAGAAATTTTCATCATGCCTGGAGGAACGAAGAACCTCGAAACTCTCAGTGCCCGTGATTGCAAGTCATTGACCCAGATTAGGAGCTCAATCAGCCAGCTGGAATCTCTCACATACCTTGCATTGGATAATGCGAAAATCACTCATCTTCCAGACTCTATTGGAGAGCTAGTGAAACTTGAGTGCTTATCTCTGAAAGGTTGCAGGTCAATAAATAAACTTCCAGACACCATCGGGCAATTAGAGTCATTGGTCGAGCTGGATCTTTCCAGCACAGGGATCACTGAGTTGCCCGATTCAATAAGCAATCTGAAAAAACTGAAGGTGTTGAAAGTGGAGGGGAGTTACATAGAGCAAATACCAGTTGTTATTGGGATGCTGGAAAAGCTTGAGGAGATTCATGCCAAGGGTTGCAACCTGGAGGGTGACATTCCTAGTGATATAGGAGGGGAACTTGCATATCTGAGAATCTTGAGCTTGTCAGATAACCGTATCCATAGTTTACCAGAAACTATTTGTGGCCTCTCTCATCTGCAGACCCTTGATTTGGAGTTGTGTAAAGAGCTCAAGGGGCTTCCAGAGCTTCCTGATAGTTTGATTAATTTACGAGTTAGTTCTCAGTCAATGGAGAAAATCCCAGATCTCTCCAATCTGATTAATCTGAGGCAGTTGTATTTGTCTGACGGCTCTCATCTACAGGGGTTTCCCACCAATGACCCAACCAAGCTGGTTTATGATCCTAGCCCCCTGTGGCTTGGAACGTTATCCAAATTGGAGACATTGCAGCTTTCCCTCTCAAAAATCACTACATTACCACCTGATCTGGGTTCACTTTATCGGCTCAAGAAACTGGTTTTGTCTTGTGTAGATCTGCAATCTTTTACTGAACTTCCCTCAAGCTTATCTACACTATATATAGGGAACTGCAAGTCTATGACAATTGTTCCTGATCTTTCGAACTTGATAAATCTATCAGAGTTGGAGCTCCTTCACTCAGCTATATCAGAGATTCGGGGCCTTGAAGGGTTGGAGTCACTTCAAGTTTTTGATGTGATATACTGCAAATTGAAAACGCTTGATGGGCTTGAGCGGTTAGAATCTCTGAGACGCTTGGTTCTACGTAACTGTGAGTCTCTTGACAGGTTACCCAATCTCTCAAACTTGAAGAAGCTGAAAGAATTTAAGCTGCGAGACTGTGAGAAGTTGCTCGAGATCCAAGGGCTTGATAAATTGGTGTCATTGGAAGAACTGCAGATATCCGAGTGCAGATCCATCGGGAGTTTCCCTGATTTGTCAAACTTGAAAAAGTTGAAAGTTCTGGAAATTAAGAATTGTGATAAGATCAAGGATATTGGAGGGCTTGACAGATTGGAATCCCTGGAGGAATTGCAGATTTCGGAGTGCAGATCCTTGGAGAGACTACCAGACTTTTCAAACTTGAAGAAGCTGAAGGACTTGGAGATCGACAGTTGCGAGAAGATAACTGACATTGAAGGCCTTGACCAGTTAGAGTCCTTGGAGAACTTGAGAATTATTGGCTGCAAATCTGTGGAAAGGTTGCCGGACTTAACGAACTTCAAAAGCCTTAAATCTCTGTACATCGAAGATTGTGAAAAGATACGTGAAATTGCAGGTCTTGGTATCCTGCGTTCCATCAAAGGAGATAACTGTTTCTAGGCGTGACACTGCTTTATTGGCTTCAAATTAAGCAATGGCAAAATGTTTGTACAGGAAAAAAAGGCGAGAAGAAAGTACTCAGAATGTTGTTTTTCTTTCTTTCTTTCTTTTATAAAAATAGTGTCCTCCATATTTGTTCAGCTATAGATGCAACAGGATTGTTAGCATAATGAAACAATTTTACTGTATACATGAGGTGCTAATAAGATTTCCTTTCCTTTCCTTTCCTTTCCTTTCCTTTCCTTTCTCACTGGTTCATGGGAGAATTTCTCTTGTGGTTCTGTCATATATAAGCACAATGATGGAGTTGAGGGCTCATTGTATGAACCTGCTTGTATCTATCAGCACTTAGCAGCCTAATGATTTCTCTTTGCAGCTATTTGTTTCTGAGTTTATGACACTATAAAGTCAATAGGATAGTCATCGCATGGTCTCCAAAAGTCTGTTAATTCCCTCGTTAATATCATCAGTGCTACTTATTCAGACTGTCAAATAAATCAGCTCAAGAATTACATACTCGATGTTTACGCCCAGTACAAATTCTACTCAGCATTTCTTTTTGCATCTCTAATTCTAGTTCCAGCATAATCTGGATACTGGATCACGAAATTCATGTCAAGCAGGCCTCGAGTCAAGTTTTCTCTTGCTATGAGCTTTGAGCACTAATGAAGAGTCGATTGTCATTTCAGATCAGAGCTTTGAAGAGAAATCGAGGCAGAAATAGTTCAGTTTGATGGCAATTGCCATTTAGTGGACCAATCTTGCCATCATGTACTAGTAGTGACTGTCAGTTTAACTCAACTCTTTGCACACCTAAAAGGCTGTTGCCTATAACATATTTTCGTCTCTTCTTATGGAGTTGGCAAGTTAGTGCTATAGGATTTAGTAATAAACTTTCCCCAGATGGAACCTGGAATCACAGTATATCCAGCCTCGCACCACAAAGTCACGCAAGCCATTATTATATCTTAAAGTAGTGGACTATATAATGAGGGTTCTTCTTAGAACACCAAATGCCAAATCTAGCAAACCTACTCCTGCACTCTTTTTAGTCTTTTTCTTAGGGGGAAGTTTACTTCCATATGATTACCTTCACGCGGCAATTATTTTAAGTTTAGCTTGTCATTGCTTGCAAACTCTTTTCCTTTTAACATGATAATTACTTTCATATGGCAATTTCTATGGGCCCAACCTCATTGAATCAAGGCAAAGCACTGGGGTCTTGAGCTCGACCTCAGTGGACCCAGGTCCAACCTTGATGGACCTGAACTTGGGCACCGAGTACCCTAACCTGAGCATCAAGGAACCAAGTCTAGCAGCTTCTAGGACTCAAGCTTGACCTATGTGGACTTGAGCCTGGACATCGGGGAGCGGTGGCATGAGCACCAGGGTTTGAGGCCTGACTTTGATGGACCTAGGCATGGTGCTCGAGGTCCCAGACTAACCTCTATGGATCCAGGCACGGGCATCAATATCTTGAGCCTAATACTAAGCCCAATTGTCAGGCAAATAAACACATGCACCAAGATTTTGGGCTCGACCTCTTAGAACCTGGTCTCAGCCTCTAAATCTAGCCCACTACTCAAGCGCGGAGTATCTTGTCCAAGTCATGACCTAGTTATATTTTGAAAAATAATTTCAGAATTTCAAAAAATAAAATTCATTTTTCCTGAATTCTCGCCAAATTAAGATTCGAATCACGTCCACTTGCAGAGAATTAAAAAAAAAAAAGATGAAGAAGAATGATTTTCAGTCACAATTCGAACACATCCTAAACTGGTCCTAACTGACGTAACTGACGTAACTGATGATGTCGGGATAACCTTTATTCGAGCTGGTGATGGGTTCCGGTCGGTCCTTCCGTCCGTTGAGCTTCCCTTCGTCTCGCTACCGGCAATGCGCTTCGAAGCAGCTGCGGATTTTTCAGCGACTGCCCCCTCTTCAGCTCGAACTCGAGCATGAAAGATCGCCACTGTTTTCGGGGAAATTCCCCTCTTCTCCGCACCGCCCTGGTTCAAGACTGGTTCTTTCGTTTATGAGAATTTGGCTTTTGATTTAGACGGGCTTCGTTCCTTGGCAGTGCTGTGATTTGGGCATGATGGGAAGTCCAAGATTTTCGAAATATGGTATAATCGTCCCCGTTGTTCCCGCGTCGGAAGCATCTGAGCCGAAGTTTCCTTTTTGCAGCTAAAAGTCTTTGCTTTCTTATGATTGAGGAGACATTCTCTTTTTTATTGCTTGCTCATAAAGAAAATGAATTTTAAATATGTTCCAAGCATCTGATGGGTCTGACAAGAATGCATTTTTTTAAAATTCATGAACATTGCACGTGAAATTTCAACGCAATTTATAAGAAAAGAGGTTGGGTTTGGCTGAAGTCATTGGTCTGAACACGTAATCATCGGAAATTAAACAATTCGTCTGTGTGTGTGTGTCTCTCTCTCTCTCTGTATATATATTGTATCTGTCAAAGTCAAATCCCACATAGTGTATTGCAAGGTATAATAAAGTTATGCTGTGAATTAGTTCAACAGATTCCGGGCCGGCTTTTCCTGCAGTTTGTGGAAAGGAGGCTTCAAAAGGGAAAGCAGAATTTCTTCTAGTGGGGGTGCAAAAAGGTTTTACTGTTGAGATCCTCCTACTTTTGTACTTGTTCAGTGACTGCAAATGGATAAGCCAATGCCATTTTTTTTTTATATTTTGAGGGAAAATTTTCTCGAGATTTGGAAAAGTATTAGAAATGCCATTAGCAGTGCAACCAATGAGTTGACAGCTGGTAATACTAAAACTTGCTCACCAAGAATCTTTATTGGTCTAAAATGTCCAGACCGTGTTGTGATGGCGATCAAGATAAATAATTAGAAGTCTTGCAGCTCCTATCTTGGTTTTCAATGACATTCATCTACTAAACTAATATTTGAATGCCAGCGGTGTGAACTACTGAAACAAGGTTTTGGAAAAATACATAAGGAGCTCAGCTGCTTCAGCTGAAGATTACTACCATCAAACATATCGTTCATTTGGCCTGTTTTTATAAGGATAAAAACTTCTCACCTGTTTCAATTCTTGCATCATCTCATCATGATATGCAGAACATTTGCAAATGTTCCAACCCCTAATCAAGTGTACAGTAGACCCCTCATTGCTAATTCTGGTTTTCGTTATTCATTTTCTCCCAGGAAGGTTGTTCAGAGATCTAATCGTAAAACTCTGAAGGTATGCATCTGGGAAACTCTTCGTGCTCTTCCAACACAATGTTCACAAAGAAATTTGTTTGGAGCAACAGGTTTCATGAAGATTCTTATCAGAGAAAAAGACTTCGAAGCATTTATTCAGATGTTGGGGAAAGTTGTGATCTATCATCTTATAGCTCTTCAGATTTACCAGGTGTTGAGTACGAAGTCTTCTTGAGCTTTAGAGGCCCAGATACTCGCAAAAAGTTTGTAGATTGCCTCTATACCAGGCTTGTGGATGCTGGAATCCGTGCTTTCAGAGACAATGATGAGCTCCCCGTTGGAGGGAGGATCAGCTTGCTACTCCAAGCAATCAAAAACTCAAAAATATGCATACCCATCTTCTCTAAAGACTATGCAGAGAGTGAATGGTGCCTGCTTGAGTTGGCACAGATGGTGGAATGCAGTAAACTAACTGGGCTGGAGATTCTGCCCCTATTCTACGACGTGGATCCATCTGAAGTGAAGCTGAACAAGGGACCATACTTAGAAGCCCTCCATAAACACAAGAAGAAGCATAAGCCCAACCTTGTGCACCAATGGGAAGAGGCTCTGAAGGAGGTTGGAAAGATCAAAGGCTGGGAGTTAGAAAAGGACACTAATGGGTAGCTTTCTTTAGACCCTTGCTGCTATTTTATTACATTACTTGTGAATTTTATTTGGAATCTTAGTTTAGTTCTCTTAATATGAAACGAAACAAAACTGGGGAATCTGCAAAAAGAAGCACAACCGGAATTTCAGTCTTTGACTCATGTTTATTGATATTATCATTTTCTTTGTGTCGATCTAAAGTTTTTTACCTCATCTTACTTTTAAGTCCCTGGATGGACTAGAACGTCATAACTCATTCTCTGAGATTCTGTTTGCCTTAATCTGATGATCTTTCTTATTGGAGTATTCTCACCTCCCTTGCTGCTATTTTATTCCATTACTTGTGAATTCTTTTTTGAACCTTAGTTTATCTCTCTTAATCATGGGAACGAAACAAAGATGGGGAAGCCGCAAAAAAGAAGTAGAACGAATTTCAGTCTTTGTCTCATGTTTATTGATATTCTCCCTTTTTTTTGTCTGTATCCGTGAATAGTAATAAGAGATGTTTGGAACTAAATTTTTTTATCCGATCTCACTGTCAAGTCCCTGGATGGACTAGAATGGCATAACTCATTCTCTGAAATTCTGATTTCCATAATTTGATGATCTTTCTATGGGAGTATTCTCATATCTCTTGCCATCAATTATCCAAATAATGCAGGCTTCAAGGAAAACTCGTAGATTTAATTCTTCGAAAAGTGCTGGTTAGCCTGAAGGTGCACCATTTGAATGTAACTGACCAGTTAGTTGCCATTGATGATCACATGGATAAACTCATGAGAATGCTGAATTTGGGTTCCAATGATGTAAGGATCATTGGGATTCATGGAATGGGTGGCATTGGCAAGACCACTCTTGCTAAGGTTGTTTTCAACCAGCTTTCAAGTCATTTTGAGTACTGTAGCTTCCTCACAGATGTACGAGAAACATCACAGAACAGGGGCCTTGAATTTTTGCAGAATCAACTGATCTCACACATCCTGCAAAGAAAGGGTCCAGAAATTACTAATGTTGATGAAGGCATCAACACAATCAAAGAGAGATTTTCTGGTAAAGAAGTTCTTATCCTTCTTGACGATGTTGACGACAGAGCTCAGTTAAATGCGCTTGTGGGAAGGAGCAGTTGGTTTGGTTCAGGTAGTAGGATCATTGTTACAACCAGAAACATAGATGTGCTCAATGTGCCTGAAATGTATTGGAAATATGAACTGGAAGGGATGGATCCAGATCGGTCAATTCACCTTTTCAGTAGGCATGCATTCAGAAGAGACCGTCCACCTGATGATTATTTGACTTACTCAAAAAAGGTTGTTGACATCACTGGAGGCCTTCCTTTAGCTCTTGAGACCATAGGTTCGTTTCTGTCCGGGAAAACCAAAAAAGTTTGGGAGGACACATTGAAGAAGTTGGAAAAAGTACCTCGTGATGAAGTTGAGAAAAAGTTGAGGATAAGCTACAATGCTCTGGATCACTGGCAGAAGCAGATCTTTCTTGACATAGCATGTCTGTTTATTGGATTTGACAAGAGAATTGTAGTTCACTTATGGGATGAAGCTGATTTTTTCCCAGAGGAAGGTATTGAAGTCCTTCGTCTCATGTCTTTGATAAAGATTGGTGATGACAACAAGCTGTGGATGCACGACCAGCTTAGAGACCTCGGTCGAGAAATTGTTCGACAAGAAGGTAACATGGAATTTGGGAGGCGTGGTAGATTATGGAACCATGAGGAAGCATTGCACACATTAATTAATCACAAGGTAAAAAGTTTTCCTCGTTGACCTTTATCTTAAGTAAATAACCGTTCATTTTAGGGGCTTACTCAGTTTGCTTGGATAAAGCCAAATGCTGTTACAAGCTTTGACTAATGGCCTCCTTAAAATTCTCTAAACTAGGAACAAGCAATTTTGCTGATCTATACCTAGACTTATTGTCTCATTTGTCCTTATTCTGTTTGATGTTGCATTTGTAGGGTACTGAAATGGTTGAAGCCCTCTGTCTTAAGTTTGATAGCAAGTCACAGTACTATCTCACTGAAGTTGAATTTTCAAGTCTATCCAACTTAAGGTTCCTCCAGATCAATGGTGTGAACCTTACTGGTAACTTTGAAAATCTTCTTCCACAGTTAAGGTGGCTTTGTTGGCACTATTGCCCTTCAAATTTCTCACCTACCAATTTTTATCTGAGGAATCTAGTCATACTCGATCTTTCTTGGAGCAAGATCAGTGAATATTGGGAGGGCTGGCATCAAATCAAGGTAGGACATGCTCTGTTATTCGTGGCTCCATAATTCAGTATACCTATGTTTTTATTGCCCTCACTGTTGTTATTCTTGCAGATGTCAAAAACCTAAAGGTTCTTAATCTCATGGGATGTACGTGCTTATACAGGAACCCTGATTTTTCTCCCTATGAAGCTCTCGAGATATTGATTCTTGAAGGCTGTGAAAGTTTAGTAGGAATCGATGCATCCATTGGTGGCTTAAAACAACTTGTTTCATTAAACATGAAGGACTGCCATTCAATCCAAGAATTGCCTGAAAACTTGGCCTCTATGGAAGCCTTGACAGAGCTCATTGTTGATGGAACCTCTATACAAGAAATTTTCATCATGCCTGGAGGTATGAAGAAGCTCGAAACTCTCAGTGCCCGTGATTGCAAGTCATTGACCCAAATTAGGAGCTCAATCAGCCAGCTGGAATCTCTCACATACCTGGTATTGGATAATGCCAAAATCACTCATCTTCCAGCCTCTATTGGAGAGCTAGTGAAACTTGAGCGCTTATCTCTGAAAGGTTGCAGGTCAACTGGAGTCATTGGTCGAGCTGGATCTTTCCAGCACAGGGATTACTGAGTTGCCCGATTCAATAAGCAATCTGAAAAAATTGACAGTGTTGAAAGTGGAGGGAAGTTACATAGAGCAAATACCAGTTGTTATTGGGATGCTGGAAAAGCTTAAGGAGATTCATGCCAAGGGTTGCAACCTGGAGGGTGACATTCCTAGTGATATAGGGGAACTTGCATACCTGAGAATCCTGAGCTTGTCAGATAATCGTATCTGTAGTTTACCAGAAACTATTTGCAGACTCTCTCATCTGCAGACCCTTGATTTGGAGTTGTGCAAAGAGCTTAAGGGGATTCCAGAGCTTCCTAATAGTTTGATTAATTTACGAGTTAGTTCTCAGTCAATGGAGAAAATCCCAAATCTCTCCAATCTGATTAATCTAAGACATTTGTATTTGTCAGACGGCTCTCATCTACAGGGGTTTCCTACCAATGACACAACCAAGCTGGTTCAAGATCCTAACCCCATGTGGCTTGGAATGTTATCCAAGTTAGAGACAGTGCAGCTTTCCCTCTCAAAAATCACTAAATTACCACCTGATCTGGGTTCGCTTTATCGACTCAAGAAGCTGGTATTGTCTTGTGTAGATCTGCAATCCTTTACTGAACTTCCCTCAAGCTTATCTACACTATATATAGGGAACTGCAAGTCTATGACAATTGTTCCTGATCTTTCAAACTTGAGAAACCTGTCAGAGTTGGAGCTCCTTCACTCAGCTATATCAGAGATTCAGGGCCTTGAAGGGTTGGAGTCGCTTCAAGTTTTCGATGTGATATACTGTAAATTGAAAAAGCTTGATGGGCTTGAACAGTTAAAATCCCTGAGACGCTTGGTTCTATGTAACTGTGAGTCCCTTGACAGATTACCCAATCTCTCAAACTTGAAAAAGTTGAAAGAATTTAAGCTGCGAGACTGTGAGAAGTTGCTAGAGATCCAAGGGCTTGATAAATTGGTATCATTGGAAGAACTGCAGATATCCGGCTGCAGATTGATTGGGAGTTTACCTGATTTGTCAAACTTGAAAAAGATGAAAGTTTTGAAAATTAAGAATTGTGATAAGATCAAGGATATTGGAGGGCTTGACAGATTGGTATCCCTGGAGGGATTGCAGATTTCAGAGTGCAGATCCTTGGAGAGACTACCAAACTTGTCAAACTTGGAGAACCTGAAGGACTTGGAGATCAAGAATTGCAAGAAGGTAACTGACATTGAAGGCCTTGACCAATTGGAGTCCTTGGAGAACTTGAGAATTATTGGCTGCAAATCTGTGGAAAAGTTGCCAGACCTATTGAACTTTAAAAACCTGAAATCTCTGTGCAATGAAGATTGTGAAGAGATACGTGAAATCGTAGGTCTTGGAATCTCGAGATCCATCAAAGGAGGTAACTGTTTCTAGGCATTACACAGCTTTATTTTCATCAAATTGAGCAATGATAAGCTTTTTGTACAGGAAAAAAGGGCAAGAATAAAGAATTTAAATGTTGCTTCTTCTTCTTTTCCCCTTCTTTTGATGGCGTCCTCCATATTTGTACAGATATAGATGCAAGTGGACCGTTAACGGGATGAAATTATATATTGTACAAAGTCTGGGGTGCTAATAAGATTATCTTTGTTTTCTCACTGGTTCATGAGATATTTTCTCTTGCAGTTCCCTGTCATACATAAGCACAGTAATGGAGTTGAAAGCTCAATGTATGAACTTTCTTGTATCTATCAGCACTTTGCAGTGTAAAGATTTCTCCTTGCACTGTAATGGAGTTGAAAGCTCAATGTACGAATCCTGCTATCATGTAAACTATTGACAGTCAGTGCAACTTCAAATTCAACTCTTTGCACCCTAAAAGAAGTTTTCACTGGGCAGATTTTATTCTCTTATGTTGAAGATGGCAAATTAGTACTATAGGACTTAGTAACAAGATACTTTCTCTCAATAGAACCCGGTATGTTCTTCAAACACAATAGCAGATTTAGCATCCTGCTACTGCATTCTTTAGTCTTTTTCTGGTGGAAGTTTACACTTCCATATAATTTCTCTTACATGGTAATTATGTCAAGTTTAGCAATGCCATTGCTTGCAGACTAAATCCTTTTTAACAGAAATAGAACACCATATGAGATTGAAATGAGAAAGAATGAAGTGAAGCTCAAAAGAAGACTAGTGCGATAGCTCTGTTGAGAAGCCATTCTATTTACTCCGCGAGTCAAAGCCCATCTACCCTCTCTCTCTTCCTTTCTCCTCACTCTGAAGTAGCTAGTCTTCAACATCCAGGCCATGCTCATAACTCTGCACTTGCGAGACTCGAGCAGTAGATAGTGCAATTCCATTAAATGTCCAGAATGTTCAATGTGCAAAATGGAAATCCAAGACCTGCTGCAGAAAGTGCAAACTTTTCCTCCACAACTCTGCGCTGAATTGCCTCTACAGATACAACATCCCTGTCATTTAGAGCACCCTCTCCCCTTCAAGTGGCACTGGGCCTCTCACTAATGCGGCACTTAATTAACTTTTGCTAGCATGCCAGGGCTGTATTTCTTCAAATTGGTAAACTGCTCATGCAGGAGAAGAGGCAAGATTGAAGAACTCAACCTTTGTTTTTTTGGCCTCTTTTAAGATCATCTTCTCCACCTTTTTACACCCAGGGATGCAACAGAACTGTTACTCTGATGGAATTACTCTATTATCTGAAGTAGGAGCTAACAAGTAAAAAGATTCCCCTTCTGAGTAGGGTTATATAGGCGCACAACAACGATGAAGTTTAGAGCTCGATATATTAGCATATCCTCTCATATCAATCAACACACTAAACAGTGTAATGATCTCTTTCTGCAGCTATATGATTTTGAGTTCATAACACTCAAAAATACACAGAACTATTGCAGCAAGTTCTCCATAGCCTACGTCGATTTCCTACTTAATTTCATCAGAGTGTCTCACGCAGACCCTATCGAATGAACCAGCTCCCGAATTACATATTTGCACTCTTAAATACACACAAATTCTCCTCCACATATAATTTTGAATCTCCAATTCTAGTTATAGCATAATCTGTATACTGGATCACAAAATTCAGGTCAAACAGTCACGAAACCAGGTGCTCACTTACTTCAACTGAGATTATTAATTAAGTATCAATCACTGCTCGCAAAAAGAGAGCTTGTCTCTACTGGGAGAACTTTTTCATGCCACGAAATTGAAGAGATAATAGAACTTGATTGATTAATGGCACATTCAGTTTTGTCAAGATAAGAAATTTGCAACCGGTGTTCATGTAGTAGAATTCCCAAGAGGCATTAATGACTGAATTGCATAACTATTGATGCTAACTATTAGCTTCGTAAAGCCCGTATTTTCACCATGGAACAATCTGAGATAAATACATTTCATTTCCATTCAACCGAAGAGCAATTCTTACACCAGCTCAAGTATGCAAGCTAAAAGACAACACTTCCCAGAATGCCAAATTGAACTTAAAAGGTCAGGTATTCAAACTAATTACATAAGCAAAAAACAGAGTGCCCACCTCCTCCCAATCCCATTAGCAAACCACTTCACAGGAATACCCAACAGAGTCATTTCATCAAACACGTCAAGCGCGGCACCGTCGGCAAAACAAAACTGGCCTTAATCCCCGGAATCCTTGCTGCGAAGCCTGAAGATGATGCGCCCCCGGGTCGAGTCGTAGCGGCTCACCTCGATCTTGACCTTATCCCCGGGCAACATCCGGATGAAGTTCTTCCTGATCTTCCCGGAGATGTACCCGAGGACCACGTCCTCGTTGTCGAGGCGGACCCGGAACATCCCGTTGGGCAGGGACTCCACGATGACGCCCTCGTGGGTCCACTTCTGCTCCTTCATCCCCGGCGACGCCTTCTTGGCGCAGAGCGCCACGACGGGCCGCGGCGGCGGCGGAGGAGAATCGTGGGTTCGGAGCGGCTTGACGAAGCCGGCAGGAGCAGGGGTCTGGAAGAGCCTGTTGCTGCCGCCGCCGCCGCCGCAGCCGCCGGCGGCGAGGGCGGGGGAGATGGGTAGGAGGAGGCGTGGCCGGGGCGTGGTGGGGGCGTTGAAGAGAGAGAAAGACATGGCTGAAGAGTGAGAAACAGGGGAGGAACAGGGGAGGAGAGGGAGGTGGGGAAGGAGCTCTGTTTCAGCTTCTTCTTCTTTCTCTGGAGTTCGTGTCTGGGAATGATGGTAAATATCCTCAGCCTCAGGTTTGAGTTGGGGTGGATCGCCTGCGGTCGGTCGCAGAGATGAGTGGATACGGATTGGGATTTTTACAGATTCCTTTTCCAGACATTAGGATAATTCCACCTGAAATCTTTAGAGTTTTTTCCTCCATGGGGCATTAATACTCCAATTGTTTTTTTTCGTCTCACCAATAATCCTAAACTTGTACCGGCGGGATGCTGGATTTTCCCCTCATAATGGCCGTTATATATTTCGACATGATAGTATTTATTATTGACAATTGCCAAACGAATTAGTATTTTACGTATTCCTTTTTCAGACTTTAGGGCCTGCATGTTTGTGTTTCTTTTTGTTGTTGTTCATGAACAAATTTTCCGTTTTTTTGTTTAAAACAAAAAAAAAAAAAATACGTTTGTTTGCGTTTTTGTTCAAAAATCTTTTTTTTTTGTTCCAAGAACAAAATTAGAACAAAAATAAGAAACAAAAAAAAGTTATATTTTTGTTCCAAAAACATTTTTTGAAAAATTAAAAGAATAAAAAGTTTTTTTTTTCTTCTTCTTTTCTTCTTTTTTCTTTGGCCGGTCGCTGGCCTCGACCATGGCCGGCGACCAGCTGTCGAGGGCCAGCGACCTCACCGAAGGATCGCCAGCCCCTGGCGAGGTCGAGCGTCGCTAGCCTCCGGCGAGGCTCGGCAAGCTCAGGCTCGCCCAGATCCGGTGAGCCCGAGCCTTGCCAGTGGCTGGGCAAGCCCGAGCTCGCGTAGCCGAGGCGAACCCAACCATTGCAAGGCTCGGCCTCGCCGGGGGCCGGCGAGCCTCGCCGTGGCTAGACGAGGCCGGCAACCAACCAAAAGAAAAAAAAAAAAAAAAAAAGAAAGAAAAATAAAATAATAATATTAAAAAATTAAAAGAAACAAAAAAAAATACAAATTTACCAAATATGTTTCTATTCATTTTTTATTTTGGAACAAGTTTACTAAACACGTCTTTCTAATCAAAAATTATTTCCGAACAGAAATAATTCCTTGGAACACTTTTTTTGAATAGAAACACAAATAAATGCGCCCTAGAATGATTCTATTGGAAATCTTTGGACGTTTTTCTCCGCAAGACATAGATACTCCAATTGTTTTATTAAAAACGGTTAGCAATGCATGTCCTTTCTAGACATTAGAATAATTCCGTCATAAATCTTAGAGCTTTTCTCTTGGGGCATTAATACTCCCAAAAAAATTTTGTCTTGCCAATAGTTTTAAATTTATACTAGGTGGCATTTTAGATTTTCACCCATAATGGAAGTTAAATATCGGACATGATAGTATTTACAATAACACAAGGCAAACGAATTTAATGTATTATCAAGTGTAATTATGTTAGAATTTCAACGGTTATGCATGTTGTCTCAATGGATTCTCAAAAGGACGGTGCAAGTTTTGGGGATATTGATGAGATGAAAAAAAAAAAAAAAAAAGAAGAAGCTTAAGATATTAATGTTGGATGGCAAGAAGTTTAGGATTTTTTTTATATCCAAGGTTATTCAAATGAGGTGTTTACCGACTAGTCGACTAGTCCTCCATTGTGCGAGTAGTCAAGGTTCCATGCAATCCAAATATAATTGAAATTCATATGCAGATAGTTTAGGGGCACATAAGCTCTCTCGGGCCCTACTTTTAGCACAAAGGCCCAAAGACAATTTTTCACGAGCTTAGGCAACGGCAGATAATGAGAAAGCCCAGCCCAACTCGATCGGACCTCAGCCAAGCCCAAAGTACCAAAAGAATCGTAGACAAGAAATCATGTGATGGGCAAGCTTATGCAAAAATTAGAGCTGTCAAAATGGGTCACTAATTCATGTTATAATCTGTTTTTGGTCGTCATCGGTGGCAGTTCACTGAATGCTTTGAGAAATCATCTTGGTATATTACGGGCGGATGATTTACCAAGCGCTAGAAGAGACTCTGCACTCCGCTGTTGCAATGGATAGTTTGGAATAACATGTTAGACCAAGCTTGTAGCTGTGTTTTGTCATCGACACTCCTGCAATGTAATGGCGCAATTAGAATTGTGCTGAGCTCGCTTGAAATTCTCACTTTCCTTTGAAGTTTTTGTACCAAGGAAACGAATTGTATTCCATATAAATGCCACTAGTAGTGTGTTTTAGTAATTTGGGTGGGGTTGAATCATTAGATTTGTATTACAAATAATTAGGTCGATATGGGTTAGATCATTTTTGGCCTGACCCGTCCATTTAACAGCCCTAGCAAAAATTAAGGCCAGCCCAATTATTATCATTATATTGTTGGTGGCTCTAAGAAAAGTGTGACTAATATGATTCGCCTTGAACATTGAATGATGAACATGGACATGCTTATTACATAAAGTAACCTTAGGTTGATTTCAACGTTGGTTTTCCACTATATTGTCTCTTTGTAGACGTTCCACTTTGGTTTCCAGAAAAATCAAGTTGTTGCTAGTGAAATTAAGCCTTTTTTTAGGGTGGATGCTTATCTCAAACTTATCCATGTTTATCGAGTCAATTACTGAAAATTGATCATTCAAAATGAGTCGTACCAAATTGAAATATTGTGATTATCCACAATGCAAGAATTCGAATACACAAAAATGATTTTCTCTCTATGAAAAGAAAAATTAATCGATAGGTATATACAAGAGAAATTGAAAATATGTATAGAGGAAGCAAAAATTGAATTCTACCAATTAAGAAAAAGAAGCTCGAGAACCTTATTGAGAAAACAACATAACGAACATAAATGGAAGATCCAAATATATGCAACAAATGCAGCATGCCGTAGCAGCAAAAAGTAAGTGACTTGAAAGTTACCATACGGTGGGCGAGGTACTACTATTGATAAAACAGTGATGGTCGCTTTTAATTTTTACTGAAAAATTTCTCATTTACCTAGAATCTCGATAACAACTACCCACTACCCAAATCAATGCATATATATATATATATATATATATATATATATATATATATATATGAAAAGTTAATACTCACATGGTAAGCTCTGTAGTTTCTCTAAATCTAGAGGTCCTTTTATCGTTTATATAATGAAAAGTTAATACTCACATGGTAAGCTCTGTAGTTTCTCTAAATCTAGAGGTCCTTTTATCGTTTTTTTAGGATAATTGTGCATATGTAATTAAATTTTTTAGGATCTCTATGGTAAATGATGTTTTGCCTGATCATTATCATTTACCCTTTTCGGCAAAAAAAATGCTTCTTCTTCTCTCTTTTTTTCCCGAAATTTCATTGGTTGGGCCACGAGTGATGGTTCAATTTGGGTCAAGAATTGAAAAGTCCATTACCATGTGGAAGCCCAAAGAAGCCCACGGTCTCATTAAACAAATAAATGCACAGAAAATGCGGGTATATATGCATATTTCGAATGGTTGGTGTTTCCATTAATATGAAATGTGATGCGAGATAAAAAGATGAGATTCGCACAATGGAAATATTTCATAGTTTTGTAGAAGGATATCGTATTTTTCGAAGGCCTAAGATCAATGCGTGACAAAGAAAGGATGCTATCATGTTAAGTTTCAACAAAAAAATTTCGACAAAATTAAAGGAAAGAGATGGCATCTCTCAGCTTAAGTTAGATAAGTCCAATGTAAGAGTCACATGACTCGACGGTTCAAACACTCTAAATCGATGATGAGCACCAAAAGCATGAAAGGAATATTTCACAAGGAGCTACACATTAACCCTTTGACAATCTTCCATGTGATGGGAAATATGAAAGTTTTGACATTTGTAATCTACCAAATCGCTTTGATTGAAGCTCGCAATTAGCGGAAATATTTTTTTTTTCTTTTAAATATAACTACAAATAAACCTAATGAAGGGGAGGGGCAGATTCGGCATCAAGTCTGAAGTTTCTTGCCTATAGCAGTCTATGGTGAAAAAAAAAATTTACATTTGATGTAGAATCGATCAAAATCTAATCAAGTTTGAAGGACTAAATTAGCGGAACCCAAGAGAAAAAAAATGACTTGTGAAAGTCCAATGATTTTGCATATCTAGTCGATTGGGCTAGCTTGGCCTTAGCGATCCTCATGCCCACAATCATTTCAATGTGATAAAGAAATACGAAAGTCTGGACACTTTTAGTCAGCCAAGTGAGATTGACTCGAAACTACCATTTAGTAGAAAACCATCCTTTTATTGCAAATTCCAACAAAATTTGTATCAAGTAGACATCACAAATGGGAGTGGTGGATTCAATGACAAGTCCAAATTTCTTGTCCAGACCAATTCATGATTAAGAAAAACAAATTTTACGTACGATCGATCAGAATCTAATCAAACTTGAACAATCCTAATTCAACATGTGGAACTTAAGATAAGAGTGGCATCTTTTAGACCCTATGTTTATGCAGATCCGATTGGTCGCGCTAGCTCAATCTTAGCAGGCCACCATGCCCGTGAAAGACTAAATTGGTGAAACCCAAGGAAAACAAATGACTTGTCAAAGTCCAATGGTTTTGCATATATAGTCAATCGAGATGGCACGATCGTCATGAGCCCTATGCATATGATCATTTCAACATGATAAGAAAATATGAAAGTTTCAACACTTTTAATTTGGCAAGCGATATTGACTTGAAGGTTCCATTTACTAGAAAACCTTTGTTTTTATTGCAAATTCCAATTAAAGTTGGACCAAGCAAACTTCATGAATGGGATGCGAGAGATGGATACAACGTCGGGCTTGAAATTTCTTGTCCAGATCACTTCCTGATTAAGAAATACATATTTTATATACCATCAATCAAAATCTAATCAAACTTGAACCATCCTAATTAAATAAGTGAAACTTAAGATAAGAGTGACGTCATTTAGACCTTATGTTTATGCGGATCCAATCCATCACAATAGCTCAATCTTAGCGGGCCACCATGCCCATAAAAGACTAAATCAGTGAAACCCAAGAGAAAATAATGACTTGTCAAAGTCCGATAATTTTGCATACCTTGTTGATTGGGCTAGCTCAATCATAGTGAGCCCCATGCCCACAATCATTTCAACGTGATAAGAAAATACAAAAGTTCCGACACTTTTAATTAGCCAAATGGCATTGTTTGAAGCTTTTAATTAGTAAGAAAACCTTTGTCTTTATTGCAAATTCCAACTAGATTTGTATTGAGTAAACATCACGAATGGGATGGGTTGATTCAACATTAGGTCTGAAATTTCTTATCCAGACAAATTCATGATTAAGAAAGACAAATTTTACATACGATCGATCAAAGTCTAATCGAACTTGAATAATCCTAACTAAACATGTGGAACTTAGATAAGAGTGATGTCTTTTAAACCCTATGTTTATGTGAATCCGCTTGGTCGCGCTACCTCAATCTTGGCAGGTCACCATGCCCAAGAAAGACAAAATCGGCGAAACCCAAGGAAAGAAAATGAATTGCCAAAGTCCAATAATTCTGCACATCTAGTCGATTGGGCTAGCTCGGTAGGTGTGAGCCCCATGCCCACAATCATTTCAACATGATAAGAAAAATATGAAAGTTCCAACACTTCTAATTAGCCCGATGGCATTAATTAGAAGTTTCCAATTAGCAAGAAAACCATGTTTTTATTATAAATTCCGACCAAATTCCTACCAAGTAAACTTCACGAATGGGAGGGGTGGATTCCTCAGTCGGTTCTAAAAATTTCTTACCCAGTCCAATTCATAATTAAGAAATACAAATTTTACGTACGATCAATCAAAAGTCCAATCAAACTTGAACAACCATAACTAAAAGACATGGAATCTAAGACGGGGAGTGGCATATTCTAGACCCTATGTTTCTGTGGATCCAATTGATCGCGCTAGCTCAATCTTAGTGGGCCACCATGCCCATGATTGTTTCGAGAATTTACTTCATGAGCATATCTCGACGAACACGCAGCGGGGCGGCTCTTTTTAATGTTTTCACTAACATCTTTTTCAAACGCTCATGTGAATGTAATCCCCCAAAAATTGCAGCTTCACTTCATAATTGAAATCGCATTCAATCCAACTACCCTCTCTAATCAAGATCCAACTCATTTCCCACGTTTTTGCTCTCTCTTTTTTTTTTTTTTTTTTGTGAAAGGTAATAAATATATTGAAGAAGAGGCCAAAAGTACACAAAATCACGGCTTCAAAACTTGCACTCCAAATGAGAAGATCAAAAGAAGTGGAAGGATGCTGTGATGTAAAAGCCATGAGCACATGGCACACACTCTACAATGCAACACCAAAGACAAGCATGGCAAAAACAGCCGGCAATCAAGCAAAGAGCGACATCCAGGGAGAAGAGTAGCCCATGGCTCTAAACCGAAGAGACTCCAGCAAGGCTACGAGTCCCCGGAGAAAATGATCGGATCAATACCCCAACTTCGTTGTAAACTTATGTTCCTAAAATTATCTTCAACATGCCTGAAGGTGATAGCCTTATTTCGAACCACTTTGAAGAAATGGTTATTCATAGCTAGAACCGAGAGATGCTGATCTCTGAAAATGATGCTATTCCTCTTTTTCCAAATGATATGACAAAGAGCACCAAAAGAAAAACGGCAAATGCATTTATAAAAATCTTTATCCATCAAAAAGGTAGCAACCCAATGTAAATTCTCCTCCCAAGACCTGTTGCGCCAAGGCAAATTACAGCAGCCCAAAAGAAAGCAATACTAGTCGTGATGCCATAGCCAAAACATGGATGATCAATCAATCAGGCTTCCCATCCAAGCTCTCTTACTTTCTCATGGAAGAATAGCTAGTGGAACATGTGCTTTTTGCAAGAGCACGTTCTTGCTCTCTTTATCTATTCTCGACCGTTGATTTTTCTGTCCACATTCATACCCAAGTGAGATTATCTAGTCCCATCCCTTACTTATGATCCCCATGTCTTGTCAAAGATTTTTTCATCGTCGAGATCGAAACCACCGAATAAATAGAATTATCATCGGCCCCATAAGGTGCCATTGAGAACATGTAACGAGTGATAACTCCACGAATTCCACCTAACATTCAAAATGCCATCGAGTATTCATCCAAACAAATGATGGGAAAGCCAATTGTCTTTTACCATTTTAGCTGACGAAAAAAGACAACATTAGTCGATGAATGGGACCGCTTAAATTTTTGTCGAAAGGCGCCAAATTGAAATAAACCTATTATTCTTCCTCTAGTCAAACTCTAATTTCTTATTTAGAATTTTAAGACAACTTTTTGTCTTGACGTCCAAAGAATCTAATTTGGGTGCCAGCGAGTGATCACATTTAGGGCTTAGTTGAATAGACTGGGGAAAGAAAAATTGATTTTTTATTTTTAAACATTATTAGATTCACAATTTTCTCCTTGAATTTTCATTCTTCTTTTTTAAAAGGCAGATAGTGGCTTGAATGGAAGATAGTCAAATAGAGTAGGTGATATCCTACTTGAAGTGTACGTGATCGATTAAATTCAAGTCGAAAGGCATGGAATTGACATAAACCTACTCTTCTTCCCTTACACCAACTTTAACTTCTTTCTTAGAATTTCAAGACAACTTTTAGTTCGATATTTGAGGGATCTAAATTAAGCGTGAGCAAGTGATCCAAACATGTTTAGGGCTTAGTCGGATAGATTGGGGATAGAAAAGTTGGAGAATTTAAAAAGAATTAAATTAAAATTTTCGAGATTTTTCAAAAACTTTCACAATCTTCCACTCGATTTTTTATTCTTTGTTTTTTAATAGATGGCGTTAGTATTGCCAATGGCTTGACCGGAGGATTGAAAATGGTTAGATGCTGTACTACTTAAAGTGGTACGAAAGTGGTACTATCTGACTTAAAACATATTGTCAGAGAGCACTACTACTCACTCATCAATAAAGAAAAAATATTTCAAACAATGACTCATAGTGAAGTCGTTTTCTCAATAGAAGATTCGAAATGGCTAAATTAATCTCAGATATTTGTCCAAATTAAATATATAATGAAACGTACACACGTTATGATAAGTATATTATACATAAAAAACTACAAAAATAATTCTTAATTAGATATTCAACGCGGTTCGGTAGCTGTCCTTCAAGAAATAAATTGTAACATGTGGTCCTACATGTGTGCGCGATTTTTTTTTCTTTTCGTCCTTCAAGAAATAAATTGAAAATGCCCCCTTGCTTATCACGGGAAGAAGGGGCTTTTCCCCTTCTCCTTATCACGCGGCGGCCTTGATAAGCGCCGGCGACGGCGACTTTCTCCGTCCCTCTCCGATACCTTATTAGATCCGAGACGACGGGGGGCCCACCCGAGGACAACAGACAGGCTGTCATTGTCGGGAGAAGTGGGCTCCATCGCGACCGTCCAGAGTGGAACGCCACGTGGCGGGCCCCACGCCTGTCCGATCAACGTGAGGAGAAAAAGCAGAGGTACAGGTCGTCAGGAGGAAGGTAAAGGTACAAATTTTTCGTGCCGCCTCGTGGGAAAAAAGGGAAAGGCTAAAAAGGCCCTAAATGAAAAGGAAAAAAAAGAAAAAAGGAAAAAGGAAAAGCAATAACTGCTCTTTTATATATATATTATATATATATAAACTTATAATGCTGCGGCAGTCATATGAAAATATATAACATATACATTTTTTGGTCAAAATATGAAAATATATTTGGAAGTTGCCGAAGCAGAAGTTTCAATATTAATATTGGACGGATTAGAAATGGATCTTAAGATTGCACTTAAGTTTCCGATCAAACAAGCTCATCCTAGTGCGTACAAATTTTGTGGACTAGGTGAGTTTTCGACTGGATACCGTTGCTCGAGCCCTACCTAATCATGTCTTATGTCCCTAGTGGCTCAAGTAAATAAAGAAAATATACAATGAGGGAGACAAATAAGGTGGGAGAAAAGGGATGCTAAACTCACACAGTCCGATCTTGTGGGAAGCAAAGGAGAACACTAATTCCCTCTTCCAGGGGAAATTGGAAAGGTCGAGATCTATGTTTGCTTTCTTCTTTAAGTTCAATTTCAACTTCACTGCAAAATTTGTCTCATGAGCGAAAGATGGTTTTTCTTTTATAGGTGTAAATGATGTGAAAGGGCGATCAGTGTTTGCAACCCTTCGGGTGTTATGTTACAAGTTCACGTTGGGGACATAATGTTTAGTTCAAGCAACAACTTAAAGGATGGGTTCAGAATGTAAGGAATCTGTACCCTGCGTGTCTCCACCTCGAATGGTGGCAAATATTCCCTAGAAAAACAATGTCCTACGTAGTAGAGTGAAGTTACCCTATGTCATGGCACGATGAAATCCATATCATACATAAACCATTGTTGGCTTCTAGAGGTTGACAAGCGAGTAGGGAGGTTCTAAATCACTCAAGAATAGACTCTACGTCACAAAATCGATTGCTGCAGCAACTCCACTTGTTTTAGGACACTAGTTTAAATCACTCGAGAATAGACTCTACGTCACGAAATCGATTGCTGCGGCGACTCCACTCATTTTAGGACGGCACCAAAAGTTGAGAATCTCCTATTCAGCAATGCTGTACTTTTTCCTTTTCTTCGCATTATTATCATTATTATTTTTAAAAGTACTTTTATTTTATTAACAATGACACTCTAGCTTATGGACTGGAAAGTCAATTAGATAAACCGTCAACTTACAATTGATGCTGATTTGGACCGAGACAAACTGCTGGACAGGTGTACAATCCATTTTCCTTTTTTTTTTCTATTCTGAAAATGATTTTTCAAGCGGATTGAATTGAAGGCACATAATAGTGATTTGAACCATGTTGATTCAATCACATTTGCGTGGAATACAACATCATCAATAACGTGCGGTTCTTAGTAATACCAAAAATATTATTTTCCTTTTTTAAAAAAGGAAGGCTTCGTTCGTACTAAGACTTGTTAAAAGAAGATTCCTACCTACCTCATCAAAATAAAAATTTACAATTCTTTTTAGAAGATCTATATTCATAAATGACACATAGCCATGTAATTTCTCTTTTTGTAGCAACTTAAACTTTCGAATTACAAGGGCACATAATGACTTTTTCACTAGTGAGCAACTAGAACATTCAACGAGAATGCCCGTTTTGTATTGATCAATGTCTGACCACGAAATAACATATTTACCCAATCTTGTTTAGGCAAATCTTGATTCAATTAGCAAGATCGATGAGGGGAATAAGTAATTACGAGGATCAAAATTGTGGAGTACGAGGGACATTTTTGAATTAATCTACAAAAATATAGGTCCAAAATTGTAATTAATGAAAAGTTTAAAGAAAAAATGTCGACACAAAACATAAGTAGAGAGAATCTGCATGGATGCGGTATTGCTCTTATGTGATACCCTATCCACCACAAAAAAAAGGATAATTTAATTGTAAATTACCTATTTTTTCCTTAATTATAATTAGCAATGTATAGTCAACAAGAAAAATAATAGACACTCTATAATTCCAGAATACCTGTGACATTATATCATTTGATCCTGCATGATGTATGGGATTGATTGAAATGATGGGTAATATATATTGGAAAATCTTCATATGATCGAAATAATGTAATATCCCCTCCTTAATTAGCCAATTAAAAATTAAAGTCGTTCCAATTCAACTTAAAGGTGTGTTTCTTCAAAGAAAAATTTAATGAAAAAGAAGAATATATTGTGGAAAATCATTTTTCAGGAAAATGATTAGTTTTATCTTATTTGGAAAATAATTTCCATTTCATGACTTTATCTCACAAAATAAAATCATTTTTATTTTTTCCTTTTTTTATTTCTTTTATTTCTTCTTCTTAGGCCGGTCATCGGGCCTCGACAACAGCCATGACAGGCCACCGGCACCTTTGTTTAGTGATATGTGTTGGTAGTTGAAAGAATAATGTGATAGAATTGATAGGACCTTTTTTCTAATTGATTTTTCAATCTTCCGGCTCAAGTAACTTTAATTTTATTTAATGTCAAACTAAATCTTTTTAATAATATACAATTACTGACAGGGTATTATTCATTAGCAAATTATTGGCATAAAATAATTAGTCAACTGAGGTACTACACTGTTTTGACAATGAAATGGTGGCTTTAATTAGTCATTAGATGATTAAATAAAGGGATTAATTGACATGTTAGGCGCATAAACATGCCCCCAATTCATATAATTAACTTCATTTTCGTCCATGGCATTCTTTTCTTTTGCTCCTCCTAATTCCTTCCAGAGAAATATAATGTCCTTAACAGAGGATTAGTGAATGACAAAGCTTGGAGATCGGTGATAATTGGAAAGACAAGAGAGCAATTTTCGTAATTATTATCACTGATCGATTCTATATTATTAATAATAATCTCTAGGGGCATAGTTCTCCTTGTTTTTGCCAATCGATGGGAGACTTCGATAAGCTAATTTTATGATGAAAAAATGACAAGCTTTAATGTGGTTGGTGATGATCATGACTTCTTATCTGCTTTGAGTTCCATATAACGTGGCTCAGTAACGAGTTGCAATAACTCCCCAAAAAAAAAAATTAATTTATTATATGACGACAGCCAGTTCAATCTTAAATTTTCAATATTGTCAATTTATGTATAAATTTTTAAAAATTTACCAATTTAGATAAATCTTTTAATGACTTGCTGATATAGTCATTCTAGCTAACTTTGGCCATAAATTGTTGATGCGGTCGTTTCACATATAATAGCTAGCGCTCATGAAGAACTATATTTGCAAATATTTAAAAAAAAATTATGACTTAATTGGTAAAAATTAGCTGCCATACCAGTTTCAAACTTTTTGAATAATTTTGTCATAATGAGTTCTACAATCATTTTACATTATAATACCTACTTGTGAGCTTGATGGAGGCAAAGGTGTTGAACGACCTTTATACACCGTTTTTTAATGTATTGTTTGCTCGAATGGTTGCGCATTTATTTTCGGAGAGTATTGCGACTCAGCTACAAGTAAGCGGCTCCGAATGAATTAATTTGATGGCGAAAAATGTTTTTATTTTTTTGTCGGATGGCGAAAATGTTTGAAACTAACACAAAATTATTATTAATGATCGAGTCGTGATCACGAAATTACTAGTAAATTACCTTCTTCTTTTTTTAATTCTCTGTAAGGATTACTAAAACACATGCTTGATTTGGAAATAGAGTTCTCCACGTCAGCTTTGGCATTGAACCCGACTCGGTGCATACTCATTTGGTTTCTCATGTTTAAGAAATCTACGCAATTACATTAGTGCTACTATTGCGAGCTCTCAATCTTTCTCTACCGAACTATCGATATTGACACCCTCATTTCTTATATTTTTTTCTGTATAAGTCATTGTCAAGATCAATAATAATAAATCCATCTTTTTTGATGCCCTCGAAATCTCTACCATTAGACATGGAATAGTTTACTTCTTCACATCCCCCGCTGTTGCAAAATGAAATGTGTTTGGGAAATAAATAAATAAATAACCCATCAAAAATGATATTATAAATAGTCAAATTCTTTTGTAATTTGTATAGTTAATATTTTAGAAGTCGAATATCTTCCTATCACACATATTTTAAAAATTCCTTACGGTTTTTTTTATGTATTTTTGCGGGTTGCTAATCATTTCAAGATTTTTTTTCTAGACCGAAAAAATCATTTCAAGATTTTTCCCTTTTATTTTTCACACTTATTCAGCAGGACGCGGACCCCTAGAGTGCCAAACGTTGGCATCAAAAGAACACTTAAGTGCCAAAAGTTATGAAAGATACACTTAAGTGCCAAAATCGGAGCAAAATGGATCACTTGAGTGCCAACCCAGCCAAAATCCGGCCAAATTGCATGCGTGGCATTTTCTGGCGACTTCTTTTACTGAGGTGGTAAATGTTTAAAGAAAAAAAACCCACATGGACAACAAAACGACGTCATCCATCCACACTAAGTGAGTTGACCTAAACGACGTCGTTTAGGTCATTTTGGCTTAAGCACACCTGGTTGTCACCGTTCCTTCCCATCTGCGTTCACATTAGATCTCAGTCGTCGCCGCCCTTCTCTTCGTCGTTGTTCACGCCCATAGGTTGTCATCGGTCGCCGTTGTTGGTTGTTGTCGCCACTCAACATCGTTGGTCGTCATCCCCGCTCACTATCGTCGCTCCTCCAGGTTGGGCCCCTTCTCCCCCACCCTTGTGATGAAATTAGGGCTTGATTATTTTATTAGGGCTCGCTTGATTATTTTATTAGGGTTCGATTATTTTATTAAGGCTTCAATGGAAATGCTATTGAAATGTGCGCGCTCTATTTGGCTACTCCCTTGTGTGGAGATGCTCGCCTCGGTCGATGATTTCTACAAACGAGGCTCGAGTGAGACGAAATATTGACTAATATGGAACTAGGAACTAGTGTGTTTGAGTGAAAATTTATTGAATCAGGTGGCTGGAATAATGGCCCTTAAGTGCTCTGCAAAAAGCATGCAACTTTGCTATCAATCTGCTTTTGTTCCTTTGATTATGATCTTTTCATTCTTCTAGTCTTCTTTCCTGATTGTTGTTTCTAATCAAATAGTTGACATATATGCAAGGAACATTGAGGAGTGCAAAATTTGTTTTGATACTTTATATAAGTTCATTTACCTGCAAGGGACAAATTTGAAACCACATGTAAGTACCTCCTTTTAAAGTTTATAAACTATTAGCTCTTTTGACATGTAGTATTAGTCTACTGTGCAATGGATAAATTTAGGGCTTTGATTGTGTAATGACCTCTTGACACAATATATTAATGGCCAAACATTATAGATCAGGATATGATTTCTCCTTTTGGCTGGATGAGAAACAGAACTTTCACCCTATAATTTTACATCAAGCTTGCCTTAATGAAATTCTATATGTGTTTTCACAGGAAAAATAGATTTGATTAAGTGGATGTACATTCTCACATCGCAGGTTTAGTTTAGCAAAAGATAGTAGACAAAATTACTTGGGCCGTGCTTGTTGTGGGGACCTATGCTTGTTGTGGGGACCTTTGTTTTTGGTTTATATTTTTAGGGAATGCAAGGCAAAGCAAGGCAAATAATTAAAGTGGCGACCTCTTGGCTGTCATGTAGGGGCATATTCTCAGTGTGGGGGCCTTTGTTTTTTATTAATATTGTAAGGGAAGGGAAGGTAAATTATTAAAGTGGCGACCTCTTTTTTGGCTGTCATATATGGGCATATTGTCGGTGTGGGGACCTATTTAATAAAGTCCATGAGAGTGGGGGGACTCCCTTATGCGATTGTCTATTATTCTTTGTGGATGTGGTCCCAAAAATTAATTATTCTTTGTATTGTTGTTGGTGCAGAAATGGCTCATGACAAGGATTATGTCGCTGTCATAGTTTGCTACGGTGGGGAATTTGTAATTGGGGAGGATGAGTAGGAGTATGACGGTGGAAATGAGGGCACCATTTTTGTCGACATTAAGAAGACATTTTATATAGGATTTGTTAGGGATATACTAACTTATTTACCTTGTAAAGTTCAAAAGTTGCTGTATCGTATTCCTGGGAAATGCTTAAGAGATGGTTTGCGAACCTTAGAAAATGATAACGGTTTTAGGGATATTCTATACCATTATCTTCATGATGAAGAGGTAAAAATATATGTTGAATACAATGAAAGTGAGGATGAAGATGATGATGAAGAAAGCGCCCAAATAGAACAAGAAGGAAATGGTATTCAAAGTAGTACTAAGGTTAGGGTCGAAGAAAGGCGGAATAGACATGATAGAGAGGAGAGAAGCACAGATGCAGTTCACCATAGTGATGATGACATAGGTGATGTCACAATCACTAAATTAGATTGGGAAGTAGCTGAATCAAGTGATGATGATGATGAAGGGTTGCCTACTGCAAATTTCACAAGTGATAACAACGACAAGGAGCTTGTACAGTCAAGAAAAAGGCAAATGGATTTTTTGACAGATAAATTTGCAGCTTTGCAGGTAGCTGATGAAGTTCCAAACAGGGCTGAAGGCCTTGTAGATGTTGTTACCACTAGTGAGGAGATTGATAATGAAGAAAGCCTTGAGAATGTTACTTCACAGGATGAGCTTGAAGAAGATGAAGGAGCTGTGCATACAAGGAGAAGGAAAAGTAAGTTTCCTTCTTATGATCCATCCGTTGCCTCTCCTACTTTGTTGGTAGGTATGAAATTTTAAGATGCGAAACAATTTAGGGAAGCTATACTGAAGAACTCCATTGCTGCACAGAGGAACATTAACTTCATTAGAAACACTAAGGCCTTTGTAAGAGCTAAGTGTTCACAGCAAAATTGTCCATGGAGGATCTATGGTGCATTTGTTAGGAGAAGTGGATCTTTCCAGATTAGAGCATCCGAAAAGGAACATATTTGTTCCATTAATTTTGAAAATAAAATGGTAACAAGTGCATGGTTGTCCAAGCACTTCTTTGATTTGATTAAGATGATGTCTCGGATGAATAGTACTCAGTTTAGGTTGCTAGTGAAGGAGCAAGTTGGCATCAATATAAGCAGGAATCAATGCAAAAGAATGAAGTAAATGGTGATGAAGATATTCATTGATCAATACAACAACGAATATGGACATGTGTGGGATTATGCTTGGAAGTGTAGACTGCAAAACCTTTCAAGTAGAGTGTATGTAAAGGTTGTGGAGAGACCACTTCCTGATATTGAGACCAAGTTTGATAAGTTCTATATTTGTTTCGATGCATGCAAACGAGGATTTTTATTTGGTTGTAGATGGATTATAGGATTGGACGGATGTTTTTTGAAGGGCTTGTGTAAGGGAGAATTGCTGGCTGCAATTGGAAGAGATGCAAACAACCAGATGTTTCCACTGGCTTGGGCTGTTGTGAAAGTAGAGAACAAGAACAATTGGTCCTAGTTCCTAAAAAATTTGATGGCTGATTTGGAGATAACAAATGGTGCAAGGTGGGCGTTCATGAGTGACCAACAGAAGGTACTCTTTGAAGGATTTTGTTAATTGTTTGTTTGTTGATATCAACATGTCATTTGCTTAAATTTCTTTTCTTTTTTTGAATTATTGCAAAGACTGGTTCCAACAATAGCTAAGTTGTTGCTTTATGCCGAGCATCGAATGTGTGCGCAGCACATATATGCAAATTAGGCAAAGAACTATAAAGGGGAGAAGCTGCAGTTCAAATTTTGGCAGCTGGCGAAGAGCATGAATATGGCTGACTTTAGGATGGCCAAAAAAGAACTGCTTCAATTGACAATAAAAGGTTATGATGCATTATTCCAAATAAAACCGAAGTATTGGTGTAGGGCGTTCTTTAGCGAGGAATTCAAGTGCGATAACATAAATAACAACATCTGCGAAGCATTCAATGGAAGGATAATAGATGCCAGATGCAAACCAATTATCTCGATGCTTGAAAACATAAGGGTTATGGTTATGACTCGGCTGCACAAACAAAGGGATGAGGCTGCAAACTGGACTAGGTAATGTGGTCCTAAGATTACTAAAAAAATTGGATGAGAACTTGGCTGTGAGTAGATATTGTCATCACATTTGGAATGGGGATGAAAGATATGAGATAATGAAGGGCTCTGATAAGTATGTTGTCCATTTAGGTACGGGGAAGTGTTCATGTAGAGCATGACAAGTAAGTGGAATTCCTTGTGCACATGCCATATGTGCCATTCAATTGAAGGGCCACAACACAGAAAACTACCTTGATAATTGGTACAAGAAATCGAGATATCTTGCTTCGTACCAATGCATGTTGCAGCCAATCAAAAGTACCAAGTTTTGGAAGCCAACAGATCACGAAGCACCTCAACCTTTGCCACTAAAGAAGAGAATGGGAAGACTAAAGCGAAAACGAAGAATGACGGAGAGAGAGGTCTCAAGTCAATGTAGGATGAGTAGGACAGGTGTAAAAATGAAGTGCTCTTTTTGCCACATAGTAGGACACAATACTAAAGGCTGTCAATTAAGGAAGTAGCAAGAACAGTTGAGGCCAGTCGAAGGGCCTAGTGAAGGGACAATTGGAGAAGGACAAACAAAAATGCGAAGTGAGTCGTCTGTTTTTTAGTCAACAACAATAAACCCAGGAAGTCATGACAATTGTGTTTATGTTATTTTATGGTTTGTATAAACAAATATGTATAGCTAATTGACATAATGTTTTTGTCTTTGTCAAGTCAAGATTGGTGGAAACCCCTATTGTACCTAAAACTGAAGGGTCTGTTCAAACAAGGCCAGGTAGACAGCTAGCTTAAGGATTGACTGAAGCAACTGGAGGGCCAGTTAAGTCGACCGTTCTTCAGCAGAAGTAGAGAAAAAAATACCCGATAACTTAAATAATTTGCGTTTAGTTTTCCTTTACAATGGCCTGATATTATATTTATGATGTCATTTGTCTTTTTCTCAGGTTCAAAGAAGGCAAGTTAGAGCTCAGCTGTCAACAAAGGGCCCAACTGAAGGGTCACTACAAGATCCATCACTAATGTCACCACAAAGGCCACTAGAACGGTCATCACAAGGCCACCACAAAAGCCAACAGAATGTGTCATTGAAGCTGAAGGGCTAAATAAAAAAACAACCAAAAGAAAGCCAAATCATCAACCACCTACAAGAAGGCAATCTACAAGACGTCTAGTGTTCGAAAGCCCAAAAGAAGCCCCTACTGTAGCTGAACAGCCACAACAAGAGCTCAAGAAATCACATGCGATAAGAAGGGCTAACCAATCACAAGTACCTGAAGCTGACGTTCCCCTTCGAACAAGAGGAGCTCTTGAAAAGAGGCTAAAATAGTATGGTTATGAACTTTATACAGATAAACGTTCTGGAACAGTTATTCTTAATGTAAGTTTTATAAGCTTACTATGCTGTATTTAATTTAATTTATGGTGCAAACTTTTGTTAATAATTGAGTTTTCTTTTTGAAGCCTTGGAGAAGTTCAGAGTTTCTTATCTCTCAAGGCCCAACTCAAGAATTAGCGGCTGCACCAACAAAGAAGAAGAAGACATTGGCTGGGCCAACAAGAAAGAAGAGTAAGAAGAACCCAGTTACAGGTCCATCTGAATCAGTTCGGCCTACAACAGTTGCAGCTCCAGCTCTTTCTCAATCAGTTCAGCCTAGGACAATTGCACATCTATCAGAATTAACGCATCCCGAGACAGTTGAAGAAGAAACCTCACGTCCAGTTAGAAAAAGCATAAGGATTATGAATCAAGTGAAAGGAGCACGAACATAAGGCATTGTGCATATTGATTAATGAAATGGGATGTGATATGGTTTATGGGGCTGATGAGTCAATTGTTTTATTATGGATGTTTTCTTTTAAATAGTTTGTCATCGACTTTGTGAGACTTCATTTCAATATTAATGAAACGATCTTGTTGCTTGTCATCTTTGGTGCCTTTTTAATTTTTTGTATTTTGTTTTTACTTTGACTTACTGATTTCTGCTTTTGGTGGTGGATTTGTGGTGGTGATGGGGTGCTTGTGTGGCTAATGGTGGCGATTGGTGAAGCCTGATGATGGTGGGTCCACTATGTGGATTGGGTTGGGGCATTTTGCTGCAATTAGTATAGTTTGCATGAACTCCTTTTACAACAGACCCACGACCCACCACCAACAGTGACTACTAATGATGGGTCTATGATGGTGGCTACGTGCTGGTGTGGTAGCTGAGATGTTGGTGCTGATGCTTATTGATAGGTTGGTGGGTCTATTATAGGGGTTGGGGGGTTGGGGATTTGTGCTACCCTTGGTGCAAGATGTAAGTGTGTAATATGAACATCTTGCACCAGCTAATGTTGGTGCAAGCTGGTGTAAGGCACTAAGAACTTCTGCACTACAGAATACTAGCAACATAATGGTGGCTCAAGTGGATGCCCGGGGTGCTTGATGTGGTTGGTGGTGATGGCTGGAGGCCGATGGTGGCCAGTGGTGGGCGATCGTGGTGGCTGATAGTAGCTGATGGCCTGGTGCAGTTATAGATGAAACGTATAAACAAAGTTGACACTTAAGCGATCACATTCTAAAAAACCCAGCACTTAAGTGTTCACTTTTGATCATAAATGACACTTAAGTGATCACTTTTGATAGTAACTTGACACTTAAATGACTTTTTTTTTAATCACGACTGTCACTTAAGACTTAAATGACTTTTTTTTAATCATGACTGTCACTTAAGTGATCATTATATACAACTTATAGCACTCAAGTAATCACTCATATCTGTCCTATGTAAATGGTGATTTGCAGCAAACCAGAGAAGCTATTGGTTTATATATACGAATGTTCAACTTATGCCAATTCCATTCGATTCATTGCTACCGGTTTACATTCAGTTGAAGGAAAGAAGTCACCACAACACATCCACCCAATATACATTCCATCATCACCGATTTATATTTGAGAATAAGCAAAAATATAGTACAAATAGCATCTCATTCATTCAAATAGCATCTCATTCATTCATTCATTCCCTTTCCTTGACCTCATTTACAACTATGGCAATCGGAACAACTTCTTCTCATCTTCCAATACTTTACATTTCATCATAAAGTAGGATAGACAAAAAAAAATAGCAACACAATAAACGCTCGGTAATACTTCCGTTCAATATTCATCTTTGAAACTTCGTTCTTCAAATGGTTAGCAAAAGATACTTGAGCTTGCATTAAGTCAACCTCGTCCAAGTCGTCCACAGGTGTAGATTGAGGTTGATGACATCTATCAAGTAAGTCCAATATCACATCTGTGGCTCAGTGAGAGAATTTTGCATCAACCCATTCGAAATATTTGCACTTCGACCATTTTCTGTATCGGGTACATCCATAGAATCTTCTCCCAATATTCCTTCGAGTCCACGATGTTCTTCTTGGACTTGGTAACCCACAAAAATAGAAATGCTCGCCTTCTCTTTCGCTTCGGCGAGAGAAATTTGAGTCGCTACTGAAAATCCTACTCTCCATTCCTAATATCCGACTGTAGAATTTAGGGCAAATCGAATTAGGGTTCAGGATTAGGGCTCCAACGCTTCAATGGCAATTTGCCTAATTTAAGGTTTTAGATTTGGGGCAATGGGAGAGACGATGTCGTTTTGGCTGATTTAAGGGTTCTATTTTGGCCAATCTGAGGAGACGACGTCGTTTTGGGTGAATTAGAGCCGACTCAGCTCTCCAGCGAGCCACCTCGACGAGAAATAATCATATTTAATTGCCACGTATAATTTTTGGCTGCCTTCGTCGGAGATGGCACTAAGGTGTCCCACTTATCTTACAAAGTGGCATTTTCGTAACTTTTGGCACTTAAGTATCTCTTTGTGCCAACTTTTGGCACTTAAAGCGTTCTTATCCCCTTATTCAGCAGTACCCCTCTACTATTTTCTGTTCTTAGCGTTCCTCATTTTTTATTAACAATAATGATAGGCTAGCTCACGGATTGGATAATCAATCAATTAGATAGACCACCTGCTTACATGGACGCTGACTAGGCCCGGGACAATCTGTTGGACGCATGGAGGATTGCTCACCACTCAAATTTTTCAAGAATCAAATCATTTGGATCATGTCGATTCATCATGCTTGGGTGGAATACAATCATCATTTACTTGCGGTGCTTAGTAATTACCAAAAAGCTTGTTTTCCTTTGAAGACTAGTTAAAATATTTGATGAGATTTTTAACTAAGAAAAGAAGATTCCTTCCCACTTATTTCGAACCCAATTTCACAATTGGTTTTTTTAGAAATTGAAACTCATAAGTGACACATATCCATGTGATTATTCTTTCCACGGCAACTTAAATTGTCGACGTAGTAAGTTACACATGACGACATTTTCGCCTCTTTAGACGAAACATTATCCACTCCCAAGTAGCTAAACCCTCTGAAGCCCATCTTACATAGAAATATCTCCGACCCATAGATCTCATATTTTACTAATCTTGAAAAGGTAAATCACGAGTTGGTAGGTAAGGTTGATAAGAAAAACAAGTAATTATGAGGGTCAACATTGTGGAATTGCACCACCGTCTGCGTGGCTCAGTTGGATAAGGCTCCCATGATCCTTTGCGAGGAGGAGAGTATTTCGAATCCCGCTGGCCGGACAGGATCTTAAGTGTGACGTCGGTGTGGTAGGTCATCCGCTAGCATCGCCCCAGGATTTGCCCGCCGGCTGTTGACTTACGGGGTCCCTAGGTCATAAAAAAAAAAAAAATTAAAAAAAAAAACATTGTGGAATTGCAAAGAACGAGGGACATTTATGAATTAAGACTCTATTTATTTTGGAAAAACAAAGATTTGAAAAAATATTTTTTTAGAAATGATTATTTATATTGCTTACAAAAATTAATAAATGAAAATATTTTCCACCATTCATGAAAATGTTTAAATATAAATTATTCTCGATAATAAAAATATTTTTTATTAGCTAATTATTTCAAATGATACAAATGATAATTTTTAAGAAAATGCTCTATTAATCAATAATCTAAAAAATATCAGTCTAAAAGTGTAATAAATCCTGTTCTATGAAATGATTTTTTTTTTTTTGGGGGCCTCTTAAATCTGTCACAGCTATTATTATTATTATTATTGTTTTTTATTTTCAAGCGATCCAGCAGATTACATGGGCTACCTTGAACATGCAATTAGGAGACCATCTATAAACAATCTGGATTGCATTTGATCTGATGTGATACTCAATCCACCACCCATATAATAATAATAATAATAATAATAATAATAATAATAATAATAATAATTCGACCATGAATCTTCTTATTTTAAATTATTATAGTAATAATAAAAAATGGGTAGCCTAGCCGCCAAGAAAAATGGTAGATGCTTTATAAGTTCCAAAATCTTTTGTGGCATTATACCATTGACCATGGCACGATGCATGGATCGACTGATAAGCTATTACTAAAAATAAACAGAGATATCATCCTCGAGCGGATGATTTGGAGAATTTTCTACACTATAATTGTGTTGATTCATAATATTTGTCTCACGGCATGTTCAATGTAATTTTACCCTCCTTAATTAATATATCAAAAAATTAAATTTTTACCATGTGTTATGATTCAATATGTGTTATAATTTCATATTTCAAGGCTTTATTTATTTTGTGAAAATGAATGATTTGAAAAATATTTTCTAAAGAATGATTACTTGTATCACTTGAAATAATTATTTAATAAAAAATATTTTCATTGTTTTCTATAATATATGCCTAAATATTTTCATAAACGATAAATATATTTTTCGATTGAGCATGAGGATAAATTAAGGGTTTTAGGTACTTTTCAAATAAACTCAAGTCTTGAGCTTCTTTTGGGTTTTGCAACCTAATCTGAAACTCGATCAAGCATATTAGATGCTGGGTATGATCAACTCAATCCTATATAGGACTTTCCATCATCTTTAACGTGCCAAGTTACATTAAGTTAAAACTCTTAACAGTTAACACGATTGGTAGGACATGATCGTCATGCACAAGAGACTATAGATTATGTATGATAAATACAAGCTTAAAGTGGTCGGTGATAGTCATTACTTCTTATCTATTTTAAGTTCTATATGATCAATATATAAGAAAAAAATTTAGGAAAAATTCCAACTAAGGGCCTAAAATGCACTCATTTTCTCAAATAAGAACTTGAAGTAGAAGTAGTTATATTAGTTTCAAAGAAAAACATGAAGTAATTATAATTTTGGCTTACCCGAAGTATTTTTGTCAAAACGCAATTTAAATTTATATTGAATTATAATTTTTTGGTCTGAAAATTAGATTTAAAAAAAAAAAAAAAAAACATAGGTAAGACTTCTCCCTGCCTGTGGCCACTGTCCCAATGCTAGTGGGCGACAATGTTGGCCAATGGGATTGTTGACACCTTAGTAGCCCTCATCAACCAAAGGCAAAGGCCAACACGTTCCTTGCCAGAGCCAGGAGAGGCCGGTGACCCTCTCCCAGATCTGGGAGTGGGTCACTTGTGCTCATACAACTGCCAATAGCCCTTTTCCAAATTTGGAAGATGGCATCGCCCTCTCCCACCTCTAGCAAGGCTCTCACCTCCGGTTGATGAGGGTCGTCGGCCCTTACCTAGGTGCTAGCAACCCCACCAGCCATCGCCACTACCCCACTGGTGATGGGGTGGTGGCCATAGGTGGGAGGGAGCCTTCTCTCCCATCTTCATTCCTTTAAAAAAAAAAAAATCTTTTAGTTTGTTTTTTATGGTAAAAAAAAAAATTAATTAATTAAAAGACATAATTGCCCTTATCAAATAGTGAGCTAAGACAATTTTTTGAAATTGATATGACTACTTCACACTCTTATTTAAAACAAAATTTTCTTCAAGTCCTTATTTGAGAAAATAATAGCATTTCCGGGTATTTATTTAAAATAATGTTCACTTGATACTCTTATTTGAGAAAATGATGACACTTTAGATGTTTATTTGAAATTTCTCTAAAAATTTATGACGCCTACTTCAAAGTTTGACGCTGGCAAATTTGTTGAACGACGTTACTTATCATTTTTTTATTCTATATTTGCCGGTTCAAATTAGTTGGCAAAGCAAAAGAATATTTAATTAAGGGCTTTTGGAATTTTTTTTTTTTAATTCCAAGTTTTTGCATGAGTGGTTCACATTGAATTTGTCGAAGAGTACGAGGAGTCCGGTACAAGTAAGCAAAACTTCAAATTGACTGATCTGATGGGGAAACTTGTACATTATATTGAAAAATATTACAAAAAATAATTATTAATGGTCTAATCAAATTCACATGCATTTCAAAGTGTGAAACAAGAAATTCAATTATTAAATGATTGCTTGTATTAATCTAAAAGTAACAATTCATAGATGATCGCCAAAGATACGTTGCTTTCCATGGAGTTTCTTAAAGTGATTATTGATGCACGAATGCTTAATAAAGGGGCGACAAGTCATGTCGATATTGTTTTTTATGAAACCCTACGATGTTGTGATGATTTAGTGATCAAATTATATTCGAAATCTATTACTAACTTAAAGGAAGGTGTCGTTCCGATAATTTTTTTTATTTTGTGACTCATGATCCGCCGGGCCTGATTTTCGCTTATGCTAATCACCAACTCACGGTCCGTACAGTGTACAGTGCACCTCGAACCAAGGTCATGGCCCTCCACTTAAGGGAAGTTAGCATAGGACTCCACCACCATAACCTCCCACTTAAGACGCGTTAACAGCTGTGAAGTTTCAACCCTAGGACATCTGGTAAAGTGTCCAAAGCCAAACCAACTCAGCTACCCACCGGTGAGTGTCGTTCCGATAACGTTTGCACCTTAAGAATTGCAGAATTTTTTTTTTTTTATTTTCCTCAATCAAAGCAATTACTTCGAGTTAGGTTACATGGAAATAACTCATACATAAGAGTTTTATGTTTATGAATGGATGAAAGAGGCAAATCGAATCAATTCTGATAAGCAGAAGTTGATTTGAGATATCACGTTACGTCGTGATATTCATTGATTAGTACGAATATGATCTTTTTCTATGTATGAATATTGTCATTTATTTATTGTGCCATGTCTGTCGATCTCAGCCAACCACTATAGTCGAAATTTGAGGGGCTGTCTTCATTTGAACTATCTAGAAATTCAACATCAGTTTGTCAAAGTCGACCCTAAGCTTTCCCATGTTTAGTTTACACCAGTGGAATCAATTAACTTAGTTTATATGTGGGAACTGCCTAATATATCTGGAAAAATAATTACAACAACAAAACAAATGAATGAAAAGTATCACGAACTCAAGACATTTTAGAAAATTGTCCAAAAAAATCTTAAATCTATTCGGTTCTAAACTTTTTGATACGACAAATTTAGTCCTAACTATTTTAATGATTTGTCGATGTAATCATTCTGACCAAATTGACTGAAAATGTCTAACATGAAGATTTTTGCAATTTTCTATAATTTTTTTCCTTTTATTTTATTTTCTATTTCCTTTTTCCTATTTTCCTCTGTTAGTTGCAAGGTCTCGGTGACCCTCGTCGCAGCTCTTGTTCACCCCTTGCTAGATCCGACGAGGGCAATCCTTTCCTATGGCCAATGACTAGCGGACTAAAATAGAAAAAACAAGAAAAATAAAACAAAGCAAAGAAAATAAAAAGGAAGCCTATCTTTCGTATATCTCTAACCCTCGATCTTATATTTCACTAATCTTGAATAGGCGAATCTCGAGTCGATCAGTATGGTCAATGAGGGGAAAAAGTAATTCTGAGGGCCAACATTGTTGAATTGCAAATTACGAGGGACCTATCTGAATCGGGCTTCATTTGTTCCTTAAAAATGAATAATTTAGAAAGTATTTCCTTTAAAGTGATCATTTATATAGTTTACAAAAATAAATAAATGAAAAAGTTATTCATTGTTCACAAAATTATTTAAATATAATTTCTTATCGAAAATGAAAATATTTTTTCATTACCTTAATTATTTCGAACGATACAAATAATCGTTTTTATAAAAATATTTTCTAAATCATTTATTTTTTACAAAACAAACAAAGCTTAATCTAAAAAATATTGGTCTAAAAGTGTAATAAATCCTATTTTGTGAAACGAAAATTTTTGGCCCTTTTAAATCTGTCAGATATTTTTTGAAAGGATAAAATCTTTGGGATTGAAATGAAGTGTTTGTTGAAAGGAAATAATGTCAAAATACAACCTTACCAAAATAATAATAATAATAATAATAATAATAATAATAATAATAATAATAATAATAATAATAATAATAATAATAATAATGTCAAAACACAAACAGAGAGAGAATCCGCATGGATCCAGCCGATTGCATGGGCAACCTACAACATTCAATTGGGAGACCATCCTATGCGGGACTCTCTACCATCTCTTCAATGCTAAGTTAGGTTAAATTAAAATTCTTAACATGATTGGCAGGACATGATTTTTACGTACAAGAGACCATATATTTTATGATAAGTCCAAGCTTAAAATGGTCGGTGATAATCATTACTTCTTATCTACTTTAAGTCCTACATGATCAATCAACATATAAGACAATTTTATAATGCCCACCTTCATAATGCCCACTTGAAAGTTTGATGTAGGCAAAGGTGTTGAACGACCTTACTTCGCATTTTCTAAATTTGCCAAGTCTAAGGAGTTGGCAAAGCAAAATAATATTAAATCAAGGGCTTTTGAATTTTTAATTCCAACATATATAGGAGAGTAGGACAAGTCAGGTACAAGTAAGAAAGTTCCGAATCAACTTATCTGATGGGGAAACTTTGTGTGTAATATTGAAAAATATTACGAAAAAATAAGTATTGATGATCAAGTCATTATCCACATGCATTTCAAAGCGTGGACCAAGAAATTAAATTATTAAATCATTTCTTGTATCAGTCTAATAGTAATAATTCATAGATGATCCCAAATATATATGTTACTTTCCATAGAGTTTCTAGGAATGATTATTGATGTATGAATGCTTGATTAAGGTACAATAAGTCACGACGATATCGTTTTCAAAAAACCCTACAATATCGCCATAGTTTAGTGACCAAATTATATTCAAAATCTATTATTGACTTAAAGTGAGGTTAGGTTACATGAAAGCGACACCTGATGATATTGTGGAATGGTCTTATGTTTATGAATGGATTGAAGAGTCGTATCGGATCGAGTTTGAAAAGAGGAAGTTTACCTGACATATCATGTAATGTCGTGATTATCTTTGATTAGTATGAATATGATCTTTGTCTATGTACGAATATTGTGATTAATTTATTGTACCATGCCCGCCAATCAAGGCACCAATTGAGGTAAAACTGAGAGGCTTTCCATTTGAACAATCTGGAAGCTAGCCCACGTTTAGTTTACGCCAAGTTCAATTACTTAACTTTTTAGCATATTTGTGGGACTGTCTAGTATATCTGGAAAAAACAATTATTACGACAACAAAACAAATGGAGGAAAATCCACGTACGAAAGGAAATTACCAACTCATGGTTCTCGGGAAAATTATCTAAAAAAATATTAAATCTATTTAGTTCTAAACTTTCTAAGATGACATATTTAGTCCTAAATATTTTATTAATAATTTTTCAATATAGTTATTCTGACTAAATTGGCTGAAAATCTCTAAAATAACAGTTTTTACAATTTTTTTTAAATTGAATTTTTCCCCTTATTTTCTTTCCTATTTCTTTCTTCCATATTTACCTTATATTACTTTTCGCATGACGAAAATTCCAAGTGATAAATCTATCAAAATCTTATGGTCAGTAGGTTTTCAAAATTCAAGCGAATTTTTCAAGCTAAAATAGTAAATTTTAGCATATTTCCCAATCCCAACTCATTTTCTTCATATCCATCTCCCCACTACGAGGTTGTTCAGGAGAGCATTTATGATGAATTTGATGTCAAATTCAATGTTGCAATCTTAGTTATTTGTCACTTGTGTTTTCACATCAACAATAAAATCGGATGGAAGCCATTAGAGATAAATCTATCACAAATATACCGGTTTGATATTTTTCTTTTATACGAAAGTCAGTTTGGAGGTAAATGTAGCATGGATTACTAATTTTAGGTTTTTTTAGTATTATCTAGAGAATTAAACCAACGCCAACCAATAGAAAAAATTTATGTGTCCATTTTAATTTCGACGCCACGGCTTGAGATGGATACTTTATTTCAGGAACTAAAGAAGAACTCATTTTAACAATCAATAATGTCCTCGACCAAAAGATTAAAGAAAAGAGGAAAAAGCAATAATTTGAAGGCCCAGAAAATAATAAATCAAATTAAATTTACGAAATTAGCGAGGGCAACGTGCCTCACGCGACTTTGAAAAAATCATTTAGTAGGTCTGGATAGGATCGCCGCTCTACATAATTAATTAATTTATTACTACAAAAATCCACTTTATTTAATAAAAAAATGAAAAGGCAGAGAAGTGTCGTGACTGTTCCCACACGGTGTCTCCATTCTCACCTGCCGGAGCTCCTCCAATTCAAGTGGCTTTTATGTTTTCCTAAATGTTTGTGTAATAAAAACCCTCCTGAATTTTTGTCAGGCGGTGCAAATTTGAAGGTATTAACGACTCAAAAAAGTGAAAAATTGTTCAATTGGACAGACCTATTATATATAGATGCTAACCAATTTTAAACTTTTTAATTTTTTCAATTTGATTTTAAACCTTCTCACAAAATTCATCTAGCTAATTTTTGATGAAATTCGCTAATGTGGTTAGCAACAAATGAATCAATGCATTGGCAATTCCAAGAAAAAAATTGACTGAAATAACTATATTGAAATTTCACGAAAAACTAAATTAATAAAGTTAAAAAGTTCAATCCACCCAAACATGGCCACACGCTGGTTGAGGCCTAGCCTTGGTCAGGGGTTTGACTCTTAGAGTCACCCACAACTCTCAAAATAGTTCCGTGACTTAAGCAGAAGGCCCCGGCTGGTGAGTTGCTGGGCTAGTCCTCCCGAGGTATAGTTAATATTGTACTCATGTAAAGTGAGCTAAGCCGAATCATCGGCATAAAAAAAAAAGTAGTTCAATATTGAACAAGCATTCATGCATCCATATTTAGTACTAATTGAGTAATTTTTCGAAAAAGGATTTGCGACATTGGTGTTGCTGTGGGCATAGAATGAGTGTTTTTTTTTTTTTTTTGACCCAATAAAAATATAAGTATTGCCATCGCAGTGGATTTTTGGTGTTGTGGGGCATTTAATAATTTTCTTTTTTGCATTTTTTATTTATTAACGAGTCATTTTAGTGGGGAACAAAGGCTATCCAAGTCACGAAATACGAGGTGACACTCACCCTAAATACCCTAAATAGAACGATAGCGGTTAAAGTGACGACAAAAACTTTTTACACATGCTTTAAAGATTATAATAGTGCAAAAAAATGTTGCAATCGCTGGAATGTTGTAGAAAGTTTTACATAATTAAACGGTCAATATTTTAATCTAAAGCTAAAAAGGTGGATTGACACCGATAAATTTCAGGATTAAGATAATATTAAAAAAGACGGATGTTGTAATTAGTAGCTATTAGCTAGAGGCTAATTAAATAAAGTTTCTGTTTTTAGTATGTGATCTTTCTCGATGTTTCTCCTCGTGAAAAGTTTTGTCGGATGCAATCAGTAATGCTCGACAGGCCTGATTCATACTGATCCAAACTCGAACTATCATTAGTTTGTATCGACGCGGAAAAAAGTAGTATGGACATGTTTGAGTTGTTGGGTCACTTTCATTTCTTTATTGACCAATATAAAGTTTTGAAGGATATAGACATAATTCTATACAATTACACATATATAAAATAAAAAAATTAAAAATTAAATAACCCAGCTTTTGAATCATTGGTTATATTATAGTGTGTTTATTCACTGAAAGCTTCTTTCTTGATAAAGGAAACGACAAATGATTAGTTTTCTTTTATTTGATAGTTTAGATAAATTAATTTATTTATTACCGAAAAGAGAAGTCATTTTTCTCTAGTCTAAATTTATTGTCTTCAATCAATGGAAAATGTTCACCATAGATCAATTAATTTTCCACCATCTAAGTATTAATTTCCGTAAATAGATTTTTTTCAAACAAACAAACCATTTATTTTTGTTGAAATCAATGGTACTTGACTTGAATTCTCAATCTCTCTCCCTTGCAAAGAGATACCACGAAAAGGGCCATCAGATATTCATGAATTTCTTTTACCAGTGTAAAATTAGATCACACGTTAGCAATTAGGGCCGTTATGGTAGATAGTGAAATTGGTAAAATTTTGAAAAAAAAAGAAAAGAATTTTCAAATGAAGAGAAGGTTCAAGAATATTAAATGAGAAACCTCCTTCGCGACCATTTCTCATAGTGGAACATAGGAAACAACACCAGGGTCCACCCGAAATGTTCCATTTTTACTTTAAAAAACAATAGAACAAATATTAATCATTTCTCCGATATGCATGATCCCACGATTTACTTCTGAATAAATTAATAAATAATATTTAAGAACCATAGTATTTCGTGATTCATTGCTAAATGCACTTTGATTCTCGATTAACCAAAGAGTCTAGACATACTAAATGAACTTAGGTGAAATCTATCATTTCCTCTTTTAATATACTCAATGCCACGATAAAAGTTATTGATATTTTCCATCTACTAAATCCGTTATGCTTGTTAAAAAAAAAAAAGGTCAAAAAAAGTAAAAGTATATCCAGAAATTTCTTAATTTATTATTTCCATCCTCTCGTGACCACATCATTGCACTTGGCGGGGTTAAAAGAAGTTCTCCGCAAACGATCTTATTCACCCTTGATTTGACGGAGTGAATGATTAGGACACTTCTTTTATTTTTTTTTAATAACCTAGGAAACCCTAAAAACCAACAGCCAACAGGAAGAACTTAAGGCTGACGTAAGCTAGCTACCACACTCACACTGACGATTAAGTCACCAAGTAATGCCGCTGGAATTTGAATTTGGCACATTTCGTGGAAAGCACAAAACTCAAGTCGACTACGCCATTACAGTGGGTGGTTGATTTTGATTAGGACACCTCTTAATCTCTTGTAATAACCTTAAAGTCCTATTCTCTGGTCCTTGCAAATGAGAGCTTGTTCTGATTTGATCGAGCAATGCGCGCGTGCTGCTGAGGCTTTTCCCGCTTTGAAATCGTGCTTCTCGCTTCTTCTTCTTCTTTTTCAGTTGCATGCATATCTCGTGTGGAAGTTAATTATTGGCCTTACCAAAAATGTCGGTGTGATTGAAGCGAATTGGCTTTACTAGAATTGGGTCTTTTTTAATGTTTTCACTAACCTCTTTTTCAAACGCTTGTGTGAGTGTACATCCCCCAACAACCGCAGCTCCACTTCATAAATGAAATCTCAATTGCAATCCAACTGCCAACTCTTGACCAAGATCCAACTCATTTCCCACGTTTTCGCTTTCTTCATCTACTCTCAACCGTTGGTTTGTCTGTCCACGTTCATACCCAGGTGAGATTATTTCGTCACATCCCAATTTTATTTTATTTTTTATGCCGAGGATCCGGCCTGGCTCACCTTACAGGAGTACAATATTAACTATATCTCGTGGGAGACTAGTCCAATAACCCACCAGCCGATGGCAGCTTGTAACAATCCAATTTAGCTACTCGCTTGTGTACCACCATACGGATCAGGTTGTTTTTGATGATTATAGCCACCTAACATTCGAAAATTCATTGGGTACTTGGTGACCCAACGTAGCTACTTGCTTCCGTATCATCATACGGGTCGGATCGTTTTCAATGATTATGGCCACCTAACATTCGAAAAGTCATCAGGTACCTATCGACCCAATATAACCATGTGATGTAAGGGCATTTTCGGAATTATGAAATCTCACATGCTGTCCAACTGCTAAGTATAATCTATTAAAATGGATTTGGTCAACAGATCCAAGTCAAATTCCCGCGTTTTTTTTGTCCTCTTCATCTGTTCTTGAACATTGATTTGTCCGTACATGTTCATGCATAAGTGGGATTATCTAGTCATATCCATTATTTTTAATCATCCTGAAAAAAGTTTTTCTAAGATTTTGTCGATGTCAAAATTGAACCAAACTAACGAGTAGTTGTTTTGATTGACATTATCTAGTCATATCCCTTTATCTATTCTCTTGGAAAGGTGTTATTATCGCTCATTAAAAATTTTGTCGATGTCAAGATCAAACCAAACTAATAAATAATAGTTTTGATCAACCCCATAAGTTGCTATTGAGAACTTGTAACAAATAACAACTCAATGTAACTATGCGCTTCTCTATCATTATATGACCCGAGTCATTTTCAATGGCTAAATCCAAAATTTGAAATGTTAATGGGCAAAACAAATAATGGAAAGCCAATTGTCTTTTATCAATCCATGAATGCGATGACTTAAGTTCACATCGAAAGACACGCCATTGACATAAGCCTACTCTTCTTCCTTCATTCCAACTCCTCACTCAAATTTTTAGGACAACTTTCTAGTTCGATGTCTAAGGGATCTAATTTAAGTGTAAGCGAGTGATCGAACCATATTTAGGGCTTAGTTGAATAGGATGGAGAAGGAAAAATTGAAGAAAAAATTATAAAATCTTTTAGATTTCTTTTGAGCTTTTTCTTAAATTATTCACAGATTTCCCCTCAAATTTTCATTCTTCCTTTTTCAAAATATAGAAGTTGGCATCAATGATTTCAATGGAGGATGGGCAATAAATTAGCTGGTGTCCTACTTTAAATGGTGCGGCTTAAAAAAAAAAAAAACCAAAATATCTCATCAGAGAGATGCTCCAGTACACTTATTCAGAACGGAAAATTTTCAAATAAAGATTTAAAGTTATATAATATATATATTAAAGAATTACAACGGCAGTCGCCATTCAAGAAGAAAATTCCAGAAGTGGTCCAGCCTTTTTTTCTCCCCCTCTTCTTCTCCTCTTCTTCCCCGTCCAACAAAACGACACGTTGAAAAAAGAAAAAGCCTTTCCTTCTAGTTCTTTCTCCGGGCCCCACCACTTATTAACGACGAAAACGAAGAAGAAGAAACATGATAGCCGTCCTGTCCTCCTTGATAACACCGATAACTTATTGAATCCGACGTGGGGCCCACCGCACGACCAGTCCAGTCAACATCGTGCGACGAGACGGAGCTGTGGTCACGATTGTCGCGGGGCCCGGAGGATGGGGTAACGCCTCCATCGCGACCGTCCGATGAGGACCGGGACTTGCCGGGGGTGGGGCCCGCCACGTGGCTCTGGTGCCGTGCGCGGGCCCCGCGTCTGTCCTATCTCATCGTACGATTCGAACCGATTCGTTCGTACCACCCCTCGCAGGACAAAGTGGGAACACATCCGACAAGGCACGCCGAATGGGAAAAATAAATAAATATTTCCTTTTTTTTGTCGTAGAAAAAAATAAATAGAGACTGCTTTTTTTTTTTTTTTGGGCGGGGGGGGGCATATTTGTCTAATCTAGATATTTCTTTTTTTCTTTTTCCTTTTTATATCATCAAAATAGTGAGAATGGACAACTCGGCGTCGGTGATCCTAATAGGAGAATGACTGGATGTTTCGTAACTCAATGATGGTGGTACGAGGGCCAGAGGAGTTCCATGGGGCATATTTGTCTAATCTTGACATTTCTTTTTTTATTTATTTATAATTCATAGAATTTTCATGCATCGCTTCACGGTAAAGTAAATCCTGGAAAAAGTAGAATCACCACCACCCTTACTCTCTAGGTAAATCATGGATTCCTTTCCAACAAAACAACCAACGCAGGAATTTAAACACTGAACCTCTCGTGAAAGGAATCAATGCCCAATCACTATGCCGCCATCACGGGTAGTTCTTTTTTCTTTTTCTTTTTATTTCATCAAAATAGTGAGAATGGACAACCGGCATCGATGATCCCTGCTAGGAGTTCCACACTAATGATTGGATGTTTCGTAACTCAATGACGGTGGTACGAGGGCCAGAGGAGGTTGATGGGGCAAATTTTTCATGTGAAAAACCCCCGTCAGTGTTGACCCGGAGTTAATTTGGGCCACGTGGCGTGGTCCAAAGCTAAGCTACGAACAAACAAGTGCTAAACCCCCGAATAAGGGTAATTAGCTCCCCATCTGATTCAGTTTCCATTCGATTTAATGGAATTGATGTTTTTTTGCACTACTTGATACTTTAGAAATAAAAGAATTGAGTACTTTTTTGAAAAAAGAATATATAATCAATTCGATTCGATTCTTCCTTAAATCTGAACTGAATCGTCCGGATACTATTTCATTTTTAGGAATCAATAACCAGAACAACATTCCCAAGGTCCGTTTTGCACATCCGTACCCCGAGATCGAGGAGAAATCTGAGGGTCTCTCAGAATTGTGACCAAAGAATGTCTTGAAACCCCTTGAAAGTACTTCACTACAGCGCCAATCGTCGAGGCAATTGCACGCGTTCTGACGTTGAACCCAAAAGTCGAAGGCCTCCTATTATTTCCTTTTCTTGGCACGTCTCATTTTTCAGTTGATAAAAGTAATTTTTTTGGTCAATAAAAGATGATAGCTAAAGGATTGGATAATCAGTTTGACCGACCGCCAACTTACGTGGGTGCTGAATCTGGACCGATTCTAAAAACGATTTTTTCCAAGCGGATTGAAATTGAAAGCACAGACACGCTTGCGTGGAATACTATCATCATTAACGTGCGGTTCTTAATAATACTACCAAAAGTATTATTTTTTTTTCTTTTAAGAAAGAGCTTAATCTGTACTGAGACTCGTTAGAAGAATATTCCTACCCACTTCATTTAATATCATTTTTTTTATAGAAAATCTAAATTCATAAATGACACGTAGCCATGTAAGCAACTTAAACACCCGAATTACAAGAGACACGCAGTGACTTTTCAATTAGAAGCAACTAAACCATTTGACGAGAACATCCGTCTTATGATGATCAATGTTTGACCCACGAAATAATATACTTTGCCAATCTTGATTAGGTGAATCTCGAATTGATTAGCAAAGACCGATAAAAATCGTGGACTTGCAAAGTACAAGGGACCTTTCTGAATGGATCTACAAAAATACAGGTCCGAACTTGTCATTAGTGAAAATTGAAATAAAATAATGTCAACACAAAACATAAGTAGAGAGAAGCTGCATAGATCTAGCATTGGCCTTATGTGGTACCCTATCCACCACCAAAAAAGAGAGAGAGAGAGAGAGAGAGAGGATAATTTAACCATGAATTTGTTTCCTCGTTATTACAATTAACAATGGATGGCCAACAAAAAAAATGATAGATACTTTATAGTTCTAGGATCTATGTGACATTATATCATTTGACCATGCATGATGGCTGTGGATCGATCGAAATGATGGGGTATTACATAGTTGGAGAATCTTTATATGATTGAAATAATGTAATTTTACCCTCCTTTGTTAGTCAATCAAAAAATTGTAAGTTGGAGAATCTTGATGTATCTAATATATATTACAACCTTTTTGATAGAATATTCAAATATTAAATCATACCCCCATCTAATAATTTAAACTTTTAAAATAGGTAGTAGTGACCTAGAAAAATCTCACTATGTTGAAGAACAGAAATAAGTTGTTCCATATAATTTAAGTTGATTATTTTATCTTCTTGCATTATTTTACAAGCAATTGGCAGGAGTTGCTTGATTTGTTTGAATTACTAATCAATTGTGGGATCATAAGTCACTGATATGGCGATCATGCCACGTAGGAGTTTATGACTAAATTGATAAATTTAAAAAGTTTGGGATCAAATGGACCGTTGTATAATTAATTTCAAACTATTTGGTGAATTCAAACTATTTAGTCAATTTTCCCGTAATCAATTTACAAGGATTTTATAATGCCTACTTGTGAGCTTGGTGAAGGCAAACGTGTTGGAACGCCTTTATACACCATTTTCCATATTTGCCAGTTGGCAGCAACACGCAAGGGAAAAAAGATACATTTGTTTGATCAAGTGGTTGCGCATTTACAAGCAAGCAGCTCCGAATGAACTGCTCTGATGGCGAAACTTGTAAAGTTATGTTTGAACTAACACAAAAAATATATTATATTATTGATGACCGAGTCGTCACCACGAAATTACTAATGAATCATTTATTTTATTCCTGATCCCCAATTTGGAAACAAAGTTCTCCATATTAGGCTTCAACGTTGAACGCGGTGCATACTCATTTTGCGTTCTCGTGTTCTAGAAGTCTACATTAACAATAGCACAATTACATACATGTTACTGTTGCCATTGTAACTAGGGGTGTCAGTAACCGAACCGAACCGAAAACCGAACTGAACCGAACCGAACCGAAAAATTCGGTTTTTTCGGTTTGGTTTTTATTAAAAACCGAAATTTTTTTGTTTGGTCCGGTTTTTATCGGTTAACCAAACCGAACTGAACCAACACATAAAAGTGGAGAAATCTGAGTTTAACAGAAAAAAAAAAAACGAAAACTGAAAAATCGAAAAACCGAACCGAACCGAAATTTCAGTTCGGTTCGTATTCGGTTCGGTTCGGTTTTGGTTCGGTTCGGAAGATTTTTTTAACGGTTCGGTTCGGTTGGGTTTCCGAACCGAACCGTTTACACCCCTAATTGTAACGACCCGAACACTGAGTCCTCACATAAATTAGCTCAGAACTTCTCCCTAAGCGATGTGGGACGGGAGACATGTCCTTGGCCTCACCCGCGTACTGCCAAGGCGATCTCAGTCTATCCCTCCATACTGCCTCGGGTCTAGGTTGTCACATTCTCCCCCCCTTAAGGCACAGGGGGAGCCCACACGCAACATGGGCTTCACTGTATAATATTGTCCGCTTTAAACACTGAGTCTTCACAGCTTTAAAACGCGTTATACATATTAAAGGAACCAAAGCCTTTATAAATTAGCCCAAGACTCCCCCCAAACGATGTGAGACGGGAGACATGTCCTTGGCCTCACCCGCGTACTGTCAAGGATTTCAGTCCATCCCTCCATACTGTCCTGGGTCTAGGTCGTCAGAGCCATACTTGCCAACCTCTTGCTCTTTCTTTATTGAACAACCATCGTTGGTACCTTCATTTGGTTTTTTCGTTTCTTCTGTATAAATCGTCATCAAAATTAATAATGATAAATCCATCTTTTTCAGCAACCTCGATACCCCTGCTACCGGACATGGAATTGTTGACTTCTTCGCATCCCTCGCCTGGTGCAAAATGGGATTCGTGTTTAAGGAAAAAAAACCCACTAAATAAGATATGATGACTATGTTAACTTCTTTTGTAATTTGCATAGTAAATATTTTTGAAGTCGAACATCTCCTTATTATACATATTTAACAAATGCCTTACAGTTTATTTTATTTTATTTTATTTTATTTTATGTATGCATGGGTCGCTAATCGTTTCATGACTTTTTCCCTTCTATTTTTCTTTAATACTTTTTTTTAACATGAGTTCCGATATCATAACTTTTGCAATTGATAATTAGATATTATATATATTTTTTCCCAATTGAGTCCCTCTATCGCAAATTCCAGCAAATCAAAGCTCAAGTGTAGATCGGTGCCCAACTAATTAATGCTACCGTGAATTGTGTATTGCATTAATTTTTGTATGGTTCAATTTGTGCATATTGATATTTCCAAAGCACACTTTCTGTTAATATTGATTGGCACATCAAAACCACTGAGAGTTGTCTTAGTGACCGTCCTTCTCACGAGTGGTGGGAATGTTTAATTTCAAGTATGGGGTTCCATTTTTATGTTTTGTAAAGAAGTAGGGTAAAAGTGTGAAAGAGAGTTGAGAGTTAAGAGTAAGAACCAATGAAAAAAAAGGTGCATCAAACTTCAATTTTTTCCTGCTGAAAATCTGAAGGACATGATTGGAAAATTCTAAAAGTTAGAGGACTTGATGTCACGAATTATAGATTTGAGAGCCACTTTGGAAAAGTACAAATTCAGATATCAAATTACATATACATACAAATATATGTCTTTGAAAAGGATAGCGCTAATCAATCAAACAAAATCAAAGGGGTGGGTAATGGACCGTGCACTCGTTCTAATTTTTTTTTTTCAATATATTAATAAAAAGGGTGAGAAGTAATCATCAATGACGAGCCTCAGGCGTCATCATATGAATTGATCACTAGAGATAGAACACTTCGTTTAAATCATGACCCCGCCTCGAAAATGTCCCATGGGAGCAAAGCCAGAGTTATATTCTATGCCCCTGACGCGGTTGAACTATGTCACAGGCAAATAAATGCATTTTAAGTAAATAGAAGTATTTTTTATCAAAGAAAATGACATTCTATCTTACGAATTGGATAATCAATTAGACAGACTGCCCGCTTACGTGGACAAGCCGTTGGACACGTGTACGGATCTTACCGCACGACTTTTTCCAAGTGGATTGAAGTGAAGCATTATTTGGATCATGTTGATCTATTGCGCTTGCGTGGAATACAATCATCATTTACGTGTGGTGCTTAGTAATTACCAAAAAGGATTATTTTTCTTGCAAAGAAAAGGCTTATTACATGTTAAGGGTGCATTTGTTTTAGAAAAAATTAATAATTCGAAAAATATTTTGCTAAAAATAATTACTTATATTGTTTACATTAATGAATAATGAAAAAAAATTCATTATCCATGAAAATTTTAAGATGTAAAGTGTTGTCAATGATGGAACAAGTACTATACGCTATTATTTTCAATAAAATATTTTTCAAATCAAATTATCTTTCGTGAAATAGACAAGGATGACTTATTAAAAGAGACTATTGATGTGCAAGCGGCACGCGAATGACTTTTTTGCCTCTTTAGATAAAATCTTATATTTCACTCATATTGAATAGGTGAATCTCAAGTTGGTCAGCAAGTTTGATGAAGGGGAACAAGTAATTATGAGGGTTGACATTGTGGAATTGCAAATTACGAGGCCCGTTATTGACTTAATGCTTTGTTTATTTCATGAAAAATAAATAAATTTTAAAAATTTATTTAAAAATGATAATTTATATTACTTACAAAAATGAACAAACGGGTTATTTTATTTTATTTTATTGTCCATGAAAATGCTTAGATATATATTTCTTTCAATAATGAAAACATTTTTCATTGGCTAATTTTTTCAAACGATATAAATGATAATTTTTAGGAATTTTTTTCTAGATTATTAATCTAAAAAAAAATATCGGTCTAAAAGTGTAATAAATCCTATTTTGTGAAATGATATTTTTGGGCCTCTTAAATCCGTCATATTTATTATAAATTTTATTTTTAAATCGGTGTTATTGAAATGAAGTGTTTGTTGCAAGAATAATAATCTGATGTGATACTAAATCCACCACCCAAAAAAAAAAAAAGAAGATAATTTAATCATGAATCTTCTCACTTTAGATTATTATAACGATAATCAACCATGGGTAGCCGCCAAGAAAAATGATAAATATTATGTAAGTTCCAGAATCTTTTGTCGCATGATATCATTGACCATGGCATGATGCGTGTTACTAGAGATAAACGGGGATATCGTCCACGAGCTGACGATTTGGAGAAGATTCTACGCTTTAATTGTGCTGATTCTTTATTATTGATCGATGGCCCTATTCTAATTTCAGAGATAAACCGAACAATCGACAATGTAGGATTTTTTTTTTTTTGTGCTGGTAATTCAATTTCCAAAAAAAAAAAAAAAACTTTACCAACCCCAGTTATCATCTACCTTAAGTGACATACTGCCGAATGAGAAATTATTTAATATTGATCTCACGACTTGCTTAATGTAGTTTTACCCTCCTTAATCAATAAATCAGAAAATTAAAGTTGTACCAATTCAACATAAATATTATATTTCAACATTTCAAGCAGCAGAAAGAAGTTGTTTCCCATAAATTTAAGCTGTTTTTTTTTTTTTTTTTTTGTTTTATAAGCAACTGACTAATGGTTTTTCCATTAATTCAAATTCAAGTATAATATTGAATATTTTCATACAATTCATTAACTAAATTGAACATGTACCAAAAGATAAAGGATCACATTGACTAAATTTGAAGTTCATAGACTATTTATGTTATTATTTCTAAATTAAAACTCTTAACATGATTGACAAAACATGATCATCACGTACGAGGCTAGAGCTTATATGAAAAATACAAGCTTAAAGTGGTTGGTGATATTCATTACTTCTTAGCTACTTTTTGTCCTGCGTGATCGATATATAAGAATTTTATAACGCCCTCTTGGAAGTTTGATGCAAGCCAAGGTGTTGAATGACCTCACTTAGCATTTTCTATATTTGCCAGGTCAAATTAGTTGGCAAACCAAAATAATTAAAAATTAAGGGCTTTTGTATTTTTGTAATACATGAGTGGTTCACATTGAATAATTGAAGCATACGAAAAATCGAGTCAACTGATCTGATGGAGGAAACTTGTACGTATATATTGAAAAATACCCAAAAAATAATTATTGATGATCGAGTCATTATGCACAAGCATTTCGAAGTGTGAACCAAGAAATTCAATCATCACATGATTTCTTGTATTACTCTATAAGCAATAATTCATAGATGATCACCACAGATAAGTTGCCTTTTCATGGAGTTCCTAAGAGTGATTATTGGTGTGCGGATTCTTAATCAAGGAGCTATAAGTCATACTGATATTGTTTTTGGGAAACCCTACAATATCAAAGATGATTCAGCGACTAAATAATATTCAAAATCTATTACTAAACTAAAATGAGCCATCGCTTGAATGATTTATCCCCATAAATTGTGATGTCATGATTATTATTAATTAGTATGAACATGATCTTATATACGTACGGATTGGACCTAGCTCAATAAATAGTTGGTCCCTCGTGGGAAATACAATGACGCGATTGTGACTAGACATCTAGCTGTACAACTTTAACTATACAATAATCCACGTGACTGTGGAGAGACAAAATTGCTGCCCTAGCCCTACCATATTTCTTTGTATTTAATTCTTTGCGTCGTGTCCACATGGGCATGTGAGAAGCTATGGGGAAAAATATTAAGGATTGTCATTGCCAAAAATAAATCCTAAATCGGTATATCGATATGATATTTTTTATGAACTAATTTTCGTATTACAAAAAATCTTCACTTTATACTTTAATGTGACAAATCTACCAAACTCTTAGGATAAACTCAGGAATTTTAGCATATTTTTCAAAATGTGAGGAAACTTTTTGATAAAAATAGTGGGTTTGCCGATCTAAATTTATTTTATCTAGATCTAGCTCCTTAGGAAGACATTGTTGGAGAAACCCAATCATGCTAAGTTCACACATTAGATTCATGTTGCAAACCGATCATTCAAGTTATTTACCATATGTGTTTTCACACTAGTATTTTAACGGGGATATTAGACCGAAGTTATCGACACAAAATAGTGCCTAAGTTCCTAATTGACCACTATGACTCGGAGAGGGCGAGCAAAATGCCACAAATGTAAAATTCGATTAGCGTTGGGTGCTTTTACTCGGGAAATATAGGCAATCAACAAGACGACTAAAAAGTTTTGGAAACAGTAAAAACAAAAGGAAATTATTGATTCTTTATACATGAGTGTTGATGAATGGAGCTCGGTTTCATCAACAGGAAGGCCGTGGCTAAAACAAATCACCACGAGCTAGATACCAAGTAGTCGTCCAAGTAATGGCACCTAGTAGTTTCGGACACAGTTTGCTGGGGCGGTGTGGCTATAGAGAAATTGGTCTTAAGCAAGACCTTAAAAGGCTTTGACCACCGGGAAACAGTCCGGGTAAAGGCGGGTTCAGGCCTCGAAAAATATTCTGACCCCATTGCTTCACCCGTTCACAACCCCCTCACGGGGGTAGGAGAAGCAGCCTTCATTCCCGCAACGCCTTTCCCCTGAAAGACGGGGATGGGGTACAGGAAAATGACAGGTCCGGGGGAAAACTCCCGGGTGGACGTCCAAGTAATGGCACCAATAGTTTCGGACACAGTTTGCTGGGGCGGTATGCCTGTAGAGAAAAGGACCGACACGATCATATGATGCAATGGAGCCGAAGGTCTCGGAGGCTACCGACCACTGAAGCCGGGAAAAATGGACCGCGTGACCGGGTCAAACGTTGGGAAAGTGGAGCCCCAAGTCACAAAAGTATCGGTCATCCCTAGATGTGAAAAGTGGACGAGTGTGACTTTCGAGTAGTGGGATTTATTTAGGAATTGCATGTAGGTACACGCTGTTGAATCCCAGGAATGACGTGGGGTATGTTTGCTTTCTTTTAGAGGATTCTAGTTCCACTAGAGATATTGCCAGCGAAGCAATGAATATAAATTATTTGATTTTACCTGGCTACCTTTAATCTCCCCGTCAAATCATATTTCTAATCTAAGAATCAATAAGTGACCCTACTCACTCTTTATCGATTTTCGTATCTATTCATATTGTCATTAATTTTTCAACGAAATACAAATAAGTAGAGGATAAAAATGGGCCATTTCAAACTTTAGGAAGTGGAGCCCCAAGTCACAAAAGTATTGCTAGATGTGAAAAGTGGAGAAGTGAGGCTTTTGAGTAGTGGATTTGTTTAAAAACTGCATATAAAATACATTCTTTTGAATTTCAGGAACCACGTGGGATACGTTTGCTTTCTTTTATGGGACTCGAATTCGACTAAAGATATTGCCAACGAAGCAATGAATATAAATTATTTAATTTTATCTTGGTACCTTTAATCTCCTCATCAAATGATCTTATCTAAGAATCGATAAGAGACCCTACACACTCTTTATCGATGTTCATATCCATTTATATTTCAAAGGGTTTTTTGTCATTAACTTTCAACGAAATGTAAGTGAATAGAAAGTAAATTTACCATTAATGTATCGGTTTAAGAATTCTTATAACAAGAAAATTAATTTAGAACAAACGTGATATTGTGTACTGTCGTCATTTCTTGTTTGAATTTCTGTGCACTTTGAAATAATATATTAAATTAAATTACAATGTGAAGGACCAGAAGAATTTAAATTAAATATGGATCTGAGCAAGTCCTTAAACGCCTCCCCTCTCAAATGGATTTCTCTCAGGGTCTCCACTTGAGGACGGGGTCGAAAGACCCCTATCCTTGGGTAGGGAAAGAGAGGTACATCCCCATTGCCTGTCCCGGCCACAAAGGCGGTCTAACCAACCGGCCTTCGGGGGGGCACCCGGTGAGGATCGGGTTGGAGGCCACCGGCCAGTCCCTCCGCTTCGGCGAGAAACTAGGACCGGCAGGATCAACCTGTCTAATGAGTCCAGGCCAGGAGTCCAGATCTACCAATCTGGAGTCCCTGGGTAAGCGAAGGCAACGTGCTGCACGTGCCTTTGAAGAGGACCGCGTAGTTCAGGAGTTCGGTGTGGATAAGACCGCCACTCCACATGTATATTTATTAATTTTTTAATACAAGAAATGAATTATTTTATTTTTGGAAAAATAAAGAATAAAGTGATAAAGGAGAGAGCCTAATGACCACGGTCTAATTTTAATGATTACACGTCCGTCCCTACAACTCCTCTCGCCTGTTCATACGTTGTCGTCTTTCTCGCCTGCTGTAGCTCCCAGTTCAAATGGCTTTTATACACACAGTAATATAAAGGTTTTGACAGCACAAAAAAATTGGAGAGATTGTCACAAACCATATTTATATTAATGCAAGTTCAATCATAAACTTTTCAATTTTATTATGGTTATAAACTTTTGCAAAAAATTCCGACCTACTTTTACTAGTCAATTTTTACCGAAAATTACTAATTAAATGATGTGCCACATAGGATTATCAATGATGACTAGATTGTTGTGTTAATAATTTCTAGCAAAAATTAACCCAAAGAATTGTTACAAAGTACTTGGTGACACGTATCCCACATGGAACAATAATTGTCAAAAGAGATGTCAATCGTCGTGACCACAAAAAAACCGGTTACACATGCTTTAAAGATTACACTAGTGCAAAAAAGGGATGTGATCACCATGATGTTTTAGAAGTTTCACATAATTAAATGGTGTCAATTATTTCAATTGTAAAGCAAAAAAGATGGATTTACATCAATAAATTTCGGAATTTAGATTAAAAAAAAATACGTTGTAATTAGTAGCTGGAGGCTTCTTAAGCAAATTTCTTTTCTAATGTTTGAACTATTGGTTCACTTTCATTTCTTTATTGACCAATATAAAGGATTGAATGATGTAGACATAATTACGGACATCCACATTTATAAATTTAATAACTAAAAAATACATACTTTTGAGCTGTCATTTTTCACTCTTTTGTCTTTCCTGAAATCATTGGTACGTAACTGAAATTCTTGATCTCTCTCCCTTCCAAAGAACGGAGAGATGCTTCACAAAGAAAGGACTATAGAATATTCGTGACTGTTATTTATTGCTATAAAAAATTAAATTGTACATATATACATGAATAATTACTGCCGCTAAGTAATACTTTAGGGTAGAAGGTGAAATTGCTAACATTTTGGAAAAAACTTATTAAATAAGAAACTTCCTTTCCCACCATTTCGTATAGAATGCATTAATTTCATCACGTCATATTTTTGAGCAAGTCCTATCTCCACTTGCATTAAAAAGATGAATCGTCTCGTGCCCACTGCCCACGAGCTAATCTCACCAATTCTCTTGGACTCATTCTCGATTTATCGTTTGAAAAAAAAAGAAAAGAAAAAGCCTTCTCAATTCATCATTTATTTATTTATTTTGAACAGAATTCATCACTTATTAAAAACTTGACAAAAAATGACATTTTTTTTATTGATTTGAAAAATGCTGAAAGAAAGGCTCTGCCGCTCTGACATTATTATATATTTTTGTAATTTCTCTCATTTAAAAAAAAACATATATTCTGGGCGTGATGACAGAGATTTTTGCTGTATTAAAAGACAAGCGTGATGCCTCTCTTTCCTCTGTCTCCGCCTTTATATAAACCCTCCCCTCCTCCTTCCTCCTCCACTCATTTCATATAGTTCTCTCCACTTATCAAGCTCGCCAACACTGACCATCATTCCCACATAGAGAGAGAGAGAGAGAGAGAGAGAGAGAGAGAGAGATGGGGAAAGAGATAGTGAGCGCAGAGGAGGAGATGCAGAGATGGCTGATGGAATCCTCGTCGTCGTCCTCGTCGTCTTCGTCGGTGCATGAGCAGCCGAAGCTGCCGCTGCTGTCGCTGAACCACGTCTCGTTCGTGTGCAAGTCGGTGGCGGAGACCGTGCGGTTCTACGAGCGCGTCCTCGGCTTCGTCCTCATCAAGCGCCCCTCCTCCTTCAACTTCGAGGGCGCCTGGTAAGTCCCGCCCGTGCCCCCCTCCTCTTTAGCTTTCCCTCGTCAGCACCGCTTCCCGATCCATGCTTTGAAAAATCGTACCACGTTGGTCCCCGTCTTAGACGTGGCCTTTTCCTTCTTTTCACGTGTTTCGGTCGGTCCGGTCCGGTCCGGTCCGACTGGAAATGTAAGTGTGGTTCGAGCATGTAGATCTCTCGGCTCGTCCCTTGCTTACTTGGAGATGTTTGGTGGGAGTCGAAAGAGCCGATCTACATGAATCCTTCATATGCCATTTCACTCGAATCGACAGCAAGCTTTTGAAACGAGCCTCTCAACTTGTAGTGAGAAACGTGTTTTCTCTAAATTGCAGTCTTTATTTGCGACCAAAAACTTTTTATGATGACATCTTTGAAACCAAGTTGTGGGTTTTTTTTTTCTGCCTTTTATAGTTTTGAGAGCTTTTGAAGAAATTTACTCCCATGTAGTCTCCATCATCAAACCCCTTTGGACCTACAAAGAGAAGTCTTTTTGAAATTACAAAGCATTTTAGCCCCAACTTTGCTTGATTTGTGCTTAGAACAGCTTGTTTTTTGCCCTTTCATATTGTAGCAGCCTTTCTAAAGTGACTTTTGTTTAGTTGGAAAAGAAGCAGACAAAGGAGTTAACATGTGGTGATAGGGGTTTCCCTTTAGGGGTGCGATTGTCATAATTATTTATTTATTTATTTATTTATTTATTTATTTATTATTTTCCTCTTTTTAATTTAGCAGATGGCCCCAGGTGCGCTGGCGAAACAATCATTACATATATTTACTATTTTCTAAAGTAATTTTTTGGGGATAATCAAATGCTTAACAAGTGCGAAGCTCATGACGGCTCAGAGTATGCAAGTTTTTCGTAATAAAATACTCAACGAGCACACCCAAAAAAAAAAAAACTTAACAAAACCCTGCATTTAAAGCAGGTGGGTCGATTATCCAAGATTTGGGATAACCAGATCTTGTCTACTTCCCACCAACTCTTTTGTCTTGGCAGTCTTGCCTTGATTGGTTGAATAAGAAATTGTCTCTAATCCATCACCTGATAGCTTCTTTGAGGCAGTTCTGTTTAGGTAGATGTCTACTTCTTTTGGAACCTACATGTATAGTCGTAGTCTCTGTGAATATTGATTTTTTTCTTCTGTCGAAATTGTCGAATTCAAAGAAGATGTTTGATACACTAGTCGATGGCGCGGACCGGATCTGATAACCGAATTGGCCTTCTCGTTTTCAGGCTGTTCAACTATGGAATTGGCATCCATTTGCTTGAGGTGGAGGATGTCCCTGCAAAGAAAGGGGCTATAAATCCCAAGGACAACCACATCTCCTTCCAGTGCTCCGACATGAAGCTCGTGATGAAGAAGCTCGAAGCGATGAACATCGAGTACGTGACCGCGGTCGTCGAAGAAGGCGGCATCCAGGTCGATCAGCTGTTCTTCCACGACCCGAATGGTTACATGATCGAGATCTGCAACTGCGACAACTTGCCGGTTCTTCCCCTGGCCTCTTGCCCTCTCAAACTCCCCAAAACCAACAAGGATCCGTCGCCATCCACATTGTATAGCAAGTTTGATAATCGGAGTTTGGACCTACAATGCGCCATGGAAGTCGCGAATCAGATGATGGACAACTTGGTGAAGAACATGTTTGACATCTCGATATGAGCTGAATCTAGGATTCGACGTCGAAGCGAATTTTGCCGAGAAATTCGAAGGATCCCTTTTGTGTATAGAATTTGCCAAGTCTCTCTCTCGATGCAGGTAGCAAAATGAGTGTAAAGATTTGAAGAATAAGGAGATGTTCCACCGTCTGAAAAAGTACAAGCAAATTCTTTCTTTGTTTCAATGAAGTAGTGTCTGTCATGTATCCCCCTCCTTGGCTCAGCTGTAAAGGCTTTTGCACCCTAGGGTTGTTGATTCCATTGTTGTAGCTTCAAAATATAATTGAAATTCATCTATTGTTGTATTGTGATAACTTCTGTCTGAGCTCATAAAAATTAGCGCTCCTTTGGGGGTAAGTTTTGGTGCCCCTAATTGCAAAACTAAATAAAACGACCGACCTATCCAAAGCTATAATCAGCAAAAATGACCTAGCTATCAAAACTTTGAGTTCACAGATGGGTCAAAAGATCTTGAATAGCAGAGATGCATCATTACACGGAAATGGAAGGACAGAGACCAGGAACTCTAGGAATAGGTTACAGACCGGGTCTTTCAAAGTTGTTGCCCAGGCCTAAAGCCAATTGCAAGCTAGTGGGCAATTCAACTCAACAAGACATCTCGAGAAAGGGTCATGGAGAGTGGGGCGGCGGCCCCTGCGTTGAGCTGAGCTCATCTCTCTCTTTCCGATCGCTGCCGACGAAGAAGAAGACCTCTCTCTCTCTCTCTCTCTCTCTCTCTCTCTCTCTCTCAGTATGAGATTCAGTTTGGTTTTGAAGTTGAGTACGTTGAGAAGCTCTTCAAACGCCGGACGATCAAAGCATCCGTTTTTTACTATTTACGATTTTTAGAAAAAATGTCTATTAAAATAATCGCTCAAATAATAATATGTTGAAATATAATACGAGTAAACGATAGGATTTTGCGATTTACGTTAATGCGAAATTGCCAGATAAATAAACGAGAAAAATAAGAATACCATAAATTTATGTAATTTGGTCCAAGTATTGATAATTACATTTACGGGAGAGCCAGTAGCAAATAATCCATTATAATGGGAGAATCATAATTTATAATTGTTTACACGCTCAAGTATTTCCTATATCTAGATTTAACTCTAAACCCAAAATGTATATTTTTTTTTTATGACCCAGGAAAACTTGGGAAATCCGTAATCCGATAATTGGCGGACAAATCCTAGGGGCTCACGGAGCAACCCACCATCTCCGTGAAGCGGGTAAGTGCTAAGGATTCAAACTTCTCCCCAAATCTAAAATGTTTATAAATAAACAACTCATTTGGACATAAACTTACGACTACATTCAAGTTGTAAGCCAAAAAGAAAAAGATCTCGTGTCTTTTCATTTCTTCCGTGCAGCTCCTCTCTTAGCGGACTTACAGCTTCTCGCAGCTTCTTCTTCATAGGGCTTCGGCGGCTTCGTAGGGTTCCGTTTTCCCTTTTATATGCGTGTGCCCAAGAGTCAAAGACTTCGACTTTTGGGCCCACAATCTTTCTGATTCACGTGCATAGGTTTCATGCCAAAGGGTTTCGGTAGTGCAAGAAAAGAAACAGAATGGCCCTTAACGAGACCTTAAAAGGCTATAACCATCAGGAAAGTCTGGGTAGAGGCCAGGATCCGGGCCTTGAAAAATATACCGGCCTGCTTGGTTACCCTCGCACACAACCCCTTTATGGGGTTGAGGGGCCACCTCGGAGGCCGCAATGCCGATCCTGGGTAACCATTCCCGGCAAGGTACAGCCTATGAAGAGGCCCAGTCCGGGGAAACTCGGCTGGGGTGTGCGCACAACCTGGGCTCATTTTTGGCTTCTTTGCTTGGAGTATGTGTGTGCGTTTGACTTTGGGCCCTACATAATTATCCTTATTCGGCCTCCTCTGCAACGAAAAGAAAACTTTGTTGCTCTTATTTTATTTTATTTTATTTTATTTCCTCTTTTATAAATCTTCAAGAATTTAGTGAATTGCGTTTTTGCAAACACTCAAACTCGAGAAATAATTTAAAATAATCAATAAGAATAATTTTATTGTCGACGGTAATATACATTTGAATGTTTTCGTGAAAAAATAAAAATATATACTCTCTAAATTGTCCATTTTCTGTCAAACAAACGCATCATAAGTTGGTATGATATGATGACATAAATTTTAAATGCATAGATTTTACGATAGAGGTAGCCAAAAGTATTTTTCTATGACATGATTTTGATAGGGTTGATTACCACATGTGAATACGAATTGTCCGGTTGCATAGGCCTCAAAGCAATGATCTTGCTTAATGAATTTAAAGAGAAAATAGAAATGTGATGCGATTCTGCAGTCTTAAATTATATGTGAATAAGAGTAAGAACGGTTTAATCATTTGGCTTATCAAAATAGGGCATTTTTGGTAACATTTATATTTTTGAGAATAATTTATGTTTAAAAATAGTTTTTTCCATTTCTATTCTTGAAAACAAAAAAAAAAAAAAAAAGAGAATTTTTTTCACTTATTATTTTTTCTCCAAATTTATTCTTTGATCACTCTTCTATTCCCAAAAAAAAAAAAATTAATGTTAGCAAACGGATTTTTTTAATTCTTTTTCAATTCTTAGGAACAAAAAAAAAAAACAGGATAAAAAATAAAATAAAATGATTACCAAATAGACCTTAAGCACCATCAACCATGACCAATGCAGATTAATTTGATTTACAACCACAATCACCCTAGCCGACGCAAACAACCGGGATTTTATAGGCCAGCGCACCACATCATTTGCCGCCTCTTTCCGGCATCCATTTGTCCCTGACGAATGCAGCAAGGAGAAAGAACCACTTCTTGACAGATCAAGAATCACAAAGGCATAAACATAAGGAGAGACCACCAATTTTAAGCCTCAAGTTCACAGAAAGTGGAGTGAATTACACTGTGATGTTTCTCCATTGAAGCGTGACAAATTACGATATACTGGGGCCAGAAAAAAGAATGCACATGTAGAACAAGATCTAACCATCTCAGCTGTATGAATAGGCAAATCAATTCCTTTACAGCAGTTTTTCAACAGGTACTTGCCGTGCTATCGGGATTATGGTAATTATTAATTACACAGAAACACAACATGCGCTAGTAGAAGAAGGAACTGAACAGATCGCCACCTTCGAAGCAGCACCGTTCTCACTGTCAAGGTTAAGAATCTTTGCTGGAGCAAGTTGTTCTACTGAAATACTATAATGTACAAAGATGTCTTGTCATCAGGCCTTCCCAACGCAGCCAGCGCATCTCAACTTTCTTCAATACTGGAAGCCTAAAACATTGCCCTCCTGATAACCTTCCCAAAATTAACCATTTCGGATGAACTTAGCAAGTTCGTCCGCATGGAACATGGAACGGATCCAAAAATGAGAAGATAGGAGAAGCATTCATTTATACACTGGAGGAGAAGGGACAGGGAACAAGGGCCATTTACACAACTCGGGCCCGAGCTCCACCACAGATGGGACATCCGCGAACCCGCCGGCTGATCCAATAGGTCTCCCGCTCATTTTGATTAGGTGGACTAGCGGAGCCCGGCGAAGCAAAAGCACAAGTCTGCCTGAAGTATCTCATGCATTTATACCACGTTTCATCCAGACCAGCTTTCCACATGGCTGTGATGACGTCCCTTCGAGATCCCATTATACCAAGATATGCACCCAAGCCCCCCGAGGTATTCAATCCAAAAGCAGCATCTCTCTCTGACATCCTTCGCTTCCTCGGCCATAAACTGAGGACCCCAGGATAAGCATCAAAAGCTGCCAAAGAGTTTGAGTTCAAACTTCCATTGCTCGATTTTGGGTTATTCTCAACTGGACCTGCATCATCTGGATCAGACCAAGGACCGCCATACATATTGCGCCTGTGCCACTCCTCAGCGGGCGGATGAAGTTCCAATTCACGAAGCAACAAACCAGCTGCATCTGCACCTCTAGGCCGGGGCATACTCTAGATAGCCCGCAAGATAGAAAAAGGCACAAATACATGATTTGCCAACACTAAACAGGAACTTCAGCGCTTACAACAAGCATGCGGCACGTAAAATGCAATCCTAAGTCTGATCCCTTTCAACCCAGTCTAGTGGCCCATCAATTAAGTAGAACCAAAATCCAAATCACATAATCAGTTCGAGCATGTAAGCACCTGCATCTTTACCCATACAACAAACAAATAGCCACCAGCAAATTTGTCAAACATTCTAACTGGATACTAGGACAATTTATGTGAGGTGAGAAAAATACATAGTAAAAAGATGATACAGTAGTTGAGTAAATCCGGTAATACCTGCATATATGGACCAGCGATGCTTCCACAATTTCAGGCAATACGGTATAATTCCCATCTATGTAAAGCAATCAAACTTGAACGTTGCCAATCCCAACCTGAGAAACCGGCAAAGGATGTGGCAGAGGAGCGTTCGGAGACACAGATCTCTAAGGATGAGAAAAAGGACCCTCACCTACACGACAAAGATGTCTTAAGTCTTCTACACAATATCCTTTTCTATTGCTGGGGTACAGAAAAAACATTGCTTTGTGAAAGTGCTAGTATAAACACCTAGAGGGGGGTAAATAGGCGTGCGTAAAGAAAATTTTTCGTAAATGTAGTCAAATATTTTGCTTTTAAAACTGAGTTTGATAAACAATAGACTTTGAAAGAATTCAAACTTTAGCAACTAATTCAAAATATTGAAAGATATCACAATGGATAAAGTAAAGGAGTTCAGGGAAGAGAAAAAGAACACAAAATTTATAGTGGTTCAGCTTAGATTAAGCTTACGTCCACTCTCCCATACTGATAGCCTTCTGGTTGGTTTCCACTATGAATCAAAAGAGAATTACGGCCTTATGATCTTGACTTCTTAGTGAAGAGATTCTACTGCTCTCACAAAGTCACACTTTTGAGTTTCTCTTTTTCGAGTACAAGTTTGAGTAATATATAAGGAAGACCAAGTGATTCGGAAGCTTCAGACTTTAGAATTCTTCTTTCACGCTCTCTATCGGATGACTTGATGTACCTCCTTAAATACTCCTCTATGTTTTTTCGACCGTTGGCATTTTCCAGAGGAATTCTTCCAATTAACCCGTTGGACAAAATCAATCAAGGAGATTTCGAGCCGTTTGAAGATTGAGATGAAAGCCCGATGATTCCGGTTGCCCATATAATCAAAATCTTGGTTTCCATAAGTAGATTCTTTCCAAATAAAGTTGTCTTCCTAAAATAACTTTTCCATTGCATGATTGAGATCAATAAAGATAATCAAAATGGTAAGTGATATTTCCAACTAGAAAGCCATATATATCCTATTCGAACTGAAGCCTTGAAGGAAGAAACATAATACTGAGTTTGATTATATATTCGTTCTTCACTTGTATTCAGTTTGGCTCGTTGTCAGAGTGGGGCAAACTTCTGATGAGAGATAGACTTTACACAGACGTCTCATATTTCTCATAATAGAACTTAGAAAAGTTTTGTTAGCTTCAAAACCTAATAAGAGTTTTCTCCAACACCTTGAAAATATATAAGGAGAATCTTGGCTATTCTTATAAATTCATCACTGAAAGATAGAACAACAAAACTGATAGCTACCAAAAGATGATTTGCACTTAAATAACATAAGTCAAAAGCTCAAAGCAGGAAATTATTGGAAGTTAAGATCGAAAACTAAGCCTAATTGCTACCTCTTCATATGTGTATCCTTGGCCAACATCACCTAACCCCAATCTTGACCTTCCAGTAGGACCTTCTTCTGCTGCCTTTGATCCAGTCGCCGTCTGACCAACTTGAGCTCCCTGACCTTCATCTGATCTGGTGATAGATGATGCTGGCTTTGTGGAAATAGAATTCATTTCTTCGACCTTGCCAAGGCCACCAGGTTGTGGTTTTTGCCCATTTGAGTCACTAATTCTCTGAGCAGTACTTGCAAAGCAAGGTAACTAGCTTCGCTGGAAGAAATAACAAAAGAGAAGAAGTTGGCACAATCTGTGGAGGAAATGGCAATCACTAATTAGTCTAACAGCTGGTGTTCCAGGAAACGTTCATGTGTTGATACTAATTTACATGAAGGATGATGGACCATTCATAGAGGGAGCTGCACCAAGGGTTCCTTCATTTCTGTTACTAATCTTGGCAATAGCTCCATGTACCCAAGCATTTATCTGGGTGCTGCTAGAAGAGCTTACGGTGCCACTTTGACTAGCTGAAGAGGAAAAGGAACACTAGATAATAAGTGAGGTTGCTTAAGAGAAAACCATCGAAATTTATAGAAGCTCACCACTTAAGCAGTATGATATTTGCATGTTTCACAATTCTAACTATAAAAAAAAAAAACACTCTATTTGTGCTAGCTTTTTCAATGGGAACAACTACTATCCTGGTCATTTCCTACTACAAATTTCAACAAGCTTGTTACAATCATCAATAACAGTTAACAGAGCCACTATTCAGAATAGTGCCACACCACTTAAAAGTATACTTCAAATTAAGAAAGTATGTAATTGCAAGTGCATAGCACATCTATTGCACGTGTGCTGCACACATTCTGCAATAGCATTTGTCTTTTCACTCCTGGAATGCTTAGTGCTTATGATGCTTAATTATATCCGTATGGAGTCAAACAATATGTAGGAGTTTGATTGTGTAAAGAATGTTCACCAAATCAAATTTATGGGCATTGCATCCAACATGATAGCTTGTAGCGAAATTGGAGATTATTTTCCAAACATAACACAACTAATTTAAGATAGCAACACACTGTCAACATGATAGGAAGCATGTGCATGACCCCTCCTTTTGAATATAGATTTATGACATTGTGACAACGATGACCTGCAAGTTTATTCTCTCTCTGAATTTGAGTTTTGGATATCTGATACATGAACTTGTTACTAAAGAAGTAGAATGGCTTCGACATTTTTTGGAAGATGTTCTAGTGTGGCCAAAACCTATGCCTGCAATTTGCATTCCCTGTGACAATCAAGCAGCAATTGTAAGGGCGCATAACGTGATTTATAATGGTAAGTCTAGACACATTCGTCATAGACACAATATCGTAAGGCAGTTGCTCTCAAATAAAATAATTTCTTTAGACTTTGTAATGTCAAAGGAAAATATTACAAATCCACTAACAAACGGTTTGTCAAGAGAGCAGATAAATTGCGTATCGAGGGGAATAGGTTTAAAAGCCTTAACCCAATAAAGAGATTCTAAGGTGAAAACCTAACCTATGCATTTGGAGATCCCATGGTCTAGGTTCAATAGGACGACACAAATTCTAGAAACTTTAGTGTAAGCACTATCTCTCATTCATATGATACCACAGTGCTTTCCTACAACATTATTAAAGGTATGCTATGCGTTTAATGATTCCTATAACTTGAAATGTAACATCCAAGTAAAATATGGTAGGATATCTTTAATAGGAATGCACCTATATGCGTAGAGCTGGCTGATTCTATGAAAATCTATAAAGGCTAGATTTTCCAAAGCATGCATGAATCCTGAGAGGTTCAGGGCCGAAAGAATGAACACAATCGAGAACCAATCTTGAATTGGAAATACTTTGTGTGAGGTTTATTATCTAGGCTTACACAAATAATTGGCAATTCAAAGCTTAGTGCATCGACTGGTTAAGTAAGTCCGATAGGCTTTCACTAAAGAAGGTTCAACGTGAAAGCTACTTATCTTGATGCGGTGTCTTTCAACAGGTATGCTGAGATTCCTTCGAGTCAAAGATGTTTTGTTGATCCATTAATGTGGGGGACTGTTATAATTATTATTAATGGATCAACAAAAGCAAACAAATTAAGATGAGTTTTTTCTGTTCACTTATCTATTGAATTCATGAATTTTTTAGATTCACATATCTTTTAATTCACATATTTATTGAGTTTATGAATCTCTTGAATTCACGTGTCTTTGGATTCATGAATCTCTTGGATTCACGTATCTCTTGATTCATGAATTTCTTGGATATATACGTCTATTTAATTCATGTATCTCTTATGTACATGAACTTTAAAGCTCTATAAATAGATAAGAGCATAGAGATTTATCATAAGGTTTTTAGACTCGATTCCAAAAGAGATTTGAAATACTACTCTACTCTTATGATTTTTCTGAGCGTGCTAGTTCAATTGAACGGTTCAATTGAGTCTTGTTTGCATAGTGCTAATCCAAACAGGTTCGAGGTGTTGTATCTTGGGAGACATAGTTCATGGATCTATGGAGCACCATTGGTAGGAATTAATTGCCTTAAGGAGATTCGGATATCTATACCTCACCTCCAATTTTTTGTTATTTTTCCAATGATATTTTATTTTATTATTCTCTAAGATTTGTAAGTTTACATAAAAAGAAGGATATTATAAAGTTGTTATCGTCTTCTTTACATTGATGTTTTGATTACAACAAATAATTTGCTTTCTCTGGATTAAATTCCAACAACTTTATGTTAGTTAGTTGTACTTTGGTTTTCTTTTTGTGGTGGTTTTTATAGTTTGGGGTCATTGATGAACTTAGGTTTTAGGAGGGCGAGATATGTTTTTGCTTGTGCATTGTTTGTTTGTGGTGATGTTTTGGTACACTTCAATGAGGGGTCATAAAATGGTTGATCTGGCATGTAACTTAAGCTATTGCTTGGAAAATGCCATGGTAATGGTGGACAAGCAAATTTAACAAGTTTACTAACCGTGGGGTATTTTAGCTGATAATCTACTTGTGTTTTTACAAGAGGATATGATGTGTTTTGAGGGGAAAATTGTTAGGGCATGGCTATGCATTATGTAAACTTGAAATATTTAAATTTGAAAATGTGCAATGTGAGCTAGGCGTGAGCATGGTTCGGGTTGGGTTGGTCCAACCCCTAACTCTAGGACCAACCGCATGATCTTTAGTTCTCAATTTTTGAGACCGATGACTAACCCTATGGAGCTTGAGATTGAGGATCAAACCGAACCAATGGGTTGGTCCGGTTCTAATGTCAACCCGGGACCAACTGATAATTTTTTATTTTATTTTTTGTACTCCTTAAAAAAGCGATTGAGGACCAGACTAACCCAATGAGTTCGGTCTGGTTTCAAGGTCAACTTAGGATTAACCAATAATTTTTTATTTCATTTTTTGTACTTCTTGAAATGGCAACCGAGAACTGTACCAACCCAATAGATTCGATGATGAGTAAGGTCAGCTAAGAAAGGCAAGCGGTGAGGGTGAAGTGGGGTAAATGTTGAACAAAATGAGCATTGAATGTTGAGTAGGGAGCAACAAGCCAAGTGAGCAATGAGTGGCGAGCGACATGAGTGACCCAAAGCAAGCGAGACGAGTGTCGAGTGGTGAGTGGATAAGTTTTTTTTTTCGATTTTAGCAAATTGAAGATTAAGATGACAAATAAGATAGAAGAAAACGAATACTAGAGGAAAATGCCATAAGGTGCCTTTTTGGATGCCGTGAGAATTTCTCACAAAAACATTTTCCTCATTTATAAATTATGACTATTAACACCGTAAAAGACATTAAAAACCTAAGTTATTAAAAAACAATGTAAAATTACTTGAATTCCTCACTAAAAAGTTGTTTAATGTTGTTGATGTCGTTTATTTTAAAGTTTTCTTTATATAAAAAAATTATAAATAATATATTGGATACACACACACACACACACACACACACACACACACACACACACACACACACACACACACACACACACAGTCAGGGTTGGTCCGGGTTTGACCGATCCGGAACTCTTAGGACCGAGGACTGACCCGCACATTGTGGTCAGGAATTCTAGGACCAAGGACTGACCTAGTCTTTTGGGAATAGACCAGGACCGGGTTGGGCTGGTTTAGGGTCGGTCGAGGGTTGACCCTGGACCGATGCTCACCCCTAATGTGAGCCCTTCATGAACATTGTTCCATTGTAACTTTGACCTCCAGCTGATACTAAAGATTATATGCGTTCCTCAAATGGTTTTCTTTTGTAGGCCATCACCCGCAAAGAGATTGACTTGCGTATTGTAGAGTTTCCAAACAATATTAACTTGGGAAGATCCTTCATGGTTAGTTCCATCATTACTGTGCCATGTGATTTGTCTCTATAAATAGAAAGTTTCACATACCATTGTCATTAATTAATTTGACCCAGCTGATCAGCACTTTACGATGCTTCTCTCAGCGACTATTGGAGTCATCCTCTCAATTTACGAACCTTATTAGTCTCACTTGCCTAAACGTTATGTTCTCCTAGAAAATGTTTATTTCTCTGCCGAGAAACATTTGGGAATGCGCTATTACTAATGCACGCTGCAGGTACACTTCAATTTCATGAACTTGATGGACCGAGAATTGGGCCCTTTTGAAGTCTGGTTATTGCAAAATGAATTACCTAAGGACAGGGCTGTTATGGTTAATGGTCTTCAAAAGATGGTAATTGAATGATCTAGCTTTTAAAAGCTTCCTTTGCATGATATTTGTCACGCTTGCAGTGTGTCGAGGGATACCTAAAGTTGGAAATGTGTACTCTTAGTGCTCATCTTAGGATCTTTCATCCAAATACGTCACCATTTGTAAATGTGTACCTTCCATTCATTATCGGAATATCCCATCCATAGCTGACCAATTCTGGCCTGGACAGGACCGAAACCTGTATCGAGGTAGACTTACCTAATGTCTGGTGATGACCTTAACATGCTTTGTGTATGAAAAATTCACTTTTTTCTTATGCTGGAAGTACATGTTATAATACTGGTGAAAGGGAATTCAATCAGATGAGTGGAATAGAAAATGTGTCCAGTGCTGCCTCTTTTGCTGGAGCTCCTTTCTCTTTCCTCTGAGAGAGAGAAATTGGTGTGACTTGGAAATATGCGCCTTTTATGTCAGTGAGGATTTTGATTACTTATTTTATGAAGTGTTCATTTGAATCTTGTAGGCTTTACCAAAGGTGGAGGCATTCGGTTCATCAGATTTCGCACTGGTACGAAAAATGTTCTTCAAGCTTTTTACATGGATTCCTTCACTATACCTTCGTGTAGCTTATGTGATGTCTTATCTACTACAGTGCAATTATTCTCTAAGTAATTGAGCTTCCTATGCTGGTTTATCTGCTTGGTTTGGAACTTGTTATCTAGATTTGCGACTCACGAATCATGGTAGATTTTCTTTGATGATGCGCACTGCATTGCGCCCTTGCCAGTGTTATTTGGTCAGTTTATGATGTATTGAATACAAGAATGTGGAAGAAGTAACTTTTAGTCCCATTTGCATCTGCATGCAGTAGGTGATTCACAATTAGGCGTGAGGCCGGGCCTCGCTGGGCCAGGGCGACGCTGACCTCGCACCGCCTAGGCGAGGCTGAGGCTCGCTGGGGCAGGTTGGCCTCCAGCAAGCTCTCCGGACATCGCCCAGCCAGTCGTCGGCCATGGCAGTGGCCATCCATATTGTATGGTAAGTTTGAGGATCGGAGTTTGGACATGCAATGCACCAGGGAAGTCGCAAATCAGATGATGGACAACTTGGTGAAGAACATGTTTGATATCTTGTTATGAGCCGAATCTAGGATTCAACGTTGAAGTGAATTTTGCCGAGAAATCCGAAGGACCCCTTTTGTGTATAGAATTCGCCATGTCTCTCTCGATGCAGAGGACCCCTTTTGTGTATAGAATTTGCCATGTCTCTCTCGATGCAGGTATCAAAATGAGTGTAGAGATTTGAAGAATAAGGAGATATTCCACCGTCTGAAAAAGTACAAGCAAATTCAATCTTTGTTTCAATTAAGTGGTGTCTATCACGTATCCCCCTCCTTGGCTCAGCTGTAAAGGCTTTTGCACGCTACGGTTGTTGATTCCATTGTTGTAGCTCCAAAATATAAGTGAAATTCATCTATTGTTGTATTGTGATAACTTCTGATTGAGCTCACAAAAATTAGCGCTCCTTTGGGGGTAAGTTTTGGTGCCTAACTCACTAGTTGCAAAACCAAATAAAACGACCGATCTATCCAAGCTATAATCAGCAAAAGTTACCTAGCTATCAAAACTTCGAGTTCACAAATGGTTCAAAAGATCTTGGAATAGCAGAGATGCATCATTACACAGAAATGGAAGGACAGAGACCATGAACTCTAAGAATAGGTTACAGACTGGGTCTTTCAAAGTTGTTGCCCAAGCCTAAAGCCAATTTCAAGCTAGTGGGCAATTCAACTCAACAAGACATCTCGAGAAAGGGTCAAGAGGCCATAACATACATGATAATGGGGCTGAGCAACATGCTATCCTCGCAAGTCGCCACTCTAGTCTCCGAAGCCATCCAGCAAGTCTTTCAGATGCTTCTTTCCCAATCGCAATACCATCTCTGCAGTTCCTTGCTCTGCATATATTATTCTGGCTATCATAAGAATAAAGTACGGGGCCAACTTTATAGTAACTGTGGAATATCTATTACTTAAATAAGGACATCTAAATGCAATACATAACTCGAACATGATTAGAAAGAGAAAAAGAAGTCCAAAATCTGATGACCAAGAAGACAAATAATGCAATACAATCTTCCTACCATATTCTTCCTGCAAAATTTGAGGCATCCTCAACTCGACATTCTCATTCTCAGCTCCCAGATATCATCGACAATTCGACTTTGTCGAGGACATCCTGTGGCACCACAACCCTGAACACTGCATAGTGATGATTCAAGCTTTTTTCCCCCTGTAGGCGGTGAACGCTGCCCAGCGCTCCCGCACTTGGATTTGGACAAGCGTAAAACACACGCCTGATTCTCTGATGCACAAGTGCCATCGCACACCTTAAACAAGACGAGATGTAACAGAAAAGCTCTATCAGGGATTTCATCACTCTATTTCAAAAAATCTACAATTCTTAACGCTTGTTACGCCAAATGAGTTGTGACTCTCCATGTTATTTTCTCCAGATCTCAAATGTGAAAAATATCTAATCTAGAAAGAGGACAGGAATGCAAAGTGCATTGGCAAAGAACCAGTACTGTCCAAGGCATAATCTAAGATATTTTGGTCAAAGATAATGAGCCAAATAGGCTGCACATGCACCAAACCTGACAGTTGCAGCTGATTTGTTTAACTTACATTGTACATGGCTCCCAAACAAGGTAGATGTCACTGCCAGTGCATAAATATGGTCTACTAGAGAGATCACCATTTCCATAAGCAGTATCATTTTTGTCATCATTGTCGACCTGAATTTCCACATATAGATCTCAGTGCCAAGCTGAAATATCATCAGATTAAATGCAAAGAAGAAGAGAATCAAGCAATAGAATCAAATGCAATAGTTGGTTCCGTGCCAAGTAATCCCAGAGCATTTCATCTTCAGTGCCGACTAGTTAATTGGTGGACAGTGCATGTGTTAAAGCACTGTCATCAAAGGTGTTCATTTAATAATCAACGTATATACAGAGTTGACCATTAGCAAGTCTATCAAGACAATGAAATTGACTAAGGGATCATTATAACATGCACGCAACCAACCATCCGAGAGCTACTTGGAGTTTGAGTTGAGCAATAACAGATGAAATGGTATTATGACATTAGCAAATGTTGAGAAAATATCATGCACTTTATAACAAAGAAGCAGATGATACTTAGATGCCATCGTCATGCTAGAAAGGCTTGCCAGGATTTCCTTCACATGCAGAGGAAAAGCTTACGTCATTGGCATCAGTTTTCTGTCTTTTTGCTTGAGAGTTTGCAGGAGATAGAACACACTCCTCTATGGTAGATTCATCTTTGTATCTCACATCAGGGAATAAGCGTCTGTCCCTGGCAGCAGATGATTCAATCGCCACTATCGCAGCATGTCGCAATGGGTGACAAAATGAAGAGCTCCTGCCAGTCTGTTCATCTACCCACCACCGTGGATGTAGACAAGAAATGGATGTCTCGACTTGCCCTGGTCCACCTGAGGAACAGCATTGAAGATATGATTCATTTTTATCCATCCAGTCAATTCAGCAGAAGATTTGGTGGAATTACCACATTCAGCACTGGCTTCTGTTTTTGGAGCTTGCCAAGAGCAGACTTCATCACATGCCTTTGCAATCACTTGATTAGATAGAGGATCTACAATTGCTGCAGCATTGACAACCTGTAGATCAGAGAAGGGTGTAACAAAAGCAAAATTTGTGCAATTTCCACAACATAAGAGGTTCCCACGCTAGCATGAAAAAAAAATTGGACGCATGACTTGGGAGCAACATGAAGTGCTACAATTCCTTCCCAAAACCTCTATTTATTATGTCTATGCATGGACATTTCAAAGGACAACTGTCTAAAGGACCCAGCCTTCGAAATGATCGGATTGTTCTCAACTATCATAAAACATATTTCTTCTTGTTTTTTGGTTCACAAGTCAATAAACAAGGCTTTCACATAAAAACTTCACATTCGTGTCAAGGTAATTACAAGTAAATCTTACTTCTTGTTACCAGACCCAAAATGATTCTCATAAGCTAATGCAAGCTATGGTGAACCCTCTAAGGCTTGATGGGAAAAATGTTGAAAGTGCAAACATGGGAGCAGTTAGAAATAATATTGTCAAACACAATACTTGGATGTGCTTTTACTTCACAAGATACTGATTCCAGGGAAAATAAAAAGTAGGACAAAAGGAAGGCCTTAGAGCATCCCAAATTGTCTCACAAAATGTCAAAGCAGTATATCCTCAGAAAGAAATGATTGCCATATATAAGAAAATTTTTTTTCTATTATCTTTATTTGGTAAGATTGGGAGGCCAGCTAAGGACTAATATTCAAGACCTCTGAAATCTTGACTAGTCTGAGATAAAACTAGTGGCAAACTTGAAGAAATCAATCAAATTTACATTCATTAATTGCAAGTCACAGGCATACCCAAGCACTTACCACATTACCATGAGATTTCGCCAATTCCAGAGCATACTTCATAAAACTTACAACCGATTGTGAGTCTTCTTCACTAAACCCAGTTATGCCACTGATATTGCTGCTATGTGTAAAATCAGAAGTTAAGAGAACAAAAATGACATAGGGTATGTATGAATGCACATTATACACATGAATATAAAGTAACAGATAATTCCTTGTGACCTTTGACAAGAAGTAAAATTAGGAAATGCTAAAATAAAGGTCAAATATTTGCATAAACTCCATGTTTGATTGCAAAAGGTGGGAGAGGAGACTGATAAGACTTAAACCTGGCCTAGTGACCTAAAACTCAAAACTCCTCTCAGTCCAGATGCAACCAAAACTAATATAACTCAGTAGAATGAAGTAAAATCAATCACATCCTAAATTTCTAAAAACAAAGCCCATCAAATTTGATATGGCCACTCAGACTGCAACTCTTTTTAAGTCTTTGGTTTTCAGACTGCAACTTCCAACTTATCTGCTTGGAATAAATTCTGAAGGAGGTAAAAAGTATAAAATGAACACGCAATGCTGCCCAAGAGAATATCGAAATCCATAAGAAAGTTATCCTGGAAAAACCACCTTAACCTGCTCCTTTCATTGACACAACATTAGAATCAGAGACATCTTCACAGTTGATGCAAGCACCCTAAACCAGCAAAATGTCCTAAAATATGACGACAATATGTTGATCTTAAGACATGAACATGCAGTACCATGACTGATGGGAATATTTAAAAGAGACGTACTAGGTTGGTGGATGGTATGAGGTGGGCCATAGCTTGCACTGTTCCACCCACTCTTCCTTTGACGATGCAGCATATTTGCAGACCTATCGCAAATTAGCACGAATAAGCACAAAGAACAAAATCCCACTTTGCCATCACATAATGAAGTGAAATAATGCCATTTTTAGGTTACATGTTACAAGGAGTTCTTATGTAGTATATCTTCTTACAAGCATATTTGAATTACAAATATATACTGATTAAGATAAGCATGATATGCAGAAAATAAAGCTTTAGAATTTTATTAACTAGTACACTTTCCTAATCATCTGTGCACTTTAAAAGATTTGAAAAGGATACACGCTTCCACCTAGCATTAGATAGAGTATGGCTTCTTTTCATGCCATAATGAACTTAAGTGAAAACAAAAAATGATAAAAAAATCAAGAGATGGAAACTTTGTTCAAATTCAGGATTTGAAAGCCAAATTGGTCTATCTATACAGTGACATCCCATCCAGCCTCTGAAGTGCTATGTTACAGAATCTAATGCCAGTGACAATACAGATGTTTGCCGTTGCTTCATTTTTATCAACCAGTAAAGATGTTCCAACTACTTATTCACTTGAAAGTACAGTTCACTGCACAGACATAATAAAGCAAACAATAATAGTGTAAATGACCAACACCAAGAAGCCATCTTTGGCATAAATAGCCTATAAAGCAATGGGAAAAAAAAAATACAAAGACCAAAAGAAATTCCCAAGCGAAGCCTATATTAGTGCACTTTAAACACAACTATACCTCCTTAACCAGCAGAAAGGCGATCATTGCCAAAAACTCTCTTCAGCTAAGTGACACTTTGACATAGACATATAACCCAATATGCATTAGTTACTTAAATGAGATGTCTCATCCAAAAAAGAAAATGAGGGAGAATTCGTGAAATAAAATTTTCTAGAACTTGGAAAATGGGAGAAGAGAAAAGGCATGAACAGATGTCAAATATGCTAATGGTTCATTGTCAAATATGCTATGGTCAATGTGTAGTGTAAGATGCTCTGTAAGTAAACATTATTGCTCGTGGATACTATAACTTGTCAGAGCTGCATATGGTTCTCTCAACAGGTTATTGAAGATGATGCAAAATATGGGGAAATCAACATGAAATGCTAACAAGAAAACAACCCACTTTTGCCACAAAAGGACTCAACTGATAAGAATTAATTACATCCTTCACGTCACATGGAATTCCATCAAAATCACCATTTTCGGGAGCCAGGCATAAGATCACTGATAGCTGAATTTGTCCTGTCGAAACCATTACAACAACCAGACAGTTCAAGAAATCCATACAAAATCACTAAAAGAATCATTGAAAAGCTAGGCAGATAAAGAATGATTTGTTGATGAAAAAATACAAAGATCCATCCTGGGTTTCCATCAAAAGGACCTTGCATAGGAATTAATTAGAAGATTCTTTGAGACAATTAGCAGTGCATCCTCAAAAGCAAACTACCATATTTTGAGTGGGCAATGTTTTGTTCGGTTTCTTATTTTCTCAATTTTCTGATCTCTCCATCCTATTTACTTTCTGCTAATGTTCCTTTTCTGCACATCATGTGCAAAAGAGGTATTGTAATTCTCTCCAATCAATTTTCATGATTGGTAAAGGAAAAACAACAAACTGAGAACTGAAATTAACAAGCAATACGGGTTGTTTTCATAATTGTTCATCAGGTTTTTGAATGCCTTGCATAGCTAATGCATACTAGAAAACAAGCTATAGACCAGAAAACACTGGTAGCATTTGACTTTCGTCAGATAACATTCTTCCTGAATCAGGCAATTTGTTTTCATAATAGTCCCGCAAAAGAATTTCCAGCAGTAGAAGGGGAAAATTGTGAAGACTACACACGTGAGTATACACAACAGACATTTAATTCTTTGCATGAAATCGCTCCTGTTAAATGACCCTTGCACCATGACAACATTTTTAAAGTTTTAAATAGTAACCCACAAACAAAAGGCAATAGAAACACCTGGTCAAGCAACTACTCTTATGCTCACTTAATGAGTAAGGCTCCAATCCTGATGACCAAAGCTCCAACTCATGATTTCCATCTTAACACTCCAGAATGACATGCACGGCAAAGATTGTTCCTCAAGTTTCAAAGATGCAAGAAACCATGATGTTCAAATATCATCATCATTAATGGACCAATCACAACAGTAAAAAAATAATGTACCTCCTTCGAGACACTTCTTCTTCACCCGCTTCACGTGGTGGAGGTCCTCCAACGGCGCAATTTGACTCAAACGCCTAACCAACAACCAAACAATCAACTCCCAAATTTGAGCGAAAAATCAAACCCGATAACTGAAACAGCAAGGTCCGAGAAGCGCAGAACAGAGCTCAGTCCAACGTAAGACACCGAGACTGACCTGATGATTGTGTTCGTGAGCTTTGGCTGCTCAATCTGCGCGGCGAACACGTTCACTGCTTGCAGAAAAAAAAGCACATCAGCAAAAGTTCAAGTTCGGATTTTTCGCTCAGGATTTGGTCGGTCGTCTATGGAGAGGATAACCTGTGAGCTGCTGATCAGGCGGCACCGGCGGCCGGCCGGGGACGTGGACGATTCTCCACGCGCCGCCGTCCTCGCCGCTCATCGTTCTTCGCGGCTGTCTTCGGTCACCGGCCGCCCGACGGGAGGCGATCGAGCACGGAAGCGGAGAGAGATCGCGAGCTCGACGGCGGCTGAACGAGGAAGAAGCTGGCGACTCTCTCGACGGAGATATCACTAGGCCTGATTGTGGGCCTGAACAGGCCCACTAACTTTCAAGCCCGTCCACTAAGACGAGCCTACATACTATGTCACAGTGGCTCTTGATTGATATTCTTTAAAAGATATTCATTTTTTTCTTTTATAGTTATTAAATTGTACAGGAAGTATCGTTTTCTTAACATTTGTATCGGGTTATCAGGGGTTAATCACATGCTGAAAGGGAAAAAAAAAAAACTGAAAAGATCACACGGATTCGTAAAAAATAAAAAGACACTCAATAATAATAAAAAATAAGGGATAATACCTTAAAAAACCCCAAACCGATACACTTCGTGACAAATTTACCCCAAACTATTTTTTTGATCATGAAAAACCCCAAACTGGTAAACTTGTGACAAATTTACCCCGACTGATTATAAAAAAACCCTAAATTGGTACATTTATGACAAATTTACCTCAAACTAATTTATTCGACTGCAAAAAATCCTAAATTGGTAAATTTGTGACAAATATATCCTATGTTAAATTGGATTAATACCACAAAAAAATCATAAAAATTGTAAACTGTGACAAACGGAACGTAAAATCCTAAATTGATATCTTGGTTAACCGTCACGTGTCATTTAACTTAATAATTTGAGAATAAAATTTAACGAAAACTAACATAGGGTAAATTTATCACAAGTGTACCAGTTTGAGATAAATTTCTCAAAAAGTATACCAGTTTGGGGTTTTTGGTGGTTAAAAAAATAGTTTGGGGTAAATTTGTCACAAGTGTACGGTTTGGGGTTTTTTAGGGTATTATCCCAAAAAATAAATAAGTTATTGCAAAGATAAAAGATTGTGGAAAGCATCATGAGCTACCGAAAGCGAATCCCTAATTATTATATGATGAAACAAGGATTCCATTAGGGGTGAGCGAGTTTAATTCGGACCACCCCGAACTCGCCCAACCCGTCGGTCTTGGTCCGGTTCCCAAGGGACTGGCCGGTCCTGGGTCCCTGAAATTCAGGACCAACACCGTGGCGGGTTGGTCCTCGGTCCTAAGAGTTTTTGGTCGGTCAAACCCCTGGACCAATCATGTATATTATATTATATTATATTATTTATAATTCTTTTATATATTCAAACCTAAGTAAAATCTCTGTTATATTATATTATATTGAGATGTTCTATCAATAGCACTAATAGTAATTTTAATTTAAAACTTTTGTTGAGTATTAATTGTGATAGTCTGATTTTCCGCTTCTGTTTTCAATTAAATAAATCGGGCTTTTCGTTGACGTGCTTATAACGCTATTCTCTGAGCTGATCACTCATGAGATAACTTGACTAATTGGGAAAGTTATTAAAGGATTTTGATGCAACAGACTTGAGAATTCGATTAGGAATTGACTGATCGACCGTGTTAATCTACAAGGATCATTTCAACACAATCGAAAATCTATCAGAAATTGGAAATAGGTCGATTCGATAGAGATAAAATTAGGCTTGGGTGATTCCAACTAATTACAAATTTCTCGTCGATCGGTACTAAATCGATTTTTCTGTTGTTTTGGTACCCTGTGCTCGTAATTGAAACCTTGAGATTTTTCACGACAATCGAGAGTCGTCAATGCGTCGAAGATGTACATTGTGGCTCGGGAATAATCGACCACAGGTCAGTGCACCAAAAGTTCCTAAAAACTAACCGATAGTTTAAGTTGCGCTAAAATCACATTTTGACTGAAATTAACCGATGAAATGATGTCGATTACAGAAATTAAGAATTGTCACGTGTCACAATTCATCCCAATGACATTGTTGCATCTTCTCAAAATTTATTGATGATGGGAATTTTTCATGAAATATGCAAGATCAGCAAATTAAAAGAGCAAGGGAATTGCCACATTTTAAGTAGGATTTTAAGACATTTAATGTGAAACAATTTAAGAGATATTATAAGTGGTTACTAAGGGGCTTGACCCTATTGAATTAGATGTTAGATTGGTAATTAAATAAATAAGAGAAGTCTCCTCAAAAAGGAAATTTGTAGGAATCCCTCTCTCCTACAACTTCACATCAATTTCCTTAGTATTTAATGGAGATTGACTTGGAAAAGATAGGGAAAGGACTCAATCTCCATGGGAAAAAGCTACGAGAATCTACTTCAAAATTCGGATTTAGCAGTTCACATGGACTTCAACCTTTTCTTTCATCCCATTTAGAAGAGACAATGTTGGAAACTTTGTGGGGCCTATGAGGGTGATAGGTGGCCAAATTTTCCATGGAAAATTAGGCCAAAGGCTGAAGGAAACTTCAATGAAACTTCCCAGCAAATTACACTCTCCTTCCTTGCCCTTTTTCTCACGCATGGAAGTTTGTTTGCTGTATTTTACACGGCAACTTCCATCTTTCCCTTTCTTCCTCTTATTTTATTCTTCTCCCTTGTCTCTTTCAACGTACAAGCCGTTGCTTTCTTTTCCCTTGAACGTGCTACATCCATTTCTGCTTCCCCTTGGATGACAAAGCAGCGACCGAATAGCAAGGTCTCAAGCATTCCTCCCTCCTCAAGAAAATCCGAGACTTTGTGTGCTGCTGTGGTGGTCGCTCAACGACACCTCCAGCCGTTATGCCGCATCCAAATCATCGTCGAGAACTTCCAGGGCTGTCCTTGTGTTGCCGTCCGGCCACAAATGAGGATCATCATTAGTTTCGGTGGTGAGTTGTCTTCTAAATCTGGACTAGGGGTTGAGTACCTCTATTAGGAATTCGTACAAGTTAGAAAGATGTAGATGACGTTATATATGGATAGATATTGGTTAGGGATGTTAGGATAGACATAGAAAAGATTAGATAGGGTTTAGAGAGCAAGACAGACGTTGTGGAGGAAGATTCGGATTAAAACAGTAGCTGATTTCTGAAACAGTTTCCAGGACGTGTGTGCTTTACTAATTTCGTAGACAACTGTGTATTGCGATTTTGAAGAAATTTCGTTACGAAGAAATGTTTTGGACATCTTAAATAGTAACATATATTTTTATCTTAATTTTTAGAAATTAAAAAGATGACGATTTTAATGACGTCATCTTCGGAACAGTGATTCGGACAGTTTTATAACCCGCGACCTGTTATAATTCCGAGGGCTATTAATGACCTTTAGAGATCGAATTTTCAATTGGTTCCTTCATAAAAGTTGTTCGTTATAACTTTTAGTTTAACATAATTAAACTTCAAGTCAAACGGATCAGATTTCGACCCAAAAACGAATTGATTTCGATAAGTTAGGCTCTCCGGAACTGGACCCGATTTTTGTGCTGGATAGAAACAATTTCTGGGCCGAATCCAGAGGGATCTGGATCTCGGTGTCTTCATAAAAAATGTTTGTTTATATGTTGTCTAGCACGTATCCAAATTTGAGAATTTTTCGAGATCGTATGGATGAGTTTCTGTCTTCGAAATTGGGAGAGCGTTATTGGGCAGTTCTCTGTCAATTTGGATAAATAAGAATATATGCTTGTTTTGAAGAATTCTTGCTATGAAAGTGCTCAATTGATGCTGTGGATGCTGTATATAATTGATTATTGAAATGTGACATCGATCATATGCATTTACGACATGATTCTGTCACGTGCCTTTGGGGCCGGACGATGCTCATTCGGGAATACCCCACGTCAACGGATGCCGTCGCAGTGGAGGCTGGACCGATGCTCCTATATGGAATGCCGTCTAGATATAGACGATGCCGCGCTCGACGGTGCGAGGCGATGCCCGGTTATGCCGGAAGACTGTTACCTGAGCATTGACATCATTTGTGACACATGAAATGCCCGGTTATGCCGGAAGACTGTTACCTGAGCATTGACATCATTTGTGACACATGAAATGCCTGGTTATGCCGGGAGACTGTTATCTGTGCATTGAAATCATTTGTGACACATGAATGGGTGAAAGTGAAGGACCTAATTAAAAAACGGAACTGTGTGGTGCGGTATGGGACGTACTACAACGGTTTAGTCTGGTAATTGGGGGCTCGTGTAATTATGTGACATTTATGTCCTTACATATGTATATGTTAAAAGTATTTTGATGATATATGATCTTGATATCTTATGCATGATTTGATTGACACTAACATGCAGGAAAGTACTAGTATTAATAAAGTATGAGAAACATGATTAGATTGCATGCAGGATGTACCCTTCACCTAATCTGGAATTAGGGGATTTACTCGCTGAGATGTGATCTCACCCTTAAAGGGCTAACATTTTTCAGGTCCCTAAATGGAGGAAGGCCGGATCGTGTGCAATCGGTCGCAGTAAAGGAGGAATAGGACTCTTGCTATCTCCTTCCAAGTGATGACGGGTTTTCCGTCAAGACTGGATGTAGGGTGATAGCTCACCCCCGAGATATTGAGAAATATGGTATTGTAGTAGTAAACCCCAGTCTAAAAGATAGAAGCTTAGTTAGTGGGTAATCAAACAGCTTCACTATTTGTATCAGACTATGGGGTGTTAAACTAGTCTATATGTATAAGTACTGTGATGTTGTAGGTGTGGCTTGTGAAAAATAATATCTTATGTTTCTATCCTACTGTTTTGTTGTATGAAGATTGTTTTACGTTTCCGCATGTGCAAAATAATTAAATGGGTCGGCAACAATTCCTAGGATATTGCAAATTTTAAATCGACCATTGAGGGTTGTGCATGTACCCGGGGTTCGGGTCGTGACATTAATTATGTGTCGTTTGTTATGTTTTCAGGTGTTTAGAAGTTCAAGTGAATTAATAAGATGTGAAGTTATATATTCATGGTTTATATTAAGTATTTTGAACATTTTATGGTTTAATTGTATTTTACTAATGAATTTCAGCTGTACTTTGCTTTTCAATTTGTGTCAAATGGTAGAAGTTTTTGAAGAGTAGAGTAGTACTGCAGTTGCTATGGTGATTTGCTAATCAAGTGGTGTGAAGCTCATTGTTTGGTTGAGTGGACTCTACATGATCAAATGCAAGAAAACGCTTGTGTTATGAATATTAAAGATAGATGATTACAAGAACTTTCTATCTTGTCCCATATCTCGATGAGTAGTTAGCAAGTACGAAATTTCTATTATTGTATCATCTTAAATTTGCTAAATATGTATTGGTATTTATAGTTTAGTTGTATAATGCCGCATTGTCAATGGATGTGTAATTTGAATTTGTAGGTTTGCTTTTTTAGGGAGTATAAAAAATAAGGCGAAAAAAATTATCGATCTGTCCCGGGTTGACCTTGGAACTAGACCGAACCCATTGGGTTGGTCCGGTCCTTGGTCCTAGGTTCAATAGGGTCGGTCCTCGGTCCTAAAAATTGAGGACCGACACTGTACGGGTTGGTCCTAGGGTTAGGGGGTGGCCCGGACCAACCCGGACCATGCTCACCCCTAGGTTCCATAAACTTTGACTCCTAGATATGATTTATATGGCAAATATGATTATGTAGTTATAACGAATTGCTATGATGCCAATGATGATGGTGATATATTAAAAGTTTTGGGAAAATTTCAAAGAATGACCTAAAGTGCCCTAGTTTTCTCAAATGAATGGTCAAAGTGGATATTATTTCAAATAGAATTAATATCTTGAAAAATCTCGTATTGGTACACTTATAACAAATTTATCCAAAATTAATTTTTTTATAACAAAAAATCTCAAATTGTTACACCCATGATAAATTTATTCCAAATAACCGCAAAAAATCATAAACTGGTATATTTATGATAAATTAAAAAAAATAATTTGTTTGACTACTAAAAACCCGAAATTAGTGGTAAATATGCCCTCCATTAAATTGGATTAATACCATAAAAATGTTACAACTGTAAAAAATAGGAGTAAAATCTCAAATTGTATACCGCTTAACTATTAGTGTAATCTAACTTAGTAATTTGATAATAAAATGTAACAGAAACTAACAAATGATAAATTTATCAAAGGTATGTTAATTTGGGGTTTTTGGTGGTTAAAAAATTAATTTGGAGTATATTTGTGATAAGTATATCGGTTTAGTGTTTTTTAAAGTATTAACCCTTTCAAATAAGGGCATAAAGTGACTAAATTATTTTAATAAACGGCATGAAGTGGCTAAATCGTTTCAAGTAAGGGCCTTTGGCCAGTGGTAACTCTTCCAAGCATGGGAGAAGTTGGTATTTTGGTTTTAAAAAAAAATTGTAACTATATTTTCTAATTTTTAAAAATTTTTTTATCATTTTTTTTTTCCTCATCCCTTCCCTAGACATGGTTGTCAATGGTCAACGGAGGTCGCCCTCGCCGACATCGAGTGAGGGTTGGCGAGGGATGCCCTCACCTGAGTCGAGTGAGGGTGTCCCTCACCAGATTCGGCAAGTGCACCCCTTGCCCTTGCTAGGGTCGAGCAAAGGTCATACTCACTTGGGCAAGCGAGGGTAGCCCTCACTAGATCCGACGAGGGACACTTGTGCTAGACACCGAGGGCTACCCTTGCCCGATGTGAGGTTCGGCTGCCCTCACCAAGTGAGGGCTACTTTGCCCAACATTCTTGGAAGTTGATGGTGCTGAGTGAAGGTTGCTAGGGTTATGTGACGGTTGGCAACCTCTACAAGGGTAGGTGACCCTCACCTAGATTTAGGAAAGGGTCACCATGGACTGTAACATTTTCAAGATATCATAGTTTAAGATCCACTTGATTGGTTTTAGGTAGCTTATATGTAGTATAAGTTAATAGATTTTTCTTACGTTAACCACATAGAATATGTCCAAATAAAACACAAAGTCTTGGAACTATCTTGTTCGACTGAGTGAGATGAGTTTTCTTACTGTGAGGGGTTCATTTTTGTCATTACCTCGGATTGCTTTTTCTATATCAGCTTTAAGAGTTTCACGAGAAATGACAAACTGTCTCTGTAAGAGTTAACTTGAACATTTTTACACAATCGAACTCCCGCATGTTGTGTGACTCCAAACAGATATAATTAAGCATCATAAGCACTAAGCATTCAAGGAATGAAAAGACAAATGTGCAGTACACGTGCAATTACTCTTTTTTCCTTTTTCCTTTTAATGTGTTAAAAAATGACTTATGGCGATATCTCTAGACAAAAAGAGTGCAATTATTAAGATATAATCTAATTATCATTATTGATTTTATTTTCGTGATAAGCCAATTAAACCATATAAATGCAATATGATAATTTTTTATTGGCCTAGTTACTTAATTAACATGAAAAATATTGGACCTACACCATGGGTACATGCAATTGGACTTGAAAGGATAAATTGGACAATTCCATGTGATTTCACTTTCAAAATTACAAATTAATTAAAATTGAATTCAATTAATATTATGAGATATCTATTGGCTTAATTACCCATACCTAGGATAACTCATTGTATCCAAATTGACTTTGAATTGATGGCACGACTTTTATGCTAAAATTGAGTTGAGGTTTAATGAGCCTTTATTCTTCAAATTAAACCTTAGTCTCAATTTGGTCAACTTGAATTTCTTCAATTGAAGTTCATTAGCTTGGTTTTCTCAAGACCAAAAGGCTAAATTCCTCAAATTGAAAAGTTCGCAAATCAATATCCCAAAATGGACCACAGATTTGGACTTATCTTACAAAAATGAGTGGAATAGAAGTATTTGTTTGCAAATCATGAAAAATTGATTTGGACCTCCTAACTAGGGTTAAAAGTGACAATTCACATTTTGACACGACTGTCTTGAAATTAATTAGACGAGTGAATGTGTAATGATCCCTAGATCAAATGTTGTTAATAGAACTAAGTCTAATTATGACTAGAACGTAAATAATTTTATTTTTGGTCGATTTTAGAACCCAAAATAATTACTTTCGTAATCTTTCCCCCAAATCATAAAAACACCGTTGATACCATTTTTTTTCCTTCTCCTGACCTCCACCTCAACAGTCTTCTCCTGTTCTCAATGGGGCATACTACATGCCAGAATGTAAGTTCCAACCTATAGTGATGTTCACGATTATGATTCTCAGTGATGTTTCTACTTGCATGTGGAGTCTCTTGACACTATGATCCGTGCAGTTTGGAGGTCGATGCATCTACTTCATATCGTCGGAACTCGATGTTGAGTGTAAAGTTTAGTTTCTCATGTTATCCTTCAAACCCATGAAGTGAAGATGCCTCTATCCATTCGAAAGAAATGAGGCTTGTTAACAAGTTCTACAATCACGAAATGACAGCGTGTTGCTATCTTAAATTAGTTTGGAAAATAGTCTCCAATTAAAGATCCGTTTGGTGACTCGAGTCTGTTTTAATGATATTGCGATAGTTTGGATGTGAAATCGCTGTATCCTTTGGCTGATGTGCTTATCACATGTTCGATAACATGCCTAAAGGGCTGTCAGAATACACTTTCGTTGGACGATATATGTTCTCTAGTCATTCTCCTTCCTTCTTTGCTTCGTAAAAAGAAATTTTCAGTTTCCCTGGTCCAACATCCCTTATCATGCTATAACCAAGAGACCTCCTGTATGCTTGCGTGATTGCCTCCGTCTTTGTCGGTCTGGTGCTCTCAGACTCGATCGTTGAATGCGTCTTGTTTCACCACTTGAACGCATCAGTTATAGTCTTCCTTACAACTTTGAATTTACTTTTATGCGATTTGTGTTATATTGATACTTTGCACCATTTGTACATATACTTGCCAAGGTTGAAAGGTTATTGAACTTGTCGATTGCTCATAAGTTGAATCTGCAGCTTAACGTGATTGATGCTCATCAACGTGAGTATGCTGGTTAGAATTGGTATATACCCGAGAACCTCCAGCCATTGAGTTGGCACATCACTAGTTCACTTGTCAAATCATTGAGATTTTTAGGCTTGTGTTGATATCCAATTAGATAATTTCACGTCCATTGAAGTATATGTTGGCTCTCTGTACATTGACATGATGGGGGTTCATGTTTGATTCTTTCCATAATTTTCTTGCTTGTACATGTCTTGTCCAATTTCGCTACAAGCTGTCATATTGGATGCAGTGCCCGTAAATTTGATTTGGTGAACATTCTTTACACAAACTCCTGCATTTTGTTTGATTCCTTTACTTCATTATTGCAAATGATGGCTCGTCTTATACTCATTTCTTTTATTTGTTTGGCGATTCATGGGGAGAATTTAGATAGTTTTGGTCTGTTCCGGCTTTGATAATGTGGATTGGAGCTTTTGATTTTGTACTCCATCCAAATAACTGAAAAAGAGCCAATAAGGGGAATCTTTTGGTTTCCTTTGTGCTGGTTTTTCATGCTTTTGAAGGGATATGTGAAGTTCGAACTTTGGACCCTTCCTGTGCATTTGATTTAAGATTCCAACGGACATAAGTAGAGTTTGAAATAGCTAAAATCCACTTCTCAACCACGGCACGGCTGTGAAATGATACGTGGAAGTGTTCAATCCGAAGGTGTTTTGATACAGTTTACATAATGTTAATTTTTTTGTTAGCTATCATGTTTCAAGTGTTTTTGTAACTGTTGAGAATGGAACTAAACCAAATTGAGTGCCTTCGCCTGCAACTATCCCTTCCTGTCACCACCTCCAACCGCTGCAACATCATCGTCACAGAGTAGCGCCGGACCATCTCTGACTGTTGTGGACTTCATACGCTCTCTTTATTGGTGACAACTCTCCAAGGAGTTGCTTCGATCACTCTTGAGTTCGCTACATCCAGTCGAAGCTTCTTCGTCTAACTCAGATTAGAGACAATCACCGATGAATATCCATGTTGCATAATTCCGTTGGTGGATATTGTCACCGCCGAGCATCGTCATTAGAGATTCTCGTTATCCAACTTCTGATGTCTATCATCATCGTCCTTAGATAAGAGGAAAATGGTCGTGACTGATGCTCAACTAATCCGATTGCCACAAGAGCATTAAGAGCTAATTTCTCTCCTTCTTTGGCTTTAATACTCGATTCAATTGGCCGTACTAATTCTCGGTATCTTGCTTCCATTATCAGTGCTCTCTTTTCAATTGGGATAACACACATTCAGGATCTCGTCTTCTTTAGATATGAACTCTTGAACCAGCTCCCGATCTTTGAATTTCAAGATGATCGTTTCTAGTGAAGTTCCAACAGCCATGAGCCGCCTCCGCAAATCCAGCACAAGAGCAACTCTATTCCAGTGTACACTCTTCAACTCTGTTCAGCTCTACTCAAACAATCGAAGTTAGTCCTTCAATGCTGGATTGCTGCAAAAGCTAAGTTCTCTCCCTTACTCTAATTTTGATTTTATTGCAGTCTGTATTTCTGATTCTCTCTCTGTTTTTGTGTTCTTAGCAGCTTTGATGATCTTTCATTCCAGCGGCATCATCTCTGACGACTTCTCCCCCTGGTTTGAGCAAAACAAGATAGTTAAAGAGATTTTATTTGTCACTCGTGTCCTACATTCTAAAAGAAAATCCCATTGGTTCTTCTAAACCGCTCGGCAATGTACATTTGCATCTTCATTCTGTCACGTGATTTTTTTTTATCTTTAAGTACCATGAGGAATTCTGAAAGTGGTTAATCCCTGCATTATTCTCTGCTCTGTTGAATTCTTCCAGAGATTCAGAAAGGAGGACATGCGACTGTTGGGATCAGATGCATTTACGCAGAGGTCAAATTCTTTACAAAGAGTATGTACTTGTTACTCTTGCCAGTTTCTGGTTTTTGAACTAGCCAAGCATCTGCATTTTATGAACTACCTATGATGATTTCCCGCTGATTATAGTAGCTGGTATTCTTGATAAAATTCAGGTGAAAAGAACCGATTACAAGAATGTGATTGATTGTACAGTGTGCTACTATAAAGTAAATGGCTGTTATTTCCTTTTCTTCAATGGCTGGACTAGTATGTCTGCATTGTATAATAATCTTGGCCTCAAAACAATCGAAGGACATCTGAGTAGATCATGCTGGCTATGCTCTTGACGTGGACCATAATAGCCTTAAGAGGTACTCTTTTGCTACTGTAAGTGGTCCATATTTTAGACATCTGAGTAGATCATGGCTCTGTATGGACCATTGCAGTTCCAATCTAACATGAAACTAAAGAATCTGCTTGACTCATCTTTTGTGACTTATCAGAGAACCTATTCGGTGCAAGCACAATGGCTCTTTCTCATCGTCTAGTCCTAAACATCACATGTCCTGTAGGCTGAGCAGAGAGTGCGTGACGAAAGTGAGAAGCTGAGGCAGTAAGAGCATGAGCAAATTGCAGAAAAGAGAATCAAGAATTGGCTGGCCTTTTCTTTAGGTTATAATTATATCAAATTCAGAAAGAAAGAGAATCAAAGTATTTTGGTTCTTGTCTGATTAGTTAATGAAGTGGTTGACATTTACTCTCTTTTGTCTGATTAGAATTGCTGCCAAGGCAGAAGAAAAGAAAGATGCAACCTTGATTGAGAGGCAAAAGGAGCACGTTGGTTTCTTTCTGCTGTTATTCTCAAGGAAAGTCGAGGCGCAGGTGCATTTATAGTGATATATAGGTATTTTGATCTGAATATATGCACTAATACATAGCGCAAAGGAAATTGGTTCATCATTTTTTTGGTGTTTACAAGAACAGGAGAAAAACCTAATAATTCGCTCTCCATCACATGTCAGCAAGTTGCCCTTTCTCTCCAATCGGTCCTTTCGGTGCACATCATTGATCTGTGCTTTATCCTTGAACAGGATTTCCTGGAGCAGCAGAGCGCTGGGCGACAGGAGCTATCTGAATATCAGAAACAGATTGGGGATCAGTATATTGCAAAGGTCGAGAAGCAGTTGGAGAGGTGGCAAAATGCCCGGAAAGCGAGAAAACCAAACCACGATTTTATTTGTTTGGGTTCCCTTAATTGTATTAAGTTGATAAACCTAACCAAATCGATAGTATATGTCAAGACAATAATTTTGCCGTCAACAATAAGGCTATGATCCCTCTTGCACCTAATGAAAAATGTTGTAGCAGATAGTCATTCAATGTCTTTGCAGTTTGTATTTTTCCCTCTAAGGAAATAATTTTCTTGCTTGATGTTAACGATTAAAGTACTAAGTCACTTCGTAGCTTCTTATATGTTATTGCTTAGTGCTGCATCTCACAAATGATAAACTAACTTAGCGGTTTGGTCTGACTTTTAACCTTATTAGATTGGTTTTGGTGAAAGTAAATTATTATTATTATTTTTTGGTATAAAGTATACACCAAAACAGACCCAAGAACCACAAACGTCCTAGTCAACATGACATGAAATTGTCTTTTATTAAGTACAGTGGAAACAAATTAATATTGACACGGTTCAGTTGTACTTTTAGTTCCCACTTTTTCTTCCTTGTCAACTCACTCATAATTATTGCTCCAAAAAAAAAAAAAACTCACTCATAATAATTGGTGATTTACTCTGACTCTTATCTAGGATGGAAGATATTGAAAGGGGAAAAAAGAACCCACCTGCAATGGTTCTATTCTTTGGGTAACTACAAGGGAAGGGAATGGAAGAGAAATTCAGTTACTTCCTTTTTGGACTCAAAGAAGAAGTTTCTCCAAAGTCAGAGATAAATGATGGAAGCTGTCATGTGCTGATACATATAATTATAACCCCAAGAATATCCTTCGTGAGAAGTGGGAAACAATAGAAAAATGAGGCTACTTCGGTCTATCGAATCTATTTCATTTCCCTCCGCATAGTTTCCGCCCAGCATGCATTTAAATAAAGATTTCACCTTTCTATTTTATTTTTAATAGAGCGAGTGATCAAACTTTTGACTCTCATTGTGGTGTATTTTTGATTACTTGCGAGAGAGAATGTGATGTGATTTTCAGTGAAGTCAAGAGAATTGCATGCTCCGTGCTGCTTTTTGGGAGCAGCTATACCACTTTTAATCTTAATCTGAGGTTGCGATGAAATTAAACAAGTAATTCAACCGTAATATGAAAATCTACTTGTGATCACAACCACGTGTTCAAAATTTGAATTAAGGCAAGACGAATCTGTGTGTAATTGGAAACACAAGGGTTCAAAAAAAGAAGGTAAATATGCGAGTCAACAAGCTGGATTGCTAAATTGGTTTAGCACTGCATCAATCTTTTTTTAATATTAAATTGGTTGTGCAGCAGCAGGATTTCATTTGTAACATGCACAATATTTCTTTGATGTGGAACTGCATGTCAAAAGCTCACCTGCTATTTTTTCTTTTCGGACATTTTCCTTTTCTGGAGCTTGCTTCTTCGTTTTTTTGGGAGTGGGGTTGGAGAGCAGATGAGATTATAGATCTTGTTACAAATCATGCAAAATCAACAAATCGGGTAGGTCTGTTAACCTCAATAATTGCAGTAGCACATGCATATTCTAGAACAGATCACCCTACCTAGAAACAGGTTTTGGTATAGCAAATGAGATCCGATTTACACATTTAATATGCCCTTGGAAAGCTCGTGAAACCATCTATGAACCTCATGAGGATTTCGAAAACTAAAAACGATAATATCTAGCTCAAACGAAGACAGTAAAACGACTAGTCCAGTCAAGCCATTCGAATTACAAAATAGACAGTCAATTAAACAATCATTTGGTCAAACCATTCTAGGCTCTCATCCATCATCTATAGCCATCTTAAGCTGCAAAGATCATCCACACAAGCATAGAACTAAGGGTTGAGCTGTAGCCCAATTGCATAAGGTAATCTCCCCTCGTCAAGCTCAAGATCGAAAAGTTCACCTAAATTAATCTTCATGCAAAGCTCAATCGAACAAGGTTACTATAAGCTGGGAGCTAAGACTAGAGGTTGGAGTGGGTTGAGGATCACTACGTCGGATCATCGTCGGGGCTTGGATCAGCTTCAGATTACGCCTAGGAACAGCGGAGGAAGAAGTTGTCGATTTGAGGATCACCAACGGTTGTTTAGTTGAGGTTTGACTAACGGAAGGACAAGTCTCATTAGTTTTGCTGTTTTTCCTGTTTAGGGATTGTCGGGGGAGTATACGGTGGAAGAGAGAGTTGTAGTTTCTATCGAAGACTATAAATTCGTGAAATGGCAAAACAAAGGGAACTTCAAGAGAAAAAAGAAGAAGAAAACAATATGGCCGGTCCAAGTGAAGGCACGCAACTGCAAAATGAAAGCTCGATGAACGTGATCATGGTTACAGAGATCCTGCTGGCAACCATCGCATTTCAAGCAGCCCTCTCTCTGCCAGGTGGAGTCTAGCAAGACTCCACTGCAAGACACATTACACAATTGGCTCGCCCATTATGGCGTCGAAATTTCCTAAGGCATACAAATTCTTCGTATACTGTGATACAGTGACTTTCCTCCTGTCACTAAGTGTCATTTTATTATTACTGAGTCGGATGTCAAAGCGCCAGACTATCTTCAGTAAGGTGACGATGGTCACCACCTGGATGGCAACCACGTTCGTAGGACTATCGTTTGCGATGCCTGTCGTCATTCTAAACAAAGACACTAAAAAAGAACCCAACGTATGCAAAGGCTGGGATCGTAGTCTTCCTCCAGGTTACCGAGGGAAGCCACAAACTAGCGGCAGAGCCATCAACGGTGCCGTGTACGTGCTACTGGAGGCTAGCAGCTCCAACGTCCCCCACGAGGTCAGGCCATTGATGGCTATTGGGATCGCATGATGCTGTATGGGCGTCAGCTTTGCGTACTTATAATGCCTGATGTTCAGGATCAGTGCCTCCCTTAAGTCGATCTCCTTGAACGTGATCGCCAGCGGGATGTCGGAGCCGTTGGCCTCCACCAGCACGTTCTCATACACGGCGATGTTGATGGCCCTGCCACTGGTGTCGTCGCTTTCCTCAATAACCTAAAGGAAAACTAGAATCCTAACCTTTACATACATTGGGTTCTTTTCAATGTCTTTGTTCAGAATGACAACAGGTATTGCAAACGATAGTCCTGCGAACATGGTTGCCATCTAGGTGGCGACCATCATCACCTTACTAAAGACAGTCTGGCGCCTTGACATCCGGCTTAGTCAGGAGGAAAGTCACCGTATCACAATATACGAAGAATTTGTATGCCTTAAGAAATTTCGACGCCATAATAGGCGAGCCAATTGCATAATGTGCTCTTGCGGTGGAGTCTTGCCAGACTCCACCCGGTGGAGTCTTGCCAGACTCCACCCGGTGGAGAGAGGGCTACTTGAAACGTGATGGTTGCCAGAGAGATCGCTCTAACCATGATCGCATTCATCGAGCTTTCATTTTGCAGTTGCGTGCCTTCACCTAGACCGACCATATTGTTTTCTTCTTCTTTTTTCCCTTGAAGTTCCCTCTGTTTTGCCATTTCATGAATTTATAGTCTTCGATAGAAACTGCAACTCTCTCTTCCACCGTATATACCCCCGACAATCCCTAAACAGGAAAAATAACAAAACTAATGAGACGCGTCCTTCCATTATATTGTTGATTTGAGTAAAGGACAGATGAGTCGGGGCCGGAACCGGAACTGGAGCCGGAGGAGCAGCACGGTGGTTTGCCAGTCCCGTGCAGTGGTTCACCGGTGTCATAATCCTCTTGCTAGTCTCGTGCAGTGGTTCGCCGGTTGCTAGTGGTGATTCACCGATCGGAAAGAGGGAGGGCACAAAGAGATAGGGAGGCCACATCTTGTTTGTCGGAGAGAGAGAGAGAGAGAGAGAGAGAGAGAGAGAGAGAGAGGGGTGTGAGAAAGAGACTCAGAAGAATTCCTGAGTCAGTTCGAAATTTTTTCAAAATGGCACATAATTTTCTCCTCAGTCTGTCCATAGTATGGGTCCCACGAGAGAACACGTGTTGTCTTCCTACCACCTTCTTATTTGCCTTGCTGGAGCACGAGGGGCAGCTAATATGTTCTCTAGTACAGTTGTACCTGCTCTTTAGGCCAAGTCTTCCACATACACTTCTCCCAATGGACTTACTGCAGCTTGAAATACCATTGTGAGTAGGATTGTGATGGCCATGGTGATTTTTTACATACCTTTTTTCGATGATTTTTTTTCTTCCTTCCTATCGTTCGATTGAATTACACATGGCAGATGGGAATTCTTCACGGTGATGGCCATGTCTCGGTGAATAAAAGTGTTATGTGTATAAGGGTGAAAAAGAGAGTGATTTGGTGAAAGAGGAATGAACCCTTTGGAGGAATTTTGAGGGGGAGGGTATCTCTAATTTGGGAAAGATCTATCGTTTGTCCTTTTTATTATTGGTACTTGTCAATTAGTTGCTTCATATTTTACTCTACGCATCTCGATCTTTTGAGATGGGATGTGATGGTTGATTCATCACTTCATAAATCCCTCCATACCTCATTTACTCTAGGCACGGGAGGCTACTATACCTGCTTACCTGGTAGTAGCCAAAACCGAAGTTTTGACGTGGTGTCTACCTTCACCACCGTGAGACTCCCTAATTCTCTGTTTATCTTTGTCTTCCTGACAAAGGGGAAATAGGAGGACAACGCGGGATCTCTCACCCTAGGGTGGTTTTCCTGCCTATTTCCTCTGTGAGCCTTTTAAGGACCTACTCACGTCCATATCCTTTTTTTATTATTGGTAGTTGTCAATTAGTTGCTTCATATTTTACTCTATGCCTCTCAATCTTTTGGGATGGGATGTGATGGTTGATTCATCACTTCATAAATCCCTCTATACCTCACGCTTTTGTCACCTTTTGTTCCAAAAATATCACAGGCAAGGAAAAGCTTGAATAACGCATTGGCGAGGGCTAGCAACCGAGGCCCAGGCGTGATGGCTACCAAAGGAGGCCCTTCACTCGCGACCTCAAAGTGATATTCTTGGAACATATGTTGACAAAAACATGAGGTGTTAAGGATTTATGAAGCGATGAATCAACAACCACATCCCTTCCCAAAAGAATGAAAGGTGTAGATAAAATACAAAGCAACAAATCAATGACAATCGATAATAAATAGGCAGACAATATATACTTTCCTAAATTAGCGATTCCTCGCCCATATAAATTTCTCAAGAGGGGTCATTTCTCTTTCACCAAATCACTCTCCTCTCTTTCACTCCAGAAAATGTAACATTTTTGTTCACCAAGGCATGGCCACCACCAAAAGAAATTCTTGTCTATTGTGCGTAATTCAACCAAATGAGAGTGAGAAAGCAAGGAAATCATGGGAGAAAGGTACACAAAAAATCTTCATGGTCATCATGGTCATACTTGCTACAATGGCATTTTAAACAATAATAAGTCCATCGGCAGGCGTATATTTGGAAGACTTGGCCGAAAGAGCGGGTACAACTGTATCGGCTTCCAAATATTCATGAAAATATAAATTGTTTACCAGTTGCAATATAGTTTGTTCTCATGTCACGGTAACTATAATCCTCATAGATAGCAAATCTTTAAGGAGGTGGATCTGCATCAAATGCACCATGTTTATCATGTGGTTGACTTTAAATTTTTGTTCCGTAAAGTTCTCTCAAATGCTTTCACGCGCTTTTGGGTGAAACCGTGCAGGTGGGTGATTGGGTGATTGATGATCACCAACAATGGTGGGCATTTTGGATGACAGTGTAGATAGTCTGACGGGAGTAGCATACCTTTTTGTTGACCTCTCAGTTATAGCCCCGATGAAATCACTCAGGTTCATAAATAAGATAAAGAAATGAAAGCTATGATGTTTGTTCCTTTATGACATCCATCCATTATTGTATTGTCTGTTTAATTTTACGCTTTTGGCTTCTGCTTGTGCTATAAGTTAAAAGATTAATAACTTGCGTTTGTATGTGGCAGACTGTGACGTGACATTATGTGCCTATCTACATAGTTGCAATGAAAGCTATACACGTGTTGGACTTGTTTCTGTCGATTGCGTACCATATCTCAAGTGGAACATTGTCAAACAATCTCATCCAAGATATGTTGGATCATGTACCATTGATCATGGAAGCTGCCAAAAGAGATAAAGGCTTGGCAAATCTATGTGTCCAATCACTTTTCTCGAGGAACATCAAGGTCATAAACTTTCACGTAAGGACATTCTAGCCACATATCTATGTGAAGAAGGACGCAAGCAACGCTTATAGATGATGAAAGTACCAAACAATCAGTAATAAACCTCCTGCCTGATCTTAAGATGGAGGTTTTACTAATGCTTTACAAAGAAAGAACTCTTCTTCCACAAGCTCAGTATCAGTTTTCTTAAATTAATGGTTTGATTGTGATTGTATACATGGAAGAGAATGTTGGGGTCGCAGGAGAAAAGGCTCTTAGAGTGCACAATGCAAAATTTTTAAAGATAATCAAACAAAGAGTACAGCTATGATGAAGAAATCAAAAGTTGAAGCATGACTTACTTGTGCTAAGAATGTGGAAAACCGGAAGTTATGTCTTTTATCCAACTATATTGAGTAGAAAACATTTAGCACTTGACCCCAAATCAACAACTCATTCTTCAAGTGGGCCACCCCCCTCCCCTTTCAAAAAAAATTTTTCTAGTAAAATCGTGGTGGATACATTATAAAATTACTTACTATCTATTTCAATATAACTCTAAAATGTGAAACACAAGCTACAAATAGCAAAAGGCTGGAAAACTTACATTATGATAGTGTGAGTGATTCTGGAGACCTCCAAGTTCATCATCTCCCTTATGAATGTTGCTCTCGGGCATGGTCTTCGTCATAGAATGAGAGAAGTTGTAAGCCATATTCCAACAAAAGAAAATGACAAAAAGTAAAAGCACTAATTACCTTAATGAAAAGATGGTTCATTCATATCGTTTCATATACCATCAACTCCATTAGAAATGAAATCCTGAACCAACTGAGCCCACCAGTGATGGACTCTTGACTATGTAAATTTGATCGGGCCACACCTCCCCTAACAAGCAAACGATTACTTAGCATTTACATATATGTGGACTTATTTTCAGCTTAATCCAAGTGACTCAGCATGTCAACATTTGAAAGGTTTTAAGGGTTAATCAAATTTCAAATGCTACAAAAAAGCAAAAGACGAAAAGTAAAAAGCAAAACCCGATAGACAACGACAAAAATTAGCCAAAACCACAGTGAAAGACAACGAAGTACCAAAAAAAAAATTTCCTCTGCTGCTTTGTTGTAGACATCACTTTTGCAACCACTGTCGTAGACATAAGGCCCCTCTTCACGTTTAAAACTAGGATCAAGTATCCAGATGGCTTTGAACCCATGTTGGTGGAGACCATCTACCAAAGATTTTGGATCAGAGAAAGTCCTGAGAATAATCTTCCGTTTCAGTTTCCATGTTGAAAATATTACTCTTTATTTACTTTGAAAGGTCTCTATTGCTTACTAAGCATTCAACCTAAGTCCTCTTACTGTTAGACAAGTTGGCGAGGCAAGAAGTCCCAGACATGAATGTGCTTTGGAGGCTTCAAACATAAATGGCCAACAATATTAAAGGACTCGATGGATTAAATGTATGGAAGCGATGGACAAAATAGTGATGCATGGCATTTCTGCATCATCACTCTATCTTACGTCAAAAATAGAATATCCAAAGAACATTGATCATCGCAGTGCCTCCAAAGTGTATTAACTAACGACATATTGCACATGACCTACCTCACTTCCAAAATGAATAACACCATCTTCTTCTAGATCATTACTAGATGAAAAACAGATTTTCATTCATATTTGGCAATATTCTTACATCTTACATGTAGAAGTAGATTTAGGAGTGAGCGGTTCCCAGTTTCGGTTCGATTCCGTTTGGAACTTGGAACCTACCCTCGAGTATAAGTTCCTCATTTTTTGGAACCTAGAACCTACCCATCAGAACCAAGAACCTGGAACCTACCTTGTCACGGGTTAGATTCTAGAACCGACCCTAGAATCTGGAACCGACTTTGGAACTTGTGACAGGGTAGATTTCAGGTTCCAGGGTTGGTTCCAGGTTTTAACCGTGACAGGGTAGGTTCCAGGTTTTTGATTCTGACGGGTAAGTTCCAGGTTCCAAAAAATGAGGAACCTGTACCCGAGGGTAGATTCTAGGTTCCCAAAGGAACCGAATCGGAACCGGGAACCACTCACCTTTAGTAAAAAGGCATGTAACAGAAATAAGACAAAGAACCGCAATGACTTACCAAGTGAAACTAGTCAATTTGAATTATACCTTTTGAAGGGTGGACACAGAATGCAAAAGATGTTGCACCATGGAGTCCTTGCAACTCAAAATATTGAGCAAAACCCCCCTTAAAGGCAATGAAAGGCTCTAAAAGATTCATGTGCAGCTCTGTTCATTTCACAATCCATTCCTAATCAGAATTCAGCCAAATTATCTAATTTGAAGTCAAATGGAATATATCAGATGGTGTGATAGAAACTAGAGAACCACATACAAGTTAACATATAATAGTAGTAAATGTTGAGATAGTGCTCTGGTTTCAAAAGCATTAGACACAGAGAATAACTACAAGCATCCACTCATCATCAAATTACATCATCGTTGAATAAATGGGCAATTGGCTATATTAGTTCAAGCTGCCAACTTGGTTTGACTGGACATGCTCAAAAGGATTACGCTCCACAAGGAAGAATTCAACAATTCACTAAGCATACAAAGAGTCTGATGAAAGAAATATAGGATTTCAATGTTGACTACACAATTAAAAAACTAGTTATGCCCAGAAAACAATTCCCTTATATTGCATTCTCTACATACGAGCAACTCATTAGGAGCTTACAGAATAGACCTAGATTAAAAAGGGTAAGAAAAGACCTAAAACGATGTGAATGGAAAAGATTAGAAAATATGATTAAGGAGCTCTTAGATCTTATAGAAGACTTGATATGGAAGGACAAGAACATAAAAGTGATTGTATAGTTGATCCACATGGTAATATCTTGGTCGACCCATATAATTTTGAGGGCATTCTCACTAAAAGTGGATGAGCATAGCGTCTTTGGAACATATCTAGAATTCTAGACTGAGACTGCCATTCAAAGGTCTTTGTATAGTCCTATAAGACAAGTGAAATGAGAAACCTCAGTAGCAAAAAAATAGATGCTTCCAAATTATCTGAAAGACAAGCGAGATTCAGATATTACTCTAATCTCGGCTACTTCCTGAGTAATATGGAAACTTTTGCCTCTGAGTTTCTGTAATGTGACTTCAAACTCACCTGCGAATGACTTTATGCTATTCTTACAATGAAAAGTTCATAATCTTGGCTTCGTCATTGAGTTCTATGATTCTACACAAGTAGCATATACTTAGAATGGCAATCCGCACCAATTCGATTATGTGTCAAAGTGGATTGCCACTGAAATTTTAATGCCTATGCCTCCACTCTACTAACAACTTCCCAGCCATCTAGGAGACTCTGGAACAAAGAACAAACCCAAAATTTGTATGACACAGGGAATGCATCCTGAAGAGGGTTAACACAAAATGGGATTCCATGCCTTGTGAAAAGCAAAGCAGCAAAACCCATCCGTATAATCTATATGCATCCATACGACATCATGAGGAATCTTCTTTTCTCTAAATTTACTTGTGATCTGCAATAACTAAAGAACTATCATGCATTGGCTCATAAATGATATGCCCACAGCATATAATGAAAGTTGGACCTTGTTATTCAATCAGGTAGAAGGAAATGCGGGTTGTGGAGGAAAGACCGTAGAATCAAGCAAGATGCATCGGAAGGGCCAACCTCTCAAACTTTGTTAGCAGAGTCATAGCTCCAGCACCATTGATGATAGCCTAAGGACCACTTTGGTGGCATAAACACAGTTCCTGACAATATATGCAAGCCGTATCGTTAATTCAAGCAATAAAAGTAATAAACAGACTATCAAGAACATTGTCCAGTCATTCTGCTGTCCTGTGAAGTCCATTTAATATTAAACTAGAAATCCACAGATGCATGTTTCTTAAGAAAAGAAAAGTCATAGAAACAAAGAGATATTTATTTTGACAACTTCATTCATTAGCATGAAGCGTTATCTTCATTTAAAGACAGGAAAACAGAGAGTTCATGGTAACAAGAATCATACATGATATCCTGAAAAAATGAATACATTTAACTTTCCTGTCTGTAAATCGGCTTATCATGGATACCCCTCAGGAAAAGCACTTAAGTGAAGCCTTTACATGATATAAAAAGCAAATGGTGGGAAAAAGCAGTAAACATACCTCGAGTTTTTGGGCAAAAGTTAAGGATTTGAACTATCATTTGTTAACAAAACGAAAAAGACCAGATAAAAAGAAGGGGCAGAATTTGCAGTACAGGAAGCATAAAAGCCTTGCATCTAACCGGAAGATCCTCCTTGGCGTTCTTTCCCACCACTTTCCCCTCTTGCCATCCAAAACCCCTCTAAGATATGCCGCTGCAAATTCCTCCACGAGCATGTCCTCGTAACCCGGATCATCCCCCAACTTTGCCGGCTCCTGCCTCAGTTTCAGTCGGGAATCATCCAGGCTACCCAATAGTCTGGGCGCTTTAGTCTAGACCTCACTGTCCACTGCCGACAGCTCTCCACCATTTCTCTCTGGCGGATAGTGAGGCTAAAATCTAAAATCGGTGTTGGCCTCATCTTCAAGTGACAAGGCAAAGTAGAGAGAAGAAGTGAAGAGCATCGGGATACGGGTTGTCGTACTTGGGTATTTGGTCTCGTTCGATGCTCTTGCTTTCTCCGGTTCACTTTTGGGAAGAACTCCTTCAAGAAATCGTCATGGAGGTCACTTCACTTGAAACGAATGCAAGTATCAAGATCATAGGTCGTCGATTTTTAAAGAACTCGGGTTGAAGAAGGGATTATCTTCTTCTTGGCACAGCCATTGGCATCTTTTAATTTTCAAGATCGTGGTTCTGGGTAAATTCAAAGGGCGATTCTCTTCCTAAATTTCATTCTGTTTTGGACCGGAGAAATCAAGAATGATGAAATGTATACATCAAAAAATCCAGATTAATACCAAAGACACGACCAATAACAAGGACTAGCCGACATGAACACATCCGGAAATTAGTACTTTCAGAAATCTCTCCCCTTCCCTGCATATTCACAACTACTTCTGGGACAAAAAAAGCAACCCCTTTTGCATGAACCTTCAATCAAGTCGCATGTCCAATCGCCTTGCCCCGGACTTTACTTTGATCGTCGACGACCCGATATTTAGATTGCATGATAGGCAATTTTGATAGGATCTCATTGGTTCATTCTTAATTTTTTCTTTTTTTAAAAAAGGAAAGAACTTTGCCCAAAAAATAGGTGGCTTAGGGTTGGGTTGAAAATAATCAAATCCAAATTAATACATTTAGGCCCTATTTGATAAAGGCGCGCATAATAATCATTCTATTTCTATTCAAAAACTATTTTTCTATTTTAGACTTGTTTCGGAAATAAAAATCCGTTTGGTAAAATTATTTAATTTTTTTATTTCTAGAATATATTTATATTTTAGAAATAGATTTGGAACAAAGATTAGAAGTAAATTTTTTTTTTTTACATTTCTATTTCTGAAATAAAAATAAAAAATAAAAACTCTTCTCAATATTTGTTCTTTCTATTTGTCGATTGGTCATCCGTTGTCACCAATCACTGTTTATTGTCTGTTGTTGCCACTCTTAGCCGTTGACCATCACCGTCGATTGTTGGCCACCGCTATCAGTTACCAGCTACCATTGCCAATCGTCAACCATTGGTAGTGCAGGCTACTGTTTACCATCCGTTGTCACCACTCCCAACCATCCGCCATCATTGTCGGCTGTTGACTGCTGTTCATCATCTATTTGTCACCACTCCTAACCGCTAGCCACTGCCACTAGTTGCCATTGTCGCCACCAGTTGCCAATGACGCCGCTTTCGTTGAAAATGGAGAAATTTTGTGTCGTTTTGAAATGAATTTCTATTCCAAAAATAAAAATTTTGTATCATTATCAAATGTGTATTTTTACTTTGAAACTCATCTAGGAATAGATATAGAAAAATCTAATTTTCTTTTAAAAATCAATTTCTGGTTAGAATGGTCATCATCTGCGCCCTAACCGGCCAAACAGTGATTATTTCCATTCTTTTGTTTGCGGAATAAAAAAATAGAAATTCGTTTGATAAAGTATTTGTTCCTGAGAATAAATTTGAAACAGAATCAAGAAGTAGAAAAAAGTTACTTTATTACTCCCAAAAACAACTTAAGAATCAAGTAATTTTCTTTTCTTCTTCTTATTCCTCTAGTTGGTTGCTGGTGGCTAGGCGAGGCTCGACCTCTCCCATATCTACAGGACAAGCCTTGCCTTGAGAGGCCGTGTGAGATTGTTGACTCTCATCTAGCCAATTACCAGTCATGGTCGAGGCCGATGACTGGCTAGAGTAGAAGAAGAAGAAGAAGAAAAGAGAAAATGTAATAAAATTATTTAAAAGATCAAAAGAAATTTTAAATTACAAAAAAAATTTGAGGGTTATACCAAACGTATTTTTATTTTGGAAATAAAAAATTTGTATATTCATCAAACGCTTTTGAATGCTCATAAACTTGTCCAAAGAACAAAATCCAAAAATAATTATTTTTTAGCAGAAAATTGTTATTAGAAATGGAATGGTTACTAAATGCACCATTAACCCGTTTTTAGCCTATAAGTAATGAAATTGTTTCACTGCTTATAGAATATGTTCCACAACCATGGTATGAACTCCTAAGCTCGCTTCCATATTCATCAATATCTTCCAATCCTTCGTGACTATATCTAGGTTCCCTTTATTTCGCTTGAAAATATTCTTTCAATTTTCCGACATTTGAATTATTCAGGATAGTAAATTAATGGAAATTATTTTCCTAATTAACGAGAATTTTATGTTTATATTTGGGAAAAATAATTTCATCTTTTAAAAATGTCAAAAATCATTTTCTAAATTTTGAATAGATATTGGCATGTACACAAAAACTCTACTACACTTATGTATAGATACCCCACCACTTGTTTCCTAGCCATATATAGCGGATTCGAGTCTAGCAGGGCCATAGAATTTGTAAGAAAGAGAAATACTAATTTAGTGTAATATGCTAAATTTTTATTAGTTTGCTTGTGTAATTAAATGGTATGCCAAAAAAGTTGGAGATAGAAAGAATATGTAGGTGATGAGAATAGAATAGTGAAAAAGAATGTTAATGAAGAAGAAATGTCAGTTCCAATAAGTTAGATTTGGAGTTGAAGGAATTTTAATTAGAAAATGCTATACAATTTCAATGATCTAATGGGACAAAACTCAAAGTTTAGAGGATTTGATAGGAAAAAAAAAGCTCAAGCTTAGGGATCAAGAGTATAGTTTTATCATATTAATGAAGCATACGAGCAATATGATACAAGTTCACTTACCCTTCAAATAAGGAAAAACCGAGATCTCACTACTTTGCCAATAACATGCATGAGCATGAACTTGAAGAAGAGAGAGACGGAGATATTAGCATGATTTCAAAGACCACTTCATGCATGTAGGAAGCCGTATCTAGTGAACTGCATTAGTATCTCTTCTTTCGCACGTTATATACTAGGTTATGTTATAGGTTACCATGTTCAATGTACGTACTTCCCCTTAAAGTGCAAAGAAGAAAAATGATTAATATTGCTTGAGAAAGTTGTTATATGGAGTTAATACGATGTACTATGCTGATCACAAATTAAGAGATAATGTGATTCATATTGAATCTAATTGAAAAACAAAAACTTTTCTCACTCTTTTTGCATATTATGATTGATTCCATCTATTGAGTCATCCAAAGAACATACAATTTTTTTTTTTTTGGATTGCAAAATGATTTTGATATATTGAAAATTCTATTTAAGAAGACCCTTGACATTAGAAATCAAGTTATGTATGTGACTAGCTTTGAGATTAAAAAAAATAGCTATATCAATAAAGTCTCATAGATTAATGGAAAATTGACAGAATATACTACAAAGCCCTTCCTGAAAATTATCCAACTCTTTGGTAAATTCCTTGATATAGTATGCCAATCACGTATCCAGAGATAATGAGATTCATATTGGATCCAACTAAAAAACACAAGTTTTACATAATTTTCGTACATTATAATTGATTTTGTCTTGCACATCGTTAAAAGGACATTCGATATTTTTTTCACTGATTTCCAAACCTCCAATATTTCCTACATGTATGAGCAATTCCTTGTGGAGTTTATAGGCCAACCTCCCTTCGCCACTTCTCTTACATACAGCACACAAAACCTAAAACATAGATGGAACCACAAAAGCATTTCAGCCATTCACACTCGTTGAGAAAATTACAAGACCGTTACAAGCAAGGCAATTATTGATGATCCAGTCAGTCAATGAAAGGTGAAACGGCAAGGGCCTTACTTGGTTTTCTTCATTATTTATCAATAGCGTCCTTTATCCTATAATCTATATTTCAATCCCTGAATTGCTGGGCAGTTTAGTGGGGGCAACGACTTTAGTCTTTTCCGTGCATTTAGAATCTTGATTTTCGGTTCTAAAAAACAGAACACTATTAACCATAAATGTAAGTAAGTCTATTTCACAATTTATAATCATCTTTACTTTCATTTGTCAATTATAATAAATATCTTTTTTTATAAATTATACATTTGTAATGTCCCATTTTATCTTGTTGAAATATCATTCTTATTATTAAAATTGAAAGAAATATGTGTAAATAAAAGAGAGCTAAATGTCTACTTTGGTGTAGAAGAATCCATTTCAAAATACTACCTTTTAGATCCATGTTGTATCGGATTTGAACTTGTCATATTGATATGCAAGTTGTATTTTACATCTTGAATACTAATAGGTGAATCACTAATTAATAAAGACAAAGTCCTCGCTATTATATTATGATCTTTAACTTTTTAATATAGTCACATTGTTATTTTGAAAAAATGGAATTATAAAAAAAAAAGGTATATGTTTAATCCTAAAAGTATATAGCTTGCCAAAAAAATAAACAAGTTGTTATTGGCAATTAATACACTAGTATTACTCATCATCATGGCCAGGGTAGGTGTTGATAGGGACCAGCGTTCGCCTCGTGCTTTTCAAGCTAGTCAATGAGGAAGAGGAAAAAGACTTTGGGATGACAGGATGCGACAGCTCATTATTGTCATTGCTATATTACTTGTCACAACGGCCACGCAGATTTCGGCAAGCCCTCAAGGAGGTATTTTTCGAAGGCATCTAATATGGCAGGAAAATCTATACTTTCTCATAGGCACGAATCATAATTTGACTTTTTCAATAGTTGTAATATAGGCTGTTATGTTTTCTCTTTCAAGTAATTGTGCTTTCAATAACTAGTATGTCGTCAAAGGGTTGAAATTGGACCAAATTGGTGATAATCTTGGCGTGGATTGCATTAACACTCTCAGTTGTTACTTTATTATTATCAATGATTTTGATGAATAAGGGTGGAGACATGTCAAATGGAAAGATTAGCCTTTTCCACGTGCGGCTTTTACCTGGTGGGCCGTTATGGTCATTGTTTTTCTTGTCAAAATTCTCAAATTTACACTGCAATTCTATCGGTAAAACTGGACATGGAATGTTGGCTTAAAGCTACAGCCAAGGGTGTTCTTTTTTTTTTTTTTGGGACATGGAATATGTCTTTTTTTTGGGGGTGCTTCTGAATTTGTTTGTTTGTATCTATGTGGAATCTTAGATTTTTCCACATTTAGTGGTTTATCATTAATAAACGTCCGTGGTCTATTTATAAGTTGCCATTGTACATGCAAAAGATGATGGAGTCACATCCCAATCGATGTGCACAAATCAAACCTATTTATTTTGAATTCTTTCCGAGTAGAAAATAGTGGGCAACTTTCTACTCGGAAAGAATTCAAAATAAATAGGTTTGATTTGTGCACATCGATTGGGAGGTGACTCCTTCATCTTTTGCATGTACAATGGCAACTTATAAATAGACCACGGACGTTTATTAATGATAAACCACTAATTGTGGAAAAATCTGGATTCCACATAGATACAAACAAATAAATTCAAAAGCACCCCAAAAAAAATACATATTCCATGTCCCAAAAAAAAAAAAAAACACCCTTGGCTATACCTTTTGGCCAACATTCCATGTCCAATTTTACCGACAGAACTACAATGCAAATTTGAGAATTTCGACAAGCAAAACAACGACCATAATAGTCCACCAGGTAAAAGCCACACGTGGAAAAGGTTAATCTTTCCATCAAGCATGTCTCCACTTTTGTTCATCAAAATCATTGGCAATAAGAAAGTAATAGCTGAGAGTGTTAATGCAATCCACATCAAGATCATCACCAATTTGGTCTAATTTCGACCCTTTGACGACATACCGGTTATTGAAGGCACGATTACCGAAAAAGAGAAAGCATAACAACCTATATTACAACTATTGAAAAAGTCAAATTTTCATTCGTGCCTATGAGAAAATATAGATTTTCCGGCCATATCATATGCCTCTAAAAAAATACCTCTTGGCGGTTTGCCGAAATCTGCGCGGCCGTTGTGACAAGTAATATGGCGATGACAATAATGACCTGTCGCATCTGTCATCCCAAAGTCTTTTTTCCTCTTCCCCGTTGACTGGCTGAACAACGCGAGGCGGATGCTGGTCCCTATCAACACCTGCCCTGGTCATGATGAAAGTAACAGGATCGTGTATCAAAACACCACAAACAGCCAAGAATACTGACGAAAGCTTAGTAGAGTTAATATTGTGCAGACTATGGATAGGAAGCTCACATACTAAATGTGTATAAGAAAAGATAGCATTTACTTAACTCCTCTTCAAAAAGTTAAAGACTTTTGAAAAATCGTAGCCAAAAGAGGCATTCATTTCTAAGGCAACTTCTCTTTTGCAAAGAGAGAACACATACTTGCATAGGTGAATCTCTTGCCCTATCCTCAAAAGAGCAATCTAGACACCAGAAAGCTGTCCGCGATCCACAGTCGCAAATGCCAAAGAAGAAGTCAACCAAGATCAATCTCAGATGTTCCTCCTTGGCGTTCTTTCCCACCCCTTTCCCCTCTTGCCATCCAAAACCCCTCTAAGATATGCCGCTGCAAATTCCTCCACGGGCATGTCCTCGTAACCCGGATCATCCCCCAACTTTGCTGGCTCCTGCCTCAGTTTCAGCCGGGAATCATCCAGGGTACCCAATAGTCTGGGCGCTTCAGGCTTGACCTCACCGTCCACCTCCAACAGCTCTCCACCATTTCTCTCAGGCGGATAGTGAGGCTGTACAACACAGCACTGGTGTTGGCCTCATCTTCAACTGACCAAGCCCACAAAGTAGAGAGAAGAAGTGAAGAGCGTTAGGATTTGGTTGTCATACTTGCAGTAATTGGTCTCATTCAGATGCTCTTGCTTTCTCCGGTTCACTTGGGAAGAACTCCTTCAGGAAATCGTCCATGGAGGTCACTTCACCTGAAATGAATGCAAGTATCAAGATCATTGGTCGTCGATTTTTAAAGAACTCGGGTTGAAGAAGGGATTATCTTCTTCCTAGCATAGCCATTGGCATATGCTAATTTTCAAGATCGTCTGTTTCTGGGTAATTCAAAGGGCGATTCTCTTCCTAAATTTCATTTTGTTTTGAAACAGAGAAATCAAGAATGATGAAATGCATACGTCAAAAAATCCAGATTAATACCAAAGACACGACCAATAACAGCACTAGCTGACATGAACACCCAGTGAAATTAGTACTTTCAGAAATCTCTCCCCTTCCCTGCATATTCACAACTACTTCCGGGACAAAACGCAACCCCTTTTGCATCAACCTTCGATCAAGATTCCACATTTATCTTCCACAAACACCAAAAAAGGTTATATTCCCTGGATAAAGCTTCACAATTCACGAAACACCGCAGCAGATGCATTCAAAATCCAAGCAAAAGGGCGAGACGAAAGAAAAAAAGACTCACCCGAAACGTCCGGATGGTACCCAAAAAGCAATCCACCAAGGGCCCCAATAATGCAGGCAAATACGAAATAGCAGTGATCCTGTACACGTAAAGATGCGTCCTTTTCAGCTGCCCACCTTCTACAAATCCTCCACCCACCATTCTTCCTCTCTCTCTCTCTCTCTCTCTCTCTCTCTCTCTCTCTATTACAACACGTGACTGCTCTTTATGTGGGACATGATAAAAAAAAAAAAAAAAAAGAAGAAGGTCGAAAGCAATCCTTATCTAGTGCCCATATGAAGAGTTGATTTATAATAGAAATGTTGGTATCTCCAATTTGTCACAATTGAGGTGGATGAAATTATCACATACAGATAGGACGACAGTCTTAAGCAAAACGTGCATGCTACATATTGGCATGTAAAAAACATTCAAAGAAAATTGAGAAAGAGAGATTGCCACAGCAAATTATCAAAGATGGTTGTGTGATGGATGTCCATTGTCTCTGTGCGCAGGCGCGCACATGAGAGAGAGAGAGAGAGAGAGACAGACAGACAGAGGACAACATGAGATGGACCATCCATAAAACAAAATCGATAATACCAAAATGTATTTTCCCCTCTCAAAAACTGCTCTACCTTTATAAAATATTTCTCATTTTTTTTCATGTGCCCATCCTGTTGTCTTTAATCATTTCCAAAACCCTTAAATCATTCAACTGCCTTCACTAATAAGATTTATCCATGTGCAGATTCTCATGAAATGGAGATTTAAGTTTTTAGTAGTTTTGAGCACTTTTATTAGAATGTAAGAGCCTTACATAGCTGCATGGAAGTAGGTGCAAGTTGTGTCATCCAACCCACACATAGAATGAATGAGAAAATGACTAAAAATGTCAAGAGTGGTCCACTGGTCCTATAACTGGTGCACCTCAAAGAGGCCCTAACCATATCCAAAGTAACTGGCATTACTAATTGCATTATGATACTTCCAGGACTCTCCAAAATGTATGGTACAAATTTACCATGAACCATTGAAAAAATGCGATAAGCTGATTGACATCACAGTTACCAATAAAAACATGAAAAAACCAAGATTCATGTAATTCTAAAAAATGTTGATATCACTCATATGATTATACTCGATTAAATAGATCAGTACTTTTTAATGGGAACTTAAAAATGAAAAACAAAATTATATGTAAAACCTCAAAGTAGGATCCAAAAGGGACATCATGTGCCTGCTGGACTGTCTCGAACACCTACAGGGAAGAGGAACATTTTCTCAACCATAGTAGATTTAGAACCATAGGGAGATGCAGAAAAGAAGACGAGGGTAAAACCTAAATGCAACAGACGCTGCAGAATGTCAGCCAAAAACAAAAGGAGGGGCTATAGAACAGCTCTACAAGGCAGGTTTACAAGTAGTGCATAAAGAGAACATTGACGAGAATCAATTAAGAAGCTAAGGCAAGCAGGCAGACCAGAGTTTTCTTATCTGGTGATAAAACAGCATGCTGATACTCTGTCATGGCCGTGTCAGGTGGGCACATTGGACTGCTACAAAGAGATCTAAAGGTAATCTCCCTCACTTGACCGTCATATTCATCAGCAGCATGCCATTGCCCCATCTGGAAATTCCATGACAAAAATAGCATGAAATTTCTATTCTAACAAAGATGATTTGTCTTGCTGGGTAAACATAGGGTTTGGCAATCATAGGAGAGAAACTATGATGTCAATAGCCATCTATTGAAGTAAACCCCAGTTTAGCCACCAGAAAACCAAAGCAGGCATTAGTTTCACCCTTAAAATATATGTCTATGGACAAGAAAACGACGAGATATTCTGTTATATTGCAACAAACTAAGCAACATGTTTTCATATCAAGTAGGATGAAATCTCGCTTAACCTTGCTTGTCTGCAATAAAGGAGAGTCCCGACATCATTCAAACTAAAGCAAGAACACGATATGCAAAAGATGACTCTTACAGAATGCTAAAGAGATGCACCCTTCAAATATGGACAGGCAATAACACAGATGAGATAAACCAAGCCTTGTCAACACAGGAAACTCCTACCAGCGCAGACAGGCTATGAATACAGACAGACAACCATACTGAGTAGCAGCCATGGAACTACTGAAGATCAACACGCTATTTAAATTAAGCTGGTCATCATGAGCTCACAGAAAAAAGGACAACATTGTAATCAAATGGAATTTCATAAAGGCATATTTGAAGTTCCTTGATCAGAATGACAGATCAGAAAAGGTTTGTGATGAACCCATGGGTTAAAGGAAACATGAGGATACTGAACTAGTGAAGCAATGCAAAAGGCCATGCAATTGCATGAACATAAAGTTTTTCTGTTTTCTTCTTTAATGCAAAAGGCCATGGGTTAGCAGCGTAAGGCAAAGGCTGGTTTTGGAGGGCAGAGGAGTAAGCAAGCAGTTCACTTCTCATGAGCGGTAACCGTCATTTGAAATGGACGGTTGCGATTGGAACAATGCCGCACGTGGAATCTAAAATCTCGGTTTGCTTCATCGTGGGGAGGAATGAAGACGAGCGGGATAGTGCGTAGGTGAATACGGGCCAGATCCTGGGTTCGGACCTTGGGCTTTTCCTACGGTCCAAATGGTCCAAACGACTCAGGCCCAAATGATTAAACAACTTAATTCTATACTTGTGAACTTAATTGATGAGCATGGACCGACCAAAAAAAAAACTTAATTGATGAGCTTATCTCTTTGGACGAGAAAAAGTCATGGCAGAGTCTAATTGTTCGGAAGGCAGGGGGAATTGCGGATTAATTTGATGTTGTAAAACCAGAAAATATTTTGTAGAATATGAAAATATTTTTCATTTAGTCATTTTTTAATATTAACACTTATCTCGTGCTCTACCATATTAAGTAATCGTTTTCCTCAAAAGCTTAAGCGGTCGAGAATAGGCCTATGAGGCTACAATGTATATAGCATATCTTTTCACAAAAATTTCTAAAGTTTACGTATCGAAAGTCTAATGTAATTTGACAATAGATATCACATTAAATATAGCTCTCTATTGGTCATAAATCTTTTCACACAAGTTGCTAATTTGATTACTTAAAGAAAGATAACCAATATGAGGTCAAAGTCGCGCCCTATACTATTCGTAACGAAATCCTGTTTCAGCCCCTCTTGCTTCATTTGTTGAAAACATTTCATGCTGATGCCAAACTTACCATTTCTGACAAGGCAACTAAGAATAACATTACTTAATAAAGACATTGATTCACATTGAGGCGTTCGGAAAACTTGCTTGTCCTTGCAAACTTTATATAACTACTATAACTTGCAGAACTAATATTCTCATGTTTCTGCTTATACTCAAAGAGCTGCAACAATTTCAACAGAAAATCAACACCAGCTCTTCATTTGGTAATTAGAAGGAATGGAAAGAAAAATGATGAACTATCTACTAAGCAAGAAGACCCATTGCTGGCACTCATATATGATCCATAATGACAGATGTGGAAAGAGACAATAAGAAAGATCCGGTGAATCCATGTGTTGACATTTATGTATTACGAAAGCCTCAGATGCTTAAGACTAAAAACAAAGTCAAAGTGTGGGTGCTACTAGATTAAAAAAAATATTAATAATAAGTTCAAACACAGTTTAAACTTATGGTGGTTTATATTCTTTTTTGTTATTGTTGATATTCATTAAGATGCATTGCTACTTTTAAAAGCATACATCTCTAGGAAACCTCAATACAATGATTTTTGTGAGTTGTTCCTTGTTCTTGACAAAATTGAGGTGTAAGCATAATCCAGTCACATCGCAATGAACGAATAATGGAACAAAACACATGAATGCCTCAAATCCATGACATGCAGTCAATGGTAGTCCAAAAAATGCATTGGCAAAGAGCCAATGCGTTAACATTTATGCATTCCTTGCCTTTTAGCCAATCAACAATATGTTTATACTTTTCTATGGGTAAATGACAAAAAAAAAAATGAGAGAGTTGCATGGATAAATGCTCAATTATATTACGTCTCCAGTTCAAAGTAATTTGAATCGGAGGCCCTGTTGACCACTCATGTAGAGTCAAAGCCTTATTCTATTTACAATGTATTGATTAATGCGCATTTTGGCCTATTTGACAATGTTGAGAAATTAGTGTTAGGAACTTAAAGAACTCATTTTTAAGTGTTAATAATCTTCAAGTGTTAAAAAGGAAAAAAAAAAAAAAAGTAGTTGTTTGACAATCACTGCATATTTATAATTTCTTTCCAAACATAGAATCACCACATGATTGATAGATAAAACTTTAATTATCATCAATTATTTATTCTTAGAATTAACCCCCAACCTTTTTCTTACGTATTATTAGTCAATTTCTAGATTAATTAAATCTTTTAAGTAAAAACTAATAAGAGTTGTCTAACAGGCTTAATTGCATTAATCGCTTTAATTTTCAGCGCGGAGGACTATCCGGCGGTTGACAAGTCAAACATTTGAATATCACGTGTTTTTGAAAATAAATAAAAAGAAAATGCCACTAATTTGGTACGTGGTTTTCTAAAGAAGGTAACATGTGCTGTTTTACGAGAAAATCTCGGGTTGGCCTAAACCACGTCGTGGGGAAAGCCCATTTAAAGGACGATGCGTGGCGCCACGCGTCGTCCGGGTCCCACCACTATCTCCCTCCTGTGATCTATCTCCTCCTCTCTCCACTGCGCTTGCGTTTCTTCTTTTACTCTTGTGGGCGCCATGGCCATGGAGCTCGAGCTCGAGTGACTCTGGTCGCGACCTCAAGCTACGGCAATTGTCGTGAGCTCATTCTCAAGTGACCATGGCTACTTTGACCTCGAGCTTTAGGCTCAAGGCTCAGCTCCACAGCCATAGAAAATGCGAGACTGCAGGTCGACCTTGACCTCGACCATGGCTGCTTTGACCTCGAGCTCGCGTCCAAGGGAACGGCCATGTCTGTGTGCTCGTAACTTGACCTGCCGTGGCTACCACAAGCCCTAGGCTCGAGGTCGAGCTTGTGGCAACCGCGAGAGTCCTGAGCTCAAGCTCCGCGGCTGTGGTGGCGCGCGAAAAAGAAAAAGAACGGCAAGTAGTCACTGTTGAGAAAAAAGGAAGAGAGAGAGAGAGAGAGAGGATGCAGACGAGGTCGAGCTCCGCGGCCATGGCGGCCGCAATGAAAAGTGAAGAAACGCAAGCACAGAGGAGAGAGATCACAGGAAGGAAGAGGGGGGAGGGAGTGGTGGGACCCGGATGACACGTGGCGCCATCTGTCGTCCATTAAATGGGCCATTCCACGGTGACGTGGAGGCTACCCAAGATTTTTTCGTAAAACAGCACACGATCCCTGAACGATCATTCGCACGTCGGTTTTCCCTCCTCGCCATTTTTGTTGCCTTTAATCCCGTTGAGAAGTCTGGATATGACGTGCCCAAAAAATCTAATCCAATGGACAAGGTCTCCTTTGTACTTTACTTGCATGTACTCCTTCGTTACTTAGCTATAAAATTAACTAATGTTTGAGCATTTAAAAAAAAAATTAATTTTACAGTGGCTATTACAATGAGTTATGTTATGTTGGACACAAATCATACTATTCAGACATACCCACAATTAAATGGCATAAATAGATTTAATTGTCGAAGATTCATCCATGAAATATATGCTTGCACAATGTAAATTTAAATGTGCTATGTTTGCAAATCAAATTAATTGATTCCTAAGCGGATGCACTAAACCACATAACTTTGTTTGGGCACACTCGGTGTCAAAGTAAGGAGGGGGCAACTAGACCCCTAGGCAAATTCCATATTATTTTAGTTATTATAGGCTCAAAGTAAAATAAAATTATTAGTGATTTCAACTTTGTTAAAACTTCATCAGTCTCAATCGTCATAAAATAAAATTAAAAGGCCACGTTGAATTTTGGTCACAATTTAATTTACTTTAGCCTTACACATGACTTAATTCCTCATCTTTTACAAAATTTTATGATAGTTATTAGTGATTTCAACTTTGTGATTTTGGATTATTAGCGATACAATCATCAAAAGTTGAGCACTGTCCAAGTATCTTTGCCTCGATCACCAGGCAGTCCTAGCATTGTCCCTAAGCCAATGGAGATGAAGTGAACTATGCCATGGATTCCACTTCCAGAGCATACTTTGGACATTGCTATTCTGCACTTGCGATTTGAGTATGCCAAGTTATTGTCGTGGACTCATACCTTAATTTTTTTATTTTATTTTAATGATAGAGAACTAATTCCAGGAAGTCTATTGAGAAGATGTGGAAAGAGTCTCTCAAGCACGGTGCTTCTCAATGTTTGAGGTGGTTTGATCTAGACTAAAGAACTAAAAATGCGTAATGATGACATCATTTCATTGTTGAAAGGGTGCGGAAATCCATGGAGCCTTACTCCGTTGGTCATATCCATCTCATGGTTTTTGAATATAAAGGGACTCCTCTTTTTGCCTAATATTATTCAATCAAAGTGCTTCAAAGATATTATGATGGCGGACAACGCACCAAAACCACACCAAAATGCAATTGCTAATTCAAACTAAGCATGAAAATTTAGTTAAAATTGTTTACATTCGAAAGGCTACTCAATGTGTTTTATTGAATCAGATTAGCCTAGATCACATGGAGTTGCAATATTATGGCACCCCATCATTCAATTTCACTCCCCTGCTAGGGCATTTTAGTATTTTAAAACATAGCAATATGGACCAATTGAGTAGCAATATGACAAAACATAATTGAAATATGAGGAACAAAAAAAGGGTGGTAACAATTAATGAAGAGGAATGCCGAGTAAAGAAAATTCCAATCATGGATCAAGTTAGGCCCGATTGCAAATGAGGTCGCATGCATGTTGGCAAGTTTCAATCATGTAGTAGGCCCCATCCCGGTCATGATCAAACTCCATCTATTTGTTGTTGGATTCATTCTTTCCGTTCTTCAATTCGTATGAAACTTATCACCATCTTCCTCAAATGCCTTGATTCAAACTTTTGCTTAGGGTGATCTGAAGGTGGCAAACAATAACGCCCGAGAATAGTATAATTTCCATGCCATTACAGGTTGGAAGGAGGAATAGGCCGGACTATCAAAAGGGCCTTTGGACCTGACTTTCAAAAATCGAAATGGGCTGAGGCTTGGCATGCATGCTAGGAGGATCTCATTGAAAAACCACATTAATCCATACCGCAATGACTAGAAATGTTTGCATGGAATTTTGAGTCAAATCGCATATCAATCTGGTTAATAAAATTCCACGATTTTATCTTTAAAAAATTATGTAATTCCTAAATCTAGAATAATGTTGTTAAGGAATGAGAATGTGAGAACCTTTAGTTTCGATGTTTTTGTTTATTCATAATATTTTTCTTTTTGTAAAAAAGTAGTCATAACCTTTTATAAATAGCCATAACATTTATATAGATCAAGGAGTAATTTGACACTCTAATGTTACAATTATGCAAAAAGAATAAACAACTCCAAAATTTCCTCGTCAACTAAGGTCTTTTTGTTTGGTTTATGCTATGATATGAGGGTTTTTTAGTTAAAAAAAATTGAAAATCAGAGAGATAATACATGAATTGTCAATACTTATTTTAAGTCAATGATCAACATTAACTAGTCAATGACCAGGCCCGCAAAGTAGAGAGAAGAAGTGAAGAGCGTCAGGATCTAGTTGTTGTACTTGCAGTAATTGGTCTCATTTAGATGCTCCTGCTTTCTCCGGTTCACTTTTGGGAAGAACTCCTTCAGGAAATCGTCCATGGAGGTCACTTCACCTGAAACGAATGCAAGTATCAAGATCATAGGTCGTCGATTTTTAAAGAACTCGGGTTGAAGAAGGGATTATCTTCTTCCTGGCATAGCCCTTGGCATCTGCTAATTTTCAAGATCGTCCGTTCCTAGGTAAATTCAAAGGGCGATTCTCTTCCTAAATTTCATTCTGTTTTGGACTGGAGGAATCAAGAATGATGAAATGCATACGTCAAAAAATCCAGATTAATACCAAAGACACGACCAATAACAGCACTGGCTGACAAGAACACCCAGTGAAATTAGTACTTTCAGAAATCTCTCCCCTTCCCTGCATATTCACTACTACTTCCAGGACAACAGGCAACCCTTTTTGCATCAACCTTCAATCAAGATTCCACATTTTTTTTTGGGTAAATCAAGATTCCGCATTTATCTTCCACAAACACCAAAAGAAGCTATCTTCCCCGGATAAAGCTTCGCAATTCACGAAACACCATAGCAGACGCATTCAAAATCCAAGCAAAAAGGCAAGATGAAAGACAAAAAGACTCACCCGAAACGCCTAGATCGTACCCAAAAAGCAATCCACCAAGGTTGACACGCACTATTAGCACACCTCTCCATTCTGGACTTGTCTTGTAGTTCACTTGGTTTTGATCATCGAGACATTAACAGGTAAGGTATCGGCCTGATTCTCCCCTCGTTCTTCATGGGATAAGCTGTGAAATAAAAGGAGGGCACAAGATTGGGATCGTTGGCCAAACGGGTAGCGGAAAGACAACTCTCATCAGTGCTTTGTTCCGTCTTATGGAACCTACCAATGGGAAAATAGTTGTTGACGGCCTAGACATATCCACTATTGGACTTCATGACCTGAGATCACATTTTGGGGTCATTCTGCAAGATCCGACACTTTTTGGTGGGACAGTTCGATACAACCTGGACCCCTTGTCTGAACACACTGATGAGAATTGCATATTGAATATAAAAAAGTATAATTTCTTATAAATATTAGATATTTGCAGTAGAAAACAACTAATGATAGAAGCACCGATCACTAGGGAGAAACGCAATAAACAAGCCTCACCGGAAGTAGCATCCATGTTTATGATGTCAAACCGACATGCTTTGGTTAGTTCGAGATCCTCTGTCGTCTGGCCTTTCGACGGGGATGTAGCAGCAAAATCATCTCCCTACACCATTTCCAATTGCACTAAATGAAGAAGCTGGCATCGCACAATTCATTCGGAATAACACATAGTCAGGATCTCGTCTTCTTTAGATATGAGCTCTTGAACCAGCTTAACTTACCAAAAAAAAAAAAAAAAAAAACTCTTGAACCAGCTTCCGATCTTTGAATTTCAAGATGATCGTTTCTAGTGAAGTTCCGACAGCCATGAGCCTCCCCCGCAAATCCAGCGCAAGACCAACTCTATTCCAGTGTACACTCTTCAACTCTGTTCAGCTCTACTCAAACAATCAAAGTTAGTCCTTCAATGCTCGATTGCTGCAAAAGCTAAGTTCTCTCCCTTACTCTAATTTTGATTTTATTGCAGTCTGTATTTCTGATTCTCTCTCTGTTTATGTGTTCTTAGCAGCTTTGATGATCTTTCATTCCAGCGGTCATCATCTTTGACGATTTCTCCCTCTGGTTTGAGCAAAACAAGATAGTTAAAGAGATTTTAGTTGTCACTCGTGTCCTACATTCTGAAAGAAAATCCCATTGGTTCTTCTAAACCGCTCGGCAATGTACATTTGCATCTTCATTCTGTCTCGTGATTTTTTTCTATCTTTAAGTACCATGAGGAATTCTGAAAGTGATAAATCCCTTCATTATTCTCTGCTCTGTTGAATTCTTCCAGAGATTCAGAAAGGAGGACATGTGACTGTTGGGATCGGATGCATTTATGCGGAGGTCAAATTCTTTATGAAGAGTATGTACTTGTTACTCTTGCCAGTTTCTGGTTTTTGAACTAGCCAAAGCATCTGCATTTTATGAACTACCGATGATGATTTCCTGCTGATTATAGTAGCTGGTATTCTTTATAAAATTCAGGTGAAAAGAGTCGATTACAAGAATGTGATTGATTGTACAGCGTGCTACTATGAAGTAAATGGCTGTTATTTCCTTTTCTTCTATGGCTGGACTAGTATGTCTGCATTATGTAATAATCTTTGCCTCAAAACAATTGAAGGACATCTGAGTAGATCATGCTGGCTATGCTCTTGACCTGGACCATAATAGCCTTAAGAGGTACTCTTTCGCTACTGTAAGTTGTCCATATTTTAGACATCTGAGTAGATCATGGCTCCTCTGTATGGACCATTGCAGTGTAAATCTAACGTGAAACTAAAGAATCTGCTTGACTCATCTTTTGTGACTTATCAGAGAACCTACTCAGTGCAAGCAAGATGGCTCTTTCTCATCATCTAATCCTAAACATCACATTTCTTGTAGGCTGAGCAGAGAGTGCATGACAAAAGTGAGAAGCTGAGGCAGCAAGAGCAGGAGCAAATTGCAGAAAAGAGAAGCAAGAATTGGCTGGCTTTTCTTTTAGTTATAATTATATCAATTCAGAAAGAAAGAGAATCAAAGTATTTGGTTCTTGTCTGATTAGTTAATGAAGTGGTTGACATTTACTCTCTTTTGTCTGATTAGAATTGCTGCCGAGGCAGAAGAAAAGAAAGATGCAACCTTGATTGAGCGGCAAAAGGAGCACGTTGGTTTCTTTCTGCTGTTATTCTCAAGGAAAGTTGAGGCGCAGGTGCATCTATAGTGATATATAGGTATTTTGATCTGAATATATGCACTAACACATAGCGCAAAGGAAATGGGTTCATCATTTTGTTGGAGTTTACAAGAACAGGAGAAAAACCTAATAATTCCCTCTCCATCATATGTCAGCAAGTTGCCCTTTGACTCCAATCGGTCCTTTTGGTGCACATCATTGATCTGTGCTTTATCCTTGAACAGGATTTCCTGGAGCAGAAGAGCGCTGGGCGACAGGAGCTATCTGAATATCAGAAAAGCAAACCACGCTTTTATTTGTTTGGGTTCCCTTAATTGTGCTAACTTGACCAAATCGATAGTATATGTCAAGACAATAATTTTGCCATCAACAATAAGGTTATGATCCCTCTTGCACCTAATGAAAAATGTTGTAGCTGATAGTCATTCAATGTCTTTGCAGTTTGTAATTTTCCCTCTAAGGAAATAATTTTCTTGCTTGATGTTAACGATTAAGTACTAAAGTTACTCCTTAGCTTCTTATATGTTATTGCTTAGTGCTGCATCTCATAAAAGATGAACTAACTTAGCGGTTTGGTCTGACTTTTAACCTTATTAGATTGGTTTTGGTGAAAATAAATTATTATTACTTTTTTTTTTGGTATAAAGTACACACCATACAAATCAAGAACCACAAACGTCCTAGTCAACATGACATAAAATTGTCTTTTATTAAGTATAGTTGAAACAAATTTATATCGACACGGTTCAGTTGTACTTTTAGTTCCCACTTTTTCTTCCTTGTCAATTCACTCATAATTATTGGTGATTTACTGACTCTTATCTAGGATGGAAGATATTGAAAGAGGAAAAAAAGAAGCCACCTGCAATGATTCTATTCTTTGGGTAACTCCAAGGGAAGGGAATGGAAGAGAAATTCAGTTACTTCCTTTTGGACTCAAAGGAGAAGTTTCTCCAAAGTCAGAGATAAATGATGGAAGCTGTCATGTGCTGATACATATAATTATAATCCCAAGAATATCCTTCGTGAGAAGTGGGAAACAATAGAAAGACGAGGCTACTTCGATTTATCAAATCTATTTCATTTCCCTTCATATAATTTCCGCCCAGTATGCATTTAAATAAAGACTTCACCTTTTTTTTTTTTTAATAGAGCGAGTGATCAAACTTTTGACTCTCATTGTGGTGTACTTTTGATTACTCGCGAGAGAGAATGTGATGTGATTTTCAGTGAAGTCGAGAGAATTGCGTGCTCTGTGCTACTTTTTGGGAGCAGCTATACCTCTTTTAATTTTAATCTAAGGTTGCAAAGAAATTAAACAAGTAATTCAACGGTAATATGAAAATCTACTTGCGATCACAACCATGTGTTCGAAATTTGAGTTAAGGCAAGATGAATCTGTGTGTAATTGGAATCACAAGGGTTAAAAAAAAAGAAGGTAAATACCCGACGCCGGCGAGTCAACAAGCTGGATTGCTAAATTGGCTTTCTACCGCGTCAATCTTTTTTGAATATTAAATTGGTTGTGCAGCAGCAGGTTTTCATTTGTAACATGCACGATATTTCTTTGATGTGGAACTGCATGTCAAAAGCTCTCCTGCCCTTTTTTCTTTTCGTACATTTTCCTTTTCTGGAGCTTTCTTCTTCGTTTTTTTGGGAGTGGGGTTGGAGAGCATATGAGGTTATAAATCTTGCTACAAATCATGCAAAATCAACAAATCGGGTAGGTCAGTTAACCTCAGTCATTGCAGTAGCACATGCATATTCTAGAACAGATCACCCTACTTACAAACAGGTTTTGGTATAGCAAATGAGGTCCGATTTACACGTTTAATATGCCGTTGGAAAGCTCATGAAACCATCTATGAACCTCATGAGGATTTCGAAAACTAAAAACGATATAACTAGCTCAAACAAAGACAGAAGACGACTAGTCCAGTCAAGCCATTCGAATTACAAAATAGACAGTCAATTAAGCAATCATCTGGTCAAACCATTCTAGGCTATCATCCATCATCTATAGCCATCTTAAGCTGCAAAGATCATCCACACAAGTATAGAACATCATCCAAGGGTTGAGCTGTAGCCCAATTTTATAAGGTAGTCTCGCCTCGTCAAGCTCAAGATCGAAGAGTTCACCTCAATTAATCTTCATGCAAAGCTCAATCGAACAAGGTTACTATAAGCTGGGAGCTAAGACTAGAGGTTGGAGTGGGCTGAGGATCACAACGTCGGGTCATTGCCGGGGCTTGGATCAGCTTCAGATTACGCCTAGGAACAGCGGAGGAAGAAGTTGTCGATTTGAGGATCACCAACGGTTGTTTAGTCGAGGTTCGACTAACAGAAGGACAAGTCTCATTAGTTTTTGCTATTTTTCCTGTTTAGGGATTGACGAGGGAGTATACGGTGGAAGAGAGAGTTGCAATTTCTGTCAAAGACTATAAATTCATGAAATGGCAAAACAGAGGGAACTTCAAGAGAAAAAAGAAGACGAAAACAATATGGCCGGTCCAAGTGAAGGCATGCAACTGCAAAATAAAAGCTCGATGAACACGATCATGGTTACAGCGATCCTGCTGGCAACCATCACGTTTCAAGTAGCCCTCTCTCTCTACCGAGTGGAGTCTAGCAAGACTCCACCGCAAGAGCACATTACGCAATTGGCTCACCCATTATGGCGTCAAAATTTCCTAAGGCATACGAATTCTTCGTATACTGTGATAGGGTGACTTTCCTCCTATCACTTAGTGTCATTTTATTATTACTGAGTCGGATGTCAAGGTGTCAGACTGTATTCAGTAAGGTGACGACGGTCACCACCTGGATGGCAACCATGTTCGCAGGACTATCATTTGCGATGCCTGTCATCATTCTAAACATAGACATTGAAAAAGAACCAAATGTATGCAAAGGCTGGGATTGTAGTCTTCCTCCAAGTTATCGAGGGAAGCTCACGACACTAGCGGCAGGGCCATCAACGGTGTCGTGTACGAGAACGTGCCGGTGGAGGCCAGCAGCTCCAATGTCCCCCAAGAGGTCAGGCTTTTGATGGCTATCAGGATTGCGTGATGCTGTATGGGCTTTGCATACTTATAATGCATGATGTTCAGGATCAGCGCCTACCCCAAGTCGATCTCCTCGAACGTGATCGCCGGCGGGGACGTTGGAGCTGCTGGCCTCCACTAGCACATTCTTGTACACGATGACGTTGATGGCCCTGCCACTGGTGTTGTGGCTTTCCTCGATAACCTAGAAGAAGACTAGAGCCCTAACCTTTGCATCCGTTGGGTTCTTTTCAGTGTCTTTGTTTAAAATGACGACAGGCCTTACAAACGATAGTCCTTCGAACATGGTTGCCATCCAGGTGGTGACCATCGTCACCTTACTGAAGACAGTTTGGCACCTTGACATCCGGCTTAGTAATAATAAAATGACATTTAGTGACAAGAGGAAAGTCACCATATTATAATATACGAAGAATTTGTATGCCTTAAGAAATTTCGACGCCATAATGGGCGAGCCAATTGCATAATGTGCTATTGCGGCGGAGTCTTGCCAAACTCCACCCGGCGGATAGAGGGCTGCTTGAAACGCGATGGTTGCCAGCAGGATCGCTGTAACCATGATCGCGTTCATCGAGCTTTCATTTTGCAGTTGCGTGCCTTCACCTGGACCGGCCATAATGTTTTCTTCTTCTTTTTTCTCTTGAAATTCCCTCTGTTTTGCCATTTTCTTCAACAGAAACTGCAACTCTCACCGTATACTCCCTGACAATCCCTAAACAGGAAAAACATCAAAACTAATGAGACACTAATGAGACGTGTCCTTCCATTATATTGTTGATTTGAGTAAAGGACGGATGAGTCAGGGTCGGAACCGGAACCGGAGGAGCAGCGCAGTGGTTTGCTAGTCCTATGCAATGGTTCATTGGTGTCGTGATCCTCTTGCCGGTCCCATGCAGTGGTTCATTGGTTGTTGGCGATGGTTCACTGGTCGGAAAGAGAGAGGGCACAAAGAGACAGGGAGGCCGCATCCTGTTCGTCGAAGAGAGAGAGGGAGGATAGAGAGAGGGGTGCTAGAAAGAGACTCACTGAAGAAGAAATCCTCAGTCGGTCTGAAATTTTTTCAAAATGGCGCCTAATTTTCTCCTCAATTTGTCCATAGTGTGGGTCCCATGAGAGGACATGTGTCGTCTTCCTACCACCTTCTTATTTGCCTCGCTAGAGCATGAGGCAGCTAATATTTTCTCCAATACGGTTGTACTGCTCTTTAGGCCAAGTCTTCCACATACACTTCTCCCAATGGACTTACTGCCGCTTGAAATGCCATTGTTGTGAGTAGGATTGTGATGACCATGATGATTTTTTACATACCTTTTTTCGATGATTTTTTTTCTTCCTTCCTGTCGTTCGATTGAATTACACATGGCAAATGGGAATCCTTCACGGCGGTGGCCATGTCTCGGTGAATAAAAGTGTTACATGTATAAGGGTGAAAAAGAGTGATTTGGTGAAAGAGGAATGAACCCTTTGGAGGAATTTAGAGGGGGAGGGTATCTCTAATTTGGGATAGATCTACCGTCTATCCTTTTTATTATTGGTAGTTGTCAATTAGTTGCTTCATATTTTACTCTACACCTCTCGATCTTTTGAGATGGAATGTGATGGTTGATTCATCACTTCATAAATTCCTTTATATCTCATTCACTCCAGGCACGGGAGGCTACTATACTTGCCTACCTGGTAGTAGCCAAAATCGAAGTTCTAATGTGGTGTCTACCTTCACCACCATGAGGCTCCCTAATTCCCTATCTATCTTTGTCTTCCTGACGGAGAGGGAATAGGACCATGTCCTTTTTATTATTGGCAGTTGTCAATTAGTTGCTTCATATTTTACTCTACGCCTCTCAATTTTTTGGGATGGGATGTGATGGTTGATTCATCACTTCATAAATCCCTCTATACCTCACGCTTTTGTCACCTTTTGTTCCAAAAATATCACAGGCAAGGAAAAGCTTGAATAAAGCGTTGGCGAGGGCTCGCAACCGAGGCCCAGGCGTGATGCCTACCAAAGGAGGCCCTTCACTCGCGACCTCAAAGTGATATTCTTGGAACATATGTTGACAAAAACATGAGGTGTTAAGGATTTATGAAGCGATGAATCAACAACCACATCCCTTCCCAAAAGAATGAGAGGCATAGGTAAAATACAAAGCAACAAATCAACGACAATCGATAATAAATAGGCAGACGATAGATACTTTCCTAAACTAGCAATTCCTCGCCCATATAAATTTCTCAAGAGGGTCATTTCTCTTTCACCAAATCACTTTCTCCTCTTTCACTCCAGAAAATGTAACATTTTTGTTCACTAAGGCATGGCCACCACTAAAAGAAATTCTTGTCTGCTATGCGTAATTCAACCAAATGAGAGTGAGGAAGCAAGGAAATCATGGGAGAAAGGTACACAAAAAATCTTCATGGTCATCACGGTCATACTTGCTACAATGGCAAACAATAATAAGTCCACCGGCAGGCGTATATTTGGAAGACTTGGCCGAAAGAGCGGGTACAACCGTATTGGCTTCTAAATATCCATGAAAATATAAATTTTTTACCAGTTGCAATATAGTTTGTTCTCATGTCACGGTAACTATAATCCTCATAGAGAGCAAATCTTTAAGGAGGTGGATGTGCACCAAATGCACCATGTTTATCATGTGGTTGACTTTAATTTTTTGTTCCGTAAAGTTCTCTCGAATGCTTTCACACGCTTTTGGGTGAAACCGTGCAGGTGGGTGATTGGGTGATTGGGTGATTGATGATGACAAACAATGGTGGGCATTTTGGATGACAGTGTAGATAGTCTGACGGGAGTAGCATACCTTTTTGTTGACCTCCCAGTTATAGCCCCGATGAAATCACTCAGGTTCATAAATAAGATAAAGAAATGAAAGCTATGATGTTTGTTCCTTTATGACATCCATCCATTATTGTATTGTCTGTTTAATTTTATACTTTTGGCTTCTACTTGTGCTATAAGTTAAAGGATAAATAACTTGCGTTTGTATGTGGCAGACCGTGACGTCACATTATGTGCCTATCTACAAAGAATTTGTATGCCTTAGGGAAAAAAAAAAAACTTTTCTAGTAAAATCGTGCTGGATACATTATAAAATTACTTACTATCTATTTCAATATAACTCTAAAATGTGAAACACAAGATACAAATAGCAAAAGGCTGGAAAACTTACATTATGATAGTGTGAGTGATTCTGGAGACCTCCAAGTTCATCATCTCTTTTATGAATGTTGCTCTTGGGCATGGTCTTCGTCATAGAATGAGAGAAGTTGTAAGCCATAGTCCAACAAAAGAAAATGACAAAAACTAAAAGCACTAATTACCTTAACGATAAGATGGTTCATTCATATCATTTCATATACCATCGACTCCATTAAAAATGAAATCTTGAACTAACTGAGCCCACCAGCGATGGACTCTTGACTGTCTAAATTTAGGGAATACACAAGGATCGGGCCACACCTCCCCTGACAAGCAAACGATTACTTGGCATTTACATACATGTGGACTTATTATCAGCTAAATCCAAATGACTCATCATGTCAACATTTGAAAGGTTTTAAGGGTTAATCAAATTTCAAATGCTACAAAAAAGCAAAAGACGGAAAGTAAAAAGCAAAACTAGATAGACAACGACAAAAATTAGCCAAAACCATAGTGAAAGACAACGAAGTACCAACAAATAGAGTTCTATCTGCTGCTTTGATGCAGACATCACTTTTGCAACCATTGTCATAGACATAAGGCCCCTCTTCACGTTTAAAAGTAGGATCAAGTATCCAGATGGCTTTGAACCCATGTTGGTGGAGACCATCTACCAAAGATTTTGGATCAGAGAAGTAGTCTTGAGAATAAATCCTCCGTTTCAGTCTCCATGCTGAAAATATTACTCTTTATTTACTTTGAAAGGTCTCTACGCTTACTAAGCATTCAATCTAAGTCCTTTTACTGTTAGACAAGTTGGCGAGGCAAGAAGTCCCAGACATGAATGTGCTTTGGAGGCTTCAAACATAAAGTGGCCACCAATATTAAAGGACTCGATGGATTAAATGTATGGAAGCGATGGACAAAATAGTGATGCATGGCATTTTGGCGTCATCACTGTATCTTAGGTTGAAAATAGAATATCCAAAGAACATTGATCATCGTAGTGCCTCCAAAGTATATTAACTAACAACATATTGCACATGACCTACCTCACTTCCAAAATGAATAACACCATCTTCTTCTAGATCATTACTAGATGAAAAACAGATTTTCATTCATATTTGACAATAGTCTTACATCTTACATGTAGAAGTAGATATATGCTTTGTTTTAGGTCAAATTTCATGTAGATATATAGTTATGATTTGTTTTAGGTGATAAGTGCACAACGTCTTTTTGAAATTGGATAAAACAATCAATTCTAGACATAAGTTGCGAGTGGTTTGATACCTATTGAAAGTGAGGTAGATGATGTGAAATTGGACCTACTTAGTGGAAGGTAATATATTATTTTTCCAAATAGGGCAATAATAGGGTTAACACAAAATGGGATTCCATGCCTTGTGAAAAGCAAAGCAGCAAAACCCATCCATATAATTCATATGCATCCATACGACATCAAGAGGAATCTTATTTTCTCTAAATTTACTTGTGATCCGCAATAACTAAAGAACTATCATGTGTTGACTCATAAATGATATGCCCACAGCATACAATGAAAGTTGGACCTTGTTATTCAATCAGGTATAAGGAAATGCGGGTTGTGGAGGAAAGACAGTAGAATCAAGCAAGATGCATTGGAAGGGCCAACCTCTCAAACTTTGTCATCAGAGTCATAGCTCCAGCACCATTGATGATAGCCTAAGGACCACTTTGGTGGCATAAACACAGTTCCTGACAATATATGCAAGCCGTATGATTAATTCAAGCAATAAAAGTAATAAACAGACTATCAAGAATATTGTCTAGTCATTCTAGTGGTCCTGTAAGGTCCATTTAATATTAAACTAGAAATCCATAGATGCATGTTTCTTAAGAAAAGAAAAGTTATTGAAACATAGAAATATTTATTTTGACAACTTCATTCATTAGCATGAAGCGTTTTCTTCATTTAAAGATGGGAAAAAACAGAGAGTTCATGGTAGCAAGAATCATACATGATATCCCAATAAAATGAATACATTTAACTTTCCTGTGTCTGTAAATCGGCTTATCATGGATACCCCTCAGGAAAAGCACTTAAGTGAAGCCTTTACATGGTATAAAAAGAAAATGGTGGGAAAAAGCAGTAAACACGCCTCGAGTTTTTTGGCAAAAGTTAAGGATTTGAACTATCATTTGTTAATGAAACGAAAAAGACCAGATAAAAAGAAGGGGCAGAATTTGCAGTACAGGAAGCATAAAAGCCTTGCATCTAACCGGAACATCCTCCTTGGCGTTCTTTCCCACCCCTTTCCCCTCTTGCCATCCAAAACCCCTCTAAGATATGCCGTTGCAAATTCCTCCACAGGCATGTCCTCGTAACTCGGATCATCCCCCAACTTTGCCGGCTCCTGCCTCAGTTTCAGCCGGGAATCATCCAGGCTACCCGATAGTTTGGGCGCTTCGGGCTTGACCTCACTGTCCACCGCCAATAGCTCTCCACCATTTCTCTCTGGCGGATAGTGAGGCTGTACAACACAGCACTGGTGTTGGCCTCATCTTTAAGTGACCAGGCCCACAAAGTAGAGAGAAGAAGTGAAGAGTATTAGGATCTGGTTGTCGTACTTGTAGTAATTGGTCTCGTTCAGATGCTCTTGCTTTCTCCGGTTCACTTTTGGGAAGAACTCCTTCAGGAAATCGTCCATGGAGGTCACTTCACCTGAAATGAATGCAAGTATCAAGGTCATTGGTCGTCGATTTTTAAAGAACTCCGGTTGAAGAAGGGATTATCTTCTTCCTGGCACAGCCATTGGCATCTGCTAATTTTCAAGATCGTCCGTTTCTGGGTAAATTCAAAGGGCGATTCTCTTCCTAAATTTCATTCTGTTTCGGACCAGAGGAATCAAGTATGATGAAATGCACAGTCAAGAAATCCGGATTAATACCAAAGACACGACCAATAACAGCACTGGCTGACATGAACACCCAGTGAAATTAGTACTTTCAAAAATCTCTCCCCTTCCCTGCATATTCACAACTACTTCCGGGATAAAAAGCAACCCCTTTTGCATGAACCTTCAATCAAGATTCCGCATTTATCTTCCACAAACACCAAAAAAAGCTATCTTCCCCGGATAAAGCTTCGCAATTCACGAAACACCACAGCAGACGCATTCAAAATCCAAGCAAAAAGGCGAGATGAAAGACAAAAAGACTCACCCGAAATGCCCAGATCGTACCCAAAAAGCGATCCACCAAGGTAGACACGCACTATTAGCACACCTCTCCATTCTGGACTTGTCTTGTAGTTCACTTAGTTTTGATCATCGATACATTAACAGGTAAGGTATCAGCCTGATTCTCCCCTCGTTCTTCATGGAATAAGCTGTGAAATAAAAGGAGGGCACAAGATTGAGATCGTTGGCCAAACGGGTAGCGGAAAGACAACTCTCATCAATGCTTTGTTCCATCTTGTGGAACCTACCGATGGGAAAATAGTTGTTGACGGCCTAGACATATCCACTATTGGACTTCATGACCTGAGATCACATTTTGGGGTCATTCCGCAAGATCCGACACTTTTTGGTGGGACAGTTCGATACAACCTGGACCCCTTGTCTGAACACACCGATGAGAATTGCATATTGAATATAAAAAAGTATAATTTCTTATAAATATTAGATATTTGCAGTAGAAAATAACTAATGATAGAAGCACCGATCACTAGGGAGAAACGCAATAAACAAGCCTCACTGGAAGTAGCATCCATGTTAATGATGTCATACCGATATGCTTTGATTAGTTTGAGATCCTCTGTCGTCTGGTCTTTCGACGGGGATGTAGCAGCAAAATCATCTCCCTACACCATTTCCAATTGCACTAAATGAAGAAACTGGCATCGCACAAGGTTTCTACAATGTTAAATAAAAGTAAAGTTACTTAAATCATCGAATTGAAAAAATAATTAGAAAATGTTTCTACCAGTCCCATCACACTGTTCTTCCAACTACCAACACATATTTGAATTATAATTTACAATGTTAATTACTTCTAGTAACCACTCAACAGGTATGCTAACAATTTTAGGAACAAACATCAATTGCTCAAAAGTGATTAACAAGATTGGAAAATGTCGATTCCCGTGCTATTTCTTTTTTTCTTTTTTAATAAAAAAACAGCATAGCAATAAAGGCAAAAAATTAATTAAAAAAAATTCACATCACATGTATTTAAGATTAGAATAATACCACCCCCATTGCCTTACCAATGGGCCTGCCCATCGGACATCTCATGCCCCTAGTGGCGCAAACGGGGGCTTTGTGGACAAGCTCGACTTGTTGGCATTTTCGATGTTAAACTCAAAGTCTCCATTTTGGGAAGGAATGTCGAGACTTAAAGAGCAAACTTTGTTAGGCCTATAGAAAGTTCTCTGCTTCATTAAGTTTTGTTTAGTTAATCAGATCAAAGAAAGCAAAACAATTATATTACAACTCATATGATGATGTATTTCTTGATTTTTTTTTTGGAGAGTTACGAACATTACACGGGCAAATTGCATCTTCCAAAAATTCCAGATACATGGGGTGCCTAATTTCCAACCTCTTGGCATATCGCATCTTTATTCGACAAAGTATTCGATCGATCTCATGGCTAGCCTGGAATATATATATATATAAGGCTCAAAAGCAATCCTTATCTAGTGCCCATATGGAGAGTTGATTCATAATAGAAATGGTATTATTTCCAAGTAGTCACAATTGAGGTGGATGAAATTATCACATACAGAGAGAAAAAAGGAGAGTTCCGTGTTCATGTAAAAAGTCGGAATAAATTTCTCAATTGAGCGAGCGAGCGAGAGAGAGAGAGAACCTTCTCGGTGTAGGCGATGACGGGAGCTTCCCTCACGAGGCCATTGGGTCCGATCTTGGGCAGCAGAGAAGAATTCGTCGCCATTGCAGTTTGCAGAGCGGCACCGGCGGTCCTCCTCCTCCTTCTCCGATCCCAATGGACGGCGAGCCGAATCAAGCGCGCGCCCTGCGATTCTGACCGCTGCCACAAGACGGCGGCGGCGTCGAAGGAGAAGCGCGGAATAATCCGAAACCTGGAGGCGAATGTCGTAATCATTCCGATCTCATCTCCCTTCAATCTTCCACGGATGCCAAAAAAAACCGCGGGTCTTTCGGGGAACCGGCAGTAACCGTCATTTGAAATGGACGGTTGTGATTGGAACAATGCCGCACGTGCAATCTAAAATCTCGGTTTGCTTCATCGTGGGGAGGAATGAAGATGAGCGTGATAGTGCGCAGGTGAATACGGGCCAGATCCTGGGCTCGGACTTTGGGCTTTTCCTACGGTTCAAATGGTCCAAACGACTCGGGCCCAAATGATTAAACAACTTAATTCTATACTCATGTTTCTGCGTATACCGAAAGAGTTGCAACAATTTCAACAGAAAATCAACACCAGCTCTTCATTTGGTAATTAAAAGGAATGGAAAGAAAAATGATGAACTGTCTACTAAGCAAGAAGACCCATTGCTGGGCACTCATATATGATCCATAATGACAGATGTGGAAAGAGACAATAAGAAAGATCCAATGAATCCATGTGTTGACATTTATGTATTACGAAAGCCTTAGATGCTTAAGACTAAAAACAAAGTCAAAGTTCGGGTGCTATGAGATCCCAAAAAAAAATTAATAATAAGTAAGAGCCAATTCAAACACACTTTAAACTTATGGCAGTTTATATTCTTTTTTGTCATTGTAGGTATTCATAAAGATGCATTGCTACTTTTAAAAGCATACATCTCTAGGAAACCTCAATACAATGATTTTTGTGAGTTGTTCTTTGTTCTTGACAAAATTGAGGTGTAAACATAATCCAGTCATATTGCAATGAATGCATAATGGAACAAAACACATGAATGCCTCAAATCCATGACACGCACTCAATGGTAGTCCAAAAAAGAAAATGCAGTTGCAAAGAGCCATTGCTTTCCTTTTAGCCAATCAACAATATGTTTATATTGTTTTATGGGTAAATGACAAAAAATAAAAAAAATTGAGAGAGTTACATGGATAAATGCTCGATTGTATTACGTCTCCGGTTCAAAGTAATCTTGAATTGGAGGCCTTACTAACCACTCATGTAGAGCCTTATTCTATTTACATCAATGTATTGATTAATGCGCATTTTGACCTATTTGACAATGTGGAGAAATCAATGTTGGGAACTTAAAGAACTCATTTTTAAGTGTTAATAATCTTCAAGTGTTAAAAAGGAAAAAAAATAGTTATTTGACAATCACTGCATATTTATAATTTATTTTCAAACATAGAATCACGACCGTGATTGATAGATAATATTTTAATTATCATCAATTATTTTTTCTGCTAAATGAATTAACCCCCAACCTTTTTCTTACGTATTATTAGTCAATTTCTAGATTAATTAAATCTTTTAAGTCTAAACTAATTAGAGTTGTCTAACAAGCTTAATTACTTTAATTTTCAGCGTGAAGGACTATCCGGCGGTTGACAAGTCAAACGTTTGAATATCACGTGTTCTCAAAAATAAATAAAAAGAAAATGTCACTAATTTGGTACGCGGTTTTCTAAAGAAGGTATATGTGCAGTTTTACGAGAAATTCTCGGGTTGGCCTGCACGTCGTGGGGACGGCCCATTTAATGGGCGACGCGTGTCGCCACGTGTCGTCCGAGTCCCTGAACGATCATTTGCACGTTGGTTTTCCCTCCTCACCATTTTCATTGCGTTTAATCCGTTTGAGAAGACCGACCAAAAAAAAAAAAAAATCCGTTTGAGAAATCTGGATATGACGTGGCCAAAATGTCTAATCTAATGGACAAGTTCTTCTGTGTACTTGTATGTATTCCTTTGTTGTCTTAGCTATTAAATTAATAATGTTTGAGCATTTTAAAAAAAAATCAATTTTACAATAGCTATTAGACCGAGTTATGTTACGCTGGACACAAATCATACTATCCAAATATGCCCACATTTAAATGGTATAAATAGATTTAATTGTCAAAATTCATGCACAAGATATATGCTTGCACAACGTAAATTTAAATACGCTATGTTTGCTAATCAAAATAATTGTTTCCCTGAGCAGATGCACTAAACCACGTAACTCTGTTTGGGCACACTCGATGTCAAAGTAAGGAGGCGGCAACGGACCCCTTGGCAAATTCCATATTATTTTAGTTATTATAGACATAAAGTAAACACATAGTTGATACTTCATTAATCTCAATCGTCATGAAATAAATTTGAAAATGCCATGTTGAATTTTAGTCATAATTTAATTTACTTCATCCTTACACATGACTTAATTCCTCATTTTTTACAAACTTTTATGACAGTAATTAGCGATCCCAACTTTGTGCTTTCGGATTATTACTAATATAGTCATCAAAACTTGAGCACTCAAGTATGAGATCACCGGGCAATGGAATAATAATAATAATAATAATAATAATAATAATAATTATTATTATTATTATTATTATTATTATTATTATTATTATTATTATTATTATTATTATTATTATTATTATTATTATTATTATTATTATTATTATTATTCCAGGAAGGCTATTGAGAAGATGTGGAAAGAGTCTCTTGAACATGGTGCTTCTCAATGTTTGAGGCAATTCGATCTAGACTATAAAACTAAAAATGCGTAATGATGACATCATTCCATTGTTGAAAGGGTGGCGGAAATCTGTGGAGCCTTACTCCATTGGTTATATCCATCTCATGGTTTTAGAATATAAAGGGACTCATCTTTTCCCCTAATATTATTCAATCAAAGTGCTTTAAAGATATTATGATGCCGGACAACCGCACCAAAACACAATTGCTAATTTAGACTAAGCATGCAAATCTAGTTAAAATTGTGTACATTCTGAAGGCTACTCAATGTGTTTTATTAAATGAGATTAATCTAGATCAACATGGAGTTGCAAAATTATGGCACACCATCATTCAATTTCACTCCCCTGCTAGTGCATTTTAGTATTTCAAAACATAGCAATATGGACCAACCGAGTTGTTCTATGAAAAAAGATAATTAAAATACGAGGAACAAAAAAAGTGTGGTAAAAATTAATGGAGAGGAATGCCAAAAAAAGAAAGTTCCGATCATGGATCAAATTAGGTCCGATTGCAAATGAGGTCGCATGCATGCTGGCAATGAACTAGGGGACATTTCGATCACGTAGTAGGCCCTATCCCAGTCATGAATCAAGCTCCATCTATTTGTGGTTGGATTCGTTCTTTCCCTTCTTCAATTTGTATGAAACTTATCACCATCTTCCTCAAATGCCTTGATTCAAACGTTTGCTTAGGGTGATCCAAAGGTGGCAAACAATAACGCCCAAGAATAGTATGATTTCCATGACGTTATACGGTTGGAAGGAGAGATGGGCCGGACTATCAAAAGGGCTTTTGGACCTAACTTTCAAAAATTGAAATGGGCTGAGGCTTGGCACGCATGCTAGGAGGATCTTATTGAAAAACCACATTAATCCATACCACAGTGACTAGAGATATTTGCATGACATTTTCAATCGGATCGCATATCGATTTGGTTAATAAAATTCCATGGTTTTATCTTAAAAAAATTATGTAATTCCTAAATCTGGAAGAATGCTATTAAGAAATGAGAATGTGAGAACCTTTGGTTTCGATGTTTTTGTTTATTCATAATATTTTTCTTTTTGTTAGAACGTAGTCACGACCTTTTATAAATAGCCATAACATTTATATAGATTAAGCAGTAATTTTTCATTCTAATCTTACAATTATGCAAAAAGAATAAACAACTCCAAAATTTCCTTATAAACTGAGGTCTTTTTGTTTGGTTTATGCCATGAAATGAGGGATTTTTAGTAAAAAGGAAATGTGAAAATCGAAGAGATAATGGTCAAGACTTATTTTAAATCAATGATCAACATTAACTAGACATAATAAGGGAAATATATTTAAAAAGTCATAAATCTATTACACTTTTTAGGGGTGATCGGCTCCCGATTCCTAAATGGACTAGTTGTTCTTGGGCCCAAGAACTAGACTACACTGCTGGTTTGGTCTAATGGAACTGATCACTTTCTTTTCATTACTTTTTTCCCACTATTTAAAACTAGACCAAGATAGTGTTTAGTTCATATTTTACTAATTTTTTAAAGAAATAATTAAAAAAAAGGTATATGTAATTGACTCCGTTCGATTCCCCCTAGAAATTGAGAATCGGATTGCCCGGACACCATTTCCACTTTTAGGAATCATGAATCGGATTGACACTCCCAGGAATTGGACCAAACCGACTGGTTCGGGCGGATTTGGGCCGTTCATTTTGCACACTCCTAGCACTTTTGCTAATTCAGTCTTAAAATTTTCAATTTTATCAATTGAGTTCTAAACATTTTTCACTTTTTGTCAATTGACTCCATCTAATCAATTTTAGTTGGAAATTGTTAATGTGAACGCTAACGCTAATGTAATGTTTTTAATAATATTTTGAATTTTTTAATGTTTTTTTTCTCTTTTCTTTGCTTTAAAAAAATGGTTTTTGGGATATAAGGCAATGAGTGATGGTCAGTTGACTCTCACCAACCCTGGGTAGGGTTGTTGCGCCCCTTGCCAGCTCTAAGCGAGTAAGGGCTTGGCAAGCAAACCATAAAAAATTCAAAAATATTGCTAAAAAGTGTCACGTTAACAATTTCCAGCCAAAATTGATCGGATGGATTTAATTGGAAAATTGTGAAAATATTTATGACTTAATTGGTAAAATTAAAAGATTTATAATTAAATTAATAAAAGTGTAATAAATTTAGGACTTTTTAGACAATTTTCCTGATATAAGAGTTTGGGTTAGCCTTAGTCTAATATGTCAATAGGTAGAATATATAAAAATGTATTCACACGCACGTATATATATATATATATATATATATATATATATATATATATATATATACGGCCATTTTACATTTTATTGAGCGTTTTCTTTATTTTTACTTGGCAAAGGGGTCTCACTATAATAGACAAATGAATAAGTATTCTAGATAGATCATCATCCCAATTAGAGTCACTTGGGACCATAATGACTTTGCCCCAATGTAAAGCTTGGCTAATTAAATTGACATTACGTAAAAGTAGCAGACTCCCAACATGTCAGCTTTTACATCCAAGAGACGGAGAGAGAAACAATATTAAGTTACTTTTCAATTATTAATTATTGAAAACTTTTGGAGAAAATGATAGTTTTTATTGTGTAGGGAAATGACCCTTTTAATCCTTCGGTCCAATTTGGTGTCGCAAAACAATGTTGTCAAAAAGGTGAGGAGGTCTCGTCATTTTCAAATCATATTTTTTATTGTGTCTCAAGAAGTTACAGCTTTTGATTGGGAAAGAAACTGCACACCGCCAAAGCCAAAGTAAACATTCAATCAATGGATATCCCACAATTACTTTGTGTTTTGAGGCATGTCTCTGGATGCTCGAGAGACAATGGCAAGCAAATTATAGGAAATGGAACTCTCATGCATCATAAACAAGGAAAGAAGCCACTTTTATTGCATCGCAGACCTAGGTTCGCGGGGGATGGCGCCATAACTAGCATTTGCAGTTATGGCGTCCTTGAAAACGTTCCAACTTGTAGCTTCAAGCGAAGATAGAGATCTGTGATTTTTTTGCTATTTGAGCCTGACTGTGCTGATCTTGTGGAAACTCTAATAAGTGGGTCTGCAGATCACTTCAATTGGGAGTGGGAGGAGCACCTTTTTATCATGGACTATTGAAAGCTTCTTTGAAACCACTTCATCAATATACATCGATATAATGTTATGCCAATTATGAAACTATGGACGCTATATGTGCACCGCGATGAGACCTTTGGTATGATCGTGTGACAATTGGGTCTAAATTAGAAATATAAACTCCTTATGTAGAGGAAAATTTTCCATGTAGCCCCGAACTTTTGTTTCCATGTTAACAAGCTCTCATACTTTTGATTTTTCGAGTAGGTGTTGTGTGCTTTGGGAGTTTGTTCTGAATCGAGCCTTTCTACATTGATTTTTCTCCACAACCATCAAGTACTTTAGGAACCTATCTCAATTGAGTACAAATTGATTAGCCCCATGAGGTCATGTGGATGGCAAGGTTAACATCATCATCTTAAATTGCGAGATCTACATTGAAATGCTTGACTAATCGATGCCTTTGCAATCCATCATCATATCCATCTAATAATTAAGGCAGTGATAAGAATCATTTCACTTTGCGACAGGCAAGCAAAGAACGGATGATAAATTTCCTCAAATATCTCATTGTTAAGTAGTACTAAATTCAGCTAATCAAATGAAAGCATGCGGTGAGAAGACAGGAATTTCAATAAAAGGAAAATGATTAGAAAATACTTAAATATTATTAAAATTGTCCACGTCGGCACCTATTGTGCTATGTAGAATGGTCCGTGTCTATGTTAACAATTTTCGACCAAATTTGGCTGGAAAAATATTTGAGAATCAGGGTTTGTTTGTTTTGCAAAAAATTGGCCATTTTCGGAAATTATTTTTCTAGAAGTCATTTTCTAGGAAAATGATAATATTTTCTGGTGTTCGACTAAAACCTGAATATGTTTCGGAAAATATTTTCCGGTGAAAGTATTTTCCGGTGTTTGGTAAGGAAAATATTTTCTAAGACTTCACCACTTAGGCATGTATCACTTACCGACCTATAAATCCATCAAATATGAACTTGCCTTTAAATCCAGGCAAAGTTACTTCATATCTTTGTTCCCTCATTGTTGCCAAACACTCGTTTATTCTAAAAAATGTTCATATGGATTTTAAATTGAAGCAAAAGAGAAAAGAAGCAAAGCATGTACAACCCTCATGAGAATCTTCTAGTTGAGTGGCATGTTCTTCCCCTATGTCTTTTGTATTTTAATAAATAAAAGAATAAAGAATAAAAGCATGTAGAGTCATTTGTTTGAGCAATGTATAACTGTAAGGTATAATAAATAAAGAAAATGATAAGCAAGAGTGCATAGCGCGAGCTTGAGATTGATGAGCTCGAGGTTCGTCTGGCAACAAGCAAGAAAACGAAGATAGCCAAAGAAAGAAGAAGATGGGAAAGAAAAGAAATACAAAAAAAAAAAAAGAAAAGAAATAGAAAAGAAAAAGGAAATTATTTAAAAAGAAAAAGAAAATTAAAAAATAATTCAAACAAAAAAAAGAAAAGAAGAAAAAGAAATAGGAGGAGGAAGTGAGAATTTGTAGATGTGTGAGATAAGAGAGATTAAGTGAAGAAAATGTTTTTCACTTTTCAAAAATAGAAAACATTTTCCCTTAATTTAAAAGATTTTTTTTCCTTTCATGGAAAACATTTTCCCCAATGAATTAATTTTTTGTAAAATGAACGCCGGAAAATCCGAAAAATATTTTCCTGGAAATTATTTTCTACAAAACGAACAAAGTGTCAATTTACAAAATAAAAAAGATTTGGGATTGAATTTAAAAAATGCAATATATTTACAACTTTTTGAATAATTTTTGTTCCGCCAAATGAACATAGCCTTAGTTTACAAAATAAAAAGATTTGGGATTGAATTTAAAAAATGCAATATATTTACAACTTTTTGAATAATTTTTTATCGAAAAGGTGATATCACACTTGCAGTGGCTCTTTTAGTTGACTCTATTTGAAGTATACTTCTTGTATCTTTTTCGTAATTATTAGATAATACACGTCGTATTATATTACTTTAATACCGTATCTGAGTTGAGCGATCCCGAGCAAATTGTAAGTGCATTGGGGGCACGCTGCCCCTTGTTTTTTTAGGTTTTTCTTTGTCTTATGAATACAAAATTAAATCCCTTGTCTTACCAAAAATAAAAAATTAAATTAAATCCCTTGAAAGACTATGTAAAGCCAGCCCATCCTCGATCGCTTCATCTCTAAATTGACTCGGTCCATCTCTTCTCTTTTCAAACTTTATGCTAGATCTTATATACGCTTTTGATTATGTTTGAAAAACAATGAACTAATCTTAAAAATCAATCTTGAATTCTAATTGATTTGGACCAATCTTCAAAATAAAAATAAATATATTCATTTAAAAATAAAAATAAATTTATTAAAATAAATAAATTATTTTTACCCAAATCTTCGTAAAATAAAATAAAACCAATTTCATCGAGTGTTTTGCCAAATAATTTTTTTTATTTTTATTCATTTTAAAATAAATTTATTCGTAAAATAAAATAAAATAGAATAAATAAAATAAATTTATTAAAAACAAATAAAATTATTTTTATTTTTTATTTTTTATTTTTTTCATTTTAAAATAAATTTATTTGTAAAATAAAATAAAATAGAATAAATAAAATAAATTTATTTTTATATTTTAATTTTAAAATAAAAAATTTATTTTATTTTATTTTATTTTATTCATTATTTTTTTGTTACTAAATCATTTTTATTTTTATTTTTTATATTAAAGGTCGTTTATTGCGCGCCACGCCGTGTCCAAAAAAGGAAGAAATTTTGTATCGTTATCAAATGAATTTCTATTTTTAGAGTAGAAATTTTGTGTCGTTATCAAACGGTTATTTTGCTAAACTCTTCTAGAAATAGAAATAGAAAAAACTAAGCGGCTAAGCGGCAGCTCACGCAATTTAGTCTAAACCACGGGATTGAAATTGCAATAATTGTGTGTTTTTGCGCTAAAGTTTGAAAAATTATTATTTATGCTTTTCCATTTATCTCCAAATCAATTTCTTCTTCTTGATCGCACTCTCAAATTCTCTCTCAATCTGCGCTTGCGAGGGAGACCACCCCGACGATTAGTTTGCCCGGTGTCTTGCCGGAACCCTTCCATCGCACGTCGAGGTGGTGATTGGCAGTTGGTTCGGCTCTTGAGACTCCGCTTCTTGCAAGGATTCAAGGCATCTCGCCGGAGCGGCCATTGACGAGAGCTCCACGCCGTTTGCTCCTTCTTCCTCATCATGGGGAATATCAGAAGCAGCAATGTTGGAGATGCTGAGGCAGCAACTTTTCGGACACATACCTTCAATTTAGATTCTGCTTCAAGTTGGTTTGAGCATTCAATTCCAACATCTCTTGCCCTTTCTTGATTTTGGGAGTTTGGGTTGGAAATTTATCTGTTGTTTGGCTTCGTTGGTCATCACGGAGAATAAGAATCAATGAATCTTTTAACTCGTCAGGTACTTGCTTTGATGAATATTGAAGACCAGTCCCCATGTGCGGGGGTTTAGGACTCATGGAGCCTCCGAAGGTTGCGCAATGGCAGAGTTCCACAAAGATTCACTTGATGGAAAACCAGTTGATCGAGTTGCCAGAGAATCCTCGGTGTCCTGATCTCTTGGTATTGTTTTTGAATAGGAATTACAAGCTCAGAACCATTAGTCCATCTTTCTTTGATTACATGCCAGCCCTCGAAATCCTGAATTTGTCCCGAACTTGGATCAACTCCTTGCCAGAGTCTCGGTTCGGGTTAACCTGCCTAAAAAGAGTATTCTTAACTCATTGTGATCTATCGACGGAATTGTCCCCACAAATTGGAGAACTTCAGCAGCTTGAGGCTCTCGATTTTGATGGGACTATGATCATGAATCTGCTAAAGGAGGTCGCGAAGCTAATGAAGCACACTTTCTTAGAGGTATCTTTTTGCCAACGCATAAATCGTGCCCCAAAACACGTGAAAGTGTATGCATTGATTCCTTAGGGCAGTATTTCTGTGCTCACTCGATTAGAAGAGCTTAGTAAGTTTGGAGAATGAGAGATGAAGGAGTATTGGGGAAGTTGTTGTTTATGATGTTTATGGCTTTGGGAGGTTGGATGCTCTTAATTTGTACTTCCCGCAAGTAGAACTTCTAAGGAAACTCATACGGTTTGTTACATCAACGGCGCCTAGATCGTTGTCACATTTCAAATTCATTGTTGGTGATGGCGATGAATGCATCATGATTCATCCTTGAATGGTGTTGAATTTGGGTTAGAACATTGGGATAGATCCTTGAAATATGTAATTGGTATGGATGTCTCTACTAATATCAAGAAGTTGCTTCAGCATACTACTGCATTTTTCTTAGACTGCCTTACGAACATCACTAAGCTACCTAATTTTGAGATTGAGACATGGAGCAACTAAAATGCTGCATAATTGGGGAGTGTAATGAGATTCGGGTTATTCTTGATGGAACTCACATAAATTAAATTGAAAACATAAGAGAATGATAGGTGGTTTCTCAGATCACTAAAGTATCTTTACATATGTCATATGAAGAGTTTGAGGTGCATTTATAAGGGGCCACCATTGCTTCAAGAATGTTTGTCTCATTTTAAATGCTTGTCTTTATCATATTCACACCTCGCCTACTAGAAAACCTCGATAGTGTAGAAAAGCTTGAAGTCGTAGACTAGCCCCTTGTCTTAAGTTTAGTGAGGTGTGAAAATACACTTCTATGTACAAGAGCACCTACTTTCTCCCCAAGTTGAGAAAGATGTCCCTAGTGTCATTGCCTCAACTCATTAGCATTTCCGGACATTGACGCTCGAAATTTTTGTCATTCAAGCATCCATTTTTTTTTTTGCAAAAATATAAGAACTGAAAATGATGAAAATAAAGTTTATATATATACATATAGTAAAAAAATTAATAAAAGATTTTCATAAAAATCAGGTGGATCGGTTTGTCTAGCCTATTCTTTTTATTTCTTTTTAGACCCAATCCTTTTCTTTTCCCTCAAACCCAGCCCATTCCCTTCATTCTATATTTATTTATCAGTATTGGCCCATCCGAAGCAGCAGGGGCGAGGCCGCTTGGCGGTTTCTTCTCTCCCTTTTTGCACGCTCTCGATGTGAGCGTAAGGAAGCGACCGGGACGCACTGGTGGGTTAACCGAACGAGGGAACTGAGCGAGCACGTCTGTGAGGAGAGTCATCTGTTTTTAGATAGATTGAGGAACTTAGAATTTTCATTTTTTGATAGTAAAAATTAATGGCAGCTTTTTACTTAGTTTTGTTGGAGGCTTTTAGTAATGAAATCTCGATGCTTTTACTAATTAAAGGTCGATTCTTATCGATGTCTTGATTCATCAACCATTCCTTAATATCACATATGAAAATATATACTGCAGTTCAAGGAATATGAACAAATGGGAGTTTTCGTCAGCGGTTTACTCCCATGCGTACAGGACGTTGGCTTAAAAAACAGGCAAGGTGTTTCAAAAACAAAATTCTCATGGTCAAACCTTTGATTACGCAAATCGTCATGGTCCTCGCTGTTTTCGGGGGTAACATGTTCGTCATTTGAGAAGTCATGGCTGCTATCTCCTCTTTTGGCATTAATTGGAAAAAGCAACGTAATCAGCTCCATCATTTTTATTCTTTTCCTAAGTTCCTTTCTATTTTCCTAGCATCTTTTTATCCCTTGCTATGTGGAGACTGTTCATCATGAAATAAGCTACTATCAAACTCGATGTTACTTTGATCCACATGTTTTGAGAGCTGCATGGATAAATGCTTTATTATATTACTTCACTGGTTCTAAGTAATCTCAAATCAGAGGCCACGGTTACCACACTTTTAGAGCGTTATTTGATATACATGAATATATTAATTTATGTGTATTTTGGCCCATTTGGCAATATTGAGAAATTAATGCTAAGAGTCTAAAGAACTCATTTTTAAGTGTTAATAATCTTCAAGTGTTAAAAAGGAAAGAAATAGTTATTTCACAATAACTAAGTATCTATAATCTTTCCGAATATAGAATCGCGACCATGATTGGTAGATAAGATTTTAATTATTGTCAATTATTTTTTTTCTATAAATGAATTAAGTGACCCCCTTTTTTGACGTACTTTTATGAATTAAATAAGTCAATTTCTAGCTTAATTAAATCTTTTAAGTCTAAACTAATTAGAGTTATCTAACAAGCTTAATTTCATTTTAATTGCTTTAATTTTCAGCGCAAGGGCTATCCGCCGGTTGGCCAGTCAAATGTTTGAATATCATGTGAATAAAAAGAAAATGCCACAAATTTTTTACGTGGTTTCCTGGAGAAGGTTTTGCATTGATTGATCGTTTAGGGATTAGGATTATGTGCCGTTTTATGAGAGAATCTCGGGTAGGAGACCTCCACGACGTGGGGATAACTCATTTAATGACGACACGTGGCGCCACGTGTCGTCTTCCGTGGGGGTCCCATCGACGTGGGGAAAACAGTTGACCGAGTTGCCGGAGATCCCAGTTTCGGTTTCTTCTCATCCTTTTGCACGCTCGGGCTTTGAGCGAGCACGTCTGTGAGTGGGGGAACGACGACTGAAGGAGAAAAGAGAGAAGAGAGAGACCGAGAGTGAATTTCTCTCCATTCGCCGGTGGTCCGGCTGAATCACCCTCGACCATCTGAGGAAGCCAACTCGCCCGTCGTCGTTCGTCCCAGCAAGCTCTCGAACCAGGTAGGCCTGAAGAACGCCCTGCTTCTTTCTAGCATAAAATTTATGTTTTGGGTGAATCTTGTGATGCTGAAGCCGATTTGTAGCGTATAATGATGATTTGGAGTGTGATATATTATTGCCAAGTCGAGAATTGCTCTGGAACCCAGCGTAGAAGTCATGTTTTAAGTCGCAGGTCACATGTCCGAACTGAGATTCCGTAATGGATTTTGTGTGATTCGCTGCGTGATATTGTTTTGATCCGATTTTGGTTTATGCTCACTCCATCCATCGACTGAATAGAAGGTAATGCTGCGTTTTCCTTCGTTTTTATGGCATATATGCGTTACCAAGTCGGCCATGGACGGACACCTCCTCGTCAGAAAATCTGTTCTCACGCCGGTGAAGCCTGCGGTTAGTGGCCACCATATACATTTGAGTGTTTTTTATGATAGTTTTATTAGGTTTCTGTCATACATGTCTTTATAGTCGTGAAAATCCCATGGCCGGAGCTAGTCTGGCGGCGTTAGCAATCACCAGCCAATTAGTTTTCGGCGCCCGGTCGGTGTGGACGACCGGTGAAGGGTGGTGGGCCTGAACTCGAGGCAAGAGAATGTCGTCGGAGGCGGAAGGTGGTTCGGGTCAGTTACAGAGAAGTGGGCGAAGGATGAAAAAGATGCAGAGAAAAAAAATATAAAAAAAAAAAGCAAGAAATTTTAAAAAATAAAAATAAAAGATAAAGAATAAAAATTTGGTTATAATAGAAAAGGAGTCAAATCCAGCCAATGGGTCGGATCTAGTTGGCCTAGTTAGTTAGAGACCGCAGGCTTAGTGGTTGGGCTATGTATAATAGAAATGAGATAAATTGGAGGCCGCAGGCTTAGACGCGAATGGGCCCATTTGATATGTTTGGGCCAGTCACTAGGGCCAGCCTGAATTCAAACTCTACCTAGACCATTAGGTTCTGGATCAGACACATATCCGGATTGGGTTCTCGACCCGCCCAGAGTCCTTTTCCCCAGATAAAATAATATCTTTAAAAATAATAAAAAAGTAAACAATCCTGAAAAATTAAAAACTCGTAAAAATTTTAGAAAATTCAAGAAATCCATAATTAGTTTTGGAGATTCGAAAAAATTCCAATAAATTCAGAAATTTAAGAAACAAGCTTAAAAATTAGATTTTCAGTATTTTTTTTTTAAGAATTTGTAGAAATCCTTTAATAAAAAAATTGAAACCTAATTGAATAATCCTTTAGGGCTTTATCATAGGATTTTTTGGATGCCATATTTTTTTTTTTTTAGAGATACGCTAGGTTGTTGTTTGCATTTGTTATTACAATTATACTTGATTGCACATTTCTCATATATTAATTGTTCTTTTCATTTTTAGAATGGTCAAGAAAAACTTTAAAATCTTCGATAAGCTACCATGATACTTTAATTAACACTTAATCAAATTTAGGTTTCAAAAGGGCATTGGTTGTATAATTAGTATAATCAAGTCCCCGAGTCTGAAATCTCTAGTTGTGTATGTATCAAGACGACACTCTCGCAATCACCGGCCGTGGTGGCTCTACTGGATAGGCTCTTGCATTTGAGGGAAAGTCAGGAGTTCGAAGTCCTTGCAACGCAAGTTGCAGGGAGGCTGGTAGGCCATTAGGTGATTTACGCGTGGCACCCTGGTGGTGGGTCATGGGCTAGCGTCACCTCGGGGTTTACGTGGTGGCTGTCGGTCAAAGTAGTTCCTCTAGCATCAAAAAAAAGGAAAAAAAGACGACACTCTCGCATCTTGATTAGTGTTTCTAGCCAACCCTCAACAGCGGCTAGTGGCGACTTCTTTTGAACACATAGATTAAGAAAATTAATGTCATCTAACGGAATGCTAGTATGCTGTTTGGTTCGCCGTGGTGTACGCTGGTCTGCTTTTTGGCCCGCGTGGGCTTCATGGTCCAATAACCATGGCATTTTAATCTCCAGGGCATTTAGAGTATGCTTTTCCTAGGTTTTTAGGGTACGCTCTCCTTGGGCATCTCGAATTTCCTTTCGAGTCCATAAGGTATTGTCGGCACACTCTACGATGATATTCGTTACACGATATCTTAAACACACAATCCATGCATGATTATCTTATTGTTAAACATGCAAACATCACTTCAAATCAACTCTTAGCTAAGATTGACGAACCACAAGGACTCGAGCCTAAATGCAAGCCTACATCCTTCCAATGATCCAAGACTAATTAGACTCAAAGATTGATGACGACCAACAGCACAAATCGGCCCCACTGAATACACCACCTAGATGATCAGTTCATTGTTCTGGTTTTTTTTTTTTTTTAATTGCATTTTACTGGAGGAAAGGAGCTGTATTTTTTAAAACAAGCGAAGGTAGGTTTAATCGCTTCTGGAAATGAGCTGTATTCTAGAAGGAGGAAATGAGCGTTGTTGGGAAACGAGTGGAGATAGGTTGCTGTATTTTGAAAATGGACCATATTCTAGAGGGAAGAAGAAATGAGCTTTGTTCGGAAACGAGCAGGAGAGTAGAGAAAAACAGTTAGCGTGAAATCATTAGTATCCTTTGCTGTGGGAAAGAAAAATATATGCAACCAACTGAGGCAAATAAGAAATTAGCGTTGTTGGGAAATAAGCAAAGGAGGAGAGAGGAATAGTTAGTGTGACATTGCCGGTATTCTTTGTTGTGGGGAAGAAAAATATATGCAACCTACAAGGGGGGTGAGGCAAATGAACCGTATCATAGGAGGAGGAAGAAATGGGCATTGTTGGGAAACACAAGCGCAGGAAGAGAGAGAGAGGAGCAGTTAGGTCGGAGCCCCATAAATTAACATTGAAACATAACGAGCAATTGGTCAGGACAAAAGCCCAAGCATTCAAGAGAATTTTACAAAAACAAAATTAGAGCCAACATGATAAACATGGTGCACATGTGCCTTCTTAAGGATATGCTGCTTATGACATACGAGCTCTGTCCAATGGCAACGTAAGAATATATGTTCAATCGTTTTCACTTTGCTTCTACACGAGTCACATATAGGATCGGGTAAGATATTTCTCTTCCATAGATTTTCCTTGGATGGAATGGCATTTTGACATAAACTCCATAGAAAGATCTTTACTTTTGTGCATGTCTGCAAGTTCCAAAATGCAATCCATAAGAATTTTGGGATTTGGTAAGATGTTGATAGTTGAACTTGTTGTGCCTTGTTTACCGATTCTTGTCTGAGGATATCATATCCATTTTTTACTGAGATATTTCCACACTTGGTGCCTGTCCACACTAGTTCATCATTTGAATTCTGACGCTTGATTGGAACAGCTAAGATTTCCTGTGTGGTTTGTTCATCAAACAAGTTATTTAGAAGTCGCTCATTCCAACTTCCCTTTTCAAAGTTCATTAACTCTAAAACAAATTGTGGATCGTTTCTATTCTTTGGACCTCCAATGATGCCCCTCTTCAGCCACTTATCTATTTTGATTTGAACCTTTTCTTCATTTCCTATTGACCACTTTACTGAATTCGAAATTGCTTCTCTTCCCATCATGATACTTTGCCAAACCCATGATGGTCTTGACGCTTTCTCAGTATGCTGGAAATCAGTATGATTGAGATACGGTCCTTTTAGCGACTTAGTCCATAATGTATCTAGATTTTTCGCCAATCTCCAACCTTGTTTACTCAGGACAGCTTTGTTGATAGTAATTAAATCCCCGAAGCCCATTCCTCCTTTGTCTTTTCTTGTGTTTATCATTCTCATCTTTTCCAGTGTTAACCAGTTTTTGTACACTGTTTTTACTGGAAAAACAGTGTACAAAATTTCTTGTCATATTTGGCGAATTAACTAAAGGCGTGACACGGTTAGAGTGATTACCTGGATTTAGAATAGAGTGGACATTCGCTAAAGGTTTGGTTTTCATCACGCTTTTGAAAATTTGGGTGCTTGTTTGTTCATTTTGATTCACATTTCGCTGCGGTCATTTCTAGGGAAAAGGCACACATATGTTGATACCATGCCGGTATAATTGGGAGTCAATGAAAAAGGAGCGAGCGTGTAGATTGATCTGTGTTTCTCTTAATTCTTGATGAGAGGAAAAAGATTCGGACAAATTGTGTGAGGTTGATCAAGAAAAGAAACGAAAGAATAACCCTCTTCACATTACTAACTTGTGTACCATGCAATGAACTCGAGATTTGCTTGTATAGTGCTCTGTTTGTTGTGAGACTCTGGAGATAAATTTCAAAATGGTTTCAGTCAATTAAAATGTTTTTTTGTAGAGAAGGCAATTAGCCATTTGATAATGCTTTGGGCGGACGTGTGTGTCTGTGTCAAGAGAAAATAGTGGAATCTTAGCAGGAGGAGGGACTGATGAGGAAAGAGAATGCAAAGGAAACGCCAACATCTGTATTTACTATCGATGCGACAATCTTCTTACTTGTTCCGTTCCTTCGGACATTTTTGAGTTGCGATGGGTGAACGTAAAATTGTGTAGTATACCTTGCGTAAGCATAGAAATAATAGGCTAGGATCTACTTGGAAGATATATCATTGGTGTCGTGGGTAACATTTATATGCTTTTTGAGTTCTTTATGGAAGTCGAGGGAGGACATTGCTGTTCTAGGAGCTTCAGCTCTTAAAGTTTAGTACCCCTGGAGTATAGGAGTTCCTTTTATTTATTAAAATATCCTTTTGACATCATTGACCTGCATTTGAGTTCACCTCTAAATAGCTAACTCCTGATTTGGTTGATGACTCTCGGTGATATTTTACAATGCGCTTACCATTCAATGGATGTGAGGTATCATTCAACGATTTTGAATTTCTTGTCAAGTGTGTGCGCATTTAGCTTTTCTCCGACGTTCGTCGGCTCAGAACATGTGGCATGTATTAATCTGCAATTTTCTGTGAAGCTGCAATTTTGCTGAAGAAAACATCTAATATGATTCTTGTGCGGTGAAATCACTTTTATATTTGAACCAAAGGAGGGAATAGCCTTTGTCATTTCGTGTACAATTTCATCATCATCATGGACGTAAGATGTGACCAAAAAAAATAATTAACATAAGGATGACACATCCTATAAGGATGACTGCCAAACTAGTGTAACTGATATTTTTTTGACCCAAAGACGATGAAATTAAAATCGGAATTGCGAATGTCATAGCGGCCAACATTATTGCAATCCAGATTAATAATCTGGATTGCGAAATGACAAAGGTAATCCAGATTATTAATCTGGATTGCGATAATGTTGGCCGCTACGACATTCGCAATTCCGATTTTAATTTCATCGTCTTTGGGTCAAAAAATATCAGTTACACTAGTTTGGCAGTCATCCTTATAGGATGTGTCATCCTTATGTTAATTATTTTTTTTGGTCACATCTTACGTCCATGATGATGATGAAATTGTACACGAAATGACAAAGGCTATTCCCTCCTTTGGTTCAAATATAAAAGTGATTTCACCGCACAAGAATCATATTAGATGTTTTCTTCAGCAAAATTGCAGCTTCACAAGAAATTGCAGATTAATACACGCCACATGTTCTGAGCCAACGAACATCAGAGAAGAGCTAAATGCGCACACACTTGACAAGAAATTCAAAATCGTTGAATGATACCTCAAATCCATTGAATGGTAAGCGCATTGTAAAATAATCACGGAGAGTCATCAACCAAATCAGGAGTTAACTATTTAGAGGTGAACTCAAATGCAAGAGGTCAATGACGTCAAAAGGATATTTTAATAAATAAAGGAACTCTTATACCCTAGGTATCGAACTTTAAGAACTGAAGCTCCTAGAACAGCAATGCCATCCCTCGACTTCCATAAAGAACTCAAAAAGCATATAAATGTTGCCTACGACACCCATGATATATCTTCCAAGTAGATCCTATACTACACAATTTTAGATGTTGGCGTTTCCTTTGCATTCTCTTTCCTCATCAGTCCCTCCTCCTGCTAAGATTCCACTATTTTCTCTCGACACAGACACACACGTCCGCCCAAAGCATTATCAAATGGCTAATTGCCTTCTCTAAATTGAGTGAAACCATTTTGGAATTTATCTCCAGAGTCTCACAACAAACAGAGCACTATACAAGCAAATCTCGAGTTCATTGCATGGTACACAAGTTAGTAATGTGAAGAGGGTTATTCTTTCGTTTCTTTTCTTGATCAACCTCACGCAATTTGTCCGAATCTTTTTCCTCTCACCAAGAATTAAGAGAAACACAGATCAATCTACACGCTCGCTCCTTTTTCATTGACTCCCAATTATACCGGCATGGTATCAACATATGTGTGCCTTTTCCCAAGAAATGACCGCAGCGAAATGTGAATCAAAAGGAACAAACAAGCACCCAAATTTTCAAAAGCGTGATGAAAACCAAACCTTTAGCGAATGTCCACTCTGTGAACTACAAGACAAGTCTAGAATGGAGAGGTGTGCTGATGGTTTGTGTCTACCTTCATATCATAAATCTCAAAATTGCCGGAAGAAGGCCAGTCTGGCGCTGGTCGGCTATCTTCGGTCCGGGGCTTCTTGGAGGTGTTGAAAGAGAGCTTCATGCCGACGACGGCCGATTAAAGCCTAACTGAGCAAAAGAGCGATGAGGGTGAAAACTGATGAAGGCGGGAACAGTTGAGTAATTTAAATTTAAATTTTGTCCCCAATTTTGAGCGTTTGTTGCAATTGGGTCCCTATACTCTTTTTAGTTCCTTACCTGATTATTTTCAATTACGTCCTTTTTTCCAAAACGTTAGTGGAACATTTTCTATGTGCCTATTTGTAATATCATCGACATGAAAACCTATATGGACAATATCGCACCTCAGTTGTTTAATCATCTAATGACTAATCAAAAACTCCATTTCATTATTGATACAATATTATACCTTGGTTGTTTAATTATTCTTGTGCCAATAATTTGTTAATAAATAATACCTTGTCGATAATTGTATATTCTAAAAAAAATAAAAATTAGTTCGACATTAAATAAAAGTAATGTTACTTAAATTGTCAAATTGAAAAAATAATCAGAAATTGGTTTTTCCATTCCCACCACACTGTTCTTCCAACTATCAACACATATTTGAATTATAATTTACAATGTTAATTACTTCTAGTAACTACTCAACAGGTATGCTAACGATTTTAGGAACAAACATCAATTGCTCAAAAGTGATTAAGAAGATTGGAAAAATGTTGATTCCTGTGCTATTTCTCTTTTTTTTTTTAAATAAAAAACAGCATAGCAATAAAAGCAAAAAATTAATTAAAAAAATCACATCACATGTATTTAAGATTAGAATAATACCACCCCCATTGCCTTACCATCGGGCCTGCCCATCGGACATCTCATGCGCCCCTAGTGGCGCAAACGGGGGGCTTTGTGGGCAAGCTCGACTTGTTGGCAATTTCGATATTAAACTCAAAGTCTCCATTTTTGGGAAGGAATGTTGAGACTTAAGAGTAAACTTTGGTAGGCCTATAGAAAAATCTCTGCTTCATTAAGTTTTGTTTAGTTAATCAGATCAAAGAAAGCAAAACAATTATATTACAACTAATACGATGATGTATTTCTTTATTTTTATTTTTTTGAAAAGTCGTAAACATTACACAGGGAAATTGCATCTTCCAAAAATTCTAGATAAAGATTCCACATTTATCTTCCACAAACACCAAAAAAGGTTATCTTCCCCGGATAAAGCTTCGCAATTCACGAAACACCGCAGTAGACGCATTCAAAATCCAAGCAAAAAGGTGAGACAAAAGAAAAAAGGACTCACCCGAAACGCCCAGATCGTACCCAAAAGGCGATCCGCCAAGGGCCGCAATAATGCAAGCGAATACAAAATACTCAGTGATCCGGTATTCATAAAGATGCGCCCTTTTCAGCTGCCCGGCTTCTACAAATCCTCCACCCGCCATTCTTGCTCTCTGTCTCTCTTCCTCGTTCTCTCTCTCTCTCTCTCTCTCTCTCTCTCTCTCTCTATTACAACACGTGACTGCTCTTTATCTGCAACTGGAACTGGGAGATATCGAAGGAGAAGGAGGAGGAGGAGGAGTCCGAGTGGAGAGGCGGGTCGAGGTTCTTCATCCTCCAGAGGGGCCACCACTTGTTGGGGTTTGGCGGATAACTGGCAGGTTTCTGCAATTCACGTCATCCGTCGGGGGTCTCGGAGGAATCGAATCGGGTAATTGCTCACGCGCCAATGAAGGCGGTGCTTCGGAACCGACAGCGGTGGTAGTGGCGAAGCGAAAGGTGGTGTAGAGGGGCTTGGTGGCCGGCTTTAGGGGCTTCTTGGAGGTGTCGAAAGAGAGCTTCATGCCGACGATAGGCCGATTAAAGCCTAACCGAGCAAAAGAGCGATGAGGGTGAAAACTGACAAAGGCGGGAATGGTTGAGGAATTTAAATTTAAATTTTGTCTTTAATTTTGAGCGTTTTTTGCAATTGGGTGCCTCTACTCTTTTTAGTTCCTTATCTGATTATTTTCAATTACGTCACGTTAGTGGAACATTTTCTATGTGCCTATTTGTAATATCATCGACATGAAAACCTATATGGATAGTATCGTACCTCAGTTGTTTAATCATCTTATGACTAATCAAAAACTCCGTTTCATTATCGAGACAGTATTGCACCTTGGTTGTTTAATTATTCTCATGCCGATAATTTTGGTCTGTTCCGGCTTTGATAATGTGGATTGGCGCTTTTGATTTTGTACCCCGTCCAAATAACTGAAAAAGAGCCAATAAGGGGAATCTTTTGGTTTCCTTTGTGCTGGTTTTTCATGCTTTTGAAGGGATATGTGAAGTTCGAACTTTGGACCCTTCCTGTGCATTTGATTTAAGATTCCAACGGACATAAGTAGAGTTTGAAATAGCTAAAATCCACTTCTCAACCAATTGCACATAATATGTCTGATCAAGTTTCACCAAGGCACGGCTGTGAAATGATACGTGGAAGTGTTCAATCCAAAGGCGTTTTGATACAGTTTACATAATGTTAATTTTTTTGTTAGCAATCATGTTTCAAGTGTTTTTGTAACTGTTGAGAATGGAATTAAACCCAATTGAGTGCCTTCGCCTGCAACTATCCCTTCCTGTCACCACCTCCAACCGCTGCAACATCACCGTCACAGAGTAGCGCCAGACCATCTCTGACCGTCGTGGACTTCATACGCTCTCTTTATTTTTGACAACTCTCCAATGAGTTGCTTTGATCACTCTTGAGTTCGCTACATCCAGTCGAAGCTTCTTCGTCTAACTCAGATCAGAGACAATCACAGATGAATATCCATATTGCATAATTCCGTTGGTGGATATTGTCACCGCCTAGCATCGTCATTAGAGATTCTCGTTATCCAACTTCTGATGTCTATCATCATCGTCCTTAGATAAGAGGAAAATGGCCGTGACTGATGCTCAACTAATCCGATTGCCACAAGAGCATTAAGAGCTAATTTCTCTCCTTCTTTGGCTTTAATACTCGATTCAATTGGCCGTACTAATTCTTGGTATCTTGCTTCCATTATCAGTGCTCTCTTTTTTCAATTGGGATAACACACATTCAGGATCTCGTCTTCTTTAGCTATGAACTCTTGAACCAGCTCCCGATCTTTGAATTTCAAGATGATCGTTTCTAGTGAAGTTCCGACAGCCATGAGCCTCCTCCGCAAATCCAGCGCAAGACCAACTCTATTCCAGTGTACACTCTTCAACTCTGTTCAGCTCTACTCAAACAATCGAAGTTAGTCTTTCAATGCTTGATTGCTGCAAAAGCTAAGTTCTCTCCCTTACTCTAATTTTAATTTTATGGCAGTCTGTATTTCTGATTCTCTCTCTGTTTTTGTGTTCTTAGCAGCTTTGATGATCTTTCATTCCAGCAGCATCATCTCTGACGATTTCTCCCTCTGGTTTGAGCAAAACAAGATAGTTAAAGAGATTTTATTTGTCACTCGTGTCCTAAGTTCTGAAAGAAAATCCCATTGGTTCTTCTAAACCGCTTGGCAATGTACATTTGCATCTTCATTCTGTCTCGTGATTTTTTTCGATCTTTAAGTACCATGAGGAATTCTGAAAGTGATTAATCCCTTCATTATTCTCTGCCCTGTTGAATTCTTCCAGAGATTCAGAAAGGAGGACATGCGACTGTTGGGATCAGATGCATTTATGCGGAGGTCAAATTCTTTACAAAGAGTATGTACTTGTTACTCTTGCCAGCTTCTGGTTTTTGAACTAGCCAAAGCATCTGCATTTTATGAACTACCTATGATGATTTCCTGCTGATTATAGTAGTTGGTATTCTTTATAAAATTCAGGTGAAAAAAAGAGTCGATTACAAGAATGTGATTGATTGTACAGTGTGCTAATATAAAGTAAATGGCTATTATTTCCTTTTCTTCTATGGCTGGACTAGTATGTCTGCATTATGTAATAATCTTTGCCTCAAAACAATTGAAGGGCATCTGAGCAGATCATGCTGGCTATGCTCTTGACCTGGACCATAATAGCCTTAAGAGGTACTCTTTCGCTACTGTAAGTTGTCCATATTTTAGACATCTGAGTAGATCATGGCTCCTCTGTATGGACCATTGCAGTTCCAATCTAACATGAAACTAAAGAATCTGCTTGACTCATCTTTTGTGACTTATCAGAGAACCTACTCGGTGCAAGCAAGATGACTCTTTCTCATCATCTAGTCCTAAACATCACATTTCTTGTAGGCTGAGCAGAGAGTGCGTGAAGAAAGTGAGAAGCTGAGGCAGCAAGAGCATGAGCAAATTGCAGAAAAGAGAAGCAAGATTTGGCTGGCCTTCTCTTTCAGAAAGAAAGAGAATCAAAGTATTTGGTTCTTGTCTGATTAGTTAATGAAGCGGTTGACATTTACTCTCTTTTGTCTGATTAGAATTGCTGCCAAGGCAGAAGAAAAGAAAGATGCAACCTTGATTGAGCGGCAAAAGGAGCACGTTGGTTTCTTTCTGCTGTTATTCTCAAGGAAAGTTGAGGCACAGGTGCATCTATAGTGATATATAGGTATTTTGATCTGAATATATGCACTAATACATAGCGCAAAGGAAATTGGTTCATCATTTTGTTGGTGTTTACAAGAACAGGAGAAAAACTAATAATTCCCTCTCCATCACATGTCAGCAAGTTGCCCTTTGTCTCTAATCGGTCCTTTTGGTGCACATCATTGATCTGTGCTTTATCCTTGAACAGGATTTCCTGGAGCATTTTAGCGCTGGGCGACAGGAGCGATCTGAATATCATAAACAGATTGGGGATCAGTATATTGCAAAGGTCGAGAAGCAGTTGGAGAGGTGGCAAAATGCCAGGAAAGCGAGAAAAGCAAACCACGATTTTATTTGTTTGGTTTCCCTTAATTGTGTTAACTTGATAAACCTAACCAAATCGATAGTATATGTCAAGACGATAATTTTGCCGTCAACAATAAGGCTATTATACCTCTTGCACCTAATGAAAAATGTTGTAGCAGATAGTCATTCAATGTCTTTGCAGTTTGTATTTTTCCCTCTAAGGAAATAATTTTCTTGCTTGATGTTAACGATTAAAGTACTAAGTTACTCCTTAGCTTCTTATATGTTATTGCTTAGTGCTGCATTTCACAAATGATAAACTAACTTAGCGGTTTGGTCTGACTTTTAACCTTATTAGATTGGTTTTGGTGAAAGTAAATTATTATTACTTTTTTTTTTTGGTATAAAGTATACACCAAAACAGACCCAAGAACCACAAACGTCCTAGTCAACATGACATGAAATTGTCTTTTATTAAGTACAGTGGAAACAAATTAATATTGACACGGTTCAGTTGTGCTTTTAGTTCCCACTTTTTCTTCCTTGTCAACTCACTCATAATTATTGGTGATTTACTCTGACTCTTATCTAGGATGGAAGATACTGAAAGGGGAAAAAAGAACCCACCTGCAATGGTTCTATTCTTTGGGTAACTACAAGGGAAGGGAATGGAAGAGAAATTCAGTTACTTCCTTTTTGGACTCAAAGAAGAAGTTTCTCCAAAGTCAGAGATAAATGATGGAAGCTGTCATGTGCTGATACATATAATTATAACCCCAAGAATATCCTTTGTGAGAAGTGGGAAACAATAGAAAAATGAGGCTACTTCGGTCTATCAAATCTATTTCATTTCCCTCCACATAGTTTCCGCCCAGCATGCATTTAAATAAAGATTTCACCTTTCTATTTTTTTTTTTTAATAGAGCGAGTGATCAAACTTTTGACTCTCATTGTGGTGTATTTTTGATTACTTGCGAGAGAGAATGTGATGTGATTTTCAGTGAAGTCAAGAGAATTGCATGCTCCGTGCTGCTTTTTGGGAGCAGCTATACCACTTTTAATCTTAATCTGAGGTTGCGATGAAATTAAACAAGTAATTCAACTGTAATATGAAAATCTACTTGTGATCACAACCACGTATTCGAAATTTGAGTTAAGGCAAGACGAATCTGTGTGTAATTGGAATCACAAGGGTTCAAGAAAAGAAGGTAAATAGGCGAGTCCACAAACTGGATTGCTAAATTGGTTTTGCATTGCGTCAATCTTTTTTGAATATTAAATTGGTTGTGCAGCAGCAGGTTTTCATTTGTAACATGCACAATATTTCTTTGATGTGGAACTGCATGTCAAAAGCTCTCCTACCATTTTTTTCTTTTCGTACATTTTCCTTTTCTGGAGCTTGCTTCTTCGTTTTTTTAGGAGTGGGGTTGGAGAGCAGATGAGTTTATAGATCTTGTTAAAAATCATGCAAAATCAACAAATCGGGTAGGTCAGTTAACCTCAATCATTGCAGTAGCACATGCATATTCTAGAACAGATCACCCTACTTAGAAACAGGTTTTGGTATAGCAAATGAGATCCGATTTACACATTTAATATGCCCTTGGAAAGCTTGTGAAACCATCTATGAACCTCATGAGGATTTTGAAAACTAAAAACGATAATATCTAGCTCAAACGAAGACAGTAAAACGACTAGTCCAGTCAAGCCATTCGAATTACAAAATAGACAGTCAATTAAGCAATCATCTGGTCAAACCATTCTAGGCTCTCATCCATCATCTATAGCCATCTTAAGCTGCAAAGATCATCCACACAAGCATAGAACTAAGGGTTGAGCTGTAGCCCAATTGCATAAGGTAATCTCGCCTCGTCAAGCTCAAGATCGAAAAGTTCACCTAAATAAATCTTCATGCAAAGCTCAATCGAACAAGGTTACTATAAGCTGGGAGCTAAGACTAGAGGTTGGAGTGGGCTGAGGATCACAACATCGGATCATCGTTGGGGCTTGGATCAGCTTCAGATTACGCCTAGGAACAGCGGAGGAAGAAGTTGTCGATTTGAGGATCACCAACGGTCGTTTAGTTGAGGTTTGACTAACAGAAGGACAAGTCTCATTAGTTTTGTTGTTTTTCCTGTTTAGGGATTGTCAAGGGAGTATACGGTGGAAGAGAGAGTTGTAGTTTCTGTCGAAGGCTATAAATTCGTGAAATGGCAAAACAGAGGGAACTTCAAGAGAAAAAAGAAGAAGAAAACAATATGGCCGGTCCAAGTGAAGGCACGCAACTGCAAAATGAAAGCTCGATGAACGTGATCATGGTTACAGAGATCCTGCTGGCAACCATCGCATTTCAAGCAGCCCTCTCTCTGCCGGGTGGAGTCTAGCAAGACTCCATTGCAAGACACATTACACAATTGGCTCGCCCATTATAGCATCGAAATTACCTAAGGCATACAAATTCTTCGTATACTGTGATACAGTGACTTTCCTCTTGTCACTAAGTGTCATTTTATTATTACTGAGTCGGATGTCAAAGCACCAAACTATCTTCAGTAAGGTGACGATGGTCACCACCTGGATGGCAACCATGTTCGTAGGATTATTGTTTGCGATGCCTATCGTCATTCTAAACAAAGACACTGAAAAAGAACCCAACGTATGCAAAGGCTGGGATCGTAGTCTTCCTCCAGGTTACCGAGGGAAGCCACGACACTAGCGGTAGAGCCATCAACGGTGCCGTGTACGTGCTACTGGAGGCCAGCAGCTCCAACGTCCCCCAAGAGGTCAGGCCATTGATGGCTATCGGGATCGCATGATGCTGTATGGGCGTCAGCTTTGTGTACTTATAATGCCTGATGTTCAGGATCAGCGCCTCCCCCAAGTCGATCTCCTTGAACATGATCGCTAGTGGGACGTCAGAGCCGTTGGCCTCCACCAGCACGTTCTCGTACACGGCGATGTTGATGGCCCTGCCACTGGTGTCGTCGCTTTCCTCAATAACCTAAAGGAAAACTAGAATCCTAACCTTTACATACATTGGGTTCTTTTCAATGTCTTTGTTCAGAATGACAACAGGTATTGCAAACGATAGTCCTGCGAACATGGTTGCCATCCAGGTGGTGACCATCATCACCTGACTAAAGACAGTTAGGCGCCTTGACATCCGGCTCAGTCAGGAGGAAAGTCACCGTATTACAATATACGAAGAATTTGTATGCCTTAAGAAATTTCGACGCCATAATGGGCGAGCCAATTGCATAATGTGCTCTTGCGGTGGAGTCTTGCCAGACTCCACCCGGTGGAGAGAGGGCTGCTTGAAACATGATGGTTGCCAGCGAGATCGCTTTAACCATGATCGCGTTCATCGAGCTTTCATTTTGCAGTTGCGTGCCTTCACCTAGACCGACCATATTGTTTTCTTCTTCTTTTTTCCCTTGAAGTTCCCTCTGTTTTGCCATTTCATGAATTTATAGTCTTCGATAGAAACTGCAACTCTCTCTTCCACCGTATATACCCCCGACAATCCCTAAACAGGAAAAATAACAAAACTAATGAGACGCGTCCTTCCATTATATTGTTGATTTGAGTAAAGGACAGATGAGTCGGGGTCGAAACCGGAACTGGAACCGGAGGAGCAGCACGGTGGTTTGCCAGTCCCATGTAGTGGTTCATCGGTGTCATAATCCTCTTGCTAGTCTCGTGCAGTGGTTCACCGGTTGCTAGTGGTGATTCACCGATCAAAAAGAGGGAGGGCACAAAGAGACAAGGAGGCCACGTCCTGTTTGTTGGAGAGAGAGAGAGAGAGAGAGAGAGAGAGAGAGAGAGAGGTGTGAGAAAGAGACTCAGAAGAATTCCTAAGTCAGTTCGAAATTTTTTCAAAATGGCACCTAATTTTCTCCTCAGTTTGTCCATAGTGTGGGTCCCACGAGAGAACACGTGTTGTCTTCCTACCACCTTCTTATTTGCCTCGCTGGAGCACGAGGGGCAGCTAATATGTTCTCTAGTACAGTTGTACTTGCTCTTTAGGCCAAGTCTTCCACATACACTTCTCCTAATGGACTTACTGCAGCTTGAAATGCCATTGTGAGTAGGATTGTGATGGCCATGATGATTTTTTACATACCTTTTTTCGATGATTTTTTTTCTTCCTTCCTATCGTTCGATTGAATTACACATGGCATATGGGAATCCTTCACGGTGATGGCCATGTCTCGGTGAATAAAAGTGTTATGTGTATAAGGGTGAAAAAGAGAGTGATTTGGTGAAAGAGGAATGAACCCTTTGGAGGAATTTTGAGGGGGAGGGTATCTCTAATTTGGGAAAGATCTATTGTCTGTCCTTTTTATTATTGGTACTTGTCAATTAGTTGCTTCATATTTTACTCTACGCGTCTCGATCTTTTGAGATGGGATGTGATGGTTGATTCATCACTTCATAAATCCCTCCATACCTCATTTACTCTAGGCACGGGAGGAGTAGCCAAAACCGAAGTTTTGACGTGGTGTCTACCTTCACCACCGCGAGACTCCCTAATTCTCTGTTTATCTTTGTCTTCCTGACAGAGGGAAAATAGGAGGACAATGCGGGATCTCTCACCTAGGGTGGTTTTCTTGCCTGTTTCCTCCGTGAGCCTTTTAAGGACCTACTCAGGTCCATATCCTTTTTTATTATTGGTAGTTGTCAATTAGTTGCTTCATATTTTACTCTATGCCTCTCGATCTTTTGGGATGGGATGTGATGGTTGATTCATCACTTCATAAATCCCTCTATACCTCACGCTTTTGTCACCTTTTGTTCCAAAAATATCACAGGCAAGGAAAAGCTTGAATAACGCATTGGCGAGGGCTAGCAACCGAGGCCCAGGCGTGATGGCTACCAAAGGAGGCCCTTCACTCGTGACCTCAAAGTGATATTCTTGGAACATATGTTGACAAAAACATGAGGTGTTAAGGATTTATGAAGCGACGAATCAACAACCACATCCCTTCCCAAAAGAATGAGAGGCGTAGATAAAATACAAAGCAACAAATCAATGACAATCGATAATAAATAGGCAGACAATATATACTTTCCTAAATTAGCGATTCCTCGCCCATATAAATTTCTCAAGAGGGGTCATTTCTCTTTCACCAAATCTCTCTCCTCTCTTTCACTCCAGAAAATGTAACATTTTTGTTCACCAAGGCATGGCCACCACCAAAAGAAATTCTTGTCTATTGTGCATAATTCAACCAAATGAGAGTGAGAAAGCAAGGAAATCATGGGAGAAAGGTACACAAAAAATCTTCATGGTCATCATGGTCATACTTGCTACAATGGCATTTTAAACAATAATAAGTCCATCGGCAGGCGTATATTTGGATGACTTGGCCGAAAGAGCGAGTACAACCGTATTGGCTTCCAAATATCCATGAAAATATAAATTGTTTACCAGTTGCAATATAGTTTGTTCTCATGTCACGGTAACTATAATCCTCATAGATAGCAAATCTTTAAGGAGGTGGATGTGCACCAAATGCACCATGTTTATCATGTGGTTGACTTTAAATTTTTGTTCCATAAAGTTCTCTCGAATGCTTTCACACGCTTTTGGGTGAAACCGTGCAGGTGGGTGATTGGGTGATTGATGATGACCAACAATGGTGGGCATTTTGGATGACAGTGTAGATAGTCTGACGGGAGTAGCATACCTTTTTGTTGACCTCTTAGTTATAGCCCCGATGAAATCACTCAGGTTCATAAATAAGATAAAGAAATGAAAGCTATGATGTTTGTTCCTTTATGACATCCATCCATTATTGTATTGTCTATTTAATTTTATACTTTTGGCTTCTGCTTGTGCTATAAGTTAAAAGATTAATAACTTGCCTTTGTATGTGGCAGACCGTGACATCACATTATGTGCCTATCTACACATTTGCAATGAAAGCTATACACGTGTTGGATTTGTTTCTGTCGATTGCGTACCATATCTCAAGTGGAACATTGTCAAACAATCTCATCCAAGATATGTTGGATCATGTACCATTGATCATGGAAGCTGCCAAAAGAGATAAAGGCTTGGCAAAATCTATGTGTCCAGTCACTTTTCTCGAGGAACATCAAGCTCATAAACTTTCACGTAAGGACATTCTAGCCACATATCTATGTGAATAAGGATGCAAGCAACGCTTATAGATGATGAAAGTACCAAACAATCAATAATAAACCTCCTGCCTGATCTTAAGATGGAGGTTTTACTAATGCTTTACAAAGAAAGAACTCTTCTTCCACTAGCTCAGTATCAGTTTTCTTAAATTAATGGTTTGATTGTGATTGTATACATGGAAGAGAATGTTGGGGTTGCAGGAGAAAAGGCTCTTAGAGTGCACAATGCAAAATTTTTAAAGATACTCAAACAAAGAGTACAGCTATGATGAAGAAATCAAAAGTTGAAGCATGACTTACTTGTGCTAAGAATGTGGAAAACTGGAAGTTATGTCTTTTATCCAACTATATTGAGTAGAAAACATTTAGCACTTGACCCCAAATCAACAACTCATTCTTCAAGTGGGCCACCCCCCCTCCCCCTTCAAAAAAAAAAACTTTTCCAGTAAAATCGTGGTGGATACATTATAAAATTACTTACTATCTATTTCAATATAACTCTAAAATGTGAAACACAAGCTACAAATAGCAAAAGGCTGGAAAACTTACATTATGATAGTGTGAGTGATTCTGGAGACCTCCAAGTTCATCATCTCCCTTATGAATGTTGCTCTCGGGCACGGTCTTCATCATAGAATGAGAGAAGTTGTAAGCCAAAGTCCAACAAAAGAAAATGACAAAAACTAAAAGCACTAATTACCTTAATGACAAAAACTTACATTATGATAGCATCCGTTCAAGTCGTATGTCCAATCCCCTTGCCCCGGACTTTACTTTGATCGTCGACGACCCGATGGGAGTCAATTGGAGTGTGGAGTACGTTTCAAATGATTTCTCCTGTTGATTTAGTCACCCGATATTTAGATTGCATGATAGGTAATTTTGATAGGATCTCATTGGTTCATTCTTAATTTTTTCTTTTATAAAAAAAGGAAAGAACTTTGCCCAAAAAATAGGTGGCTTAGGGTTGGGTTGAAAATAATCAAATCCAAATTAATACATTTAGGCCCTATTTGATAAAGGCACGCATAATAATCATTCTATTTCTATTCAAAAACTATTTTTCTATTTTAGACTTGTTTTGAAATAAAAATCCATTTGGTAAAATTATTTAATTTTTTATTTCTGGAATATATTTATATTCTAGAAATAGATTTGGAACAGAAATTAGAAGTAATTTTTTTTTTTACTTTTCTATTTCTGAAATAAAATAAAAAATAAAAACTCTTCTCAATATTTGTTCTTTCTATTTGTCGATTGGTCATCCATTGTCACCAATCACTGTTTATTGTCTGTTGTTGCCACTCTCAGCCATTGACCATCGCGTCGATTGCTGGCCATTGCTATCAGTTACTAGCTACCATTGCCAATCATCAACCATTGGTAGTGCCGGCTACTGTTTACCATCCGTTGTCACCACTCCCAACCGTCCGCCATCATCGTCGGCTGCTGACTGCTGTTCATCATCTATTTGTCACCACTCCTAACCGCTAGCCACTGCCACCGATTGCCACATCGCCGCCGCGTTGCCACACGACGCCACTTTGTTGAAAAAGGAGAAATTTTGTGTCGTTTTGAAATGAATTTCTATTCCGAAAATAAAAATTTTGTATCATTATCAAATGTATATTTTTACTTTGAAACTCATCTAGGAATAGATATAGAAAAATCTATTTTTCTTTTAAAAATCAATTTCTGGTTAGAATGGTCATCATTTGCGCCCTAACTAGCCAAACAATGATTATTTCCATTCTTTTGTTTTCAGAATAAAAAAAATAGAAATTCATTTGATAAAGTATTTGTTCCTGAGAATAAATTTGAAACAGAATCAAGTAGGAAAAAGTTACTTTATTACTCCCAAAAACAACTTAAGAATCAAGTAATTTTCTTTTCTTTTTTTATTCTTTTCTTCTTCTTATTCCTCTAGTCGGTTGCTGGTGGCTAGGCGAGGCTTGACCTCTCCCATATCTACTAGACAAGCCTTGCCTTGAGAGGCCGTGTAAGATTGTTGACTCTTATCTAGCCAATTACCAGTCATGGTCGAGGTCGATGACTGGCTAGAGTAGAAGAAGAAGAAGAAGAAAAGAGAAAATGTAATAAAATTATTTAAAAGATCAAAAGAAATTTTAAATTACAAAAAAAATTTGAGGGTTATACCAAACGTATTTTTATTTCGGAAATAAAAAATTTGTATATTCATCAAACGCTTTTGAATGCTCATAAACTTGTCCAAAGAACAAAATCCAAAAATAATTATTTTTTAGCAGAAAATTGTTATTAGAAATGGAACGGTTACTAAACGCACCATTAACCCGTTTTTAGCCTATAAGTAATGAAATTGTTTCACTGCTTATAGAATATGTTCCACAACCATGGTATGAACTCCTAAGCTCGCTTCCATATTCATCAATATCTTCCAATCCTTCGTGACTATATCTAAGTTCCCTTTATTTTGCTTGAAAATATTCTCTCAATTTTCCGACATTTGAATTATTCAGGATAGTAAATTAGTGGAAATTATTTTCCTAATTAACGAGAATTTTATGTTTATATTTGGGAAAAATAATTTCATCTTTTAAAAATGTCAAAAATCATTTTCTAAATTTTGAATAGATATTGGCATGTACACTAAAACTCTACTACACTTATGTATAGATACCCCACCACTTGTTTCCTAGCCATATATAGCGGATTCGAGTCTAGCAGGGCCATAGAATTTGTAAGAAGAGAAATACTAATTTAGTGTAATATGCTAAATTTTTATTAGTTTGCTTGTGTAATTAAATGGTATGCCAAAAAAGTTGGAGATAGAAAGAATACGTAGGTGATGAGAATAGAATAGTGAAAAAAAAATGTTAATGAAGAAGGAATGTCGGTTCCAATCGTTAGATTTGGAGTTGAAGGAATTTTAATTAGAAAAAGCTATACAATTTCAATGATCTAATGGGACAAAACTCAAGTTTAGAGGATTTGATAGGAAAAAAAAAAAGCTCAAGCTTAGGGATCAAGAGTATAGTTTTATCATATTAATGAAGCATACGAGCAATATGATACAAGTTCACTTACCCTTCAAATAAGGAAAAACCGAGATCTCACTACTTTGCCAATAACATTCATGAGCATGAACTTGAAGAAGAGAGAGACGGAGATATTAGCATGATTTCAAAGACCACTTCATGCATGTAGGAAGCCGTATATAGTGAACTGCATTAGTATCTCTTCTTTCGCACGTTATATACTAGGTTATGTTATAGGTTACCATGTTCAATGTACGTACTTCCCCCTAAAGTGCAAAGAAGAAAAATGATTAATATTGCTTGAGAAAGTTGTTATATGGAGTTAATACGATGTACTATGCTGATCACAAATTAAGAGATAATGTGACTCATATTGAATCTAATTGAAAAACAAAAACTTTTCTCACTCTTTTTGCATATTATGATTGATTCCATCTATTGAGTCATCCAAAGAACATACAATTTTTTTTTTTTTTTGGATTACAAAATGATTTTGATATATTGAAAATTCTATTTAAGAAGACCCTTGACATTAGAAATCAAGTTATGTATGTGACTAGCTTTGAGATTAAAAAAAATAGCTATATCAATAAAGTCTCATAGATTAACGGAAAATTGACGGAATATACTACAAAGCCCTTCTTGAAAATTATCCAATTCTTTGGTAAATTCCTTGATAAATTATGCCAATCACCTATCCAGAGATAATGAGATTCATATTGGATCCAACTAAAAAACACAGGTTTTACATAATTTTCGTACATTATAATTGATTTTATCTTGCACATCATTAAAAGGACATTCGATATTTTTTTCACTGATTTCCAAACCTCCAATATTTCCTGCATGTATGAGCAATTCCTTGTGGGGTTTATAGGCCAACCTCCCTTCGCCACTTCTCTTACATACAGCACACAGAACCTAAAACATAGATGGAACCACAAAAACATTTCAGCCATTCACACTCGTTGAGAAAATTACAAGACCGTTACAAGCAAGGCAATTATTGATGATCCAGTCGGTCAATGAAAGGTGAAACGGCAAGGGCCTTACTTGGTTTTCTTCATTATTTATCAATAGCGTCCTTTATCCTATAATCTATATTTCAATCCCTGAATTGCTGGGTAGTTTAGTGGGGGCAATGACTTTAGTCTTTTCCGTGCATTTAGAATCTTGATTTTCGGTCCTCAAAAACAGAACACTATTAACCATAAATGTAAGTAAGTCTATTTCACAATTTATAATCATCTTTACTTTCATTTGTCAATTATAATAAATATCTTTTTTATAAATTATACATTTGTAATGTCCCATTTTATCCTGTTGAAATATCGTTTCTTATTATTAAAATTGAAAGAAATATGTGTAAATAAAAGAGAGCTAAATGTCTACTTTGGTGTAGAAGAATCCATTTCAAAATACTACCTTTTAGATCCATGTTGTATCGGATTTGAACTTGTCATATTGATATGCAAGTTGTATTTTACATCTTGAATACTAATAGGTGAATCACTAATTAATAAAGACAAAGTCCTCGCTATTATATTATGATCTTTAACTTTTTAATATAGCCACATTGTTATTTTGAAAAAATGGAATTATAAAAAAAAGGTATATATTTAATCCTAAAAGTATATAGCTTGCCAAAAAAATAAACAAGTTGTTATTGGCAATTAATACACTAGTATTACTCATCATCATGGCCAGGGCAGGTGTTGATAGGGACCAGTGTTCGCCTCGTGCTTTTCAAGCCAGTCAATGGGGAAGAGGAAAAAGACTTTGGGATGACAGGATGCAACAGCTCATTATTGTCATTGCTATATTACTTGTCACGCCCCGATCCTCAGGCACGCACACATCCGTCTCACTTGGTCGATTTTATAATGCGATATCCCAGGACAATGTATCGCCGACCCTTTCATTTTTAAGCACATGCGGAAGCAGTTAAAATCCCCAGACAATAAAACGATGGGATAGAAAAGTAGGGCCATATTTTTCATATTGAAATTTATAACCAAATTTTTATACAAACCACAAACCAGAACACTTCACAACATTTTATTCTAAACTCTATTCACATCAAAATGGAGACATCAAAGAAGATAAAATTTCAATCCATCTAGGCCGTACTCACGGCCCCTCTCGAGATTGTCTTCTTCCCCCAAAAGTCCTTCTCCAACTCTTCCTCCTCAGCTCCTTAGCGGGGTCCTGAAATGGTTTTCCCCAAACTGGGATGAGACTACGTTTCAACGAGTTCTACCCCACTAAGCCCGATTAGTGAACCATTATACTAAAGGCTGCCTAAACATGCATAGGTCAGAAGACGTACCTTAGCATCAGATTCCACCTGCAAGTCAGTACAATTCACAATAGGCACTCAAGCAATCATATCACCGATCAAAGCATCAATTAAATCGACTTAGTCGATTACAAGCCAACAAGACCACTCATGGTCATTCCCATTCAGTCAATCAATTCACAACATCAAATCAAAACAATGATCAATCGACCTCATCGATTACATGTCAACCTGACCATTTCCCGGTCATTCAAGCTATTGCTACTCAGAGTCCCACTCGACAACATTCAGTATTTAATGGCTTTACGGTCCCACTCGACCACTTTCGATATTCAATGGCTTTACGGTCTCACTCAACCACTTTCAAGAATCAATGGCTTTACGGTCCCACTCGACCACTTTCGATACTCAATAATTTCTTAGTGAAATACTTAACCACAATGATTTAGGAATATATCCTAAATTCCACATTCAATTCAATTTGGCACAATTCAAAGCTCAAATAAATAAATGGACTGCGCCACGACAATCGGCACAAGATTTCGGTCGTCGGCCATCTCAATCTTAATTTCCGAAAAATAAATAATTAATTAATTAATTTCGAAAATTAATTAATAAATATAAAAAAATTCCGTTTAGCTCAAAATAAGGCCCAATTAAATAAACGGACTTCACCACGGTCATCAGCATAATTTTCCGGTCACGAGCCATCCCAGTTGAATTTTCGGAAAATAAATAATTATTTAATTAATTTCGAAAATTAATTAATATTAAAAATTCAATTTAGCTTAAAATAAAGTCCGATCAAATAAATGGACTTCGCCACGATCATCAGCAAAATTTTCCGGTTCTAGACCATCTCCCTTGAATTTTCGGAAAATAAATAATTATTTAATTTAATTCCGAAAATTAATATTTAAATGCCCAAAAATCTCACTTAGGCCCGAATCTCCAAATTGAAGCCCAATTAGGGGTCGGAAAATTCCCGAGATGCTTCCAATAAATAGTAGACCACGTCTATTTGATAATTGCACAATCAATTTATCTAAATCACATCACAATTAGCTAATAATTACTAATTACTTCTAATCTAACAACCTAAACATAATTAATTAAAACTAAACAAACCTTAAAGCATAATTAGTCAACTAATCCAAGATTAGTGAGATTACTCACCAAATCGCGCGCAAATCGGATCAATCCGACGGCGGCGCCGCGAGGAACAATTGTTCCCAAAGCGACTCGCGGATCCAGGGGCCCGGAAACAGCCCAAAAGCGGGCCTCGAAGTTGCTGAAACCCACTCCGTGGGTTTGCTGGTCGGGGCCGAACGGAGCTGCTCCGGCGGCTAGGGCGGCGAGGGGAGGCCGGCGAAGGGCGAGGGGGGCGAGGGGGAGGTCCGGCGGGGCTAGGCGGTGGTCGGAGGTGGCCGGACGGTGGCTGGTCGGTGCTGGAACAGGGGCGAACAGCAGCTGGTTCGCACGGCCTGGGCGCGCGGACGGGCGGCTGGGCGCGGGCGAAGCACACGGGCGCGGCGAGGGCGGCGGTGCGGCGGTGCGACGGCGGGACGAGCGGCAACCGTGCAGCTTCTTCTTCTTCGTTTCTGGTTCGCCAATTCCACGAAGAAGAAAGCAGGAGAAGAAGAAAGAAGGGGGTGGGTTCGGTCACGTGGGGGAAAAAGTGGGAGAGAAGAGAGAGGAGAGAGAGAGAAGAGATAAGGGAGAGAAAAGTGAGTGGGTGGGGCGTCCGCACGAAAGGGAGGGGAAAAAGGGGAGAGGAGAGAGAGAGGAAAAAAAAAGAAAAAGAAAGAAAAGAAAAGAGAGGGAGAGAGAGGAAAAAGAAAAGGGAAATACATAATTCCTTTATGCAAATTTTCCTTTTCTCTTTTCCTTTTCCTTTCTATTTTATATTGGTCTTCAATTTTCTTCCGATAATTTCTTTCTTGAAATTTCGGACCCGTCAATAAATTGACGAGCGATGAGACAGGATCCTAAAAATAAGAATCATGACGCGCTTAAAATTCGATTCCCGAAATCGAATTCAATTTCGTGGTTAAAAATCGATCAGACGTGATTTTAGCTCAATCCAACCAATTAGGCAGCTTTTAGGGATTTTACAGCTGATACATCCCTTAACGGCTTCACCCAATAGGTTAGTTAACTCGTGAGTGATCAGCTCAGAGAAAAAGGCCATAGGCATGCCGACGAAAATGCCCATTTCACTTTATCGAAACGGGGTCGAATTTCAGGATGTCACATTACTTGTCACAACGGCCACGCAGATTTCGGCAAGCCCTCAAGGAGGTACTTTTTCGGAGGCATCTAATATGGCAGGAAAATCTATGCTTTCTCATAGGCATGAATGAGAATTTGACTTTTTCAATAATTGTAATATATGTTGTTATGTTTTCTCTTTTTCGGTAATCGTGCCTTCAATAACTGGTATGTCGTCAAAGGGTCGAAATTAGACCAAATTGGTGATGATCTTGACTTGGATTGCATTAACACTCTCAGCTATTACTTTCTTATTGCCAATGATTTTGATAGAGAAAAGTGGAGACATGCTAGATGGAAAGATTAACCTTTTCCACGTGTGGCTTTTACCTGGTGGACTATTATGGTCGTTGTTTTGCTTGTCGAAATTCTGAAATTTGCATTGTAGTTCTGTCGGTAAAATTGGACATGGAATGTTGGCCAAAAGGTATAGCCAAGGGTGTTTTTTTTTTTTGGGACATGGAATATGTCTTTTTTTTGGGGTGCTTCTGAATTTGTTCGTTTGTATCTATGTGGAATCTTAGATTTTTCCACATTTAGTGGTTTATCATTAATAAACGTCCGCAGTCTATTTATAAGTTGCCATTGTACATGCAAAAGATGATGGAGTCACATCCCAATCCATGTGCACAAATCAAACCTATTTATTTTGACTTCGTATAAATAGGTTTGATTTGTGCACATCGATTGGGATGTGACTCCATCATCTTTTGCATGTACAATGGCAACTTATAAATAGACTGCAGACGTTTATTAATGATAAACCACTAAATGTGGAAAAATCTAAGATTCCACTTAGATACAAACGAACAAATTCAGAAGCACCCCCAAAAAAAAAAAAAACACCCTTGGCTATACCTTTTGGCCAACATTCCATGTCCAATTTTACCGACAGAACTACAATGCAAATTTGAGAATTTCGACAAGCAAAACAATGACCATAATAGTCCACTAGGTAAAAGCCACACGGGGAAAAGGTTAATCTTTCCATCTAGCATGTCTCCACTTTTCTCCATCAAAATCATTGGCAATAATAAAGTAATAGCTAAGAGTGTTAATGCAATCGAAGTCAAGATCATCACCAATTTGGTCTAATTTCGACCCTTTGACGACATACCAGTTATTAAAGGCATGATTACCGAAAAAGAGAAAACATAACAGCCTATATTACAACTATTGAAAAAGTCAAATTCTCATTCATGCCTATGAGAAAATATAGATTTTCCGGCCATATCATATGCCTCTAAAAAAGTACCTCCTAGCGGTTTGCCGAAATTTGCGCGGCCATTGTGACAAGTAATATGGCGATGACAATAATGACCTATCGCATATGTCATCCCAAAGTCTTTTTTCCTCTTCCCCGTTGACTGGCTGAACAGTGCGAGGCAGACGCTGGTCCCTATCAACACCTGCCCTGGTCATGATGAAAGTAACAGGATCGTGTATCAAAACACCACAAACAGCCACGAATACTGACGAAAGCTTAGCAGAGTTAATATTGTGCAGACTATGGAAAGGAAGCTCACATACTAAATGTGTATAAGAAAAGATAGCATTTACTTACTTAACTCCTCTTCAAAAAGTTAAAGACTTTTGAAAAATCGTAGCCAAAAGAGGCATTCATTTCTAAGGCAACTTCTCTTTTGCAAAGAGAGAACACATTACTTCCACAGGTGAATCTCTTGCCCTATCCTCAAAAGAGCCATCTAGACACCAGAAAGCTATCCGCGACCCACAGTCGCAAATGCCAATGAAGAAGTCAACCAAGATCAATCTCATATGTTCCTCCTTGGTGTTCTTTCCCACCCCTTTCCCCTCTTGCCATCCAAAACCCCTCTAAGATATGCCGTTGCAAATTCCTCCATGGGCATGTCCTCGTAATCCGGATCATCCCCCAACTTTGCTGGCTCCTGCCTCAGTTTCAACCGGGAATCATCCAGGCGACCCGATAGTCTGGGCGCTTCAGCTTGACCTCACCGTCCACCTCCGACAGCTCTCCACCATTTCTCTCAGGCGGATAGTGAGGCTGTACAACACAGCACTGGTGTTGGCCTCATCTTCAACTGACCAGGCCCACAAAGTAGAGACAAGAAGTGAAGAGCGTTAGGATCTGGTTGTCATACTTGCAATAATTGGTCTCATTCAGATGCTCTTGCTTTCTCCGGTTCACTTGGGAAGAACTCCTTCAGGAAATCGTCCATGGAGGTCACTTCACCTGAAATGAATGCAAGTATCAAGATCATAGGTCGTCGATTTTTAAGGAAGTCGGGTTGAAGAAGGGATTATCTTCTTCCTAGCATAGCCATTGGCATCTGCTAATTTTCAAGATCGTCCGTTTCTGGGTAATTCAAAGGGCGATTCTCTTCCTAAATTTCATTTTGTTTTGAAACGGAGAAATCAAGAATGATGAAACGCATACGTCAAAAAATCCAGATTAATACCAAAGACACGACCAATAACAGCACTAGCGACATGAACACCAGTGAAATTAGTACTTTCAGAAATCTCTCCCCTTCCTTGCATATTCACAACTACTTCCGGGACAAAACGCAACCCCTTTTGCATCAACCTTCGATCAAGATTCCACATTTATCTTCCACAAACACAAAAAAAGGTTATCTTCCCTGGATAAAGCTTCGCAATTCACGAAACACCGCAGAGACGCATTCAAAATCCAAGCAAAAAGGTGAGACGAAAAAAAAAAGACTCACCGAAACGCCCGGATGGTACCCAAAAAGCGATCCACCAAGGGCCCCAATAATGCAGGCAAATACGAAATAGCAGTGATCCTGTACACGTAAAGATGCGCCCTTTTCAGCTGCCCGCCTTCTACAAATCCTCCACCCACCATTCTTGCTCTCTGTCTCTCTTCCTCGTTCTCTCTCTCTCGATTACAACACGTGACTGCTCCTTATGTGGGACATGATAAAAAAAAAAAAAAAAAAAAAAGAAGAAGGTCGAAAGCAATCCTTATCTAGTGCCCATATGAAGAGTTGATTTATAATAGAAATGTTGGTATCTCCAATTTGTCACAATTGAGGTGGATGAAATTATCACATACAGATAGGACGACAGTCTTAAGCAAAACGTGCATGCTGCATATTGGCATGTAAAAAACATTCAAAGAAAATTGAGAAAGAGAGATTGCCACAGCAAATTATCAAAGATGGTTGTGTGATGGATGTCCATTGTCTCTGTGCGCAGGCGCGCACATGAGAGAGAGAGACAGAGGACAACATGAGATGAACCATCCATAAAACAAAATCGATAATACCAAAATGTATTTTCCCCTCTCAAAAACTGCTCTACCTTTATAAAATATTTCTCATTTTTTTTCATGTGCCCATCCTGTTGTCTTTAATCATTTCCAAAACCCTTAAATCATTCAACTGCCTTCACTAATAAGATTTATCCGTGTGCAGATTCTCATGAAATGGAGATTTAAGTTTTTAGTAGTTTTGAGCACTTTTATTAGAATGTAAGAGCCTTACATAGCTGCATGGAAGTAGGTGCAAGTTGTGTCATCCAACCCACACATAGAATGAATGAGAAAATGACTAAAAATGTCAAGAGTGGTCCACTGGTCCTATAACTAGTGCACCTCAAAGAGGCCCTAACCATATCCAAAGTAACTGGCATTACTAATTGCATTTTGATACTTCCAGGACTCTCCAAAATGTATGGTAAAAATTTACCATGAACCATTGAAAAAATGCGATAAGCTGATTGACATCACAGTTACCAATAAAAACATGAAAAAACCAAGATTCATGTAATTCTAAAAAATGTTGATATCACTCATATGATTATACTCGATTAAATAGATCAGTACTTTTTAATGGGAACTTAAAAATGAAAAACAAAATTATATGTAAAACCTCAAAGAAGGATCCAAAAGGGACATCATGTGCCTGCTGGACTGTCTCGAACACCTACAGGGAAGAGGAACATTTTCTCAACCATAGTAGATTTAGAACCATAGGGAGATGCAGAAAAGAAGACGAGGGTAAAACCTAAATGCAACAGACGCTGCAGAATGTCAGCCAAAAACAAAAGGAGGGGCTATAGAACAGCTCTACAAGGCAGGTTTACAAGCAGTGCATAAAGAGAACATTGACGAGAATCAATTAAGAAGCTAAGGCAAGCAGGCAGACCAGAGTTTTCTTATCTGGTGATAAAACAGCATGCTGATACTCTGTCATGGCCGTGTCAGGTGGGTACATTGGACTGCTACAAAAAGATCTAAAGGTAATCTCCCTCACTTGACCGTCATATTCATCAGCAGCATGCCATAGCCCCATCTGGAAATTCCATGACAAAAATAGCATGAAATTTCTATTCTAACAAAGATGATTTGTCTTGCTGGGTAAACATAGGGTTTGGCAATCATAGGAGAGAAACTATGATGTCAATAGCCATCTATTGAAGTAAACCCCAGTTTAGCCACCAGAAAACCAAAGCAGGCATTAGTTTCACCCTTAAAATATATGTCTATGGACAAGAAAACGACGAGATATTCTGTTATATTGCAACAAACTAAGCAACATGTTTTCATATCAAGTAGGATGAAATCTCGCTTAACCTTGCTTGTCTGCAATAAAGGAGAGTCCCGACATCATTCAAACTAAAGCAAGAACACGATATGCAAAAGATGACTCTTACAGAATGCTAAAGAGATGCACCCTTCAAATATGGACAGGCAATAACACAGATGAGATAAACCAAGCCTTGTCAACACAGGAAACTCCTACCAGCGCAGACAGGCTATGAATACCGACAGACAACCATACTGAGTAGCAGCCATGGAACTACTGAAGATCAACACGCTACTTAAATTAAGCTGGTCATCATGAGCTCACAGAAAAAAGGACAACATTGTAATCAAATGGAATTTCATAAAGGCATATTTGAAGTTCCTTGATCAGAATGACAGATCAGAAAAGGTTTGTGATGAACCCATGGGTTAAAGGAAACATGAGGATACTGAACTAGTGAAGCAATGCAAAAGGCCATGCAATTGCATGAACATGAAGTTTTTCTGTTTTCTTCTTTAATGCAAAAGGCCATGGGTTAGCAGCGTAAGGCAAAGGCTGGTTTTGGAGGGCAGAGGAGTAAGCGGTTCTGTTCTCATGAGCAAGTAACCGTCATTTGAAGTGGACGGTTGCGATTGGAACAATGCCGCACAGGGAATCTAAAATCTCGGTTTGCTTCATCGTGGGGAGGAATGAAGACGAGCATGAAAGTGCGTAGGTGAATACGGGCCAGATCCTGGGTTCGGACCTTGGGCTTTTCCTACGGTCCAAATGGTCGAAACGACTCAGGCGCAAATGATCAAACAACTTAATTCTATACTTGTGAACTTAATTGATGAGCTTGGACCGACCAAAAAAAAATTAATTGATGAGCTTATCTCTTTGGACGAGAAAAAGTCATGGCAGAGTCTAACTGTTCGGAAGGCAGGGGGAATTGCGGATTAATTTGATGTTGTAAAACCAGAAAATATTTTGTAGAATATGAAAATATTTTTCATTTAGTCATTTTTGAATATTAACACTTATCTCGTGCTCTACCATATTAAGTAATCGTTTTCCTCAAAAGCTTAAGCGGTTGAGAATAGGCCTACGAGGCTACAATGTATATAGCATATCTTTTCCCAAAAATTTCTAAAGTTTACGTATCGAAAGTCTAATGTAATTTGACAATAGATATTACATTAAATTTAGCTCTCTATTGGTCATAAATCCATTTCACACAAGTTGCTAATTTGATTACTTAAAGAAAGATAACCAATATGAGGTCAGAGTCGCGCTCTATACTGTTCAGAAACGAAATCCTGTTTCAGCCCGTCTTGCTTCATTTGTTGAAAACATTTCATGCAGATGCCAAACTTACCATTTCTGACAAGGCAACTAAGAATAACATTACTTAATAAAGACATTGATTCACATTGAGGCGTTCGGAAAACTTGCTTGTCCTTGCAAACTTTATATAACTACTATAACTTGCAGAACTAATATTCTCATGTTTCTGCGTATACTCAAAGAGCTGCAACAATTTCAACAGAAAATCAACACCAGCTCTTCATTTGGTAATTAGAAGGAATGGAAAGAAAAATGATGAACTGTCTACTAAGCAAGAAGACCCATTGCTGGCACTCATATATGATCCATAATGACAGATGTGGGAAGAGACAATAAGAAAGATCCGGTGAATCCATGTGTTGACATTTATGTATTACGAAAGCCTCGAGATGCTTAAGACTAAAAACAAAGTCAAAGTGTGGGTGCTACTAGATTAAAAAAAAATATTAATAATAAGTTCAAACACAGTTTAAACTTATGGTGGTTTATATTCTTTTTTGTTGTTGTTGATATTCATTAAGATGCATTGCTACTTTTAAAATCATACATCTCTAGGAAACCTCAATACAATGATTTTTGTGAGCTGTTCCTTGTTCTTGACAAAATTGAGGTGTAAGCATAATCCAGTCACATCGCAATGAACGAATAATGGAACAAAACACATGAATGCCTCAAATCCATGACATGCAGTCAATGGTAGCCCAAAATATGCATTGGCAAAGAGCCAATGCGTTAACATTTATGCATTCCTTGCCTTTTAGCCAATCAACAATATGTTTATACTTTTCTATGGGTAAATGACAAAAAAAATAAAAAATGAGAGAGTTGCATGGATAAATGCTCAATTATATTACGTCTCCAGTTCAAAGTAATTTGAATTGGAGGCCCTGTTGACCACTCATGTAGAGCCAGAGCCTTATTCTATTTACAATGTATTGATTAATGCGCATTTTGACCTATTTGACAATGTTGAGAAATTAGTGTCAGGAACTTAAAGAACTCATTTTTAAGTGTTAATAATCTTCAAGTGTTAAAAAGGAAAAAAATAAAAAAAGTAGTTGTTTGACAATCACTGCATATTTATAATTTCTTTCCAAACATAGAATCACCACATGATTGATAGATAAAACTTTAATTATCATCAATTATTTTTTCTTACGTATTATTAGTCAATTTCTAGATTAATTAAATCTTTTAAGTAAAAACTAATTAGAGTTGTCTAACAGGCTTAATTGCATTAATCGCTTTAATTTTCAGCGCGGAGGACTATCCGGCGGTTGACAAGTCAAACATTTGAATATCACGTGTTTTTGAAAATAAATAAAAAGAAAATGCCACTAATTTGGTACGTGGTTTTCTAAAGAAGGTAACATGTGCTGTTTTACGAGAAAATCTCGGGTTGGCCTAATCCACGTCGTGGGGAAAGCCCATTTAAAGGACGATGCGTGGCGCCACGCGTCGTCCGGGTCCCACCACTATCTCCTCCTGTGATCTATCTCCTCCTCTCTCCACTGCGCTTGCGTTTCTTCTTTTACTCTTGTGGGCGCCATGGCCATGGAGCTCGAGCTCGAGTGACTCTGGTCGCGACCTCAAGCTACGGCAATTGTCGTGAGCTCATTCTCAAGTGACCATGGCTACTTTGACCTCGAGCTTTAGGCTCAAGGCTCAGCTCCACAGCCATAGAAAATGCGAGACTGCAGGTCGACCTTGACCTCGACCATGGCTGCTTTGACCTCGAGCTCGCGTCCAAGGGAACGGCCATGTCTGTGTGCTCGTAACTTGACCTGCCGTGGCTACCACAAGCCCTAGGCTCGAGGTCGAGCTTATGGCAGCCGCGAGAGTCCTGGGCTCAAGCTCGGCGGCTGTGGTGGCGTGCAAAAAGGAAAAAGAACGGCAAGTAGTCACTGTTGAGAAAAAAGGAAGAGAGAGAGAGAGAGAGAGAGAGAGAGAGAGAGAGAGAGAGGATGCAGACGAGGTCGAGCTCCGTGGCCATGGCGGTCGCAATGAAAAATGAAGAAACGCAAGCACAGAGGAGAGAGATCACAGGAAGGAAGAGGGGAGAGGGAGTGGTGGGACCCGGATGACACGTGGCGCCATCCGTCGTCCATTAAATGGGCCGTTCCAATGGTGACGTGGAGGCCTACCCAAGATTTTCTCGTAAAACAGCACACGATCCCTGAACGATCATTCGCACGTCGGTTTTCCCTCCTCACCATTTTTGTTGCCCTATGAGAAGTCTGGATATGACGTGGCCAAAAGATCTAATCTAATGGACAAGGTCTCCTGTGTACTTTATTTGCATGTACTCCTTTGTTGCCTTAGCTATTAAATTAACTAATGTTTGAGCATTTTAAAAAAATTACTTTTACAGTGGCTATTACACTGAGTTATGTTATGCTGGACACAAATCATACTATTCAGATATACCCATAATTAAATGGCATAAATAGATTTAATTGTCGAAATTCATCCATGAAATATATGCTTGCACGGCGTAAATTTAAATGCACTATGTGTGCAAATCAAAATAATTGATTCCCTAAGCGGATGCACTAAACCATGTAACTTCGTTTGGGGACACTCGGTGTCAAAGTAAGGCGGGGGCAACAGGACCTCCTAGGCAAATTCCATATTATTTTAGTTATTATAGGCATGAAGTACACACATAGTTGATACTTCATCAATCTCAATCGTCATAAAATAAATTTGAAAAGGCCACGTTGAATTTTGGTCCCAATTTAATTTACCTCATCCTTACACGACTTAGTTCCTCATCTTTTACAAAATTTTATGATAGTAATTAGCGATCTCAACTTCGTGATTTTGGATTATTACCGATACAATCATCAAAAGCTGGGCACTGTCCAAGTATCTTTGCCTCGATCACCAGGCAGTCCGGCTTTCTCCTAAGCCAATGGAGATGAACTGTGCCATGGTTTCCACTTCCAGAGCATACTTTCAACGTTGCTATTATGCACTTGCGATTTGACCATGCCGAATTATTGTCATGGACTCGTAGCTTATTTTATTTTATTTTATTTTATTTTATTTTATTTTATTTTATTTTAATGATAGATAACTAATTCAAGGAAATCTATTGAGAAGATGTGGAAAGAGTCTCTCGAGCACGGTGCTTCTCAATGTTTGAGGTAGTTCGATCTAGACTATAGAACTAAAAATGTGTAATGATGACATCATTTCATTGTTGAAAGGGTGTCGGAAATCCATGGAGCCTTACTCCATTGGTCATATCCAACTCATGGTTTTTGAATATAAAGGGACTCCTCTTTTTGCCTAATATTATTCAATCAAACTGCTTCAAAGATATTATGATGGCAAACGACTGCACCAAAATGCAATTGCTAATTCAAACTAAGCATGCGAATTTAGTTAAAATTGTGTACATTCTGAAGGCTACTCAATGCGTTTTATTGAATGAGATTAGCCTAGATCACATGGAGTTGCAAAATTATGGCACCCCATCATTCAATTTCACTCCCCTGCTAGGGCATTTTAGTACTTTGAAACATAGCAATATGGACCAATTGAGTAGCAATATGACAAAACATAATTGAAATATGAGGAACGAAAAAAAGGGTGGTAACAATTAATGAAGAGGAATGCCGAGTAAAGAAAGTTCCGATCATGGATCAAGTTAGGCCCGATTGCAAATGAGGTCGCATGCATGCTGGCAAGTTTCGATCAAGTAGTAGGCCCCGTCCCGGTCATGATGAAACTCCATCTATTTGTTGTTGGATTCATTCTTTCCCTTCTTCAATTCGTATGAAACTTATCACCATCTTCCTTAGATGCCTTGATTGAAACTTTTGCTTAGGGTGATCCAAAGGTGGCAAACAATAACACCCGAGAATAGTATGATTTCCATGATTACACGGTTGGAAGGAGGAATAGGTCGGACTATCAAAAGGGCCTTTGGACCTGACTTTCAAAAATCGAAATGGGTTGAGGCCTGGCATGCATGCTAGGAGGATCTCATTGAAAAAGCACATTAATCCATACCGCAATGACTAGAAATATTTGCATGACATTTTGAGCCAGATCGCATATCGATCTGGTTAATAAAATTCTGTGGTTTTATCTTAAAAAAATTATGTAATTCCTAAATCTGGAAGAATGTTGTTAAGGAATGAGAATGTGAGAACCTTCAGTTTCGATGTTTTTGTTTATTCATAATATTTTTCTTTTTGTAAAAAAGTAGTCATAACCTTTTATAAATAGCCATAACATTTATATAGATTAAGGAGTAATTTGACATTCTAACGTTACAATTATGCAAAAAGAATAAACAACTCCAAAATTTCCTCGTAAACTGAGGTCTTTTTGTTTGGTTTATGCTATGATATGAGGGGTTTTAGTAAAAAAAAATTGAAAATCAGAGAGATAATACATGAATTGTCAATACTTATTTTAAATCAATGAATAATTATTCTAGATTTATCATCATCTCAATTAGAGTCACCTGGGACCGTAATGACTTTGCCCCAATGTAAAGCTTGGCTAATTAAATTGACATTAAGTAGAAGCAACAGACTCCCAACATGTCAGCTTTTACACCCGAGAGAGGAAGAGAGAAACAATATTAAGTTACTTTTTAATTTATTGATTATTGAAATATTTTGGAGAAAATGATAGTTTTTATTGTGTAGGGAAATGACCCTTTTAATCCTTCGGTTTAATTTGATGTCACAGAACAATGTTGTCAAAAAGGTGAGGGGGTCTCTAGTCATTTTCAAATCATAGTTTTTATTGTGTCCGAAGAAGTTACAGCTTCTGATTGGAAAAGAAACTACACAACGCCAAAGCCAAAGCAAACATTCAAGCAATGGATATCCCACAATGACTTTGTGTTTCGAGGCAAATCTCTGGATGCTCGAGAGATAGTGGCAAACAAATCATAGGAAATGGAACTCTCATGCATCATAAACAAGGAAAGAAGCCACTTTTATTGCATCGCAGACCTAGGTTCGCGGGAGATGGCGCCATAACTAGCATTTGCAGTTATGGCGTCCTTGAAAACATTCCAACTTGTAGCTTCAAGCGAAAATAGAGATCTATGATTTTTTTGCTGTTTGAGTCTCTGCTGATCTTGGAAGCTCTTATATGCGGGTCTGCAGATCGCTTCAATTGGGAGTGGGAGGAGCACCTTCTTATCATGAACTGCTGAAAGTTTCTTTGGAACCAGTTCATCAATATACATCGATGCAATGTTACCCCAATTATGAAACTACGGACCCTATATGTGCACCAGGATGAGACCTTTGGTATGATCGTGCAACACTTGGGTTTAAATTAGAAATAAAAATTCCTTTTGTCAAGGAGTAGCCCCGGACTTTTGTTTCCATGTTAACGAGCCCTCATTCTTTTGATTTTTTGAGTAGGTGTTGTGTGCTTTAGGAGTTTATTCTGAATCGAGCCTTTCTACATTGATTTTTCTCCACAACCATCAAGTACTTTAGGAACCTATCTCAATCGAGTACAAATTGATTAGCCCCCAAATTTATCTAAAATGGAAGGAGGTCATGTGGATGGCAAGGTTAACATCATCATCTTAAATTGTAAGATCTACATTGAAACGCTTGACCAATTGATGCCTTTGCAATCCATCATTGTACTCCATTTAATAATTAAGGCATTGATAAGAGTCATTTCACTTTGCGACAGGCAAGTAAAGAACCAATGGTAAATTTCCTCAAATATCTCATTGTTAAGCAGCACCAAATTCAGCTAATCAGATAAAGCATGCAGTGAGAAGACAATAATTTCAATAAAAAAATGGTTAGAAAATACTTAAATATTATTAAAATTGTTCATGCCGGCACCTATTTTGCTGTGTAGAATGGTCCGTGTCTATGTTAACGATTTTTGGTCAAATTTGGCTGGAAAAATATTTGAGACTCAGTTTACAAAATAAAATGATTTGGGATTGAATTTTTAAAAATGCAATATATTTACAACTTTTTGAATAATTTTTTTATCGAAAAGGTGATATCACACCTACAGGCTGCAGTGGCTCTTTAAGTTGACTCTATTTGAAGTATATTTCTTGGATCTTTTTTTTTTTTTTTTTTTTTTTGTAATTATTAGATAATACACGTCGTATTATATTTCTTTAATACCATATCGGAGTTAAGCGATCCTGAGCAAATTGTAAGTGCATTGGGGGCACGCTGCCCCTTGTTTTTTCTAGGTTTTTCTTTGTCTTGTGAATACAAAATTAAATCCCTTGAAAGACTACGTAAAGCCAGCCCATCCTCTATCGCTTCATCTCTAATTTGACTCGGTCAATCTCTTCTCTTATCAAACTTTACGCTAGATCTTACATACGCTTTTGATTATGTTTGAAAAATAATGAACTAGTCTTAAATCAATCTTGAATTCAAATTGATTTGGACCAATCTTGACCCAAATCTTCGACCAATTTCATCCAAAAACCAAATTCGGAAACTAAGCGGCCGCTCACGCAATTTAGTCTAAACCACGGGATTGAAACTGCAGTAATTTTGTGTTTTTGCGCTAATGTTTGAAAAATGATATTTTATGCTTTTCCATTCCATCTCCAAATCAGTTTCTTCTTCACGAGTCGCACACTCCAATTCTCTCTTAATCTGCGCTCGCGAGGGAGACCGCCCCGACGATCAGTTTGCCTGGCGTCTTGCCAGAACCCTTCCGTTGCATGTCGAGGCGGCGATCGGCGATTGGTTTGGCTCTTGAGACAGCGCTTCTAGCAAGGATTCAAGGCATCTCGCCAGAGCGGCCATTGACGAGAGTTCCACGCCGTTTGCTCCTTCTTCCTCATCATGGGGAATATCAGAAGCGGCAATGTTGGAGATACTGAGGTAGCTACTTTTCGAACACATACCTTCAATTTAGATTCCGCTTCAGGTTGGTTTGAGCATCCAATTCCAACATCTCTTGCCCTTTCTTGATTTTGGGGAGTTTGGGTTGGAAATTTATCTGTTGTTTGGCTTTGTTGGTCATCACGGAGAATAAGAATCAATGAATCTTTTAACTCATCAGGTACTTGCTTTGATAAATATTGAAGACCAGTCCCCATGTGCAGGGGTTTAGGACTCATGGAGCCTCCGGAGGTCACGCAATGGCAGAGTTCCACAAAGATTCACTTGATGGAAAACCAATTGACCGAGTTGCCAGAGAATCCTCGGTGTCCTGATCTCTTGGTATCGTTTTTGAATAGGAATTACAAGCTCAGAACCATTAGTCCGTTTTTCTTTGATTACGTGCCAGCCCTCGAAATCTTGAATTTGTCCCGAACTCGGATCAACTCCTTGCCAGAGTCTCGGTTCGGGTTAACCCGCCTAAAAAGACTATTCTTAAATCATTATGATCTATTGATGGAATTGTCCCCACAAATTGGAGAACTTCAGCAGCTTGAGGCTCTTGATTTTGATGGGACTATGATCATGAATCTGCTAAGGGATGTCGTGAAGCTAATGAAGCACACTTTCTTAGAGGTATCTTTTTGCCAACGCATAAATCGTGCCCCAAAACATGCAAAAGTGTATGCATTGATTCCTTAGGGCACTATGTCTGTGCTCACTCGATTAGAAGAGCTTAGTAAGTTTGGAGGATGAGAGGTGAAGGAGTATTGGGGAAGTTGTTGTTTATGATGTTTATGGCTTCAGGAGGCTGGATGCTCTTAATTTGTACTTCCTGCAAGTAGAACTTCTAAGGAAACTCATATGGTTCGTTACATCAAAGGCACCTAGATCGTTGTCACATTTCAAATTCATGGTTGGCGATGGTGATGAATGCATCGCGATTCATCTCCTAAATGATGTCAAATTTGCGTTAGAACATTGGGATAGATCCTTGAAATATGTAAATGGTATGGATGTCTCTACTAATATCAAGAAGTTGCTTCAGCACACTACTGCATTTTTCTTAGACTGCCTTACGAACATCACTAAGCTACCTAATTTTGAGATTGAGACATGGAGCAACTAAAATGCTGTATAATTGGGGAGTGTAATGAGATTCGGGCTATTCTTGATGGAACTCACATAAATTAAATTGAAAACATAAGAGAATGATAGGTGGTTTCTCATATCACTAAAGTGTCTTTACATATGTCATATGAAGAGTTTGAGGTGCATTTATAAGGGGCCACCATTGCTTCAAGAATGTTTGTCTCATTTTAAATGCTTGCCTTTATCATATTCACACCTCACCTACTAGAAAACCTCGATAGTGTAGAAAAGCTTGAAGTCGTAGACTAGCCCCTTGTCTTAAGTTTAGTGAGGTGTGAAAATACACTTCTATGTCCTTTTCTTTTCCCTCAAACCCAGCCCATTCCCTTCATTCTATATTTATTTATCAGTATTGGCCCATCCGAAGCAGCAGGGGCGAGGCTGCTTGGCGGTTTCTTCTCTCCCTTTTTGCACGCTCTCGATGTCAGCGTAAGGAAGCGACCAGGACGCACTGGTGGGTTAACCGAACGAGGGAACTGAGCGAGCACGTCTGTCAGGAGAGTCATCTGTTTTTAGATAGATTGAGGAACTTAGAATTTTCATTTTTTGATAGTAAAAATTAATGGCAGCTTTTTACTTAGTTTTGTTGGAGGCTTTTAGTAATGAAATCTCGATGCTTTTACTAATTAAAGGTCGATTCTTATCGATGTCTTGATTCATCAACCATTCCTTAATATCACATATGAAAATATATACTGCAGTTCAAGGAACATGAACAAATGGGAGTTTTCGTCAGCGGTTTACTCACATGCGTACGGGACGTTGGCTTAAAAAACAGGCAAGGTGTTTCAAAAACAAAATTCTCATGGTCAAACCTTTGATTACGCAAATCGTCATGGTCCTCGCTGTTTTCGGGGATAACAGTAAGTCATTTGAGAAGTCATGGCTGCTATCTCCTCTTTTGGCATTAATTGGAAAAAGCAACGTAATCAGCTCCATCATTTTTATTCTTTTCCCTTTCTATTTTCCTAGCATCTTTTTATCCCTTGCTATGTGGAGACTGTTCATCATGAAATAAGCTACTATCAAACTCGATGTTACTTCGATCCACATGTTTTGAGAGCTGCATGGATGAATGCTTTATTATATTACTTCACTGGTTCTAAGTAATCTCAAATCAGAGGCCACGGTTACCACACTTTTAGGTCGTTATTTGATATACATGAATGTATTGATTTATGTGTATTTTGGCCCATTTGGCAATATTGAGAAATTAATGCTAAGAGTCTAAAGAACTCATTTTTAAGTGTTAATAATCTTCAAGTGTTAAAAAGGAAAGAAATAGTTATTTCACAATAACTAAGTATCTATAATCTTTCCGAATATAGAATCGCGATCATGATTGGTAGATAAGGTTTTAATTATTGTCAATTATTTTTTTCTATAAATGAGTTAAGTGACCCCCTTTTTTGACGTACTTGTATGTATTAAATAAGTCAATTTCTAGCTTAATTAAATCTTTTAAGTCTAAACTAATTAGAGTTATCTAACAAGCTTAATTTCATTTTAATTGCTTTAATTTTCAGCGCAAGGGCTATCTGCCGGTTGGCCAGTCAAATGTTTGAATATCACGTGAATAAAAAGAAAATGCCACAAATTTTTTACGTGGTTTCCTGGAGAAGGTTTTGCATTGATTGATCGTTTAGGGATTAGGATTATGTGCTGTTTTATGAGAGAATCTCGGGTAGGAGACCTCCACGACGTGGGGATAACTCATTTAATGACGACACGTGGCGCCACGTGTCGTCTGGGTCCCATCGACGTGGGGAAAACAGTTGACCGAGTTGCCGGAGATCCCTCGGTTTCTTCTCATGCTTTTGCACGCTCGGGCTTTGAGCGAGCACGTCTGTGAGTGGGGGAACGACGACTGAAGGAGAAAAGAGAGAAGAGAGAGACCGAGAGTGAATTTCTCTCCATTCGCCGGTGGTCCGGCTGAATCACCCTCGACCATCTGAGGAAGCCAACTCGCCCGTCGTCGTTCGCCCCAGCAAGCTCTCGAACCAGGTAGGCCTGAAGAACGCCCTGCTTCTTTCTAGCATAAAATTTATGTTTTGGGTGAATGTTGTGATGCTGAAGCCGATTTGTAGCGTATAATGATGATTTGGAGTGTGATATATTATTGCCAAGTCGAGAATTGCTCTGGAACCCAGCGTAGAAGTCATGTTTTAAGTCGCAGGTCACATGTCCGAACTGAGATTCCGTAATGGATTTTGTGTGATTCGCTGCGTGATATTGTTTTGATCCGATTTTGGTTTATGCTCACTCCATCCATCGACTGAATAGAAGGTAATGCTGCGTTTTCCTTCGTTTTTATGGCATATATGCGTTACCAAGTCGGCCATGGACGAACACCTCCTCGTCAGAAAATCTGTTCTCACGCCGGTGAAGCCTGCGGTTAGTGGCCACCATATACATTTGAGTGTTTTTTATGATAGTTTTATTAGGTTTCTGTCATACATGTCTTTACAGTCGTGAAAATCCCATGGCCGGAGCTAGTCCGGCGGCGTTAGCAATCACCAGCCAATTAGTTTTCGGCGCCCGGTCGGTGTGGACGACTGGTGAAGGGTGGTGGGCCTGAACCCCAGGCAAGAGATGTCGTCGGAGGCGGAAGGTGGTTCGGGTCAGTTACAAAGAAGTGGGCGTGAGCAAGCGTCGGGATGAAAATGATGCAGAAAAAAAAATATAGAAAAAAAGAAAGAAAGAAATTTTAAAAAATAAAAATAAAAGATAAAGAATAAAAATTCGGTTGTAATAGAAAAGGAGTCAAATCCAGCCAATGGGTCGGATCTAGTTGGCCTAGTTAGTTAGAGACCGCAGGCTTAGTGGTTGGGCCGTGTATAATAGAAATGAGATAAATTGGAGGCCGCAGGCTTAGACGCAAATGGGCCCATTTGATATGTTTGGGCCAGTCACTAGGGCCAGCCTGAATTCAAACTCTACCTAGACCATTAGGATCTGGATCAGACACATATCCGGATTGGGTTCTCTGACCCGGCCCAGAGTCCTTTTCCCCAGATAAAATAATATCTTTAAAAATAATAAAAAAGTAAACAATCCTGAAAAATTAAAAACTCGTAAAAATTTTAGAAAATTCAAGAAATCCATAATTAGTTTTGGAGATTCAAAAAAATAAATTCAGAAATTTAAGAAACAAGCTTAAAAATTAGATTTTCAGTATTTTTTTTTTAAATTTGTAGAAATCCTTTAATAAAAAATTGAAACCTAATTGAATAATCCTTTAGGGCTTTATCATAGGATTTTTGGATGCCATATTTTTTTTAGAGATACGATAGGTTGTTGTTTGCATTTGTTATTACAATTATACTTGATTGCACATTTCTCATATATTAATTGTTCTTTTCATTTTTAGAATGGTCAAGAAAAACTTTAAAATCTTCGATAAGCTACCATGATACTTTAATTAACACTTAATCAAATTTAGGTTTCAAAAGGGCATTGGTTGTATAATTAGTATAATCAAATCCCCGAGTCTGAAATCTCTAGTTGTGTATGTATCAAGACGACACTCTCGCAATCACCGGCCGTGGTGGCTCTATTGGATAGGCTCTTGCTTTTGAGGGAAAGTTAGGAGTTCGAAGTCCTTGCAACGCAAGTTGCAGGGAGGCTGGTAGGTCATTAGGTGATTTACGCGTGGCACCCTAGTGGTGGGTCATGGGCTAGCGTCACCTCGGGGTTTACGTGACGGCTGTCGGCCAAAGCAGTTCCTCTAGCATTAAAAAAAAGGAAAAAAAAAGACGACACTCTCGCATCTTGATTAGTGTTTCTAGCCAACCCTCAACAGCGGCTAGTGGCGACTTCTTTTGAACACATAGATTAAGAAAATTAATGTCATCTAACGGAATGCTAGTATGCTATTTGGTTCGCCGTGGTGTACGCTGGTCTGCTTTTTGGCCCGCGTGGGCTTCATGGTCCAATAACCATGGCATTTTAATCTCCAGGGCATTTAGAGTATGCTTTTCCTAGGTTTTTAGGGTACGCTCTCCTTGGGCATCTCGAATTTCCTTTCGAGTCCATAAGGTATTGTCGGCACACTCTACGATGATATTCGTTACACGATATCTTAAACACACAATCCATGCATGGTTATCTTATTGTTAAACATGCAAACATCACTTCAAATCAACTCTTAGCTAAGATTGACGAACCACAAGGACTCGAGCCTAAATGCAAGCCTACATCCTTCCAATGATCCAAGACTAATTAGACTCAAAGATTGATGACGACCAACAGCACAAATCGGCCCCACTGAATACACCACCTAGATGATCAGTTCATTGTTCTGGTTTTTTTTTTTTTTTTTAATTGCATTTTACTGGAGGAAAGGAGCTGTATTTTTTAAAACAAGCGAAGGTAGGTTTAATCGCTTCTGGAAATGAGCTGTATTCTAGAAGGAGGAAATGAGCGTTGTTGGGAAACGAGTGGAGATAGGTTGCTGTATTTTGAAAATGGACCATATTCTAGAGGGAAGAAGAAATGAGCTTTGTTCGGAAACGAGCAGGAGAGTAGAGAAAAACAGTTAGCGTGAAATCATTAGTATCCTTTGCTGTGGGAAAGAAAAATATATGCAACCAACTGAGGCAAATAAGAAATTAGCGTTGTTGGGAAATAAGCAAAGGAGGAGAGAGGAATAGTTAGTGTGACATTGCCGGTATTCTTTGTTGTGGGGAAGAAAAATATATGCAACCTACAAGGGGGGTGAGGCAAATGAACCGTATCATAGGAGGAGGAAGAAATGGGCATTGTTGGGAAACACAAGCGCAGGAAGAGAGAGAGAGAGGAGCAGTTAGGTCGGAGCCCTATAAATTAACATTGAAACATAACGAGCAATTGGTCAGGACAAAAGCCCAAGCATTCAAGAGAATTTTACAAAAACAAAATTAGAGCCAACATGATAAACATGGTGCACATGTGCCTTCTTAAGGATATGCTGCTTATGACATACGAGCTCTGTCCAATGGCAACGTAAGAATATATGTTCAATCGTTTTCACTTTGCTTCTACACGAGTCACACATAGGATCGGGTAAGATATTTCTCTTCCATAGATTTTCCTTGGATGGAATGGCATTTTGACATAAACTCCATAGAAAGATCTTTACTTTTGTGCATGTCTGCAAGTTCCAAAATGCAATCCATAAGAATTTTGGGATTTGGTAAGATGTTGATAGTTGAACTTGTTGTGCCTTGTTTACCGATTCTTGTCTCAGGATATCATATCCATTTTTTACTGAGATATTTCCACACTTGGTGCCTGTCCACACTAGTTCATCATTTGAATTCTGACGCTTGATTGGAACAGCTAAGATTTCCTGTGTGGTTTGTTCATCAAACAAGTTATTTAGAAGTCGCTCATTCCAACTTCCCTTTTCAAAGTTCATTAACTCTAAAACAAATTGTGGATCGTTTCTATTCTTTGGACCTCCAATGATGCCCCTCTTCAGCCACTTATCTATTTTGATTTGAACCTTTTCTTCATTTCCTATTGACCACTTTACTGAATTCGAAATTGCTTCTCTTCCCATCATGATACTTTGCCAAACCCATGATGGTCTTGATGCTTTCTCAGTATGCTGGAAATCAGTATGATTGAGATACGGTCCTTTTAGCGACTTAGTCCATAATGTATCTAGATTTTTCGCCAATCTCCAACCTTGTTTACTCAGGACAGCTTTGTTGATAGTAATTAAATCCCCGAAGCCCATTCCTCCTTTGTCTTTTCTTGTGTTTATCATTCTCATCTTTTCCAGTGTTAACCAGTTTTTGTACACTGTTTTTACTGGAAAAATAGTGTACAAAATTTCTTGTCATATTTGGCGAATTAACTAAAGGTGTGACACGGTTAGAGTGATTACCTGGATTTAGAATAGAGTGGACATTCGCTAAAGGGTTGGTTTTCATCACGCTTTTGAAAATTTGGGTGCTTGTTTGTTCATTTTGATTCACATTTCGCTGCGGTCATTTCTTGGGAAAAGGCACACATATGTTGATACCATGCCGGTATAATTGGGAGTCAATGAAAAAGGAGCGAGCATGTAGATTGATCTGTGTTTCTCTTAATTCTTGATGAGAGGAAAAAGATTCGGACAAATTGCGTGAGGTTGATCAAGAAAAGAAACGAAAGAATAACCCTCTTCACATTACTAACTTGTGTACCATGCAATGAACTCGAGATTTGCTTGTATAGTGCTCTGTTTGTTGTGACACTCTAGAGATAAATTCCAAAATGGTTTCACTCAATTAAAATGTTTTTTTGTAGAGAAGGCAATTAGCCATTTGATAATGCTTTGGGCGGACGTGTGTGTCTGTGTCAAGAGAAAATAGTGGAATCTTAGCAGGAGGAGGGACTGATGAGGAAAGAGAATGCAAAGGAAACGCCAACATCTGTATTTACTATCGATGGGACAATCTTCGTACTTGTTCCGTTCCTTCGGACATTTTTGAGCCGCGATGGGTGAACGTAAAATTGTGTAGTATACCTTGCGTAAGCATATAAATAATAGGCTAGGATCTACTTGGAAGATATATCATTGGTGTCGTGGGTAACATTTATATGCTTTTTGAGTTCTTTATGGAAGTTGAGGGACGACATTGCTGTTCTAGGAGCTTCAGCTCTTAAAGTTTAGTACCCCTGGGGTATAGGAGTTCCTTTATTTATTAAAATATCCTTTTGACATCATTGACCTCCTGAGTTCACCTCTAAATAGCTAACTCCTGATTTGGTTGATGACTCTTTGTGATATTTTACAATGCACTTACCATTCAATGGATGTGAGGTATCATTCAACGATTTTGAATTTCTTGTCAAGTGTGTGCGCATTTAGCTTTTCTCCGACGTTCGTCGGCTCAGAACATGTGGCATGTATTAATCTGCAATTTTCTGTGAAGCTGCAATTTTGCTGAAGAAAACATCTAATATGGTTCTTGTGCGGTGAAATCACTTTTATATTTGAACCAAAGGAGGGAATAGCCTTTGTCATTTCGTGTACAATTTCATCATCATCATGGACGTAAGATGTGACCAAAAAAAAATAATTAACATAAGGATGACACATCCTATAAGGATGACTGCCAAACCAATGTAACTGATATTTTTTTGACCCAAAGGCGACGAAATTAAAATCGAAATTGCAAATGTTGTACCGGCCAACATTATCGCTATCCAGATTAATAATCTGGATTGCGAAATGACAAAGGTAATCTAGATTATTAATCTGGATTGCGATAATGTTGGCCGTTACGACATTCGCAATTCCGATTTTAATTTTGTCGTCTTTGGGTCAAAAAAATATCAGTTACACTAGTTTGGTAGTCATCCTTATAGGATGTGTCATCCTTATGTTAATTATTTTTTTTGGTCACATCTTACGTTCATGATGATGATGAAATTGTACACGAAATGACAAAGGCTATTCCCTCATTTGGTTCAAATATAAAAGTGATTTCACCGCACAAGAATCATATTAGATGTTTTCTTCAGAAAAATTGCAGCTTCACAAGAAATTGCAGATTAATACACGCCACATGTTCTGAGCCAACGAACATCAGAGAAGAGCTAAATGTGCACACACTTGACAAGAAATTCAAAATCGTTGAATGATACCTCAAGTCCGTTGAATGGTAAGCGCACTGTAAAATAATCACGGAGAGTCATCAACCAAATCAGGAGTTAACTATTTAGAGGTGAACTCAAATGCAAGAGGTCAATGACATCAAAAGGATATTTTAATAAATAAAGGAACTCCTATACCCCAGGTACCGAACTTTAAGAACTGAAGCTCCTAGAACAGCAATGCCGTCCCTCGACTTCCATAAAGAACTCAAAAAGCATATAAATGTTGCCCACGACACCCATGATATATCTTCCAAGTAGATCCTATACTACACAATTTTAGATGTTGGCGTTTCCTTTGCTAACTATTTCCTCATCAGTCCCTCCTCCTGCTAAGATTCCACTATTTTCTCTTGACACAGACACACACGTCCGCCCAAAGCATTATCAAATGGCTAATTGCCTTCTCTACCAAAAAACATTTTAATTGAGTGAAACCATTTTGGAATTTATCTCCAGAGTCTCACAACAAACAGAGCACTATACAAGCAAATCTCGCGTTCATTGCATGGTACACAAGTTAGTAATGTGAAGAGGGTTATTCTTTCGTTTCTTTTCTTGATCAACCTCACGCAATTTGTCTGAATCTTTTTCCTCTCATCAAGAATTAAGAGAAACACAGATCAATCTACACGCTCGCTCCTTTTTCATTGACTCCCAATTATACCGGCATGGTATCAACATATGTGTGCCTTTTCCCAAGAAATGACCGCAGCGAAATGTGAATCAAAATGAACAAACAAGCACCCAAATTTTCAAAAGCGTGATGAAAACGAAACCTTTAGCGAATGTCCACTCTGTGAACTACAAGACAAGTCCAGAATGGAGAGGTGTGCTGATAGTTCGTGTCTACCTTCAGATCATAAATCTCAACATTGCTGGAAGAAGGCCAGTCTGGCGCTAGTCGGCTATCTTCGGTCCGGGGCTTCTTGGAGGTGTTGAAAGAGAGCTTCATGCCGACGACGGCCGATTAAAGCCTAACTGAGCAAAAGAGTGATGAGGGTGAAAACTGATGAAGGTGGGAACGGTTGAGGAATTTAAATTTAAAATTTGTCCCCAATTTTGAGCGTTTGTTGCAATTGGGTCCCTATACTCTTTTTAGTTCCTTACCTGATTATTTTCAATTACGTCCTTTTTTCCAAAACGTTAGTGGAGCATTTTCTATGTGCCTATTTGTAATATCATCGACATGAAAACCTATATGGACAATATCGCACCTTAGTTGTTTAATCATCTAATGACTAATCAAAAACTCCATTTCATTATTGAGACAATATTATACCTTGGTTGTTTAATTATTCTTGTGCCGATAATTTGTTAATAAATAATACCTCGTCGACAATTGTATATTCTAAAAAAAATAAAAATTAGTTCGACATTAAATAAAAGTAATGTTACTTAAATTGTCAAATTGAAAAAATAATCAGAAATTGGTTCTTCCATTCCCACCACACTGTTCTTCCAACTATCAACACATATTTGAATTATAATTTACAATGTTAATTACTTCTAGTAACTACTCAACAGGTATGCTAACGATTTTAGGAACAAACATCAATTGCTCAAAAGTGATTAAGAAGATTGGGAAAATGTTGATTCCTGTGCTATTCCTCTTTTTTTTTTTTTTTTAAATAAAAAACAGCATAGCAATAAAAGCAAAAAATTAATTAAAAAAATCACATCACATGTATTTAAGATTAGAATAATACCATCCCCATCGCCTTACCAATGGGCCTGCCCATCGGACATCTCATGCGCCCCTAGTGGCGCAAATGGGGGGCTTTATGGGCAAGCTCGACTTGTTGGCAATTTCGATATTAAACTCAAAGTCTTCATTTTTGGGAAGGAATGTTGAGACTTAAGAGTAAACTTTGGTAGGCCTATAGAAAAATCTCTGCTTCATTAAGTTTTGTTTAGTTAATCAGATCAAAGAAAGCAAAACAATTATATTACAACTAATACGATGATGTATTTCTTTATTTTTATTTTTTTTGAAGAGTCGTAAACATTACACGGGGAAATTGCATCTTCTAAAAATTCTAGATAAAGATTCCACATTTATCTTCCACAAACACCAAAAAAGGTTATCTTCCCCAGATAAAGCTTCGCAATTCACGAAACACCGCAGCAGACGCATTCAAAATCCAAGCAAAAAGGTGAGACGAAAGAAAAAAGGACTCGCCCGAAACGCCCAGATCGTACCCAAAAGGCGATCCGCCAAGGGCCGCAATAATGCAGGCGAATACGAAATACCCAGTGATCCGGTATTCATAAAGATGCGCCCTTTTCAGCTGCTTGGCTTCTACAAATCCTCCACCCGCCATTCTTGCTCTCTGTCTCTCTTCCTCGTTCTCTCTCTCTCTCTCTATTACAACACGAGACTGCTCTTTATCTACAACTGAAACTGGGAGATATCGAAGGAGGAGGAGGAGGAGGAGTCCGAGTGGAGAGGCGGGTCGAGGTTCTTCATCCTCCAGGGGGGCCACCACTTGTTGGGGTTTGGCGGATAACTGGCAGGTTTCTGCAATTCACGTCATACGTCGGGGGTCTCAGAGGAATCGAATTGGGTAATTGCTCACGCGCCCATGAAGGCGGTGCTTCGGAACCGACAGCGGTGGTAGTGGCGAAGCAAAAGGTGGTGTAGAGGGGCTTGGCGGCTGGCTTCAGGGGCTTCTTGGAGGTGTCGAAAGAGAGCTTCATGCCCACGACAGGCCGATTAAAGCCTAACCGAGCAAAAGAGCGATGAGGGTGAAAACTTACGAAGGCGGGAACGGTTGAGGAATTTAAATTTAAATTTTGTCTTTAATTTTGAGCGTTTTTTGCAATTGGGTGCCTCTACTCTTTTTAGTTCCTTATCTGATTATTTTCAATTACGTCACGTTAGTGGAACATTTTCTATGTGCCTATTTGTAATATCATCGACATGAAAACCTATATGGATAGTATCGTACCTCAGTTGTTTAATCATCTAATGACTAATCAAAAACTCCGTTTCATTATCGAGACAGTATTGCACCTTGGTTGTTTAATTATTCTCATGCCGATAATTTTGGTCTGTTCTGGCTTTGATAATGTGGATTGGAGCTTTTGATTTTGTACCCGTCAAATAACTGAAAAAGAGCCAATAAGGGGAATCTTTTGGTTTCCTTTGTGCTGGTTTTTCATGCTTTTGAAGGGATATGTGAAGTTCGAACTTTGGACCCTTCCTGTGCATTTGATTTAAGATTCCAACGGACATAAGTAGAGTTTGAAATAGCTAAAATCCACTTCTCAACCAATTGCACATAATATGTTTGATCAAGTTTCACCAAGGCACGGCTGGGAAATGATACGTGGAAGTGTTCAATCCTAAGGTGTTTTGATACGGTTCACATAATGTTAATTTTTTTTTGTTAGCTATCATGTTTCAAGTGTTTTTGTAACTGTTGAGTATGGAACTAAACCAAATTGAGTGCCTTCGCCTGCAACTATCCCTTCCCGTCACCACCTCCGACCGCTGCAACATCACCGTCACAGAGTAGCGCCGGACCATCTCTGACCATTGTGGACTTCATACGCTCTCTTTATTGGTGACAACTCTCCAACGAGTTGCTTCGATCACTCTTGAGTTCGCTACATCCGGTCGAAGCTTCTTCGTCTAACTCAGATCGGAGACAATCACAGATGAATATCCATGTTGCATAATTCCGTTGGTGGATATTGTCACTGCCGAGCATCGTCATTAGAGATTCTCATTATCCAACTTCTGATGTCTATCGTCATCGTCCTTAGATAAGAAGAAAATGGCCGTGACTGATGCTCAACTAATCCGATTGCCACAAGAGCATTAAGAGCTAATTTCTCTCCTTCTTTGGCTTTAATACTCGATTCAATTGGCCGTACTAATTCTTGGTATCTTGCTTCCATTATCAGTGCTCTCTTTTTAATTGGGATAACACACATTCAGGATCTCGTCTTCTTTAGGTACGAACTCTTGAACCAGCTCCCGATCTTTGAATTTCAAGGTGATTGTTTCTAGTGAAGTTCCGACAGCCATGAACCTCCAAATCCAGCGCAAGACCACTCTTCAACTCTGTTCAGCTCTACTCAAACAATCGAAGTTAGTCCTTCAATGCTTGATTGCTGCAAAAGCTAAGTTCTCTCCCTCACTCTAATTCTAATTTTATTGCAGTATGTATTTCTGATTCTCTTTCTGTTTTTGTGTTCTTAGCAGCTTTGATGATCTTTCATTCCAGCGTCATCATCATCTCTGACGATTTCTCCCTCTGGTTTGAGCAAAACAAGATAGTTAAAGAGATTTTATTTGTCACTCGTGTCCTACATTCTGAAAGAAAATCCCATTGGTTCTTCTAAACCGCTCGGCAATGTACATTTGCATCTTGATTCTGTCTCGTGATTTTTTTCGATCTTTAAGTACCATGAGGAATTCTGAAAGTGATTAATCCCTTCATTATTCTCTGCTCTGTTGAATTCTTCCAGAGATTCAGAAAGGAGGACATGCGACTGTTGGGATCGGATGCATTTACGCGGAGGTCAAATTCTTTACATAGAGTACGTACTTGTTACTCTTGCCAGTTTCTGGTTTTTGAACTAGCCAAAGCATCTGCATTTTATGAACTACCTATGATGATTTCCTGCTGATTATAGTAGTTGGTATTCTTTATAAAATTCAGGTGAAAAAAAGAGTCGATTACAAGAATGTGATTGATTGTACAGTGTGCGAATATGAAGTAAATGGCTGTTATTTCCTTTTCTTCTATGGCTGGACTAGTATGTCTGCATTATGTAATAATCTTTGCCTCAAAACAATTGAATGACATCTGAGTAGATCATGCTGGCTATGCTCTTGACCTGGACCATAATAGCCTTAACAGGTACTCTTTCGCTACTGTAAGTTGTCCATATTTTAGACATCTGAGTAGATCATGCCTCCTCTGTATGGACCATTGCAGTTCCAATCTAACATGAAACTAAAGAATCTGCTTGACTCGTCTTTTGTGACTTATCAGAGAACCTACTCGGTGCAAGCAAGATGACTCTTTCTCATCATCTAGTCCTAAACATCACATTTCTTGTAGGCTGAGCAAAGAGTGCGTGAAGAAAGTGAGAAGCTGAGGCAGCAAGAGCATGAGCAAATTGCAGAAAAGAGAAGCAAGATTTGGCTGGCCTTTTCTTTTAGTTATAATTATATCAATTCAGAAAGAAAGAGAATCAAAGTATTTGGTTCTTGTCTGATTAGTTAATGAAGCGGTTGACGTTTACTCTCCTTTGTCTGATTAGAATTGCTGCCAAGGCAGAAGAAAAGAAAGATGCAACCTTGATTGAGCGGCAAAAGGAGCAAGTTGGTTTCTTTCTGCTGTTATTCTCAAGGAAAGTCGAGGCGCAGGTGCATTTATAGTGATATATAGGTATTTTGATCTGAATATATGCACTAATACATATCGCAAAGGAAATTGGTTCATCATTTAGGAAATCATCCATGGAGGTCACTTCACCTGAAACGAATGCAAGTATCAAGATCATTGGTCGTTGATTTTTAAAGAACTCGGGTTGAAGAAGGGATTATCTTCTTCCTGGCACAGCCATTGGCATCTGCTAATATTCAAAATCGTCCGTTTCTGGGTAATTCAAAGGGCGATTCTCTTCCTAAATTTCATTCTGTTTCGGACCGGAGAAATCAAGAATGATGAAACGCATACGTCAAAAAATTCAGATTAATACCAAAGACACGACCAATAACAACACTGGCTGACATGAACACCCGGTGAAATTAGTACTTTCAGAAATCTCTCCGCTTCCCTGCATATTCACAACTACTTCCAGGACAAAACGCAACCCCTTTTGCATCAACCTTCAATCAAGATTCCACATTTATCTTCCCCGGATAAAGCTTCGCAATTCATGAAACACCGCAGCAGACACATTCAAAATCCAAGCAAAAAGGCGAGACGAAAGAAAAAAAGACTCACCCGAAATGCCCAGATCGTACCCAAAAAGCGATCCACCAAGGGCCGCAATAGTGCAGGCAAATACAAAATACCCAGTGATCCTGTACTCGTAAAGATGCACCCTTCTCAGCTGCCCGCCTTCTACAAATCCTCCACCCACCATTCTAGCTCTCTGTCTCTCTTCCTCTCTGTCTCTCTCTGCCTCTCTCTCTGTCTCTCTCTCGATTACAACATTAGCAGCGTAAGGCAAAGGCTGGTTTTGGAGGGCAGAGGAGTAAGCGGTTCTCTTCTCATGAGCAGTAACCGCCATTTGAAAATGGACGGTTGCGATTGGAACAATGCCGCACGTGGAATCTAAATTCTCGGTTTGCTTCATTGGGGGGAGGAATGAAGATGAGCGTGATAGTGCGCAGGTGAATACGGGCCAGATCCTGGGCTCGGACTTTGGGCTTTTCCTACGGTTCAAATGGTCCAAACGATTCGGGCCCAAATGATTAAACAACTTAATTCTATACTTATGAACTTAACTGATGAGCTTATCTCTTCGGACGAGAAAAAGTAATGGCAGAGTCTAATTGTTCGGAAAGCAGGGAATTGCGGATTAATTTGATGTTGTAAAACCAGAAAATACTTTTGTACGATATGAAAATATTTTTCGTTCCGTCATTTTTACATATGAACACTTATCTTGTGCCCTACCATATTAAATAATCGTTTTCCCAAAAGCTTAAGTAGTCGAGAATAGGCCTACAAGGCTACAATGTATATAGCATATCTTTTCACACAAATTTCTAAAGTTCATGTATTGAAAGGTCCAATGTAATTTGACAATAGATATCACATTAAATTTAGCTCTCTATTGGTCATAAATCCATTTTACACAAATTGCTAATTTGATTAGTTAAAGAAAGTTAACCAATATGAGGCGAGAGCTGTGCCCCGAACTATTTGTAACAATATCTAGTTTCAACCTATCTTGCTTCAGTTGTTGAAAACATTTCATGGCGATGTCGAACTTACCATTTCTAACGAGGCAACTAAGAACATCACTACTTAATAAAGACATCGATTCACATTGAGGCATCCAGAAGACTTCAAGTGCATTCAAAAGGTCGTGGCTTGTCCTTGAGAACTTTATATAACTGCTATAACTTGCAGCACTAATATTCTCATGTTTCTGCGTATATTGAAAGAGCTGCAACAATTTCAACAGAAAATCAACACCAGCTCTTCATTAGGTAATTAAAAGGAACGGAAAGAAAAATGATGAACTGTCTACTAAGCAAGAAGACCCATTGCTGGGCACTCATATATGATCAATAATGACAAAGATGTGGAAAGAGACAATAAGAAAGATCTGGTGAATCCATGTGTTGACATTTATGTATTACAAAAGCCTCATATGCTTAAGACTAAAAACAAAGTCAAAGTGTGGGTGCTACTTGATTAAAAAATATTAATAATAAGTAAAAGCCAGTTCAAACACAATTTAAACTTATGGTGGTTTATATTCTTTTTAGTTGTTGTAGATATTCATTAAGATGCATTGCTACTTTTAAAAGCATACATCTCTAGGAAACCTCAATACAATGATTTTTGTGAACTGTTCCTTGTTCTTGACAAAATTGAGGTGTAAGCATAATCCAGTCACATCGCAATGAACGAATAATGGAACAAAACACATGGATGCCTCAAATCCATGACATGCAGTCGATGGTAGTCCAGGAAATGCATTTGCAAAGAGCCAATGCGTTAACGTTTCTGCATTCCTTGCCTTTTAGCCAATCAACAATATGTTTATATTTTTTATGGGTAAATGACAAAAAAAAAAAATGAGAGAGTTGCATGGATAAATGCTCGATTGTATTACGTCTCCAGTTCAAAGTAATTTGAATTGGAGGCCTTGCTGACCACTCATGTAGAGCCAGAGCCTTATTCTATTTACATCAATGTATTGATTAATGCGCATTTTGGCCTATTCGACATTGTTGAGAAATTAGTGTTAGGAACTTAAAGAACTCATTTTTAAGTGTTAATAATCTTCAAGTGTTACTGACCAAAAAAAAAAAAAAAAATCTTCAAGTGTTAAAAAGGAAAAAAAAATCGTTGTTTGACAATCACTACATATTTATAATTTCTTTCCAAACATAGAATCACCACATGATTAATAGATAAAACTTTAATTATCATCAATTATTTTTTCTACTAAATGAATTAACCCCCCAACCTTTTTCTTACGTATTATTAGTCAATTTCCAGATTAATTAAATCTTTTAAGTCAAAACTAATTAGAGTTGTCTAACAGGCTCAATTGCATTAATTGCTTTAATTTTCAGCACGGAGGACTATCCGGCGGTTGACAAGTCAAACGTTTGAATATCACGTGTTCTTGAAAATAAATAAAAAGAAAATGCCACTAATTTGGTACGTGGTTCTCTAAAGAAGGTAGCATGTGCTGTTTTACGAGAACTCGGGTTGACCTGCACGTCGTTGGGACAGCCCATTTAATGGACGACGCATGGCGCCACGTGTCGTCCGGGGCCCACCACTATCTCCCTCCTGTGATCTATCTCCTCCTCTCTCCACTGCGCTTGCGTTTCTTCTTTTATTCTTGTGGGCGCCATGGCCATGGAGCTCGAGCTCGAGCTCGAGTGACCTTGGTCGCGACCTCGAGCTACGACAATTGTCGCGAGCTCATTCTCAAGTGACCATGGCTACTTTGACCTCGAGCTTTAGGCTCAAGCCTCAGCTCCACAGCCATAGCAAATGCGAGACTGCAGGTCGACCTTGACCTCGACCATGGCTGCTTTGACCTCGAGCTCGCGCCCAAGGGAACGGCCATGTCTGTGTGCTCGTAACTTGACCTGCCATGGCTACCACAAGCCCTAGGCTCGAGGTCGAGCTTATGGCAGCCGCGAGAGTCCTGGGCTCAAGCTCCGCGGCTGTGGTGGCGCGCGAAAAAGAAAAAGAACGGCAAGTAGTCACTGTTGAGAAAAAAAGGAAGAGAGAGAGAGAGAGAGAGAGAGAGAGAGGATGCAGACGAGGTCGAGCTCCGAGAGAGAGAGGATGCAGACGAGGTCGAGCTCCGTGGTCATGGCGGTCGCAATGAAAAATGAAGAAACGCAAGCACAGAGGAGAGAGATCACAGGAAGGAAGAGGGGGGAGGGAGTGGTGGGACCCGGATGACACGTGGCGCCATCCGTCGTCCATTAAATGGGCCGTTCCGATGGTGACGTGGAGGCCTACCCAAGATTTTCTCGTAAAACAGCACACGATCCCTGAACGATCATTCGCACGTCGGTTTTCCCTCCTCACCATTTTTGTTGCCTTTAATCCCTATGAGAAGTCTGGATATGACGTGGCCAAAAGATCTAATCTAATGGACAAGGTCTCCTGTGTACTTTATTTGCATGTACTCCTTTGTTGCCTTAGCTATTAAATTAACTAATGTTTGAGCATTTAAAAAAAATTAATTTTACAGTGGCTATTACACTGAGTTATGTTATGCTCGACACAAATCATACTATTTAGATATACCCATAATTAAATGGCATAAATAGATTTAATTGTCGAAATTCATCCATGAAATATATGCTTGCACGGTGTAAATTTAAATGCACTATGTGTGCAAATCAAAATAATTGATTCCCTAAGCGGATGCACTAAACCATGTAACTTTGTTTGGGGACACTCGGTGTCAAAGTAAGGAGGGGGCAACGGGACCTCCTAGGCAAATTCCATATTATTTTAGTTATTATAGGCATGAAGTACACACATAGTTGATACTTCATCAATCTCAATCGTCATAAAATAAATTTGAAAAGGCCACGTTGAATTTTGGTCACAATTTAATTTACCTCATCCTTACACGACTTAGTTCCTCATCTTTTACAAAATTTTATGACAGTAATTAGCGATCTTAACTTCGTGATTTTGGATTATTACCGATACAATCATCAAAAGCTGAGCACTGTCCAAGTATCTTTGCCTCGATCACCAGGCAGTCCGGCTTTCTCCTAAGCCAATGGAGATGAACTGTGCCATGGTTTCCACTTCCAGAGCATACTTTGAACATTGCTATTCTGCACTTGCGATTTGACCATGTCGAGTTATTGTCATGGACTCGTAGCTTATTTTATTTTATTTTAATGATAGAGAACTAATTCAAGGAAGTCTATTGAGAAGATGTGGAAAGAGTCTCTCGAGCACGGTGCTTCTCAATGTTTGAGGTAGTTCGATCTAGACTATAGAACTAAAAATGTGTAATGATGACATCATTTCATTGTTGAAAGGGTGTTGGAAATCCATGGAGCCTTACTCCATTGGTCATATCCAACTCATGGTTTTTGAATATAAAGGGACTCCTCTTTTTGCCTAATATTATTCAATCAAACTGCTTCAAAGATATTATGATGGCAAACGAGCGCACCAAAATGCAATTGCTAATTCAAACTAAGCATGCGAATTTAGTTAAAATTGTGTACATTCTGAAGGCTACTCAATGCGTTTTATTGAATGAGATTAGCCTAGATCACATGGAGTTGCAAAATTATGGCACCCCATCATTCAATTTCACTCCCTTGCTAGGGCATTTTAGTATTTTGAAACATAGCAATATGGACCAATTGAGTAGCAATATGACAAAACATAATTGAAATATGAGGAATGAAAAAAAGGGTGGTAACAATTAATGAAGAGGAATGCCAAGTAAAGAAAGTTCCGATCATGGATCAAGTCAGGCACGATTGCAAATGAGGTCGCATGCATGCTGGCAAGTTTCGATCAAGTAGTAGGCCCCGTCCCGGTCATGATGAAACTCCATCTATTTGTTGTTGGATTCATTCTTTCCCTTCTTCAATTCGTATGAAACTTATCACCATCTTCCTTAGATGCCTTGATTGAAACTTTTGCTTAGGGTGATCCAAAGGTGGCAAACAATAACACCCGAGAATAGTATGATTTCCATGATTACACGGTTGGAAGGAGGAATAGGCCGGACTATCAAAAGGGCCTTTGGACCTGACTTTCAAAAATCGAAATGGGTTGAGGCTTGGCATGCATGCTAGGAGGATCTCATTGAAAAAGCACATTAATCCATACCGCAATGACTAGAAATATTTGCATGACATTTTGAGCCCGATCGCATATCGATCTGGTTAATAAAATTCCGTGGTTTTATCTTAAAAAAAATCTATAATTCCTAAATCTGGAAGAATGTTGTTAAGGAATGAGAATGTGAGAACCTTCAGTTTCGATGTTTTTGTTTATTCATAATATTTTTCTTTTTGTAAAAAAGTAGTCATAACCTTTTATAAATAGCCATAACATTTATATAGATTAACGAATAATTTGACATTCTAACGTTACAATTATGCAAAAAGAATAAACAACTCCAAAATTTCCTCGTAAACTGAGGTCTTTTTGTTTGGTTTATGCTAAGATATGAGGGGTTTTAGTAAAAAAAAAAAATTGAAAATCAGAGAGATAATACATGAATTGTCAATACTTATTTTAAATCAATGATCAACATTAACTAGACATAAGGGGGGAAATTATCCAAAAATCCTAAATTTATTACACTTTTTAGGGGTGATCAGTTCCCAGTTTCCAAATGGACTGGTTGGTCTTGGGCCCAGTAACTAGACTACACCATTGGTTAGGTTTAATGGAACTAATCACTTTCTTTTCACTACTTTTTCTCCCATTACTTTTTTCCCACTATTTGAAACCAAATGGAGATAGTTTTTCATTCACATTTTACTAAATTTTTTGAAAGAAATATATATTTTTTTAAAAGGTACATGTAACTGACTCAGTTCAATTCCTCCCTTGGAATCGAGAGCGGATTGTCCGAACACAAGTTTCACTTTTAGAAATCAGGAATCGGATTGACACTTTCTGGAATCGAACCAAACCAACTGGTTCGATTGAATTTGGGCAGTTTGTTTTGCACACCACTAGCATTTTTACTAACTTAGTTCTAAACCTTTCAATTTTGTCAATCGAGACCTAAACCTTTTCACCTTTTACCAATTTAGTCTATCTAACTAATTTTAGTTGGAAATATTGACATGAACACTAACATTGATGTGGCATTTTAAATAAATTTTGAATTTTTTTATGGCTTTTTCCTTTTCTTTGCTTTTTTTTTTATAAGGTTTTTGGGATGGAGGGCAATAAGCAAGGGCCGGTTGACCCCTGCCAGCCCTAAGCAAGGTTGTTGTGCCCCTTGCCAGCTCTAGTTGAGTAAGGGCTTGGCAAGCAAACCATAAAAAATTCAAAAATGTTATTAAAAAGTGTCACATTAGTGATTTTTGGCCAAAATTGGTTGTATAGACTTAATTGATAAATTGTGAAAATATTTAGAATTTAATTGGTAAAATTGAAAGGTTTAAAATTAAATTGACAAAAGTATAATACTTTTGAGCGTTTGGGTAGAATATTAAACCCTTATATCGGGAAAATATTTTAAAACCCTTATAGGTAGAATATTATAAAAAGGTATTCAAACCCTTATAACCCCTGTAAATATTTAGGGAAAATATTTTAAACCCTTAAGGTTTAAAAGCCTTACATTGACAAACTGTCAATTTTATTGAGCGTTTTCTTTATTTTTAGTCGGCAAAGGGGTCCCGCTATAATAGACAAATGAATAATTATTCTAGATTTATCATCATCTCAATTAGAGTCACCTGGGACCGTAATGACTTTGCCCCAATGTAAAGCTTGGCTAATTAAATTGACATTAAGTAGAAGCAACAGACTCCCAACATGTCAGCTTTTACACCCGAGAGAGGAAGAGAGAAACAATATTAAGTTACTTTTTAATTTATTGATTATTGAAATATTTTGGAGAAAATGATAGTTTTTATTGTGTAGGGAAATGACCCTTTTAATCCTTCGGTTTAATTTGATGTCACAGAACAATGTTGTCAAAAAGGTGAGGGGGTCTCTAGTCATTTTCAAATCATAGTTTTTATTGTATCCGAAGAAGTTACAGCTTCTGATTGGGAAAGAAACTACACAACGCCAAAGCCAAAGCAAACATTCAACCAATGGATATCCCACAATGACTTTGTGTTTCAAGGCAAATCTCTGGATGCTCGAGAGATAGTGGCAAACAAATTATAGGAAATGGAACTCTCATGCATCATAAACAAGGAAAGAAGCCACTTTTATTGCATCGCAGACCTAGGTTCACGGGAGATGGCGCCATAACTAGCATTTGCAGTTATGGCGTCCTTGAAAACATTCCAACTTGTAGCTTCAAGCGAAAATAGAGATCTATGATTTTTTTGCTGTTTGAGTCTCTACTGATCTTGTGGAAGCTCTTATATGCGGGTCTGTAGATCGCTTCAATTGGGAGTGGGAGGAGCACCTTCTTATCATGAATTGTTGAAAGCTTCTTTGGAACCAGTTCATCAATATACATCGATACAATGTTACGCAAATTATGAAACTACGGGCACTATATGTGCACCAGGATGAGACCTTTGGTATGATCATGCAACACTTGGGTCTAAATTAGAAATAAAAATTCCTTATGTCAAGGAGTAGCTCCGAACTTTTGTTTCCGTGTTAACAAGCCCTCATTCTTTTGATTTTTTGAGTAGGTGTTGTGTGCTTTAGGAGTTTGTTCTGAATCGAGTACAAATTGATTAGCCCCCAAATTTATCTAAAATGGAAGGAGGTCATGTGGATGGCAAGGTTAACATCATCATCTTAAATTGTGAGATCTACATTGAAACGCTTGACCAATCGACGCCTTTGCAATCCATCATTGTACTCCATTTAATAATTAAGGCATTGATAAGAATCATTTCACTTTGCGACAGGCAAGTAAAGAACCAATGGTAAATTTCCTCAAATATCTTATTGTTAAGCAATACCGAATTCAGCTAATCAGATGAAAGCATGCAGTGAGAAGACAAGAATTTCAATAAAAAAAATGATTAGAAAATACTTAAATATTATTAAAATTGTTCATGCTAGCACCTATTTTGCCGTGTAGAATGGTCTGTGTCTATGTTAACGATTTTTGGCCAAATTTGGCTGGAAAAATATTTGAGACTCAGTTTACAAGATAAAATGATTTGGGATTGAATTTTAAAAAATGCAATATATTTACAACTTTTTGAATAATTTTTTATCGAAAAGGCGATATCACACCTGCAGGCTGCAGTGGCTCTTTAAGTTGACTCTATTTGAAGTATATTTCTTGGATCTTTTTTTGTAATTATTAGATAATACACGTCGTATTATATTTCTTTAATACCGTATTGGAGTTAAGCGATCCCGAGCAAATTGTAAGTGCATTGGGGGCACGCTGCCCCTTGTTTTTTTTTAGGTTTTTCTTTGTCTTGTGAATACAAAATTAAATCCCTTGAAAGACTACGTAAAGCCAGCCCATCCTCTATCGCTTCATCTCTAATTTGACTCGGTCCATCTCTTCTCTTTTCAATCTTTACGATAGATCCTACATACGCTTTTGTTTATGTTTGAAAAATAATGAACTAGTCTTAAATCAATCTTGAATTCAAATTGATTTGGACCAATCTTGACCCAAATCTTCGACCAATTTCATCCAAAAACCAAATTCGGAAACTAAGCGGCCGCTCACGCAATTTAGTCTAAACCACGGGATTGAAACTGCAGTAATTTTGTGTTTTTGCGCTAATGTTTGAAAAATGATATTTTATGCTTTTCCATTCCATCTCCAAATCAGTTTCTTCTTCACGAGTCGCACACTCCAATTCTCTCTTAATCTGCGCTCGCGAGGGAGACCGCCCCGACGATCAGTTTGCCTGGCGTCTTGCCAGAACCCTTCCGTTGCATGTCGAGGCGGCGATCGGCGATTGGTTTGGCTCTTGAGACAGCGCTTCTAGCAAGGATTCAAGGCATCTCGCCGGAGCGGCCATTGACGAGAGCTCCACGCCGTTTGCTCCTTCTTCCTCATCATGGGGAATATCAGAAGCGGCAATGTTGGAGATGCTGAGGCAGCTACTTTTCGAACACATACCTTCAATTTAGATTCCGCTTCAGGTTGGTTTGAGCATTCAATTCCAACATCTCCGGAGGTCACGCAATGGCAGAGTTCCACAAAGATTCACTTGATGGAAAACCAATTGACCGAGTTGCCAGAGAATCCTCGGTGTCCTGATCTCTTGGTATTGTTTTTGAATAGGAATTACAAGCGCAGAACCATTAGTCCGTCTTTCTTCGATTACATGCTAGCCCTCGAAATCCTGAATTTGTCCCGAACTCGGATCAACTCCTTGCCGAGTCTCGGTTTGGGTTAACCCGCCTAAAAAGACTATTCTTAAATCATTATGATCTATTGACGGAATTGTCCCCACAAATTGGAGAACTTCAGCAGCTTGAGGCTCTTGATTTTGATGGGACTATGATCATGAATCTGCTAAGGGATGTCGTGAAGCTAATGAAGCACACTTTCTTAGAGGTATCCTTTTGCCAACGCATAAATCGTGCCCCAAAACATGCGAAAGTGTATGCATTGATTCCTTAGGGCACTATGTCTGTGCTCACTCGATTAGAAGAGCCTAGTAAGTTTGGAGAATGAGAGGTGAAGGAGTATTGGGGAAGTTGTTGTTTATGACGTTTATGGCTTCAGGAGGCTGGATGCTCTTAATTTGTACTTCCTGCAAGTAGAACTTCTAAGGAAACTCATATGGTTCGTTACATCAAAGGCACCTAGATCGTTGTCACATTTCAAATTCATGGTTGGCGATGGTGATGAATGCATCTCAATTCATCTCCTAAATGATGTCAAATTTGCGTTAGAACATTGGGATAGATCCTTGAAATATGTAAATGGTATGGATGTCTCTAATAATATCAAGAAGTTGCTTCAGCATACTACTGCATTTTTCTTAGAGTACCATATGAACATCACTAAGCTATTTAATTTTGAGATTGAGACATGGAGCAACTAAAATGCTGCATAATTGGGGAGTGTAATGAGATTCGGGTTATTCTTGATGGAACTCACATAAATTAAATTGAAAATATAGGAGAATGATGGGTGGTTTCTCGGATCACTAAAGTATCTCTACATATGTCATATGAAGAGTTTGAGGTGCATTTCTGAGGGGCCACCTAGAATTGAGGATGTTTGTCTCATTTTAAATGTTTGTCTTTATCATATTCACACCTTGCCTACTAGAAAATCTCGATAGTATAGAAAAGCTTGAAGTCGTAGACTAGCCCCTTGTCTTAAGTTTAGTGAGGTGTGAAGATACTTTTATGTACTAGAGTACCTACTTTCTCCCCAAGTTGAGAAAGATATCCCTAGTGTCATTGCCTCAACTCATTAGCATTTTCAGACATTGACGCTTGAAATTTTTGTCATTCAGGCGTCCATTTTTTTTGCAAAAATATAAGAAATGAAAATGATGAAAAAAACAAAAATATAGTAAAAAAAATTAATAACAGATTTTTATAAAAATCAGATGGATCGGTTTGTCTAGCCCATTCTTTTTATTTCTTTTTGGACCCAATCCGTTTCTTTTCCCTCAAACCCAGCCCATTCCCTTCATTTTATTTTTTTATTATTGACCCATCCGAAGCAGCCGGGGCGTGGCCAGTTTGCGGTTTCTTCTCATCCTTTTTTGCACGCTCGGGCTTTGAGCGAGCACGTCTGTCAGGGGGGGAACGACGACTGAAGGAGAAAAGAGAGAAGAAAGAGACCGAGAGTGAATTTCTCTCCATTCGCCGGTGGTTCGGCTGAATCACCCTCGACCATCTGAGGAAGCCAACTCGCCCATTGTCGTTCGTCACAGCAAGCTCTCGAACCAGGTAGGCCTGAAGAACGCCCTGCTTCTTTCTAGCATAAAATTTATGTTTTGGGTGAATGTTGTGATGCTGAAGCCGATCTGTAGCGTATAATGATGATTTGGAGTGTGATATATTATTGCCAAGTCGAGAATTGCTCTGGAACCCAGCGTAGAAGTCGTGTTTTAAGTCGCAGGTCACATGTCCGAACTGAGATTCCGTAATGGATTTTGTGTGATTCGCTGCGTGATATTGTTTTGATCCGATTTTGGTTTATGCTCACTCCATCCATCGACTGAATAGAAGGCAATGCTGCGTTTTCCTTCGTTTTTATGGCATATATGCGTTACCAAGTCGGCCATGGACGAACACCTCCTCGTCAGAAAATCTGTTCTCACGCCGGTGAAGCCTGCGGTTAGTGGCCACCATATACATTTGAGTGTTTTTTATGATAGTTTTATTAGGTTTCTGTCATACATGTCTTTAAAGTCGTGAAAATCCCATGGCCGGAGCTAGTCCGGCGGCGTTAGCAATCACCAGCCAATTAGTTTTCGGCGCTCGGTCGGTGTGGACGACCGATGAAGGGTGGTGGGCCTGAACCCGAGGCAAGAGAATGTCGTCGGAGGCGGAAGGTGGTTCGGGTCAGTTACAGAGAAGTGGACGTGGGATGAAAATGATGTAGAAAAAAAAACATAGAAAAAAAAAGAAAGAAATTTTAAAAAATAAAAATAAAAGATAAAGAATAAAAATTCGGTTGTAATAGAAAAGGGATCAAATCCAGCCAATGGGTCGGATCTAGTTGGCCTAGTTAGAGACTGCAGGCTTAGTGGTTGGGCCGTGTATAATAGAAATGAGATAAATTGGAGGCCGCATGCTTAGGGGCGAATGGGCCCATTTGATATTTTTGGGCCAGTCACTAGGGCCAGCCTGAATTCAAACTCTACCCAGACCATTAGGTTCTGGGTCAGACACATATCCGTATTGGGTTCTCTAACCCGGCTCAGAGTCATTTTCCCTAGATAAAATAATATCTTTAAAAATAATAAAAAAAAGTAAACAATCCTGAAAAATTAAAAACTCGTAAAAATTTTAGAAAATTCAAGAAATCCATAATTAGTTTTGGAGATTCGAAAAAATTTCAAAAAATTCAGAAATTTAAGAAACAAGCTTAAAAATTAGTTTTTCAGTATTTTTTTTTTTTTAAAGGATTTGTAAAAATCCTTTAATAAAAAATCGAAACCTAATTGAATAATCCTTTAGGGCTTTATCATAGGATTTTTTGGATGCCATTTTTCTTTTTAGAGATACGCTAGGTTGTTGTTTGCATTTGTTATTACAATTATACTTGATTGCACATTTCTCATATATTAATTATTCTTTTCATTTTTAGAATGGTCGGGAAAAACTTTAAAATCTTTGATAAGCTAACTGATACTTTAATTAACACTTAATCAAATTTAGGTATCAAAAGGGCATTGGTTGTATAATTAGTATAATCAAGTCCCCGAGTCCGAAATCTCCGGTTGTGTATGTATCAAGACAACACTCTCGCAACTACCGGCCGTGGTGGTTCTCTGGGTAGGCTCGACCTTTGAGGGAAAGGTCGGAGTTGAAACCCCGCAACACAAGTTGCGAGAGAGACTGGCAGGCCATTAGGTGATTTACTCGTGGCACCCTAGTGGTGGGTCTTGAGTTAGCGTCATCTGGGGGTTTACGTGGTGGCTGTCGGTCAAAGCAATTCCTCCAGCATAAAAAAAAAAAATAGAAAAAAAAAAGACGACACTCTCGCATCTTGATTAGTGTTTCTAGCCAACCCTTAATAGCGGCTAGTGGCGACTTCTTTTGAACACATAGATTAAGAAAATTAATGTCATGCGAGGTGTGGGTTTGAGAGAACCCACATTCATAATCGATGGGCCAAGTGTGGATCATCAACTAGACGACGTGTTCGAGTTGTATGTTGTGGGAATGCTCACTTATATTATTTTATGAACAAATACCTTTGAACCTATCATCAAGAGTTAAATCATCATTCATAGTGCTCGAAATTTCCTGCACTGCGGTATTGTAGCTTTTTGGAAGAGAACATAAAAATAATAAAGCTTGAAGCTTCATATCTAAATTTATGCATGCGGATTCCAATTGACCCGTGACCTGCGTGAAACTATTAATATGCTCTGCTACGGAACCTCTATCAGATAACTTTATGTTAACTAGTTTCTTTAGCAAAAATACTTGATTTGATGTGGACGGCTTCTCATAAATATTTGTTAGAATATCTATGTTTTCTTTTGCAATTTTTGCTTTTGCAATGTGGTACCCTGTCTTTTTCGTCAACCTTAGATGAATCGGACCTAATGCCTTTTGATCGAGAATTTTCCATTCGGCTTTTGCTGTCGGATCCACTTCTACCATCTCGGGTTTCCAACCCTCAAGTGGTGCATAGAGATCTTTTTGCTAAAGATAATCCTCGATTTTCACCATCCAAAATCCTGCCCATCAAACTTATCGATTATGATTTTATCTTTTGCATTCCTATTTGCTTTCAATCGAAGTCACCAAAAAACCCTTGATGTTCTCGATTAGCTAACTTGGGCTCTGATACCAGTTGTTACAAAATCGCACGTCGATTCTAGAAAAATAACGCTCACAAACAATTCACCAGGTAGAATATAATAATAAAATAACAGAATCAGAAAAACACGCCAGCAAATTTGTTATCGAAGTTCACCCAAACTTGGGCTACGTCTTCGCGCAGAAGCACTCTGCAAATCCACTAGACTTAAGAAAAAGTTGGAATATAACTGTGATCTTTTCTCAGGATTAGGGCACAAAGAGATTGAGAACTCTTATAAAGAAAAAAACTCACTTTGATTCACATTTTGCTTGAAAATGCAAAGGAAACGCCAACATTTGTATTTACTATTAATTTGACAATCTTCTTACTTGTTTCGTTCCTTTGGACATTTTTGAGTCACGATGGGTGAACATAAAATTGTGTAGTATACCATGCGTAAGCATAGAAATAATAAGGCTAGGATCTACTTGGAAGATATATCATGGGTGTCGTGGGCAACATTTATATGCTTTTTGACTTCTTTATGGAAGTCGAGGGACGGCATTGTTGTTCAAGGAGCTGCAGCTCTTAAAGTTCAGGGGTATAGGAGTTCCTTTATTTATTAAAATATCCTTTTGACATCATTGACCTCCTGCATTTGAGTTCACTTCTAAATAGCTAACTCCTGATTTGGTTGATGACTCTCTGTGATATTTTACAATGCGCTTACCATTCAATGGATTTGAGGTATCATTCAACAATTTTGAATTTCTTGTCAAGTGTGTGCGTATTTAGCTCTTCTTTGATGTTCGTCGGCTCAGAACATGTGGCGTGTATTAATATGCAATTTCTTGTGAAGCTGCAATTTTGCCGAAGAAAACATCTAATATGATTCTTGTGCGGTGAAATCACTTTTATATTTGAACCAAAGGAGGGAATAGCCTTTGTCATTTCGTGTACAATTTCATCATCATCATGGATGTAAGATGTGACCAAAAAAAATAATTAACATAAACATCCTATAAGGATGACTGCCAAACCGGTGTAACTGATATTTTTTTGACCCAAAGATGACGAAATTAAAATCGGAATTGCGAATGTTGTACCAGCCAACAATATCGTAATCTAGATTAATAATCTAGAATAGCCTTTTTCATTTCTCAATCCAGAGTTGTTGGCCGGTACAACATTCGCAATTCCGATTTTAATTTCGTCATCTTTGGGTCAAAAAAATATCAGTTACACTGGTTTGGCAGTCATCCTTATGGGATGTGTCATCCTTATGTTAATTATTTTTTTGGTCACATCTTACGTCCATGATGATGATGAAATTGTACACAAAATGACAAAGGCTATTCCCTCCTTTGGTTTGGTTCAAATATAAAAGTGATTTCACCACACAAGAATCATATTAGATGTTTTCTTCGGCAAAATTGCAGCTTCACAAGAAATTGCAGATTAATACACGCCACATGTTCTGAGCCGACGAACATCAGAGAAGAGCTAAATGCGCACACACTTGACAAGAAATTCAAAATCATTGAATGATACCTCAAATCCATTGAATGGTAAGCACATTGTAAAATATCACGGAGAGTCATCAACCAAATCAGGAGTTAGCTATTTAGAAGTGAACTCAAATGCAGGAGGTCAATGATGTTAAAAGGATATTTTAATAAATAAAGGAACTCCTATACCCCAGGTACTGAACTTTAAGAGCTGAAGCTCCTAGAACAGCAATGCTGTCCCTCGACTTCTATAAAGAACTCCAAAAGCATATAAATGTTGCCTACGACACCCATGATATATCTTTAAAGTAGATCCTAGCCTTGTTATTTCTATGCTTACGCAAGGTATACTATACAATTTTACGTTCACCCATCGCGACTCAAAAATGTCCGAAGGAACGGAACAAGTAAGAAGATTGTCAAATCGATAGTAATTTTGAGCGTTTGTTGCAATTGGGTCCCTATATTCTTTTTAGTTCCCTACCTGATTATTTTCAATTACGTCCTTTTTTCCAAAACGTTAGTGGAACATTTTTTATGTGCCTATTTGTAATATCATCGACATGAAAACCTATATGGACAATATCGCACCTCAGTTGTTCAATCATCTAATAACTAATCAAAAACTCCATTTCATTATTGAAACAATATTATACCTTGGTTGATTAATTATTCTCATGCCGATAATTGTATATTCTAAAAAAAAAAAAAAATTAGTTCGACATTAACTAAAAGTAAAGTTACTTAAAATTGTCAAATTGAAAAAATAATCAGAAATTGGTTCTTCCATTCCCACCACACTGTTCTTCCAACTATCAACACGTATTTGAATTATAATTTACAATGTTAATTACTTCTAGTAACTACTCAACAGGTATGCTAACGATTTTAGGAACAAACATCAATTGCTCAAAAGTGATTAAGAAGGTTGGAAAAATGTTGATTCCTGTGCTATTTCTCTTTTTTTTTTAAAAAAAAAATACAACATAGCAATAAAAGCAAAAAATTAATTTAAAAAAATTCACATCACATGTATTTAAGATTAGAATAATACCACCCCCATTGCCTTACCATTGGGCCTGCCCATCGGACATCTCATGCGCCCCTAGCGGCGCAAATGGGGGGCTTTGTGGGCAAGCTCGACTTGTTGGCAATTTCAATATTAAACTCAAAGTCTCCATTTTTGGGAAGGAATGTTGAGACTTAAGAGTAAACTTTGGTAGGCCTATAGAAAAATCTCTGCTTCATTAAGTTTTGTTTAGTTAATCAGATCAAAGAAAGCAAAACAATTATATTACAACTAATACGATGATGTATTTCTTTATTTTTATTTTTTTGAAGAGTCGTAAACATTACACAAGAAAATTGCATCTTTCAAAAATTCTAGATAAAGATTCCACATTTATCTTCCAAAAACACCAAAAAAAGGTTATCTTCTCCGGATAAAGCTTCACAATTCAAGAAACACCGCAACAGACGCATTCAAAATCCAAGCAAAAAGGCGAGATGAAAGAAAAAAAGACTCACCCAAAACGCCCAGATCGTACCCAAAAGGCGATCTGCCAAGGGCCGCAATAATGCAGAGGAATATCAAATACCCAGTGATCCGGTATTCATAAAGATGCGCCCTTTTCAGCTGCCCGGCTTCTACAAATCCTCCACCCGCCATTCTTGCCCTCTGTCTCTCTTCCTCGTTCTCTCTCTCTCTTTCTCTCTCTCGATTACAACACGTGACTACTCTTTATCTGCAACTGGAACTGGGAGATATCGAAGGAGAAGGAGGAGGAGGCGGAGTCCGAGTGGAGAGGCGGGTCGAGGTTCTTCATCCTCCAGGGGGGCTCTACTTGTTGGGGTTTGGCGGATAACTGGCAGGTTTCTGCAATTCACGTCATCCGTCGGGGGTCTCAGAGGAATCGAATTGGGTAATTGCTCACGCGCCAATGAAGGCGGTGCTTCGGAACCGACAGTGGTGGTAGTGGCGAAGCGAAAGGTGGTGTAGAGGGGCTTGGCGGCTGGCTTCAGGGGCTTCTTGGAGGTGTCGAAAGAGAGCTTCGTGCCAATGACAGGCCGATTAAAGCCTAACCGAGCAAAAGAGCAATGAGGGTGAAAACTGATGAAGGCGGGAACGGTTGAGGAATTTAAATTTAAATTTTGTCCTTAATTTTGAGCGTTTGTTGCAATTGGGTCCCTCTACTCTTTTTAGTTCCTTACCTGATTATTTTCAATTACGTCATGTTAGTGGAACATTTTCTATGTGCCTATTTGTAATATCATCGACATGAAAACCTATATGGACAGTATCGTACCTCAGTTGTTTAATCATCTAATGACTAATCAAAAACTCCGTTTCATTATCGAGACAGTATTGCACCTTGGTTGTTTAATTATTCTCATGCTGATAATTTTGGTCTGTTCTGGCTTTGATAATGTGGATTGGAGCTTTTGATTTTGTACCCCGTCCAAATAACTGAAAAAGAGCCAATAAGGGGAATCTTTTGGTTTCCTTTGTGCTGGTTTTTCATGCTTTTGAAGGGATATGTGAACTTCGAACTTTGGACCCTTCCTGTGCATTTGAGTTAAGATTCCAACGGACATAAGTAGAGTTTGAAATAGCTAAAATCCACTTCTTAACCAATTGCACATAATATGTTTGATCAAGTTTCACCAAGGCACGGCTGTGAAATGATACGTGGAATTGTTCAATCCGAAGGTGTTTTGATACAGTTTACATAATGTTAATTTTTTTATTAGCTATCATGTTTCAAGTGTTTTTGTAACTGTTGAGAATGGAACTAAACCAAATTGAGTGCCTTCGCCTGCAACTATCCCTTCCTGTCACCACCTCCAACTGCTGCAACATCACCGTCACAGAGTAGCGCCGGACCATCTCTGACCGTCGTGGACTTCATACGCTCTCTTTATTGGTGACAACTCTAAAACGAGTTGCTTCGATCACTCTTGAGTTCGCTACATCCGGTCGAAGCTTCTTCGTCTAACTCAGATCGGAGACAATCACAGATGAATATCCATATTGCATAATTCCGTTGGTGGATATTGTCACCGCCAAGCATCGTCATTAGAGATTCTCGTTATCCAACTTCTGATGTCTATCATCATCGTCCTTAGATAAGAGGAAAATAGCCGTGACTGATGCTCAACTAATCCGATTGCCACAAGAGCATTAAGTGTGACGGCCCGAGCGGCGGTGCGCGGGGAGGAGGGATGGTGGTGCGTCCGCGCCTCGGTCCCCGGACGTGCGCAAGGAAGGGATCCTCTCCCTCTTGTCCCACATCGCTTAGGGGGGAGTCCTGGGCCTTGTATATAAGGCTTGGGTTCCCTTAACTTGTGAGACGCGTTTTAAAGCCGTGAGGACTCAGTGTCCAAAGCGGACAATATCACACAAGTGGGACCCGGGATATTACAATGGTATCAGAGCCGACTCCCGACAGCGTGTGGGGCCACAGCGAGGACGCTGTTCTGTTAAGGGGGGGAGAGTGTGACGGCCCGAGCGGCGGTGCGCGGGGAGGAGGGATGGTGGTGCGTCCGCGCCTCGGTCCCCGGACGTGCGCAAAGAAGGGATCCTCTCCCTCTTGTCCCACATCGCTTAGGGGGGAGTCCTGGGCCTTGTATATAAGGCTTGGGTTCCCTTAACTTGTGAGACGCGTTTTAAAGCCGTGAGGACTCAGTGTCCAAAGCGGACAATATCACACAAGTGGGACCCGGGATGTTACATTAAGAGTTAATTTCTCTCCTTCTTTGGCTTTAATACTCGATTCAATTGGCCGTACTAATTCTTGGTATCTTGCTTCCATTATCAGTGCTCTCTTTTCAATTGGGATAACACACATTCAGGATCTCGTCTTCTTTAGGTATGAACTCTTGAACCAGCTCCCGATCTTTGAATTTCAAGATGATCGTTTCTAGTGAAGTTCCGACAGCCATGAACCTCCTCCGCAAATCCAGCGGAAGACCACTCTTCAACTCTGTTCAGCTCTACTCAAACAATCGAAGTTAGTCCTTCAGTGCTTGATTGCTGCAAAAGCTAAGTTCTCTCCCTCACTCTAATTCTAATTTTATTGCAGTCTGTATTTCTGATTCTCTCTCTGTTTTTGTGTTCTAAGCAGCTTTGATGATCTTTCATTCCAACGTCATCATCTCTGACGATTTCTCCCTCTGGTTTGAGCAAAACAAGATAGTTAAAGAGATTTTATTTGTCACTCGTGTCCTACGTTCTGAAAGAAAATCCCATTGGTTCTTCTAAACCGCTCGGCAATGTGCATTTGCATCTTCATTCTGTCTCGTGATTTTTTTCGATCTTTAAGTACCATGAGGAATTCTGAAAGTGATTAATCCCTTCATTATTCTCTGCCCTGTTGAATTCTTCCAGAGATTCAGAAAGGAGGACATGCGACTGTTGGGATCGGATGCATTTACGCGGAGGTCAAATTCTTTACAAAGAGTATGTACTTGTTACTCTTGCCAGTTTCTGGTTTTTGAACTAGCCAAAGCATTTGCATTTTATGAACTACCTATGATGATTTCCTGCTGATTATAGTAGTTGATATTCTTTATAAAATTCAGGTGAAAAAAAGAGTCAATTACAAGAATGTGATTGATTGTACAGTGTGCGAATATGAAGTAAATGGCTGTTATTTCCTTTTCTTCTATGGCTGGACTAGTATGTCTGCATTATGTAATAATCTTTGCCTCAAAACAATTGAAGGACATCTGAGTAGATCATGCTGGCTATGCTCTTGACCTGGACCATAATAGCCTTAACAGGTACTCTTTCGCTACTGTAAGTTGTCCATATTTTAGACATCTGAGTAGATCATGGCTCCTCTGTATGGACCATTGCAGTTCTAATCTAACATGAAACTAAAGAATCTGCTTGACTCATCTTTTGTGACTTATCAGAGAACCTACTTGGTGCGAGAGCAAGATGACTCTTTCTCATCATCTAGTCCTAAACATCACATTTCTTGTAGGCTGAGCAGAGAGTGCGTGAAGAAAGTGAGAAGCTGAGGCAGCAAGAGCATGAGCAAATTGCAGAAAAGAGAAGCAAGATTTGGCTGGCCTTTTCTTTTAGTTATAATTATATCAATTCAGAAAGAAAGAGAATCAAAGTATTTGGGTCTTGTCTGATTAGTTAATGAAGCGGTTGACATTTACTCTCTTTTGTCTGATTAGAATTGCTGCCAAGGCAGAAGAAAAGAAAGATGCAACCTTGATTGAGCGGCAAAAGGAGCAAGTTGGTTTCTTTCTGCTGTTATTCTCAAGGAAAGTTGAGGCGCAGGTGCATCTATAGTGATATATAGGTATTTTGATCTGAATATATGCACTAATACACAGCGCAAAGGAAATTGGTTCATCATTTTGTTGGTGTTTACAAGAACAGGAGAAAAACCTAATAATTCGCTCTCCATCACATGTCAGCAAGTTGCCCTTTCTCTCCAATCGGTCCTTTCGGTGCACATCATTGATCTGTGCTTTATCCTTGAACAGGATTTCCTGGAGCAGCAGAGCGCTGGGCGACAGGAGCTATCTGAATATCAGAAACAGATTGGGGATCAGTATATTGCAAAGGTCGAGAAGCAGTTGGAGAGGTGGCAAAATGCCAGGAAAGCGAGAAAAGCAAACCACGATTTTATTTGTTTGGGTTCCCTTAATTGTGTTAAGTTGATAAACCTAACCAAATCGATAGTATATGTCAAGACAATAATTTTGCCGTCAACAATAAGGCTATGATCCCTCTTGCACCTAATGAAAAATGTTGTAGCAGATAGTCATTCAATGTCTTCGCAGTTTGTATTTTTCCCTCTAAGGAAATAATTTTCTTGCTTGATGTTAACGATTAAAGTACTAAGTTACTCCTTAGCTTCTTATATGTTATTGCTTAGTGCTGCATCTCACAAATGATAAACTAACTTAGCGGTTTGGTCTGACTTTTAACCTTATTAGATTGGTTTTGGTGAAAGTAAATTATTATTACTTTTTTTTGGTATAAAGTATACACCAAAACAGACCCAAGAACCACAAACGTCCTAGTCAACATGACATGAAATTGTCTTTTATTAAGTACAGTGGAAACAAATTAATATTGACACGGTTCAGTTGTACTTTTAGTTCCCACTTTTTCTTCCTTGTCAACTCACTCATAATTATTGGTGATTTACTCTGACTCTTATCTAGGATGGAAGATATTGAAGGGGGAAAAAAGAACCCACCTGCAATGGTTCTATTCTTTGGGTAACTACAAGGGAAGGGAATGGAAGAGAAATTCAGTTACTTCCTTTTTGGACTCAAAGCAGAAGTTTCTCCAAAGTCAGAGATAAATGATGGAAGCTGTCATGTGCTGATACATATAATTATAACCCCAAGAATATCCTTCGTGAGAAGTGGGAAACAATAGAAAAATGAGGCTACTTCGGTCTATCAAATCTATTTCATTTCCCTCCACATAGTTTCCGCCCAGCATGCATTTAAATAAAGATTTCACCTTTCTATTTTTTTTTTTTTAATAGAGCGAGTGATCAAACTTTTAACTCTCATTGTGGTGTATTTTTGATTACTTGCGAGAGAGAATGTCATGTGATTTTCAGTGAAGTCAAGAGAATTGCATGCTCCGTGCTGCTTTTTGGGAGCAGCTATACCACTTTTAATCTTAATCTGAGGTTGCGATGAAATTAAACAAGTAATTCAACTGTAATATGAAAATCTACTTGCGATCACAACCACGTATTCGAAATTTGAGTTAAGGCAAGACGAATCTGTGTGTAATTGGAATCACAAGGGTTCAAAAAAAAGAAGGTAAATATGCGAGTCCACAAACTGGATTGCTAAATTGGTTTTGCATTGCGTCAATCTTTTTTGAATATTAAATTGGTTGTGCAGCAGCAGGTTTTCATTTGTAACATGCACAATATTTCTTTGATGTGGAACTGCATGTCAAAAGCTCTCCTGCCATTTTTTTCTTTTCGTACATTTTCCTTTTCCGGAGCTTGCTTCTTCGTTTTTTTAGGAGTGGGGTTGGAGAGTAGATGAGTTTATAGATCTTGTTAAAAATCATGCAAAATCAACAAATCGGGTAGGTCAGTTAACCTCAATCATTGCAGTAGCACATGCATATTCTAGAACAGATCACCCTACTTAGAAACAGGTTTTGGTATAGCAAATGAGATCCGATTTACACATTTAATATGCTCTTGGAAAGCTCGTGAAACCATCTATGAACCTCATGAGGATTTCGAAAACTAAAAACGATAATATCTAGCTCAAACGAAGACAGTAAAACGACTAGTCCAGTCAAGCCATTCGAATTACAAAATAGACAGTCAATTAAGCAATCATTTGGTCAAACCATTCTAGGCTATCATCCATCATCTATAGCCATCTTAAGCTGCAAAGATCATCCACACAAGCATAAAACTAAGGGTTGAGTTGTAGCCCAATTGCATAAGGTAATCTCGCCTCGTCAAGCTCAAGATCGAAAAGTTCACCTAAATAAATCTTCATGCAAAGCTCAATCGAACAAGGTTACTATAAGCTGGGAGCTAAGACTAGAGGTTGGAGTGTGTTGAGGATCACAACGTCGGATCATCGTTGGGGCTTGGATCAGCTTCAGATTACGCCTAGGAACAGCGGAGGAAGAAGTTGTCGATTTGAGGATCACCAACGGTCGTTTAGTTGAGGTTTGACTAACGGAAGGACAAGTCTCATTAGTTTTGTTGTTTTTCCTGTTTAGGGATTGTCGGGGGAGTATACGGTGGAAGAGAGAGTTGTAGTTTCTGTCGAAGGCTATAAATTCGTGAAATGGCAAAACAGAGGGAACTTCAAGAGAAAAAAGAAGAAGAAAACAATATGGCCGGTCCAAGTGAAGGCACGCAACTGCAAAATGAAAGCTCGATGAACGTGATCATGGTTACAGAGATCCTGCTGGCAACCATCGCATTTCAAGCAGCCCTCTCTGCCGGATGGAGTCGGCAAGACTCCTTGCAAGACACATTACACAATTGGCTCGCCCATTATAGCGTCGAAATTTCCTAAGGCATACAAATTCTTTGTATCGTGATACGGTGACTTTCCTCCTGTCACTAAGTGTCATTTTATTATTACTGAGTCGGATGTCAAAGCGCCAGACTATCTTCAGTAAGGTGACGATGGTCACCACCTGGATGGCAACCATGTTCGCAGGACTATCGTTTGCGATGCCTGTCGTCATTCTAAACAAAGACACTGAAAAAGAACCCAACGTATGCAAAGGCTGGGATCGTAGTCTTCCTCCAGGTTACCGAGGGAAGCCACGACACTAGTGGTAGAGCCATCAACGGTGCCGTGTACGTGCTACTGGAGGCCAGCAGCTCCAACGTCCCCCAAGAGGTCAGGCCATTGATGGCTATCGGGATCGCATGATGCTGTATGGGCGTCAGCTTTGTGTACTTATAATGCCTGATGTTCAGGATCAGCGCCTCCCCCAAGTCGACCTCCTTGAACGTGATCGCCAGCGGGACGTCGGAGTGGTTGGCCTTCACCAGCACGTTCTCGTACACGGCAATGTTGATGGCCCTGCCACTGGTGTCGTCACTTTCCTCAATAACCTAAAGGAAAACTAGAATCCTAACCCTTACATACATTGGGTTCTTTTCAATGTCTTTGTTCAGAATGACAACAGGTATTGCAAACGATAGTCTTGCGAACATGGTTGCCATCCAGGTGGCGACCATCATCACCTTACTAAAGACAGTCTGGCGCCTTGACATCCGGCTCAGTCAGGAGGAAAGTCACCGTATTACAATATACGAAGAATTTGTATGCCTTAAGAAATTTCGACGCCATAATGGGCGAGCCAATTGCATAATGTGCTATTGTGGTGGAGTCTTGCCAGACTCCACCCGGTGGAGAGAGGGCTGCTTGAAACGTGATGGTTGCCAGCGAGATCGCTCTAACCATGATCGCGTTCATCGAGCTTTCATTTTGCAGTTGCGTGCCTTCACCTAGACCGACCATATTGTTTTCTTCTTCTTTTTTCCCTTGAAGTTCCCTCTGTTTTGCCATTTCATGAATTTATAGTCTTCGATAGAAACTGCAACTCTCTCTTCCACCGTATATATCCCCGACAATCCCTAAACAGGAAAAATAACAAAACTAATGAGACGCGTCCTTCCATTATATTGTTGATTTGAGTAAAGGACAGATGAGTCGGGGTCGGAACCGGAACTGGAGCCAGAGGAGCAGCATGGTGGTTTGCCAGTCCCGTGCAATGGTTCATCGGTGTCATAATCCTCTTACTAGTCTCGTGCAGTGGTTTGCCGGTTGCTAGTGGCGATTCACCGATCGGAAAGAGGGAGGGCACAAAGAGACAGGGAGGCCACGTCCTATTTGTCAGAGAGAGAGAGAGAGGGAGAGAGAGAGAGAGAGAGAGAGAGAGAGAGAGAGGTGTGAGAAAGAGACTTAGAAGAATTCCTAAGTTAGTTCGAAATTTTTTCAAAATGGCACCTAATTTTCTCCTCAGTCTGTCCATAGTGTGGGTCCCACAAGAGAACACGTGTTGTCTTCCTACCACCTTCTTATTTGCCTCGCTGGAGCACGAGGGGCAGCTAATATGTTCTCCAGTACAGTTGTACCTGCTCTTTAGGCCAAGTCTTCCACATACACTTCTCCCAATGGACTTATTGCAGCTTGAAATGCCATTGTGAGTAGGATTGTGATGGCCATGATGATTTTTTACATACCTTTTTTCGATGATTTTTTTTATTCCTTCCTATCATTCGATTGAATTACACATGGTAGATGGGAATCCTTCACGGTGATGGCCATGTCTCGGTGAATAAAAGTGTTATGTGTATAAGGGTGAAAAGGAGAGTGATTTGGTGAAAGAGGAATGAACCCTTTGGAGGAATTTTGAGGGGGAGGGTATCTCTAATTTGGGAAAGATCTATTGTTTGTCCTTTTTATTATTGGTACTTGTCAATTAGTTGCTTCATATTTTACTCTACGCGTCTCGATCTTTTGAGATGGGATGTGATGGTTGATTCATCACTTCATAAATCCCTCCATACCTCATTTACTCTAGGCACGGGAGGCTACTATACCTGCTTACCTGGTAGTAGCCAAAACCGAAGTTTTGATGTGGTGTCTACTTTCACCACCGCGAGACTCCCTAATTCTCTGTTTATCTTTGTCTTCCTGACAGAGGGGAAATAGGAGGACAACGCGAGATCTCTCACCCTAGGGTGGTTTTCCTGCCTGTTTTCTGCGTGAGCCTTTTAAGGACCTACTCAGGTCCATATCGTTTTTTATTATTGGTAGTTGTCAATTAGTTGCTTCATATTTTACTCTATGCCTCTTGATCTTTTGGGATGGGATGTGATGGTTGATTCATCACTTCATAAATCCCTCTATACCTCACGCTTTTGTCACCTTTTGTTCCAAAAAATATCACAGGCAAGGAAAAGCTTGAATAACGCATTGGCAAGGGCTAGCAACCGAGGCCCAGGCGTGATGGCTACCAAAGGAGGCCCTTCACTCGCAACCTCAAAGTGATATTCTTGGAACATATGTTGACAAAAACATGAGGTGTTAAGGATTTATGAAGCGACGAATCAACAACCACATCCCTTCCCAAAAGAATGAGAGGCGTAGATAAAATACAAAGCAACAAATCAATGACAATCGATAATAAATAGGCAGACAATATATACTTTCCTAAATTAGCGATTCCTCGCCCATATAAATTTCTCAAGAGGGGTCATTTCTCTTTCACCAAATCACTCTCCTCTCTTTCACTCCAGAAAATGCAACATTTTTGTTCACTAAGGCATGGCCACCACCAAAAGAAATTCTTGTCTATTGTGCGTAATTCAACCAAATGAGAGTGAGAAAGCAAGGAAATCATGGGAGAAAGGTACACAAAAAATCTTCATGGTCATCATGGTCATACTTGCTACAATGGCATTTTAAACAATAATAAGTCCATCGGCAGGCGTATATTTGGAAGACTTGGCTGAAAGAGCGGGTACAACCGTATTGGCTTCCAAATATCCATGAAAATATAAATTGTTTTCCAGTTGCAATATAGTTTGTTCTCATGTCACGGTAACTATAATCCTCATAGATAGCAAATCTTTAAGGACGTGGATGTGCACCAAATGCACCATGTTTATCATGTGGTTGACTTTAAATTTTTGTTCCGTAAAGTTCTCTCGAATGCTTTCACGCGCTTTTGGGTGAAACCGTGCAGGTGGGTGATTGGGTGATTGATGATGACCAACAATGGTGGGCATTTTGGATGACAGTGTAGATAGTCTGACGGAAGTAGCATACCTTTTTGTTGACCTCTCAGTTATAGCCCTGATGAAATCACTCAGGTTCATAAATAGGATAAAGAAATGAAAGCTATGATGTTTGTTCCTTTATGACATCCATCCATTATTGTATTGTCTGTTTAATTTTATACTTTTGGCTTCTGCTTGTGCTATAAGTTAAAAGATTAATAACTTGCATTTGTATGTGGCAGACCGTGACATCACATTATGTGCCTATCTACACATTTGCAATGAAAGCTATACACGTGTTGGACTTGTTTCTGTCGATTGCGTACCATATCTCAAGTGGAACATTGTCAAACAATCTCATCCAAGATATGTTGGATCATGTACCATTGATCATGGAAGCTACCAAAAGAGATAAAGGCTTGGCAAAATCTATGTGTCTAGTCACTTTTCTCGAGGAACATCAAGCTCATAAACTTTCACGTAAGGACATTCTAGCCACATATCTATGTGAATAAGGACGCAAGCAATGCTTATAGATGATGAAAGTACCAAACAATCAATAATAAACCTCCTGCCTGATGTTAAGATGGAGGTTTTACTAATGCTTTACAAAGAAAGAACTCTTCTTCCACTAGCTCAGTATTAGTTTTCTTAAATTAATGGTTTGATTGTGATTGTATACATGGAAGAGAATTTTGGGGTCGCGGGAGAAAAGGCTCTTAGAGTGCACAATGCAAAATTTTTAAAGATACTCAAACAAAGAGTACAGCTATGATGAAGAAATCAAAAGTTGAAGCATGACTTACTTGTGCTAAGAATGTGGAAAACCGGAAGTTATGTCATTTATCCAACTATATTGAGTAGAAAACATTTAGCACTTGACCCCAAATCAACAACTCATTCTTCAAGTGGGCCACCCCCCCTTCCCCTTCAAAATAAAAACTTTTCTAGTAAAATCGTGGTGGATACATTATAAAATTACTTACTATCTATTTCAATATAACTCTAAAATGTGAAACACAAGCTACAAATAGCAAAAGGCTGGAAAACTTACATTATGATAGTGTGAGTGATTCTGGAGACCTCCAAGTTCATCATCTCCCTTATGAATGTTGCTCTCGGGCATGGTCTTCATCATAGAATGAGAGAAGTTGTAAGCCATACTCCAACAAAAGAAAATGACAAAAACTAAAAGCACTAATTACCTTAATGAAAAGATGGTTCATTCATATCGTTTCATAAACCATCAACTCCATTAGAAATGAAATCCTGAACTAACTGAGCCCACCAGTGATGGACTCTTGACTATGTAAATTTGATCGGGCCACACCTCCCCTAACAAGCAAACGATTACTTAGCATTTACATTTATGTGGACTTATTTTCAGCTTAATCCAAATGACTCAGCATGTCAACATTTGAAAGGTTTTAAGGGTTAATGAAATTTCAAATGCTACAAAAAAGCAAAAGACGAAAAGTAAAAAGCAAAACCAGATAGACAATGACAAAAATTAGCCAAAACCACAGTGAAAGACAGCGAAGTACCAAAAAAAAAAAATTTCTTCTGCTGCTTTGTTGCAGACATCACTTTTGCAACCACTGTCGTAGACATAAGGCCCCTCTTCACGTTTAAAACTAGGATCAAGTATCCAGATGGCTTTGAACCCATGTTGGTGGAGACCATCTACCAAAGATTTTGGATCAGAGAAAGTCCTGAGGATAATCCTCTGTTTCAGTTTCCATGTTGAAAATATTACTCTTTATTTACTTTGAAAGGTCTCTACTGCTTACTAAGCATTCAACCTAAGTCCTCTTACTGTTAGACAAGTTGGCGAGGCAAGAAGTCCCAGACATGAATGTGCTTTGGAGGCTTCAAACATAAATGGCCAATAATATTAAAGGACTTGATGGATTAAATGTATGGAAGCAATGGACAAAATAGTGATGCATGGCATTTCTGCGTCATCACTATATCTTACGTCAAAAATAGAATATCCAAAGAACATTGATCATCGCAGTGCCTCCAAAGTGTATTAACTAACGACATATTGCACATGACCTACCTCACTTCCAAAATGAATAACACCATCTTCTTCTAGATCATTACTAGATGAAAAACAGATTTTCATTCATATTTGACAATATTCTTACATCTTACATGTAGAAGTAGATTTAGGAGTGAGCGGTTCCCAGTTCCGGTTCCGTTCTGTCTGGAACTTGGAACCTACCCTTGAGTATAAGTTCCTCATTTTTTGGAACCTGGAACCTACCCATCAGAACCAAGAACCTGGAACCTACCTTGTCATGGGTTAGATTCTAGAACCGACCCTAGAATCTGGAATCGACTTTGGAACTTGTGACAGGGTAGATTCCAGGTTCCAGGGTTGGTTCCAGGTTCTAACCGTGACAGGGTAGGATCCAAGTTTTTGATTCTGACGGGTAAGTTCCAGGTTCCAAAAAATGAGGAACCTGTACCCGAGGGTAGGTTCCAGGTTCCAGAAGGAATCAAATCGAAACCGGGAACCACTCACCTTTAGTAAAAAGGCATGTAACAGAAATAAGACAAAGAACTGCAATGACTTACCAAGTGAAACTAGTCAATTTGAATTATACCTTTTGAAGGGTGGACACAGAATGCAAAAGATGTTGCACCATGGAGTCCTTGCAACTCAAAATATTGAGCAAAACCCCCCCTTAAAGGCAAAATATTGAGCAAAACCCCCCTTAAAGGCAATGAAAGGCTCTAAAAGATTCATGTGCAGCTCTGTTCATTTCACAATCCATTCCTAATCAGAATTCAGCCAAACCATCTAATTTGAAGTCAAATGGAATAGATCAGATGGTGTGATAGAAACTAGAGAACCACATACAAGTTAACATATAATGGTAGTAAATGTTGAGATAGTGCTCTGGTTTCAAAAGCATTAGACACAGAGAATAACTACAGGCATCCACTCATCATCAAATTACATCATCGTTGAATAAATGGGCAATTGGCTATATTAGTTCAAGCTGCCAACTTGGTTTGACTGGACATGCTCAAAAGGATTACGCTCCACAAGGAAGAATTCAACAATTCGCTAAGCATACAAAGAGTCTCATGAAAGAAATATAGGATTTCAATGTTGACTACACAGTTAAAAAACTAGTTATGCCCAGAAAACAATTCCCTTATATTGCATTCTCTACATACGAGCAACTCATTAGGAGCTTACAGAATAGACCTAGATTAAAAAGGGTAAGAAAAGACCTAAAACGATGTGAATGGAAAAGATTAGAAAAGATGATTAAGGAGCTCTTAGATCTTATAGAAGACTTGATATGGAATCAAGGGCAAGAACATAAAAGTGATTGTATAGTTGATCCACATGGTAATATCTTGGTCGACCCATATAATTTTGAGGGCATTCTCACTATAAGTGGATGAGCATAGCGTCTTTGGAACATATCCAGAATTCTAGACTGAGACTGCCATTCAAAGGTCTTTGTATAGTCCTATAAGACAAGTGAAATGAGAAACCTCAGTAGCAAAAAATAAATGCTTCCAAATTATCTGAAAGACAAGCGAGATTCATATATTACTCTAATCTCGGTTACTTCCTGAGTAATATGGAAACTTTTGCCTCTGAGTTTCTGTAATGTGACTTCAAACTCACCTGCGAATGACTTTCTGCTATTCTTACAATGAAAAGTTCATAATCTTGGCTTCGTCATTGAGTTCTATGATTCTACACAAGTAGCATATACTTAGAATGGCAATCCGCACCAATTCAATTGTGTGTCAAAGTGGATTTCCATTGAAATGTTAATGCCTATGCCTCCACTCTACTAACAACTTCCCAGCCATCTAGGAGACTCTGGAACAAAGAACAAACCCAAAATTTGTATGACACAGGGAATGCATCCTGAAGAGGGCTAACACAAAATGGGATTCCATGCCTTGTGAAAAGCAAAGCAGCAAAACCCATCCATATAATCTATATGCATCCATACGACATCATGAGGAATCTTCTTTTCTCTAAATTTACTTGTGATCTGCAATAACTAAAGAACTATCATGCATTGACTCATAAATGATATGCCCACAGCATATAATGAAAGTTGGACCTTGTTATTCAATCAGGTAGAAGGAAATGCGGGTTGTGGAGGAAAGACCGTAGAATCAAGCAAGATGCATCAGAAAGGCCAACCTCTCAAACTTTGTTAGCAGAGTCATAGCTCCAGCACCATTGATGATAGCCTAAGGACCACTTTGGTGGCATAAACACAGTTCCTGACAATATATGTAAGCTGTATCCTTAATTCAAGCAATAAAAGTAATAAACAGACTATCAAGAACATTGTCCAGTCATTCTAGTGTCCTGTGAAGTCCATTTAATATTAAACTAGAGATGCATGTTTCTTAAGAAAAGAAAAGTCATAGAAACAAAGAGATATTTATTTTGACAACTTCATTCATTAGCATGAAGCGTTATCTTCATTTAAAGACAGGAAAACAAAGAGTTCATGGTAAAAAGAATCATACATGATATCCTGAAAAAAATGAATACATTTAACTTTCCTGTCTGTAAATCGGCTTATCATGGATACCCCTCAGAAAAAGCACTTAAGTGAAGCCTTTGCATGATATAAAAAGCAAATGGTGGGAAAAAGCAGTAAAAATGGCTCGAGTTTTTTGGCAAAAGTTAAGGATTCGAACTATCATTTGTTAACAAAACGAAAAAGACCAGATAAAAAGAAGGGGTGGAATTTGCAGTACAGGAAGCATAAAAGCCTTGCATCTAACCGGAAGATCCTCCTTGGCGTTCTTTCCCACCCCTTTCCCCTCTTGCCATCCAAAACCCCTCTAAGATATACCGCTGCAAATTCCTCCACGGGCATGTCCTCGTAACCCGGATCATCCCCCAACTTTGCCGGTTCTTGCCTCAGTTTCAGTCGGGAATCATCCAGGCTACCCAATAGTCTGGGCGCTTTAGGCTAGACCTCACCGTCCACCGCCGACAGCTCTCCACCATTTCTCTTTGACGGATAGTGAGGCTGTACAACACAGCACTGGTGTTGGCCTCATCTTCAAGTGACAAGGCCCGCAAAGTAGAGAGAAGAAGTGAAGAGCATCAGGATCTGGTTGTCGTACTTGCAGTAATTGGTCTCGTTCAAATGCTCTTGCTTTCTTCGGTTCACTTTTGGGAAGAACTCCTTCAAGAAATCGTCCATGGAGGTCACTTCACCTGAAACGAATGCAAGTATCAAGATCATTGGTCGTCGATTTTTAAAGAACTCGGGTTGAAGAGGGATTATCTTCTTCCTGGCACAGCCATTGGCATTTGCTAATTTTCAAGATCATCTGTTCCTGGGTAAATTCAAAGGGCGATTCTCTTCCTAAATTTCATTCTATTTTGGACCAGAGGAATCAAGAATGATGAAATGCATACGTCAAAAAATCCAGATTAATACCAAAGACACGACCAATAACAGCACTTGCTGACATGAACACCCAGTGAAATTAGTACTTTCAGAAATCTCTCCCCTTCCCTGCATATTCACAACTACTTCCGGGATGAAAAAAGCAACCCCTTTTGCATGAACCTTCAATCAATATTCTGCATTTATCTTCCACAGACACCGAAAAAAGCTATATTCCTCGGATAAAGCTTCGCAATTCACGAAACACCACAGCAGACGCATTCAAAGTCCAAGCAAAAAGGTGAGATGAAAGACAAAAAGACTCACCCGAAATGCCCAGATCGTACCCAAAAAGCGATCCACCAAGGGCCGCAATAATGCAGGCAAATACGAAAAACCGAGTGAACCTGTACTCGTAAAGATACGCCCTTCTCAGCTGCCCGCCTTCTACAAATCCTCCACCCACCATTCTTGCTCTCTATCTCTCTTCCTCTCTCTCTCTCTCTCTCTCTCTCTCGATTACAACATTAGCATCGTAAGGCAAAGGCTGGTTTTGGAGGGCAGAGGAGTAAGCAAGTGGTTCTCTTATCATGAGCAGTAACCGTCATTTGAAATGGACGGTTGCGATTGGAACAATGCCGCACGTGGAATCTAAAATCTCGGTTTGCTTCATCATGGCGAGGAATAAAGACAAGTGTTATAGTGCGCAGCTGAATATGGGCCAGATCCTGGGCTCGGACTTTGGGCTTTTCCTACGTTTCAAATGGTCCAAACGACTTGGGCCCAAATGATCAAACAACTTGGAGGAGAGTAAGAACGTTGAACGGGCACCATAGCCCATATCAAGGTCTAGATGGACTTTGAATATAGCATCCGTTCAAGTCGCATGTCCAATCACCTTGCCCCGGACTTTACTTTGATCGTCGACGACTCGATGGGAGTCAATTGGAGTGTGGAGTACGTTTCAAATGATTTCTCCTGTTGATTTAGTCACCCGAAATTTAGATTGCATGATAGGTAATTTTGATAGGATCTCATTGGTTCATTCTTAATATTTTTTCTTTTTAAAAAAAGGAAAGAACTTTGCCCAAAAAATAGGTGGCTTAGGGTTGGGTTGAAAATAATCAAATCCAAATTAATACATTTAGGCCCTATTTGATAAAGGCGCGCATATAATCATTCTATTTCTATTCAAAAACTATTTTTCTATTATAGACTTGTTTCTAGAAATAAAAATCCGTTTGGCAAAATTATTTAATTTTTTTATTTGTGGAATATATTTATATTCCAAAAATAGATTTTGAACAGAAATTAGAAGTAATTTTTTTATTACTTTTCTATTTCTGAAATAAAATAAAAAATAAAAACTCTTCTCAATATTTGTTCTTTCTATTTGTCGATTGGTCATCCGTTGTCACCAATCATGTTTATCATTTGTTGTTGCCACTCTCAGCCGTTGACCATCGCCGTCGATTGCTGGCCACCGCTATCAGTTACCAGCTACCATTGCCAATCGTCAACCATTGGCAGTGTCGGCTACTGTTTACCATCCGTTGTCACCACTCCCAACCGTCCGCCATCATCGTCGGCTGCTGACTGCTGTTCATCATCTATTTGTCACCACTCCTAACCACTAGCCACTACCACCGGTTTGCGCCGCCCACACCACCTTTGTTGAAAATGGAGAAATTTTGTGTCGTTTTGAAATGAATTTCTATTCGAAAATAAAAATTTTGTATCATTATCAAATGTGTATTTTTACTTTGAAACTCATCTATGAATAGATATAGAAAAATCTATTTTTCTTTTAAAAATCAATTTCTGGTTAGAATGGTCATCATTTGCCCTAACCAGCCAAACAATGATTATTTCCATTTTTTTGTTTTCGGAATAAAAAAATAGAAATTTATTTGATTAAGTATTTGTTCCGAGAATAAATTTGAAATAGAATCAAGTAGGAAAAAGTTACTTTATTACTTCCAAAAATAACTTAAGAATCAAGTAATTTTCTTTTCTTTTTTTATTCTTTTCTTCTTCTTATTCCTCTAGTCGGTTGCTGGTGGCTAGGCGAGGCTTGACCTCTCCCATATCTACAAGACAAGCCTTGCCTTGAGAGGCCGTGTAAGATTGTTGACTCTTATCTAGCCAATTACCAGTCATGGTCGAGGTCGATGACTAGCTAGAGTAGAAGAAGAAGAAGAAGAAAAGAGAAAATGTAATAAAATTATTTAAAAGATCAAAAGAAATTTTAAATTACAAAAAAAATTTGAGGGTTATACCAAACGTATTTTTATTTCGGAAATAAAAAATTTGTATATTCATCAAACGCTTTTGAATGCTCATAAACTTGTCCAAAGAACAAAATCCAAAAATAATTATTTTTTAGCAGAAAATTGTTATTAGAAATGAAATGGTTACTGAACGCACCATTAACCCGTTTTTAGCCTATAAGTAATGAAATTGTTTCACTGTTTATAGAATATGTTCCACAACCATGGTATGAACTCCTAAGCTCGCTTCCATATTCATCAATATCTTCCAATCCTTCGTGACTATATCTAAGTTCCCTTTATTTCGCTTGAAAATATTCTCTCAATTTTCTGACATTTGAATTATTCAGGATAGTAAATTAATGGAAATTATTTTCCTAATTAACGAGAATTTTATGTTTATATTTGGGAAAAATAATTTCATCTTTTAAAAATGTCAAAAATCATTTTCTAAATTTTGAATAGATATTGGCATGTACACTAAAACTCTACTACACTTATGTATAGATACCCCACCACTTGTTTCCTAGCCATATATAGCAGATTCGAGTCTAGCAGGGCCATAGAATTTGTAAGAAGAGAAATACTAATTTAGTGTAATATGTTAAATTTTTATTAGTTTGCTTGTGTAATTAAATAGTATGCCAAAAAAGTTGGAGATAGAAAGAATACGTAGGTGATGAGAATAGAATAGTGAAAAAAAAATGTTAATGAAGAAGGAATGTCAGTTCCAATTAGTTAGATTTGGAGTTGAAGGAATTTTAATTAGAAAAAGCTATACAATTTCAATGATCTAATGGGACAAAACTCAAAGTTTAGAGGATTTGATAGGAAAAAAAAAAGCTCAAGCTTAGGGATCAAGAGTATAGTTTTATCATATTAATGAAGCATACGAGCAATATGATACAAGTTCACTTACCCTTCAAATAAGGAAAAACCGAGATCTCACTACTTTGCCAATAACATGCATGAGCATGAACTTGAAGAAGAGAAAGACGGAGATATTAGCATGATTTCAAAGACCACTTCATGCATGTAGGAAGCCGTATCTAGTGAACTGCATTAGTATCTCTTCTTTCACACGTTATATACTAGGTTATGTTATAGGTTACCATGTTCAATATACGTACTTCCCCTTAGAGTGCAAAGAAGAAAGATGATTAATATTGCTTGAGAAAGTTGTTATATGGAGTTAATACGATGTACTATGCTGATCACAAATTAAGAGATAATGTGACTCATGTTGAATCTAATTGAAAAACAAAAACTTTTCTCACTCTTTTTGCATATTATGATTGATTCCATCTATTGAGTCATCCAAAGAACATACAATTTTTTTTTTTTTTTGGATTACAAAATGATTTTGATATATTGAAAATTCTATTTAAGAAGACCCTTGACATTAGAAATCAAGTTATGTATGTGACTAGCTTTGAGATTAAAAAAATAGCTATATCAATAAAGTCTCATAGATTAACGGAAAATTGACGGAATATACTACAAAGCCCTTCTTGAAAATTATCCAATTCTTTGGTAAATTCCTTGATAAATTATGCCAATCACCTATCCAGAGATAATGAGATTCATATTGGATCCAACAAAAAAACACAAGTTTTACATAATTTTCGTACATTATAATTGATTTTGTCTTGCACATCATTAAAAGGACATTCGATATTTTTTTCACTGATTTCCAAACCTCAAATATTTCCTGCATGTATGAGCAATTCCTTGTGGAGTTTATAGGCCAACCTCCCTTCGCCACTTCTCTTACATACAGCACACAGAACCTAAAACATAGATGGAACCACAAAAGCATTTCAGCCATTCACACTCGTTGAGAAAATTACAAGACCGTTACAAGCAAGGCAATTATTGATGATCCAGTCAGTCAATGAAAGGTGAAACGGCAAGGGCCTTACTTGGTTTTCTTCATTATTTATCAATAGCGTCCTTTATCCTATAATCTATATTTCAATCCCTGAATTGCTGGGCAGTTTAGTGGGGGCAACGACTTTAGTCTTTTCCGTGCATTTAGAATCTTGATTTTCGGTCCTCAAAAACAGAACACTATTAACCATAAATGTAAGTAAGTCTATTTCACAATTTATAATCATCTTTACTTTCATTTCTCAATTATAATAAATATCTTTTTTATAAATTATACATTTGTAATGTCCCATTTTATCCTGTTGAAATATCGTTTCATATTATTAAAATTGAAAGAAATATGTGTAAATAAAAGAGAGCTAAATGTCTACTTTGGTGTAGAAGAATCCATTTCAAAATACTACCTTTTAGATCCATGTTGTATTGGATTTGAACTTGTCATATTGATATGCAAGTTGTATTTTACATCTTGAATACTAATAGGTGAATCACTAATTAATAAAGACAAAGTCCTCGCTATTATATTATGATCTTTAACTTTTTAATATAGTCACATTGTTATTTTGAAAAAATGGAATTAAAAAAAAGCTATATATTTAATCCTAAAAGTATATAGCTTGCCAAAAAAATAAACAAGTTGTTATTGGCAATTAATACACTAGTATTACTCATCATCATGGCCAGGGTAGGTGTTGATAGGGACCAGCGTTCACCTCGTGCTTTTCAAGCCAGTCAATGGGGAAGAGGAAAAAGACTTTGGGATGACAGGATGTGACGGCTCATTATTGTCATTGCTATATTACTTGTCACAACGGCCACGCAGATTTCGGCAAGCCCTCAAGGAGGTACTTTTTCGGAGGCATCTAATATGGCAGGAAAATCTATACTTTCTCATAGGCATGAATGAGAATTTGACTTTTTCAATAGTTGTAATATAGGTTGTTATGTTTTCTCTTTTTCGGTAATCATGCCTTCAATAACTGATATGTCGTCAAAGGGTCGAAATTAGACCAAATTGGTGATGATCATGACTTGGATTGCATTAAGACTCTCAGCTATTACTTTCTTATTGCCAATGATTTTGATGGACAAAAGTGGAGACATGTTTAGATGGAAATATTAACCTTTTCCACGTGTGGCTTTTAATTTGTTTGTTTGTATCTATGTGGACTATTATGGTTTATCGTTGTTTTGCATGCAAAATATTGGAATCACATCTGATGTGCACAAATCAAAATTCTCAAATTTGCATTGTAGTTACAATGGTCGGTAAAATTGGACATGGAATGTTGGCCAAAAGGTATAGCCAACATTCCATGTCCAATTTTACCGACAGAACTACAATGCAAATTTGAGAATTTCGACAAGCAAAACAACGACCATAATAGTCCACCAGGTAAAAGCCACACGTGGAAAAGGTTAATCTTTCCATCTAGCATGTCTCCACTTTTGTCGATCAAAATCATTGGCAATAAGAAAGTAATAGCTGAGAGTGTTAATGCAATCCAAGTCAAGATCATCACCAATTTGGTCTAATTTCGACCCTTTGACGACATACCAGTTATTGAAGGCACGATTACCAAAAAAGAGAAAACATAACAGCCTATATTACAACTATTGAAAAAGTCAAATTGTCATTCATGCCTATGAGAAAATATAGATTTTCCGGCCATATCATATGCCTCTAAAAAAGTACCTCCTGGCGGTTTGCCGAAATTTGCGCGGCTGTTGTGACAAGTAATATGGCGATGACAATAATGACCTGTTGCATATGTCATCCCAAAGTCTTTTTTCCTCTTCCCCGTTGACTGGCTGAACAGTGCGAGGCGGACGCTGGTCCCTATCAACACCTGCCCTGGTCATGATGAAAGTAACGGGATCGTGTATCAAAACACCACAAACAACCAAGAATACTGACAAAAGCTTAGCAGAGTTAATATTGTGCAGACTATGGACAGGAAGCTCACATACCAAATGTGTATAAGAAAAGATAGCATTTACTTACTTAACTCCTCTTCAAAAAGTTAAAGACTTTTGAAAAATCGTAGCCAAAAGAGGCATTCATTTCTAAGGCAACTTCTCTTTTGCAAAGAGAGAACACATTACTTCCACAGGTGAATCTCTTGCCCTATCCTCAAAAGAGCCATCTAGACACCAGAAAGCTGTCCGCGATCCACAGTCGCAAATGCCAATGAAGAAGTCAACCAAGATCAATCTCAGATGTTCCTCCTTGGTGTTCTTTCCCACCCCTTTCCCCTCTTGCCATCCAAAACCCCTCTAAGATATGCCGCTGCAAATTCCTCCACGGGCATGTCCTCGTAACCCGGATCATCCCCCAACTTTGTTGGCTCCTGCCTTAGTTTTAGCAGGGAATCATCCAGGCGACCCGATAGTCTGGGCGCTTCAGGCTTGACCTCACCGTCCACCTCCGACAGCTCTCCACCATTTCTCTCAGGCGGATAGTGAGGCTGTACAACACAGCACTGGTGTTGGCCTCATCTTCAACTGACCAGGCCCACAAAGTAGAGAGAAGAAGTGAAGAGCGTCAGGATCTGGTTGTCATACTTGCAGTAATTGGTCTCATTCAGATGCTCTTGCTTTCTCCGGTTCACTTGGGAAGAACTCCTTCAGGAAATTGTCCATGGAGGTCACTTCACCTGAATTGAATGCAAGTATCAAGATCATTGGTCGTCGATTTTTAAAGAACTCGGGTTGAAGAAGGGATTATCTTCTTCCTGGCATAGCCATTGGCATCTGCTAATTTTCAAGATCGTTCGTTTCTGGGTAATTCAAAGGGCGATTCTCTTCCTAAATTTCAATTTGTTTTGAAACGGAGAAATCAAGAATGATGAAACGCATACGTCAAAAAATCCAGATTAATACCAAAGACACGACCAATAATAGCACTGGCTGACATGAACACCCAGTGAAATTAGTACTTTCAGAAATCTCTCCGCTTCCCTGCATATTCACAACTACTTCCGGGACAAAACGCAACCCCTTTTGCATCAACCTTCGATCAAGATTCCACATTTATCTTCCACAAACACAAAAAAAGGTTATCTTCCCTGGATAAAGCTTCGCAATTCACGAAACACCGCAGCAGACGCATTCAATATCCAAGCAAAAAGGTGAGACGAAAGAAAAAAAGACTCACCCGAAACGCCCGGATGGTACCCAAAAAGCGATCCACCAAGGGCCCCAATAATGCAGGCAAATACGAAATAGCAGTGATCCTGTACACGTAAAGATGCGCCCTTTTCAGCTGCCCGCCTTCTACAAATCCTCCACCCACCATTCTTGCTCTCTGTCTCTCTTCCTCGTTCTCTCTCTCTCGATTACAACACGTGACTGCTCTTTATGTGGGACATGATAAAAAAAAAAAAAAAAGAAGAAGGTCGAAAGCAATCCTTATCTAGTGCCCATATGAAGAGTTGATTTATAATAGAAATGTTGGTATCTCCAATTTGTCACAATTGAGGTGGATGAAATTATCACATACAGATAGGACGACAGTCTTAAGCAAAACGTGCATGCTGCATATTGGCACGTAAAAAACATTCAAAGAAAATTGAGAAAGAGAGATTGCCACAGCAAATTATCAAAGATGGTTGTGTGATGGATGTCCATTGTCTCTGTGCGCAGGCGCGCACATGAGAGAGAGAGACAAAGGACTACATGAGATGAACCATCCATAAAACAAAATCGATAATACCAAAATGTATTTTCCCCTCTCAAAAACTGCTCTACCTTTATAAAATATTTCTCATTTTTTTTTCATGTGCCCATCCTGTTGTCTTTAATCATTTCCAAAACCCTTAAATCATTCAACTGCCTTCACTAATAAGATTTATCCGTGTGCAGATTCTCATGAAATGGAGATTTAAGTTTTTAGTAGTTTTGAGCACTTTTATTAGAATGTAAGAGCCTTACATAGCTGCATGGAAGTAGGTGCAAGTTGTGTCATCCAACCCACACATAGAATGAATGAGAAAATGACTAAAAATGTCAAGAGTGGTCCACTGGTCCTATAACTGGTGCACCTCAAAGAGGCCCTAACCATATCCAAATTAACTGGCATTACTAATTGCATTATGATACTTCCAGGACTCTCCAAAATGTATGGTACAAATTTACCATGAACCATTGAAAAAATGCGATAAGCTGATTGACATCACAGTTACCAATAAAAACATGAAAAAACCAAGATTCATGTAATTCTAAAAAATGTTGATATCACTCATATGATTATACTCGATTAAATAGATCAGTACTTTTTAATGGGAACTTAAAAATGAAAAACAAAATTATATGTAAAACCTCAAAGTAGGATCCAAAAGGGACATCATGTGCCTGCTGGACTGTCTCGAACACCTACAGGGAAGAGGAACATTTTCTCAACCATAGTAGATTTAGAACCATAGGGAGATGCAGAAAAGAAGACGAGGGTAAAACCTAAATGCAACAGACGCTGCAGAATGTCAGCCAAAAACAAAAGGAGGGGCTATAGAACAGCTCTACAAGGCAGGTTTACAAGTAGTGCATAAAGAGAACATTGACGAGAATCAATTAAGAAGCTAAGGCAAGCAGGCAGACCAGAGTTTTCTTATCTGGTGATAAAACAGCATGCTGATACTCTGTCATGGCCGTGTCAGGTGGGCACATTGGACTGCTACAAAGAGATCTAAAGGTAATCTCCCTCACTTGACCGTCATATTCATCAGCAGCATGCCATTGCCCCATCTGGAAATTCCATGACAAAAATAGCATGAAATTTCTATTCTAACAAAGATGATTTGTCTTGCTGGGTAAACATAGGGTTTGGCAATCATAGGAGAGAAACTATGATGTCAATAGCCATCTATTGAAGTAAACCCCAGTTTAGCCACCAGAAAACCAAAGCAGGCATTAGTTTCACCCTTAAAATATATGTCTATGGACAAGAAAACGACGAGATATTCTGTTATATTGCAACAAACTAAGCAACATGTTTTCATATCAAGTAGGATGAAATCTCGCTTAACCTTGCTTGTCTGCAATAAAGGAGAGTCCCGACATCATTCAAACTAAAGCAAGAACACGATATGCAAAAGATGACTCTTACAGAATGCTAAAGAGATGCACCCTTCAAATATGGACAGGCAATAACACAGATGAGATAAACCAAGCCTTGTCAACACAGGAAACTCCTACCAGCGCAGACAGGCTATGAATACAGACAGACAACCATACTGAGTAGCAGCCATGGAACTACTGAAGATCAACACGCTATTTAAATTAAGCTGGTCATCATGAGCTCACAGAAAAAAGGATAACATTGTAATCAAATGGAATTTCATAAAGGCATATTTGAAGTTCCTTGATCAGAATGACAGATCAGAAAAGGTTTGTGATGAACCCATGGGTTAAAGGAAACATGAGGATACTGAACTAGTGAAGCAATGCAAAAGGCCATGCAATTGCATGAACATAAAGTTTTTCTGTTTTCTTCTTTAATGCAAAAGGCCATGGGTTAGCAGCGTAAGGCAAAGGCTGGTTTTGGAGGGCAGAGGAGTAAGCGGTTCTGTTCTCATGAGCAAGTAACCGTCATTTGAAGTGGACGGTTGCGATTGGAACAATGCCGCACGTGGAATCTAAAATCTCGGTTTGCTTCATCGTGGGGAGGAATGAAGACGAGCGTGATAGTGCGTAGGTGAATACGGGCCAGATCCTGGGTTCGGACCTTGGGCTTTTCCTACGGTCCAAATGGTCGAAACGACTCAGGCGCAAATGATCAAACAACTTAATTCTATAATTGTGAACTTAATTGATGAGCTTGGACCGACCAAAAAAAAATTAATTGATGAGCTTATCTCTTTGGACGAGAAAAAGTCATGGCAGAGTCTAATTGTTCGGAAGGCAGGGGGAATTGCGGATTAATTTGATGTTGTAAAACCAGAAAATATTTTGTAGAATATGAAAATATTTTTCATTTAGTCATTTTTGAATATTAACACTTATCTCGTGCTCTACCATATTAAGTAATCGTTTTCCTCAAAAGCTTAAGCAGTCGAGAATAGGCCTACAAGGCTACAATGTATATAGCATATCTTTTCACAAAAATTTCTAAAGTTTACGTATCGAAAGTCTAATGTAATTTGACAATAGATATCACATTAAATTTAGCTCTCTATTGGTCATAAATCCATTTCACACAAGTTGCTAATTTGATTACTTAAAGAAAGATAACCAATATGAGGTCAGAGTCGCGCCCTATACTGTTCGTAACGAAATCCTGTTTCAGCCCGTCTTGCTTCATTTGTTGAAAACATTTCATGCAGATGCCAAACTTACCATTTCTGACAAGGCAACTAAGAATAACATTACTTAATAAAGACATTGATTCACATTGAGGCGTTCGGAAAACTTGCTTGTCCTTGCAAACTTTATATAACTACTATAACTTGCAGAACTAATATTCTCATGTTTCTGCGTATACTCAAAGAGCTGCAACAATTTCAACAGAAAATCAACACCAGCTCTTCATTTGGTAATTAGAAGGAATGGAAAGAAAAATGATGAACTGTCTACTAAGCAAGAAGACCCATTGCTGGCACTCATATATGATCCATAATGACAGATGTGGAAAGAGACAATAAGAAAGATCCGGTGAATCCATGTGTTGACATTTATGTATTACGAAAGCCTCAGATGCTTAAGACTAAAAACAAAGTCAAAGTGTGGGTGCTACTAGATTAAAAAAAAATATTAATAATAAGTTCAAACACAGTTTAAACTTATGGTGGTTTATATTCTTTTTTTGTTATTGTTGATATTCATTAAGATGCATTGCTACTTTTAAAAGCATACATCTCTAGGAAACCTCAATACAATGATTTTTGTGAGTTGTTCCTTGTTCTTGACAAAATTGAGGTGTAAGCATAATCCAGTCACATCGCAATGAACGAATAATGGAACAAAACACATGAATGCCTCAAATCCATGACATGCAGTCAATGGTAGTCCAAAAAATGCATTGGCAAAGAGCCAATGCGTTAACATTTATGCATTCCTTGCCTTTTAGCCAATCAACAATATGTTTATACTTTTCTATGGGTGAATGACAAAAAAGAAAAAAAAATGAGAGAGTTGCATGGATAAATGCTCAATTATATTACGTCTCCAGTTCAAAGTAATTTGAATTGGAGGCCCTGTTGACCACTCATGTAGAGCTAGAGCCTTATTCTATTTACATCAATGTATTGATTAATGCGCATTTTGGCCTATTTGACAATGTTGAGAAATTAGTGTTAGGAACTTAAAGAACTCATTTTTAAGTGTTAATAATCTTCAAGTGTTAAAAAGGAAAAAAAAAAAGTAGTTGTTTGACAATCACTGCATATTTATAATTTCTTTCCAAACATAGAATCACCACATGATTGATAGATAAAACTTTAATTATCATCAATTATTTTTTCTTACGTATTATTAGTCAATTTCTAGATTAATTAAATCTTTTAAGTAAAAACTAATTAGAGTTGTCTAACAGGCTTAATTGCATTAATCGCTTTAATTTTTAGCGCGGAGGACTATCCGGCGGTTGACAAGTCAAACATTTGAATATCACGTGTTTTTGAAAATAAATAAAAAGAAAATGCCACTAATTTGGTACGTGGTTTTCTAAAGAAGGTAACATGTGCTGTTTTACGAGAAAATCTCGGGTTGGCCTAAACCACGTCGTGGGGAAAGCCCATTTAAAGGACGATGCGTGGCGCCACGCGTCGTCCGGGTCCCACCACTATCTCCCTCCTGTGATCTATCTCCTCTCTCCACTGCGCTTGCGTTTCTTCTTTTACTCTTGTGGGCGCCATGGCCATGGAGCTCGAGCTCGAGTGACTCTGGTCGCGACCTCAAGCTACGGCAATTGTCGTGAGCTCATTCTCAAGTGACCATGGCTACTTTGACCTCGAGCTTTAGGCTCAAGGCTCAGCTCCACAGCCATAGAAAATGCGAGACTGCAGGTCGACCTGACCTCGACCACTGCTTTGACCGAGCTCGCGTCCAAGGGAACGGCCATGTCTGTGTGCTCGTAACTTGACCTGCCGTGGCTACCACAAGCCCTAGGCTCGAGGTCGAGCTTGTGGCAACCGCGAGAGTCCTGAGCTCAAGCTCCGCGGCTGTGGTGGCGCGCGAAAAAGAAAAAGAACGGCAAGTAGTCACTGTTGAGAAAAAAGGAAGAGAGAGAGAGAGAGAGAGAGAGAGAGAGGATGCAGACGAGGTCGAGCTCCGCGGCCATGGCGACCGCAATGAAAAGTGAAGAAACGCAAGCACAGAGGAGAGAGATCACAGGAAGGAAGAGGGGGGAGGGAGTGGTGGGACCCGGATGACACGTGGCGCCATCTGTCGTCCATTAAATGGGCCATTCCCACGGTGACGTGGAGGCTACCCAAGATTTTTTCGTAAAACAGCACACGATCCCTGAACGATCATTCGCACGTCGGTTTTCCCTGCTCGCCATTTTTGTTGCCTTTAATCCCGTTGAGAAGTCTGGATATGACGTGCCCAAAAAATCTAATCCAATGGACAAGGTCTCCTTTGTACTTTACTTGCATGTACTCCTTCGTTACTTAGCTATAAAATTAACTGATGTTTGAGCATTTAAAAAAAAAAATTAATTTTACAGTGGCTATTACAATGAGTTATGTTATGTTGGACACAAATCATACTATTCAGACATACCCACAATTAAATGGCATAAATAGATTTAATTGTCGAGATTCATCCATGAAATATATGCTTGCACAATGTAAATTTAAATGTGCTATGTTTGCAAATCAAATTAATTGATTTCCTAAGAGGATGCACTAAACCACATAACTTTGTTTGGGCACACTCGGTGTCAAAGTAAGGAAGGGGCAACTAGACCCCTCGGCAAATTCCATATTATTTTAGTTATTATAGTCTCAAAGTAAACACATAGTTAAAACTTCATCAGTCTCAATCGTCATAAAATAAAATTAAAAGGTCACGTTGAATTTTGGTCACAATTTAATTTACTTTAGCCTTACACATGACTTAATTCCTCATCTTTTACAAACTTTTATGATAGTTATTAGCGATTTCAACTTTGTGCTTTCGGATTATTAGCGATACAATCATCAAAAGTTGAGCACTATCCAAGTATCTTTGCCTCGATCACCAGGCAGTCTAGCATTGTCCTGAGCCAATGGAGATGAAGTGAACTGTGCCATGGTTTCCACTTCCATAGCATACTTTGGACATTGCTATTCTGCACTTGCGATTTGAGTATGCCAAGTTATTGTCATGGACTCATACCTTAATTTTTTATTTTATTTTAATGATAGAGAACTAATTCCAGGAAGTCTATTGAGAAGATGTGGAAAGAGTCTCTCAAGCACGGTGCTTCTCAATGTTTGAGGTGGTTTGATCTAGACTAAAGAACTAAAAATGCGTAAGATGACATCATTTCGTTGTTGAAAGGGTGGCGGAAATCCACGGAGCCTTACTCCGTTGGTCATATCCATCTCATGGTTTTTTAATATAAAGGGACTCCTCTTTTTGCCTAATATTATTCAATCAAAGTGCTTCAAAGATACTATGATGGCGGACAACTGCACCAAAACCGCACCAAAATGCAATTGCTAATTCAAACTAAGCATGAAAATTTAGTTAAAATTGTTTACATTTGAAAGGCTACTCAATGTGTTTTATTGAATCAGATTAGCCTAGATCACATGGAGTTGCAATATTATGGCACCCCATCATTCAATTTCACTCCCCTGCTAGGGCATTTTAGTATTTTAAAACATAGCAATATGGACCAATTGAGTAGCAATATGACAAAACATAATTGAAATACGAGGAACAAAAAAAAGGGTGGTAACAATTAATGAAGAGGAATGCCGAGTAAAGAAAATTCCAATCATGGATCAAGTTAGGCCCGATTGCAAATGAGGTCGCATGCATGTTGGCAAGTTTCAATCATGTAGTAGGCCCCGTCCCGGTCATGATCAAGCTCGATCTATTTGTTGTTGGATTCATTCTTTCCGTTCTTCAATCCGTATGAAACTTATCACCATCTTCCTCAAATGCCTTGATTCAAACTTTTGCTTAGGGTGATCCGAAGGTGGCAAACAATAACGCCCGAGAATAGTATAATTTCCATGCCATTACACAGGTTGGAAGGAGGAATAGGCCAGACTATCAAAAGGGCCTTTGGACCTGACTTTCAAAAATCGAAATGGGCTGAGGCTTGGCATGCATGCTAGGAGGATCTCATTGAAAAACCACATTAATCCATACCGCAATGACTAGAAATATTTGCATGACATTTTGAGCCAAATAGCATATCGATCTGGTTAATAAAATTTTGTGGTTTTATCTTTAAAAAATTATGTAATTCCTAAATCTGGAAGAATGTTGTTAAGGAATGAGAATGTGAGAACCTTCAGTTTCAATGTTTTTGTTTATTCATAATTTTTTTTTTTTGTGTAAAAAAGTAGTCATAACCTTTTATAAATAGCCATAACATTTATATAGATTAAGGAGTAATTTGACATTCTAATGTTACAATTATGCAAAAAGAATAAACAACTCCAAAATTTCCTCGTCAACTAAGGTCTTTTTGTTTGGTTTATGCTATGATATGAGGGGTTTTTAGTAAAAAAAAAAATTAAAAATCAGAGAGATAATACATGAATTTTCTATACTTATTTTAAGTCAATGATCAACATTAACTAGTCAATGTCCTGGCCCGCAAAGTAGAGAGAAGAAGTGAAGAGCGTCAGGATCTGGTTGTCGTACTTGCAGTAATTGGTCTCGTTCAGATGCTCTTGCTTTTACGGTTCACTTTTGGGAAGAACTCCTTCAAGAAATCGTCCATGGAGGTCACTTCACTTGAAACGAATGCAAGTATCAAGATCATTGGTCGTCGATTTTTAAAGAATTCGGGTTGAAGAAGGGATTATCTTCTTCCTGGCACAGCCATTGGCATCTGCTAATTTTCAAGATCGTCCGTTTCTAGGTAAATTCAAAGGGCGATTCTCTTCCTAAATTTCATTATGTTTCGGACCAGAGGAATCAAGAATGATGAAATGCATACGTCAAAAAATCCAGATTAATACCAAAGACACGACCAAGAACAACATTGGCTGACATGAACACCCAGTTAAATAAGTACTTTTAGAAATCTCTCCCCTTTCTTGCATATTCACAACTCCTTATGGGACAAAAAGCAACCCCTTTTCCATCAACCTTCAATCAAGATTCCGCATTTATCTTCCACAAACACAAAAAAAAAAAAAAAAGCTATCTTCCCCGGATAAAGCTTCGCAATTCACGAAACACCACAGCGGACGCATTCAAAATCCAAGCAAAAAGGCGAGATGAAAGACAAAATGACTCACCTGAAACCCCCCAGATCGTACCCGAAAAGCGATCCACCAAGGTAGACACGCACTATTAGCACACCTCTCCATTCTAGACTTGTCTTGTAGTTCACTTAGTTTTGATCATCGAGGTAAGGTATCGGCCTGATTCTCCCCTCGTTCTTCATGGGATAAGCTGTGAAATAAAAGGAGGGCACAAGATTGGGATCGTTGGCCAAATGGGTAGCGGAAAGACAACTCTCATCAGTGCTTTGTTCCGTCTTGTGGAACCTACCGATGGGAAAAATAGTTGTCGACGGCCTAGACTTATATTGGACTTCATGACCTGAGATTACATTTTGGGGTCATTCCGCAAGTTCCGACACTTTTTGGTGGGACAGTTCGATACAACCTGGACCCCTTGTCAAAAAGTATAATTTCTGATAAATATTAGATATTTACAGTAGACTAAACCTAATGATAGAAGCACCTATCACTAAGAAGAAACGCAATAAACAAGCCTCACTGGAAGTAGCATCCATGTTTACGATGTCATACCGATATGCTTTGGTTAGTTTGGGATCCTCTGTCGTCTGATCTTTCGATGGGAATGTAGCAGCAAAATCATCTCCCTACACCATTTCCAACTGCACTAAATGAAGAAACTGGCATCGCACAATGCATTCGGACAATGTATGTCAGCTTCTGCAAGGTTCATCTCAAAAGTTCTCGGAGTAATTGCTCGCATTCGATGTTCGAGACCAGTACTCCTTGTAAAGCTGCCCGAACAATGAATCTTCCTTGCCTACCAATTTCTTAGGCTCATCATACTCTACCAACCTCTCTGTTAATGTTGAATGCAAAGAATGTCATGTATTCCTCACATTGTCCAAATGCATTGTGCGATGCCAGTTTCTTCACAGTTGGAAATGGTGTAGGGAGACGATTTTGCTGCTACATTCCTGTCGAAAGACCAGACGACATAGGATCCCGAACTAACCAAAGCATATCGGTATGACATCATAAACATGGATGCTACTTCCAGCGAGGCTTGTTTATTGTGTTTCTCCCTAGTGATCGGTGCTTCTATCATTAGTTGTTTTCTGCTGCAAATATTCAATATTGATTAGAAATTATACTTTTTTATATTCATTATGCAATTTTCATTAGTGTGTTCAGACAAGGTGTCCAGGTTGTATTGAACTGTCCCACCAAAAAGTGTCAGATATTGTGGAATGACCCCAAAATGTGATCCCAGGTCATGAAGTCCAATAGTGGATATGTCTAGGCCGTCAACAACTATTTTCCCATCGGTAGGTTCCAAAAAACCAGAACAAAGAACTGATGAGAGTGTCTTTCCGCTACCCGTTCAGCCAACGATCCTAATCTTGTGCCCTCCTTTTATTTCACAGCTTATCCCATGAAGAACGAGGGGAGAATCAGGCAAGTCCAGAATGGAGAGGTGTGCTAATAGTGCGTGTCTACCTTCAGATCATAAATCTCAACATTGCCGGAAGAAGGCCAGTCTGGTGCTGGTCGGCTATCTTTGGTCAGGGGCTTCTTGGAGGTGTTGAAAGAGAGCTTCATGCCGGCGACGGCCGATTAAAGCCTAACCGAGCAAAAGAGTGATGAGGGTGAAAACTGACAAAGGCGGGAACGGTCGAGGAATTTAAATTTAAATTTTGTCCCCAATTTTGAGCGTTTGTTGCAATCAGGTCCCTATACTCTTTTTAGTTCCTTACTTGATTAGTTTCAATTATGTCATTTTTTCCAAAATGTTAGTGGAACATTTTCTATGTGCCTATTTGTAATATCATCGACATGAAAACCTATATGGACGGTTGCGATTGGAACAATGCCGCACGTGGAATCTAAAATCTCGATTTGCTTCATCGTGGTGAGGAATAAAGACGAGCGTTATAGTGCGCAGCTGAATACGGGCCAGATCCTGGGCTCGGACTTTGGGCTTTTCCTACGTTTCAAATGGTCCAAACGACTTGGGCCCAAATGATTAAACAACTTGGAGGAGAGTAAGAACATTGAACGGGCACCTTAGCCCATATCAAGGTCTAGATGGACTTTGAATATAGCATCCGTTCGAGTCGCATGTCCAATTGCCTTGCCCCGGACTTTACTTTGGTCGCCGACAACCCGATGGGAGTCAATCGGAGTGTGGAGTACATTTCAAATGATTTCTCCCGTTGATTTATGGCGCGTTTGATAACATTTCTGTTCAAAAATTATTCTAAAGAATAGAAATAAAAAAATTATTTCTATTCGGGGAATAATTTTTGACCGAAAAAGACACGTTTGGTAAACTTGTTCCGGCAATAAAAAATGAATAGAAACACATTTGGTAAATTTATATTCTTTTTTATTTCTTTTAATTTTTTAATATATATTTTTAATATTTTTATTTTTCCTTTATTTTTTATTTTTTTTTTTTTTCTTCTTTTGGCCGGTCGCCGGCCTCCAGCGATCGACCGACGGGGGCCAGCAGCCTCGCCCAGCCACGGTGAGGCCGAGCCTCGCCGTGGTTGGGCGAGGCCGAGTGTCATCGCCCTCGACGGCCGGTCGCGGCCATGGCCGAGGCTAGGGACCGGCCAAAGAAAAAAGAAGAAGAAAAGAGCAGAGAGAGAAAAAGTGTTTTTGGAACAAAAAAATAACTTTTTGTTTGTTTATCATTTCCGTTCTTTTTTTGTTCCGGGAACAAAAAAACCAATTTTGAACAAAAATGCAAACAAACATGTTTCTGTTCTGTTTTTGTTCCCGGGAACAAAAAAACAAAATTTTTGTTCACAAACAAAAAAAAAAAAAAGAACATTACCATGCGGGGCCTTAGTAACCTAATATTTAGATTGCATGATCGGTAATTTTGATAGGATCTCATTGGTTCATTCTTAATTTTTTTTAAAAAAAAAGGAAAGAACTTTGCCCAAAAAATAGGTGGCTTAGGGTTGGGTCGAAAATGATCGAATCCAAATTAACACATTTAGGCCCTGTTCGATAAAGGTATGCATAATAATCATTCTATTTCAGTTTCAAAACAAATTTTCTATTTTAGACTTATTTTTGGAATAAAAATCCGTTTGGTAAAATTATTTTATTTTTCTATTCCAGAAATAGATTTGGAACAAAAATTAGAAGTAAAATTTTTTTACTTTTCTATTTCTGAAATAAAATAAAAAATAAAAACTCTTCTCAATATTTTGTTCTTTCTATTTGTCAATTGCTCATCCGTTGTCACCAATCACTGTTTATCGTCCGTTGTTGCCACTCTCAGCCGTTGACCATCGTCGTCGATTGCTGGCCACCGCTATCAGTTACCAGCTACCACCGCCAATCGTCAACCATTGGCTGCAACGACTATTGTTTACCATCCGCGGTCACCACTCCCAACCATCCGCCATCATCGCCGGCTGCTGGCTGCTATTCATTGTTTGTTTGTCACCACTCCTAGCCGCTAGCCACCGCCATCGGTTGCCACTGTCGCTGCTAGTTGCCACCTCCGCCGCTTTTGTTGAAAAGGGAGAAATTTTGTGTCGTTTTGAAATGAATTTCTATTCCAAAAATAAAAATTTTGTATCATTACCAAATGCATATTTTTATTTTGAAACTCATCTAGGAATAGAAATAGAAAATTATATTTATCTTCTAGAAATCAATTTCTGATTAGAATGGTCATCATCTGCGCTCTAACTGGCCAAACAGTGATTATTTCCATTCTTTTGTTTTTGGAATAAAAAAATAGAAATTCATTTGATAAAGTATTTGTTCTTGAGAATAAATTTGAAATAGAATCAAGAAGTAGGAAAAAGTTACTTTATTACTCCCAAAAACAACTTAAGAATCAAGAATTCATTTCTTTTCTTTTTCTTTTCTTCTTCTTATTCCTCTAGTCGATTGCTGGTGGCTAGGCAAGGCTCAACCTCTCCCATATCTACAGGACAATCCTTGCCTCGAGAGGCTGTGTGAGATTGTTGACTCTTATCTAGTCAATTACCAGTCATGGTCGAGGCCGATGACTGGCTAGAGTAGAAGAAGAAGAAGAAGAAGAAGAAGAAGAAGAAGAAGAAAAGAGAAAATGTAATAAAATTATTTAAAAGATCAAAAGAAATTTTAAATTACAAAAAAAAATTGAGGGTTATACCAAACGTATTTTTATTTCGGAAATAAAAAATTTGTATATTTATCACACTTTTGAATGCTCATAAACTTGTCCAAAGAGCAAAATCCAAAAATAATTATTTTTTAGTAGAAAATTGTTATTAGAAATGGAATGGTTACTAAACGCACCATTAACCTGTTTTTAGCCTATTAGAAATGAAATTGTTTCACTGCTTATAGAATATGTTCCACAACCATGGTATGAACTCCTAAGCTCCCTTCCATATTCGTCAATATCTTCCAATCCTTCGTGACTTTATTTAAGTTCCCTTTATTTCGCTTGAAAATATTCTCTCAATTTTCTGACATTTGAATTATTCAGGATAGTAAATTAATGGAAATTATTTTCCTAATTAACAAGAATTTTATGTTTATATTTGGGAAAAATAATTTAATCTTTTAAAATTGTCGAAAATCGTTTTCTAAATTTTGAATAGATATTGGCACTTACACGAAACTCTACTACACTTATGTATAGATACCCCACCACTTGTTTCCTAGCCATATATAGCGAATTCGAGTCTAGCACGGCCATAGAATTTGTAAGAAGAGAAATACTAATTTAGTGTAATATGCTAAATTTTTATTAGTTTGCTCGTGTAATTAAATGGTATGCCAAAAAATTGGAGATAGAAAGAATACGTAGGTGATAAGAATAGAATAGTGAAAAAAAAAATGTTAATGAAGAAGGAATGTCAGTTCCAATCAGTTAGATTTAGAGCTGAAGGAATTTTAATTAGAAAAAGCTATACAATTTCAATGATCTAATGGGGCAAAACTCAAAGTTTAGAGGATTTGATAGGAAAAAAAAGAAGCTCAAACTTAGGGATCAAGAGTATAGTTTTATCATATTAATGAAGCATACGAGCAATATGATACAAGTTCACTTACCCTTCAAATAAGGAAAAACGAGATCTCACTACTTTGCCAATAACATGCATGAGCATGAACTTGAAGAAGAGAGAGATGGAGAGATTAGCATGATTTCAAAGACCACTTCATGCATGTAGAAAGCTGTATCTTGTGAACTGCATTAGTATCTCTTCTTTCGCACGTTATATACTAGGTTATGTTATAGGTTACCATGTTCAATGTACTTCCCCTTAAAGTGCAAAAGAAGAAAAATGATTAATATTGCTTGAGAAAGTTGTTATATGGAGTTAATACGATGTACTATGCTGATCACAAATTAAGAAATAATGTGACTCATATTGAATTTAATTGAAAAACAAAAACTTTTCTCACTCTTTTTGCATATTATGATTGATTCTATCTATTGAGTCATCCAAAGGACATACAATTTTTTTTTTTTTTTTGGATTGCAAAATGATTTTGATATATTGAAAATTCTATTTAAGAAGACCCTTGACATTAGAAATCAAGTTATGTATGTGACTAGCTTTGAGATTAAAAACATACCTATATCAAGATCATTGGTCGTCGATTTTTAAAGAACTCGGGTTGAAGAAGGGATTATTTTCTTCCTAGCACGGCCATTGGCATCTGCTAATTTTCAAGATCATCCGTTTTTGGGTAATTCGAAGGGCGATTCTCTTCCCAAATTTCATTCTGTTTTGGACCGGAGAAATCAAGAATGATGAAACGCATACGTCAAAAAATCCAGATTAATACCAAAGACACGACTAATAACAGCACTGGCTGACATGAACACCCAGTGAAATTAGTACTTTAAGAAATCTCTCCCCTTCCCTGCATATTCACAACTACTTCCGGGACAAAATGCAACCCCTTTTGCATCAACCTTCGATCAAGATTCCACATTTATCTTCCACAAACACCAAAAAATGTTATCTTCCCTGGATAAAGCTTCGCAATTCATGAAACACCATAGCAGACGCATTCAAAATCCAAGCGAAAAGGTGAGACGAAAGAAAAAGACTCACCCAAAACGCCCAGATGGTACCCAAAAAGCGATCCACCAAGGGCCCCAATAATGCAGGCAAATACGAAATAGCCAGTGATCCTGTACTCGTAAAGATGCGCCCTTTTCAGCTGCCCGCCTTCTACAAATCCTCCACCCACCATTCTTGCTCTCTGTCTCTCTTCCTTGTTCTCTCTCTCTCTCTCTCTCTCTCTCTCTCTCTCTCTCTCTCTCTCTCTCGATTACAACACATGACTGCTCTTTATGTGGGACTTGATAAAAAATAAAAAATAAAAATAAAAAAAAAATAAAAATAAAAATAAAAATAAAAAGTCGAAAGCAATCCTTATCTAGTGCCCATATGAAGAGTTGATTTATAATATAAATGTTGGTATCTCCAATTTGTCACAATTGAGGTGGATGAAATTATCACATATAGAGAGAAAAAGGAGAGTTCCGTGTTCATGTAAAAAGTCGGAATAAATTTCTCAAATGAATAATGGGAAATTCGATTTTGTGGGGTTATTTTTTATTTTATTTTTTTTTGCAGCATTAGCAGCGTAAGGCAAGGGCTGGTTTTGGAGGGAAGAGGAGTAAGCGGTTCTCTTCTCAAGAGCAAGTAACCGTCATTTAAAGTGGACGGTTGCGATTGGAACAAGGCCGCACGTGGAATCTAAAATCTCGGTTTGCTTCATCGTGGGGAGGAATGAAGACGAGCGTGATAGTGCGTAGGTGAATACGGGCCAGATCCTGGGTTCCTTGGGCTTTTCCTACGGTCCAAATGGTCCAAACGACTCAGGCCCAAATGATTAAACAACTTAATTCAATACTTGTGAACCTAATTGATGAGCTTGGACCGACCAAAAAAAAAAAACTTAATTGACGAGTTTATCTCTTTGGACGAGAAAAAGTCATGGCAGAGTCTAATTGTTCGGAAAGCATTGCGGATTAATTTGATGTTGTAAAACCAGAAAATACTTTTGTAGAATACGAAAATATTTTTCATTTAGTCATTTTTGAATATGAAACACTTATCTCGTGCTCTACCATATTAAGTAATTGTTTTCCTCAAAAGCTTAAGCAGTCAAGAATAGGCCTACGAGGCTACAATGTATATAGCATATCTTTTCACAAAAATTTCTAAAGTTTACGTATCGAAAGTCTAATGTAATTTGACAATAGATATCACATTAAATTTAGCTCTCTATTGGTCATAAATCCATTTCACACAAGTTGCTAATTTGATTACTTAAAGAAAGCTAACCTATATGAGGTCAGAGTCGTGCCCTATATTGTTCGTAACGAAATCCTGTTTCGGCCCGTCTTGCTTCATTTGTTGAAAACATTTCATGCCGATGCCAAACTTACCATTTCTGACAAGGCAACTAAGAACAACATTACTTAATAAAGACATTGATTCACATTGAGGCATTCGGAAAACTTGTTTGTCCTTGCAAACTTTATATAACTACTATAACTTGCAGCACTAATATTCTCATGTTTCTGTGTATACTAAAAGAGCTGCAACAATTTCAATAGAAAATCAACACCAGCTCTTCATTTGGTAATTAAAAGGAATGGAAAGAAAAATGATGAACTGTCTACTAAGCAAGAAGACCCATTGCTAGCACTCATATATGATCCATAATAACAAATGTGGAAAGAGACAATAAGAAAGATCCGGTGAATCCATGTGTTGACATTTATGTATTACAAAAGCCTCAGGTGCTTAAGACTAAAAACAAAGTCAAAGTTCGGGTGATATGAGATTAAAAAAAATTAATAATAAGTAAAAGCCAATTCAAACACACTTTGAACTTTGGCGGTTTATATTCTTTTTTGTCATTGTAGATATTCATAAAGATGCATTGCTACTTTTTAAAGCATACATCTCATCTCTAGGAAACCTCAATACAATGATTTTTGTGAGCTGTTCTTTGTTCTTGACAAAATTGAGGTGTAAGCATAATCCAATCACATTGCAATGAACACATAATTGAACAAAACACATGAATGCCTCAAATCCATGACATGCACTCAAAGGTAGTCCAGAAAATGCATTTGCAAAGAGCCCATGCGTTAACATTTATGCATTCCTTGCCTTTTAGCCAATCAACAATATGCTTATATTGTTTTATGGGTAAATGACCAAAAAAAAAAAAAAAAATGAGAGAGTTACATGGATAAATGCTCGATTGTATTATGTCTCCAGTTCAAAGTAATTTGAACTGGAGGCCTTGTTGACCACTCATGTAGAGCCTTATTCTATTTACATCAATGTATTGATTAATGCGCATTTTGGCCTATTTGACAATGTTGAGAAATTAGTGTTAGGAACTTAAAGAACTCATTTTTAAGTGTTAATAATCTTCAAGTGTTAAAAAGGAAAAAAAAATAGTTGTATGACAATCTCTGCATATTTATAATTTCTTTCCAAAGATAGAATCACGACCGTGATTGATAGATAAGATTTTAATTATCATCAATTATTTTTTCTACTAAATGAATTAACCCCCAACCTTTTTCTTACATATTATTAGTCAATTTCTAGATTAATTAAATCTTTTAAGTCTAAACTAATTAGAGTTGTCTAACAGGCTTAATTGCATTAATCGCTTTAATTTTCAGCGCGGAGGACTATCCGGCGGTTGACAAGTCAAACGTTTGAATATCACTCGTTCTTGAAAATAAATAAAAAGAAAATGCCACTAATTTGGTACGTGGTTTTCTAAAGAAGGTAGCACGTGCTGTTTTACGAGAAAATCTCGGGTTGGCCTAAACCACGTCGTGGGGAAAGCCCATTTAAAGGACGACGCGTGGCGCCACGCGTCGTCCGAGTCCCTGAACGATCATTCGCACGTCAGTTTTCCCTCCTGCCATTTTCATTGCCTTTAATCCGTTTGAGAAGTCTGGATATGACGTGGCCAAAAAGTCTAATCTAATGGACAAGTTCTTCTGTTTACTTGTATGTATTCCTTTGTTGTCTTAGCTATTAAATTAATTAATGTTTGAGCATTTAAAAAAATCAATTTTACAATAGCTATTACACCGAGTTATGTTACGCTGGACACAAATAATACTATCCAGATATGCCCACATTTAAATGTTATAAATAGATTTAATTGTCAAAATTCATGCACAAAATATATGCTCACACAACATAAATTTAAATACGCTATGTTTGCTAATCAAAATAATTGATTCCCTAAGCGGATGCACTAAACCACGTAACTTTTTTTGGGCATACTCAGTTTCGAAGTAAGGAGGGGGCAACGGGATCCCCTAAGCAAATTCCATATTATTTTAGTTATTATAGGCACAAAGTAAACACATAGTTGATACTTCATCAATCTCAGTTGTCAAAAAACAAGTTTGAAAAGGCCACGTTGAATTTAGTCACAATTTAATTTACTTCATCCTTACACATGACTTAATTCCTCATTTTTTACAAACTTTACGACAGTAATTAGTGATCCCAACTTCATGCTTTTGGATTATTACTGATACAGTCATCAAAAGTTGAGCACTCAAGTATCCTTGCCTCGATCACCGGGCAATGGAGATGAATAATAATAATAATAATAATAATAATAATAATAATAATAATAATAATAATAATAATAATAATAATAATAATAATAATAATAATAATAATAATAATAATAATAATAATAATAATAATATGATAGAGAACTAAATCTGGGAAGCTTATTGAGAATATATGGAAAGAGTCTCTTGAACATGGTGCTTCTCAATGTTTGAGGCAGTTCGATCTAGACTATAAAACTAAAAATGCATAATGATGACATCATCCTATTGTTGAAAGGGTGGCGTAAATCCATGGAGCCTTACTCCATTGGTCATATCCATGTCATGGTTTTTGAATATAAAGGGACTCCTCTTTTCACCTAATACTATTCAATCGAAGTGCTTCATAGATATTATGATGGCCGACAACCGCGCCAAAACGCAATTGCTAATTTAGACTAAGCATGCAAATCTAGTTAAAGTTGTGTACATTCTGAAGGCTACTTAATGCGTTTTATTAAATGAGATTAGCCTAGATTGACATGGAGTTGCAAAATTATGGCATGCCATCATTCAATTTCACTCGCCTGCTAGTGCATTTTAATATTTCAAAACATAGCAATATGGACCAATCGAGTCGTGATATGAAAAAAAGATAATTGAAATATGAGGAACAAAAAAAGTGTGGTAAAAATTAATGGAGAGGAATGCCAAGTAAAGAAAGTTCCGATCATGGATCTTTTCACCATCTTCCTTCAAATGGATCTTTCCCTTCTTCAATTTGTATGAAACTTATCACCATCTTTCTCAAATGCCTTGATTCAAACGTTTGCTTAGGGTGATCCAAAGGCAGCAAACAATAACGCTCGAGAATAGTATGATTTCCATGACATTACACGGTTGGAAGGAGAGATGGGCCGGACTATCAAAAGGGCTTTTGAACCTGACTTTCAAAAATTGAAATGGGATGAGGCCTTGCATGCATGCTAGGAGGATCTTATTGAAAAACCACATTAATCCATACCACAGTGACTAGAGATATTTGCATGCCATTTTCAGTCGGATTGCATATCGATTTGGTTAATAAAATTCTGTGGTTTTATCTTAAAAAAGTTATGTAATTCCTAAATCTAGAAGAATGCTATTAAGAAATGAGAATGTGAGAACCTTCGGTTTTGATGTTTTTGTTTATTCATAATATTTTTTTTTTCTTAGAACGTAGTCTTGACCTTTTATGAATAGCCATAACATATATATAGATTAAGCAGTAATTTTTCATTCTAATCTTACAATTATGCAAAAAGAATAAACAGCTCCAAAATTTATTTATAAACTGAGGTCTTTTCATTGGTTTATGCCATGATATAGGGGTTTTTAGTAAAAAAAAAAATGTAAAAAATCGAAGAGATAATACATGAATTGTCAAGACTTATTTTAAATCAATGATCAACATTAACTAGACATAACGAGGGAAAGATATCCAAAAATTCATAAATCTATTGCAATTTTAAGGGGTGATCGATTTTCAGTTCCTAAATGAACTGGTTGTTCTTGGGCCAAAGAACTAGACTACACTACTAGTTTGGTCTAATGGAATCGATAACTTTCTTTTCATTACTTTTTTTTCACACTATTTAAAACTAGACCAAGATAGTGTTTAGTTCATATTTTACTATTTTTTAAAAAAAATTTATGAAGTTGACTCCATTTGATTCCCCCATGGAATCGAGAATTGGATTGCCCGGACACCGTTTCCACTTTTAGAATCAGGAATTGGATTGACACTCTCGGGAATTAGACCAAATTGACTGGTTCGAGCGGATTTGGGCAGTTCATTTTGCACACTCCTAGCACTTTTGCTAATTTAGTCTTAAACTTTTCAATTTTGTCAATTGAGTTCTAAACATTTTTCACTTTTTGTCAATTGTCTTTATCTAATCGATTTTAGTTGGAAATTGTTGATGTGAATGCTAATGCTGATGTAATGTTTTTAATGGTTTTTTTTTTTAAAGGTTTTTGGGATATAAGGCAATGAGCGACAGCCAGTTGACTCCCGCCAGCCCTGGGTAGGGTTGTTGCGCCCCTTGCTAGCTCTAGGCGAGTAATGGCTTGGCAAGCAAACCATAAAAAATTCAAAAATATTGCTAAAAAGTGTCACGTTAACAATTTTCAGCCAAAATTGATCGGATTGATTTAATTGGTCAAATGTGAAAATATTTATGACTTAATTGGTAAAATTAAAAGATTTATAATTAAATTGATAAAAGTGTAATAAATTTAGGACTTTTTAGACAATTTTCCTGATATAAGGGTTTGGGTTAGCCTTAGTCTAATATGTCAATAGGTAGAATGTTATAAAAATGTATTCACACGCACGTATTGAGCGTTTTCTTTATTTTTACTTGGCAAAGGGGTCCCACTATAATAGACAAATGAATAATTATTCTAGATGGATCATCATCCCAATTAGAGTCACTTGGGACCATAATGACTTTGCCCCAATTTAAAGCTCGGCTAATTAAATTGACATTAAGTAAAAGTAGCAGACTCCCAACATGTCAGCTTTTTACATCCAAGAGACGGAGAGAGAAACAATATTAAGTTACTTTTCAATTTATTGATAATGAAAACTTTTGGAGAAAATGATGATCCAATTTGGTGTCGCAAAACAATGTCGTCATAAAAGTGAGGGGGTCTCTTGTCATTTTCAAATCATAATTTTTTATTGTGCCTGAAGAAGTTACAGCTTTTGATTGGGAAAGAAACCGCACAACGCCAAAGCCAAGGCAAACATTCAACCAATGGATATCCCACAATTACTTTGTGTTTCGAGGCCAGTCTCTGGATGCTCGAGAGAAAGTGGCAAGCAAATTATACGAAATGGAACTCTCGTGCATCATGAACAGGGAAATAAAAAATAAAAATAAAAAGTCTGAGAGTGAGTACTAGAGTAGGAATAAAGTAGGATTGCCAAAAAAAAAAAAAAAAAAAACAAGGAAATAAACCACTTTCATTCCGTCGTAGACCTAGATTCTGCCGGGAATGGCGCCATAACTAGCATTTGCAATTATGGCTTGAAAACGTTCCAACTTGTAGCTTCAAGCGGAGATAGAGATCTATGATTTTTTTTGCTATTTGAGCCTGACTGTGCTGATCTTGTGGAAGCTCTAATAAGTGGGGTCTGCTGATCACGTCAATTGGGAGTGGGAGGAGCACCTTCTTATCATGGACTATTGAAAGCTTCCTTGGAACCGTTTTGTCAATATACACCGATATAATGTTATGCCAATTATGAAACTCCGAACACTATATATGCACCACGATGATACCTTTGGTATGATCGTGCAACACTTGGGTCTAAATTAGAAATATAAACTCCTTATGTCGAGGAAATTTTTCCATGTAGCCCCCGAACTTTTCTTTCCATGTTAACGAGACCTCATACTTTTGATTTTTCGAGTAGGCATTGTATGCTTTAGGAGTTCGTTTTGAATCGAGCCTTTCTACATTGATTTTTCTCCATAACCATCAGGTACTTTAGGAACATGTCTCGATCGAGTACAAATTGATTAGCCCCCAAATTTATCTAAGATGGAAGGAGGTCATGTGGATGGCAAGGTTAAACATCATCATCTTAAATTGTGAGATCTATATTGAAATGCTTGACCAATTGATGCCTTTGCAATCCATCATCGTACTCCATCTAATAATAAAGGCAGTGATAAGAATCATTTCACTTTGCAACAGGCAAACAAAAAACGAATGGTAAATTTCCTCAAATATCTCATTGTTAAGCAGCACCAAATTTAGCTAATCAGGTGAAAGCATGTAATGAGAAGACACGAATTTCAATAAAAAAATGATTATAAAATACTTAAATATTATTAAAAATTTTCACGGCGGCTTTGTTGTACCATGTTGAATGGTCCGTGTTTATGTTAATGATTTTTTTGCCAAATTTGGCTGAAAAAATATTTGAGACTCAATTAATAAAATTAAAAGATTTGGGACTGAATTAAAAAAATGCAATATATTTACAACTGTTTGGATAATTTTTGATCGAAAAGGTGACATCACACCTGTAGTGGCTCTTCTTTTCTTGTTTAGTTGACTCTATTTGAAGTATATTTCTTGTATCTTTTTTGTAATTATTATATAATACATGTCGTGCAATATTTCTTTAATACAGTATTGGAGTTAAGCGATCCCGAGCAAATTGTAAGTGCATTAGGGGCACGTTGCCCCTGGTATTTTTAGGTTTTTCTTTGTCTCGAATACAAAATCAAATCCCTTCAAAGACTACATAAAGCCAGCCCATCCTGTATCGCTTCATCTCTAATTTGACTCGGTCCATCTCTTCTCTTTTCAAACTTTACGCTAGATCTTATATACGCTTTTGATTATGTTTGAAATATAATGAACTAATCTTAAATCAATCTTGAATTCAAATCGATTTGGACCAATCTTGACCCAAATCTTCGACCAATTTCATCCAAAAACCAAATTCGGAAACTAAGCGGCCGCTCACGCAATTTAGTCAAAACCACGGGATTGAAACTGCAGTAATTTTGTGTTTTTGCGCTAATGTTTGAAAAATCATTTTTTATGCTTTTCCATTCCATCTCCAAATCAGTTTCTTCTTCACGAGTCGCTCACTCCAATTCTCTCTTAATCTGCGCCCGCGAGGGAGACCACCCCGACGATCAGTTTGCCTTGCGTCTTGCCAGAACCCTTCCGTCGCATGTCGAGGTGGCAATCGGCGATTGGTTTGGCTCTTGAGACTCCGCTTCTTTCAAGGATTCAAGGCATCTCGCCGGAGCGGCCATTGACGAGAGCTCCACGCCGTTTGCTCCTTCTTCCTCATCATGGGGAATATCAGAAGCGGCAATGTTGGAGATGCTGAGGCAGCAACTTTTCGGACACATACCTTCAATATAGATTCCGCTTCAGGTTGGTTTGAGCATTCAATTCCAACATCTCTTGCCCTTTCTTGATTTTGGGGAGTTTTGATTGGAAATTTATCTGTTGTTTGGCTTCGTTCGTCATCATGGAGAATAAGAATAAATGAATCTTTTAACTCGCCAGGTACCTGCTTTGATGAATATTGAAGACCAGTCCCCATGTGCGGGGGTTTAGGACTCATGGAGCCTCCGAAGGTCACGCAATGGCAGAGTTCCACAAAGATTCACTTGATGGAAAACCAGTTGACCGAGTTGCCAAAGAATCCTCGGTGTCCTAATCTCTTGGTATTGGGTCCAGCCTAAGGACCTTAAACAAAGGCCGTGGTTATCGAAGAACCTGTTCCATGTTTATTAAACGGAAGGATAAACCTTGGGGGGATTTGTAACCAAATTTGGAAACACCTCCTAGCCTTATCGTAGCTCTGTTGCACTAGCCTCTCGACGACTGCCAGTCCAGTATCTTGGAAATGATGGCAGTTGGTTACAAATTTGGTATTGTTTTTGAATAGGAATTACAAGCTCAAAACCATTAGTTTGTCTTTCTTTGATTACATGCTAGCCCTCGAAATCCTGAATTTGTCCTGAACTCGGATCAACTCCTCGCCAGAGTCTCGGTTTGGGTTAACCCGCCTAAAAAGACTATTCTTAACTCATTGTGATCTATTGACGGAATTGTCCCCACAAATTGGAGAACTTCAGCAGCTTGAGGCTCTTGATTTTGATGGGACTATGATCATGAATCTGCTAAAGGAGGTCACAAAGCTAATGAAGCACACTTTCTTAGAGGTATCTTTTTGCCAACGCATAAATCGTGCCCCAAAACACGCGAAAGTGTGTGCATTGATTCCTTAGGGCACTATTTCTGTGCTCACTCGATTAGAAGAGCTTAGTAAGTTTGGAGAATGAGAGGTGAAGGAGTATTGGGGAAGTTGTTATTTACGATGTTTATGGCTTCACGAGGCTGGATGCTCTTAATTTGTACTTCCTGCAAGTAGAACTTCTAAGGAAACTCATACAGTTCGTTACATCAAAGGCACCTAGATCGTTGTCACATTTCAAATTCATGGTTGGCGATGGTGATGAATGCATCACGATTCATCTCCTGAATGATGTCGAATTTGTGTTAGAACATCGGGATAGATCCTTGAAATATGTAAATGGTGTGGATGTCTCTACTAATATCGAGAAGTTGCTTTAGCATACTACTGCATTTTTCTTAGACTGCCAAACGAACATCACTAAGCTATTTAATTTTGAGATTGAGACATGGAGCAACTGAAATGCTATATAATTGGGGAGTGTAATGAGATTCGGGTTATTCTTGTTGGAACTCACATAAATTAAATTGAAAATATAGGAGAATGATGGGTGGTTTCTTGGATCACTAAAGTATCCCTACATATGTCATATGAAGAGTTTGAGGTGCATTTATGAGGGGCCACCATTGCATCAAGGGTGTTTGTCTCATTTTAAATGTTTGTCTTTTATCATATTCACACCTTGCCTACTAGAAAACCTTGACAGTGTAGAAAAGCTTGAAGTTGTAGACTAGCCCCTTGTCTTAAATTAGTGAGGTGTGAAGATACTTCTATGTACGAGAGTACCTACTTTCTCCCCAAGTTGAGAAAGATATCCCTAGTGGCATTGCCTCAACTCGTTAGCATTTTTCAGACATTGACGCTTGAAAATTTTGTCATTTAGGCATCCATTTTTTTGGCAAAAATATAAGAAATGAAAATGATGAAATTAAAAAAATAAAAATATAGTAAAGAAAATTTAATAAAAGATTCTTATAAAAATCAGATGGATCGGTTTGTCTAGCCCATTCTTTTTATTTCTTTTTGGACCCAGTCCGTTTGTTTTCCCTCAAACCCAGCCCATTCCCTTCATTTTATATTTCCATTATTGACCCATCCGAAGCAGCAGGGGCGTGGCCACTTTGCGGTTTCTTCTCTGCCTTTCGCGCGCTCAGGCTGCGAGCGTAAGCAAGCGACCGGGACGCAATCAGCTCCATCATTTTTATCCTTTTCCTAAGCTCCTTTCTATTTTGCCTATCCTGTTTTAATGGGACGACACGTGGCGCCACGTGTCGTCCGGGTCCCATCGACGTGGGGAAAACAGTTGACCAAGTTGCCGGAGATCCCTCGGTGTCCTGTCGTTTCTAAAATCACGTGTGGTCAGTTACTGATTTCGATTTGAACAGTTACCCAATCCTTTTCTTTTCCGGCCACCCCGGGCAGCTTTCACTGCCCAGGCCTTATCACTTCCCTGAACCCAGCCTAGTACCCAGTCGGGGATCATGGGTCTTAACCCTTTCGGGCCTTCATGGGGACGTTATTTTATTTTAAATGGCTTGTGAGGGGGAGTCCTCCCGAGATATCCAATTCAGGAGGGAGCAGTTTAAGGACCTAACCCAGTCCATTCCCTTCATTTTATTTTATTTTGTCAATATTGGCCCATCATCCGAAGCAGCCGGGGCGTGGCCAGTTTGCGGTTTCTTCTCACCCTTTTGCACGCTCGGGCTTTGAGCGAGCACGTCTGTGAGGGGGGGAACGACGACTGAAGGAGAAAAGAGAGAAGAGAGAGACCGAGAGTGAATTTCTCTCCATTCGCCGGTGGTTCGGCTGAATCACCCTCGACCATCTGAGGAAGCCAACTCGCCCATTGTCGTTCGTCACAGCAAGCTCTCGAACCAGGTAGGCCTGAAGAACGCCCTGCTTCTTTCTAGCATAAAATTTATGTTTTGGGTGAATGTTGTGATGCTGAAGCCGATTCGTAGCCTATGATGATGACTTGGAGTGTGACATATCCTTGCCAAGTCGAGAATTGCGCTGGAACCCAGCGTAGAATTCATGTTTTAGGTTGCAGATCACATGTCCGATAAAATGCCTAAGTGAGATTCCGAAATGGATTTTGTGCGATTCGCTATGTGATATTGTTTTGATCCGATTTTGGTTTATGCTCACTTCATCCGTCGACTGAATAGAAGGTAATGCTGCGTTTTCCTTCGTTTTTATGGCATATATGCGTTACCAAGTCGGCCATGGACGAACACCTCCTCGTCGGAAAATCTGTTCTCACGCCGGTGAAGCCTGCGGTTAGTGGCCACCATATACATTTGAGTGTTTTTTATGATAGTTTTATTAGGTTTCTGTCATACATGTCTTTATAGTCTTGAAAATCCCATGGCCGGAGCTAGTCGGGCGGTGTTAGCAATCACCAGCCAATTAGTTTTCGGCGCCCGGTCTGTGTGGACGACCGGTGAAAAATGAACCCGAGGCAAGAGATGTCGTTGGAGGCGGAAGGTGGTTTGGGTCAATTACAGAGAAGTGGGCGTGAGCAAGCGTCGGGATGAAAATGATGTAGAAAAAAAAACATAGAAAAAAAAAGAAAGAAATTTTAAAAAATAAAAAAAAAGATAAAGAATAAAAATTCGGTTGTAATAGAAAAGGGCTCAAATCCAGCCAATGGGTCGGATCTAGTTGGCCTAGTTAGAGAGGCAAGCTTAGTGGTTGGGCCGTGTATAATAGAAATGAGATAAATTTGAGGCCCAGGCTCATTTGATATGTTTGGGCCAGTCACTAGGGCCAGCCCGAATTCAAACTCTCTACCATTAGGGTTGGGGCAGACACATATCCGGATTGGGTTCTCTAACCCGGCCCAGAGTCCTTTTCCCCAGATAAAATAATATCTTTAAAAATAATAAAAAAAGTAAACAATCCTGAAAAATTAAAAACTCGTAAAAATTTTAGAAAATTCAAGAAATCCATAATTAGTTTTGGAGATTCAAAAAAATTCCAAAAAATTCAGAAATTTAAGAAACAAGCTTAAAAATTAGTTTTTCAGTATTTTTTTTAAAATTTGTAAAAATCCTTTAATAAAAAATTGAAACCTAATTGAATAATCCTTTAGGACTTTATCATAGGATTTTTTGGATGCCATTTTTTTTTTTAGAGATACGCTAGGTTGTTGTTTGCATTTGTTATTACAATTATACTTGATTGCACATTTCTCATATATTAATTGTTCTTTTCATTTCTAGAATGGTCAGGAAAAACTTTAAAATCTTCGATAAGCTAACCTGATACTTTAATTAACACTTAATCAAATTTAGGTATCAAAAGGGCATTGGTTGTATAATTAGTATAATCAAGTCCCTGAGCCTGAAATCTCCAGTTGTGTATGTATCAAGACAACACTCTCGCAACTACCGGCCGTGGTGGTTCTATTGGGTAGGCTCCTGACCTTTGAGGGAAAGGTCAAGAGTTCGAAACCCCTGCAACACAAGTTGCAGAGAGGCTGGTAGGCCATTAGGTGATTTACGCGTTGCACCCTAGTGGTGGGTCTTGGGCTAGCGTCACCTGGGGGTTTACGTGGTGGCTGTCGGCCAAAGCAATTCCTCCAGCATCAAAAAAATAGAAAAAAAAAAAAAAAAGACAACACTCTCGCATCTTGATTAGTGTTTCTAGCCAACCCTTAATAGCGGCTAGTGGCGACTTCTTTTGAACACATAGATTAAGAAAATTAATGTCATGCGAGGTGTGGGTTTGAGAGAACCCACATTCATAATCGATGGGCCAAGTGTGGATCATCAACTAGACGATGTGTTCGAGCTGTATGTTGTGGGAATGCTCACTTATATTATTTTATGAACAAATACCTCTGAACCTATCATCAAGAGTTAAATCATCATTCATAGTGCTCGAAATTTCTTGCACTGCGGTATTGTAGCTTTTTGGAAGAGAACATAAAAATAATAAAGCTTGAAGCTTCATATCTAAATTTATGCCTACGGATTCCAATTGACCCGTGACCTGCGTGAAACTATTAATATGCTCTGCTACGGAACCTCTATCAGATAACTTTATATTAACTAGTTTCTTTAGCAAAAATACTTGATTTGATGTGGACGGCTTCTCATAAATATTAGTTAGAATATCTATGTTTCTTTTGCAATTTTTGCTTTTGCAATGTGGTACCCTGTCTTTTTCGTCAACCTTAGATGAATCGCACCTAATGCCTTTTGATCGAGAATTTTCAATTCGGCTTTTGCTGTCGGATCCACTTCTGCCATCTCGGGTTTCCAACCCTCAAGTGGTGCATAGAGATCTTTTTGCTAAAGATAATCCTCGATTTGTAGTTTTCACCATCCAAAATCCTGCCCATCAAACTTATCGATTATGATTTTATCTTTTGCCTTCCTATTTGCTTTCAATCGAAGTCACCAGAAAACCCTTGATGTTCTCGATTAGCCAACCTGGGCTCTGATACCAGTTGTTACGAAATCGCATGTCGATTCTAGAAAAATTACGCTCGCAAACAATTCACCAGGCAGAATATAATAATAAAAGAACAGAATCAGAAAAACACGCCAGCAAATTCGTTATCGAAGTTCACCCAAACTTGGGCTACGTCTTCGCGCAGAGGCACTCTGCAAATCCACTAGACTTAAGACAAAGTTGGAATACAACGGTGATCTTTTCTCAGGATTAGGGCACAAAGAGATTGAGAACTCTTATAAAGAAAAAAACTCACTTTGATTCACATTTTGCTTGAAAATGCAAAGGAAACGCCAACATTTGTATTTACTATCGATTTGACAATCTTCTTACTTATTCCGTTCCTTCGGACATTTTTGAGTCACAATGGGTGAACGTAAAATTGTGTAGTATATCATGCGTAAGCATAGAAATAATAAGGCTAGGATATACTTGGAAGATATATCATGGGTGTCGTGGGCAACATTTATATGCTTTTTGACTTCTTTATGGAAGTCGAGGGACGGCATTGCTGTTCTAGGAGCTGCAGCTCTTAAAGTTCAGGGGTATAGGAGTTCCTTTATTTATTAAAATATCCTTTTGACATCATTGACCTCCTGCATTTGAGTTCACTTCTAAATAGCTAACTCCTGATTTGGTTGATGACTCTTCGTGATATTTTACAATGCGCTTACCATTCAATGGATTTGAGGTATCATTCAACAATTTTGAATTTCTTGTCAAGTGTGTGCGTATTTAGCTCTTCTCTGATGTTCGTCGGCTCAGAACATGTGGCGTGTATTAATATGCAATTTCTTGTGAAGCTGCAATTTTGCCAAAAAAAACATCTAATATGATTCTTCTGCGGTGAAATCACTTTTATATTTGAACCAAAGGAGGGAATACCCTTTGTCATTTCGTGTACAATTTCATCATCATCATGGACGTAAGATGTGACCAAAAAAAATAGTTAACATAAGGATAACACATCCCATAAGGATGACTGCCAAACTAGTGTAACTAATATTTTTTTGACCCAAAGATGATGAAATTAAAATTGGAATTGCGAATGTTGTACCGGCCAACAATATCGTAATCCAGATTAATAATCTAGAATAGCCTTTGTCATTTCGCAATCCAGAGTATTAATTCGGTACAGCATTCGCAATTCTGATTTTAATTTTGTCATCTTTGGGTCAAAAAAATATCAGTTACACTGGTTTGGCAGTCATCCTTATGGGATGTGTTATCCTAATGTTAACTATTTTTTTTGGTCACATCTTACGTCCATGATGATGATGAAATTGTACACGAAATGACAAAGGCTATTCCCTCCTTTGGTTTGGTTCAAATATAAAAGTGATTTCACCACACAAGAATCATATTAGATGTTTTCTTCGGCAAAATTGCAGCTTCACAAGAAATTGCAGATTAATACACGCCACATGTTCTGTGCCGACGAACATTAGAGAAGAGCTAAATGCGCACACACTTGACAAGAAATTCAAAATCGTTGAATGATACCTCAAATCCATTGAATGGTAAGCGCATTGTAAAATATCACGGAGAGTCATCAACCAAATCAGGAGTTAGCTATTTAGAGGTGAACTCAAATGCAAGGGATTAATGATGTCAAAAAAGGATATTTTAATAAATAAAGGAACTCCTATACCCCAGGTACTGAACTTTAAGAGCTGAAGCTCCTAGAACAGCAATGCTGTCCCTCGACTTCCATAAAGAACTCAAAAAGCATATAAATGTTGCCCACGACACCCATGATATATCTTCCAAGTAGATCCTAGCCTTGTTATTTCTATGCTTACGCAAGGTATACTACACAATTTTACGTTCACCCATTGCGACTCAAAAATGTCCGAAGGAACGGAACACGTAAGAAGATTGTCAAATCGATAGTAATTTTGAGCGTTTGTTGCAATTGGGTCCCTATACTCTTTTTAGTTCCCTACCTGATTATTTTCAATTACGTCCTTTTTTCCAAAACGTTAGTGGAACATTTTTTATGTGCCTATTTGTAATATCATCGACATGAAAACCTATATGGACAATATCACACCTCAGTTGTTTAATCATCTAATAACTAATCAAAAACTCCATTTCATTATTGAAACAAGATTATACCTTGGTTGATTAATTGTTCTCATGCCGATAATTGTATATTCTAAAAAAAAAAAAAATTAGTTCGTCATTAAATAAAAGTAAAGTTACTTAAAATTGTCAAATTGAAAAAATAATCAGAAATTGGTTCTTCCATTCCCACCACACTGTTCTTCCAACTATCAACACGTATTTGAATTATAATTTACAATGTTAATTACTTCTAGTAACTACTCAACAGGTATGCTAACGATTTTAGGAACAAACATCAATTGCTCAAAAGTGATTAAGAAGGTTGGAAAAATGTTGATTCCTGTGCTATTTCTCTTTTAAAAAAAAAAAAAAATACAGCATAGCAATAAAAGCAAAAAATTAATTTAAAAAAATTCACATCACATGTATTTAAGATTAGAATAATACCACCCCCATTGACTTACCATTGGGCCTGCCCATCTGACATCTCATGTGCCCCTAGCGGCGCAAACGGGGGCTTTGTGGGCAAGCTCGACTTGTTGGCAATTTCAATATTAAACTCAAAGTCTCCATTTTTGGGAAGGAATGTTGAGATTAAGAGTAAACTTTGGTAGGCCTATAGAAAAATCTCTGCTTCATTAAGTTTTGTTTAGTTAATTAGATCAAAGAAAGCAAAACAATTATATTACAACTAATACGATGATGTATTTCTTTATTTTTATTTTTTTGAAGAGTCGTAAACATTACACAGGAAAATTGCATCTTCCAAAAATTCTAGATAAAGATTCCACATTTATCTTCCACAAACACCAAAAAAAGTTATTTTCTTCGGATAAAGCTTCGCAATTCAAGAAACACCGCAGCAGACGCATTCAAAATCCAAGCAAAAAGGCGAGACCAAAGAAAAAAAGACTCACCCAAAACGCCCAGATCATACCCAAAAGGCGATCCGCCAAGGGCCGCAATAATGCAGAGGAATACAAAATACCCAGTGATCCGGTATTCATAAAGATGCGCCCTTTTCAGCTGCCCGGCTTCTACAAATCCTCCACCCGCCATTCTTGCTCTCTGTCTCTCTTCCTCGTTCTCTCTCTCTCTCTCTCTCTCTCTCTCTCTCTCTCTCTCTCTCTCTCTCTATTACAACACATGACTGCTCTTTATCTGCAACTGGAACTGGGAGATATCAAAGGAGAAGGAGGAGGAGGAGGAGGCGGAGTCCGAGTGGAGAGGCGGGTCGAGGTTCTTCATCCTCCAGGGGGGCTCTACTTGTTGGGGTTTGGCGGATAACTAGTAGGTTTCTGCAGTTCACGTCATCCGTTGGGGGTCTCGGAGGAATCGAATTGGGTAATTGCTCACGCGCCAATGAAGGCGGTGCTTCGGAACTGGCAGTGGTGGTAGTGGCGAAGCGAAAGGTGGTGTAGAGGGCCTTGGCGGCCGGCTTTAGGGGCTTCTGGTGTCGAAAGAGAGCTTCATGCCGACGACAGGCCGATTAAAGCCTAATCGAGCAAAAGAGCGATGAGGGTGAAAACTAACGAAGGCGGGAACGGTTGAGGAATTTAAATTTAAATTTTGTCCTTAATTTTGAGCGTTTGTTGCAATTGGGTCCCTCTACTCTTTTTAGTTCCTTACCTGATTATTTTCAATTACGTCACGTTAGTGGAACATTTTCTATGTGCCTATTTGAAATATCATCGACATGAAAACCTATATGGACAGTATCGTACCTCAGTTGTTTAATCATCTAATGACTAATCAAAAACTCCGTTTCATTATCGAGACAGAATTGCACCTTGGTTGTTTAATTATTCTCATGCCGATAATTTTGGTTTGTTCCGGCTTTGATAATGTGGATTGGAGCTTTTGATTTTGTACCCGGTCCAAATAACTGAAAAAGAGCCAATAAGGGGAATCTTTTGGTTTCCTTTGTGCTGGTTTTTCATGCTTTTGAAGGGATATATGTGAAGTTCGAACTTTGGACCCTTCCTGTGCATTTGATTTAAGATTCCAACGGACATAAGTAGAGTTTGAAATAGCTAAAATCCACTTCTCAACCAATTGCACATAATATGTTTGATCAAGTTTCACCAAGGCACGGCTGTGAAATGATACGTGGAAGTGTTCATTCCGAAGGTGTTTTGATGCAGTTTACATAATGTTAATTTTTTTGTTAGCTATCATGTTTCAAGTGTTTTTGTAACTGTTGAGAATGGAACTAAACCAAATTGAGTGCCTTCGCCTGCAACTATCCCTTCCTGTCACCACCTCCAACCGCTGCAACATCATCGTCACAGAGTAGCACCGGACCATCTCTGACTGTTGTGGACTTCATACGCTCTCTTTATTGGTGACAACTCTCCAACGAGTTGCTTCGATCACTCTTGAGTTCGCTACATCCAGTCGAATCTTCTTCGTCTAACTTAGATTAGAGACAATCACAGATGAATATCCATGTTGCATAATTCCGTTGGTAGATATTGTCACCGCCGAGCATCGTCATTAGAGATTCTCGTTATCCAACTTCTGATGTCTATCATCATCGTCCTTAGATAAGAGGAAAATGGTCGTGACTGATGCTCAACTAATCCGATTGCCACAAGAGCATTAAGAGCTAATTTCTCTCCTTCTTTGGCTTTAATACTCGATTCAATTGGCCGTACTAATTCTCGGTATCTTGCTTCCATTATCAGTGCTCTCTTTTCAATTGGGATAACACACATTCAGGATCTCGTCTTCTTTAGATATGAACTCTTGAACCAGCTCCCGATCTTTGAATTTCAAGATGATCGTTTCTAGTGAAGTTCCAACAGCCATGAGCCGCCTCTGCAAATCCAGCACAAGAGCAACTCTATTCCAGTGTACACTCTTCAACTCTGTTCAGCTCTACTCAAACAATCGAAGTTAGTCCTTCAATGCTGGATTGCTGCAAAAGCTAAGTTCTGTCCCTTACTCTAATTTTGATTTTATTGCAGTCTGTATTTCTGATTCTCTCTCTGTTTTTGTGTTCTTAGCAGCTTTGATGATCTTTCATTCCAGGGTCATCATCTCTGACGACTTCTCCCTCTGGTTTGAGCAAAACAAGATAGTTAAAGAGATTTTATTTGTCACTCGTGTCCTACATTCTAAAAGAAAATCCCATTGGTTCTTCTAAACCGCTCGGCAATGTACATTTGCATCTTCATTCTGTCACGTGATTTTTTTTTTTTTTCTCTTTTAAGTACCATGAGGAATTCTGAAAGTGGTTAATCCCTTCATTATTCTCTGCTCTGTTGAATTCTTCCAGAGATTCAGAAAGGAGGACATGCGACTGTTGGGATCAGATGCATTTACGCAGAGGTCAAATTCTTTACAAAGAGTATGTACTTGTTACTCTTGCCAGTTTCTGGTTTTTGAACTAGCCAAAGCATCTGCATTTTATGAACTACCTATGATGATTTCCTGCTGATTATAGTAGCTGGTATTCTTTATAAAATTCAGGTGAAAAGAGCCGATTACAAGAATGTGATTGATTGTACAGTGTGCTACTATAAAGTAAATGGCTGTTATTTCCTTTTCTTCAATGGCTGGACTAGTATTTCTGCATTGTGTAATAATCTTGGCCTCAAAACAATTGAAGGACATCTGAGTAGATCATGCTGGCTATGCTCTTGACCTGGACCATAATAGCCTTAACAGGTACTCTTTCGCTACTGTAAGTTGTCCATATTTTAGACATCTGAGTAGATCATGGCTCCTCTGTATGGACCATTGCAGTTCCAATCTAACATGAAACTAAAGAATCTGCTTGACTCATCTTTTGTGACTTATCAGAGAACCTACTTGGTGCGAGAGCAAGATGACTCTTTCTCATCATCTAGTCCTAAACATCACATTTCTTGTAGGCTGAGCAGAGAGTGCGTGAAGAAAGCGAGAAGCTGAGGCAGCAAGAGCATGAGCAAATTGCAGAAAAGAGAAGCAAGATTTGGCTGGCCTTTTCTTTTAGTTATAATTATATCAATTCAGAAAGAAAGAGAATCAAAGTATTTGGGTCTTGTCTGATTAGTTAATGAAGCGGTTGACATTTACTCTCTTTTGTCTGATTAGAATTGCTGCCAAGGCAGAAGAAAAGAAAGATGCAACCTTGATTGAGCGGCAAAAGGAGCATGTTGGTTTCTTTCTGCTGTTATTCTCAAGGAAAGTTGAGGCACAGGTGCATCTATAGTGATATATAGGTATTTTGATCTGAATATATGCACTAATACACAGCGCAAAGGAAATTGGTTCATCATTTTGTTGGTGTTTACAAGAACAGGAGAAAAACCTAATAATTCGCTCTCCATCACATGTCAGCAAGTTGCCCTTTCTCTCCAATCGGTCCTTTCGGTGCACATCATTGATCTGTGCTTTATCCTTGAACAGGATTTCCTGGAGCAGCAGAGCGCTGGGCGACAGGAGCTATCTGAATATCAGAAACAGATTGGGGATCAGTATATTGCAAAGGTCGAGAAGCAGTTGGAGAGGTGGCAAAATGCCAGGAAAGCGAGAAAACCAAACCACGATTTTATTTGTTTGGGTTCCCTTAATTGTGTTAAGTTGATAAACCTAACCAAATCGATAGTATATGTCAAGACAATAATTTTGCCGTCAACAATAAGGCTATGATCCCTCTTGCACCTAATGAAAAATGTTGTAGCAGATAGTCATTCAATGTCTTTGCAGTTTGTATTTTTCCCTCTAAGGAAATAATTTTCTTGCTTGATGTTAACGATTAAAGTACTAAGTTACTCCTTAGCTTCTTATATGTTATTGCTTAGTGCTGCATCTCACAAATGATAAACTACCTTAGCGGTTTGGTCTGCCTTTTAACCTTATTAGATTGGTTTTGGTGAAAAGTAAATTATTGTTACTTTTTTTTTTGGTATAAAGTATACACCAAAACAGACCCAAGAACCACAAACGTCCTAGTCAACATGACATGAAATTGTCTTTTATTAAGTACAGTGGAAACAAATTAATATTGACACGGTTCAGTTGTACTTTTAGTTCCCACTTTTTCTTCCTTGTCAACTCACTCATAATTATTGGTGATTTACTCTGACTCTTATCTAGGATGGAAGATATTGAAAGGGGAAAAAAGAACCCACCTGCAATGGTTCTATTCTTTGGGTAACTACAAGGGAAGGGAATGGAAGAGAAATTCAGTTACTTCCTTTCTGGACTCAAAGAAGAAGTTTCTCCAAAGTCAGAGATAAATGATGGAAGCTGTCATGTGCTGAAACATATAATTATAACCCCAAGAATATCCTTCGTGAGAAGTGGGAAACAATAGAAAAATGAGGCTACTTCGGTCTATCAAATCTATTTCATTTCCCTTCACATAGTTTCCGCCCAGCATGCATTTAAATAAAGATTTCACCTTTCTATTTTTTTTAATAGAGCGAGTGATCAAACTTTTGACTCTCATTGAGGTGTATTTTTTATTACTTGCGAGAGAGAATGTGATGTGATTTTCAGTGAAGTCAAGAGAATTGCATGCTCCGTGCTGCTTTTTGGGAGCAGCTATACCACTTTTAATCTTAATCTGAGGTTGCGATGAAATTAAACAAGTAATTCACTTGTAATATGAAAATCTACTTGCGATCACAACCACGTATTCGAAATTTGAGTTAAGGCAAGACGAATCTGTGTGTAATTGGAATCACAAGGGTTCAAGAAAAGAAGGTAAATATGCGAGTCCACAAACTGGATTGCTAAATTGGTTTTGCATTGCGTCAATCTTTTTTGAATATTAAATTGGTTGTGCAGCAGCAGGTTTTCATTTGTAACATGCACAATATTTCTTTGATGTGGAACTGCATGTCAAAAACTCTCCTGCCATTTTTTTCTTTTCGTACATTTTCCTTTTCTGGAGCTTGCTTCTTCGTTTTTTTAGGAGTGGGGTTGGAGAGTAGATGAGTTTATAGATCTTGTTAAAAATCATGCAAAATCAACAAATCGGGTAGGTCAGTTAACCTCAATCATTGCAGTAGCACATGCATATTCTAGAACAGATCACCCTACTTAGAAACAGGTTTTGGTATAGCAAATGAGATCCGATTTACACATTTAATATGCCCTTGGAAAGCTCGTGAAACCATCTATGAACCTCATGAGGATTTCGAAAACTAAAAACGATAATATCTAGCTCAAACGAAGACAGTAAAACGACTAGTCCAGTCAAGCCATTCGAATTACAAAATAGACAGTCAATTAAGCAATCATTTGGTCAAACCATTCTAGGCTATCACCCATCATCTATAGCCATCTTAAGCTGCAAAGATCATCCACACAAGCATAGAACTAAGGGTTGAGCTGTAGCCTAATTGCATAAGGTAATCTCGCCTCGTCAAGCTCAAGATCGAAAAGTTCACCTAAATTAATCTTCATGCAAAGCTCAATCGAACAAGTTTACTATAAGCTGGGAGCTAAGACTAGAGGTTGGAGTGGATTGAGGATCACAACGTCGGATCATCGTCGGGGCTTGGATCAGCTTCAGATTACGCCTAGGAACAGCGGAGGAAGAAGTTGTCGATTTGAGGATCACCAACGGTCGTTTAGTTGAGGTTTGACTAACGGAAGGACAAGTCTCATTAGTTTTGCTGTTTTTCCTGTTTAGGGATTGTCGGGGGAGTATATGGTGGAAGAGAGAGTTGTAGTTTCTGTCGAAGACTATAAATTCGTGAAATAGCAAAACAGAGGGAACTTCAAGAGAAAAAAGAAGAAGAAAACAAGTGAAGGCACACAACTACAAAAAGAAAGCTCGATGAACGTGATCATGGTTACAGAGATCCTGCTGGCAACCATCGCATTTCAAGCAGCCCTCTCTTTGCCGGTGGAGTCTGGCAAGACTCCACTGCAAGACACATTACACAATTGGCTCGTCCATTATGGTGTCGAAATTTCCTAAGGCATACAAATTCTTCATATACTGTGATACAGTGACTTTCCTCCTGTCACTAAGTGTCATTTTATTATTACTGAGTCGGATGTCAAAGCGCCAGACTAGCCTTAGTAAGGTGACGATGGTCACCACCTGGATGGCAACCATGTTCGCAGAACTATCGTTTGCGATGCCTGTCGTCATTCTAAACAAAGACACTGAAAAAGAACCCAATGTATGCAAAGGCTGGGATTGTAGTCTTCCTCTAGGTTACCGAGGGAAGCCACGACACTAGCGGCAGAGCCATCAATGGTGCCGTGTATGAGCTCCTGGAGGCCAGCAGCTCCAACGTCCCCCAAGAGGTCAGGCCATTGATGGCTATCGGGATCGCATGATGCTGTACGAGCGTCAGCTTTGCGTACTTATAATGCCTGATGTTCAGGATCAGCGCCTCCCCCAAGTCGATCTCCTTGAACGTGATCGCCAGCGGGACGTCGGAGCCGCTAGCCTCCACCAGCACATTCTCGTACACGGCGATGTTGATGGCCCTGCCACTGGTGTCGTCGCTTTCCTCAATAACATAAAGGAAAACTAGAATCCTAACCTTTACATACATTGGATTCTTTTCAATGTCTTTGTTCAGAATGACAACAGGTATTGCAAACGATAGTCCTGTGAACATGGTTGCCATCCAGGTGGCGACCATCATCACCTTACTAAAGACAGTCTGGCGTCTTGACATCCGGCTCAGTCAGGAGGAAAGTCACAGTATTACAATATACGAAGAATTTGTATGCCTTAAGAAATTTCGACGCCATAATGGGCGAGCCAATTGCATAATGTGCTCTTGCGGTGGAGTCTTGCCAGACTCCACCCGGTGGAGAGAGGGCTGCTTGAAACGTGATGGTTGCCAGCGAGATCGCTCTAACCATGATCGCATTCATCGAGCTTTCATTTTGCAGTTGCGTGCCTTCACCTAGACCGACCATATTGTTTTCTTCTTCTTTTTTCCCTTGAAGTTCCCTCTGTTTTGCCATTTCATGAATTTATAGTCTTCAGTAGAAACTACAACTCTCTCTTCCACCGTATATACCCCCGACAATCCCTAAACCGGAAAAATAACAAAACTAATGAGACGCGTCCTTCCATTATATTGTTGATTTGAGTAAAGGACAGATGAGTCGGGGCCGAAACCGGAACTGGAGCCGGAGGAGCAGCACGGTGGTTTGCCAGTCTCGTGCAGTGGTTCATCGGTGTCATAATCCTCTTGCTAGTCTCGTGCAGTGGTTCGCCGGTTGCTAGTGGTGATTCACTGATCGGAAAGAGGGAGGGCACAAAGAGACAAGGTGGCCACGTCCTGTTTGTCGGAGAGAGAGAGAGAGAGAGAGAGAGAGAGAGGTGTGAGAAAGAGACTCAGAAGAATTCCTGAGTCCGTTCGAAATTTTTTCAAAATGACACCTAATTTTCTCCTCAGTCTGTCCATAGTGTGGGTCCCATGAGAGAACACGTGTTGTCTTCCTACCACCTTCTTATTTGCCTTGCTAGAGCACGAGGGGCAGCTAATATGTTCTCCAGTATAGTTGTACCTACTCTTTAGGCCAAGTCTTCCACATACACTTCTCCCAATGGACTTACTACAGCTTGAAATGCCATTGTGAGTAGGATTGTGATGGCCATGATGATTTTTTACATACCTTTTTTTGATGATTTTTTTTCTTCCTTCCTATCATTCGATTGAATTACACATGGCAGATGGGAATCCTTCACGGTGATGGCCATGTCTCGGTGAATAAAAGTGTTATGTGTATAAGGGTGAAAAAGAGAGTGATTTGGTGAAAGAGGAATGAACCCTTTGGAGGAATTTTGAGGGGGAGGGTATCTCTAATTTGGGAAAGATCTATGGTCTGTCCTTTTTATTATTGGTACTTGTCAATTAGTTGCTTCATATTTTACTCTACGCGTCTCGATCTTTTGAGATGAGATGTGATGGTTGATTCATCACTTCATAAATCCCTCCATACCTCATTTACTCTAAACACGGGAGGCTACTATACCTGCTTACTTGGTAGTAGCCAAAACCGAAGTTTTGACGTGGTGTCTAACTTCACCACCGTGAGACTCCCTAATTCTCTGTTTATCTTTGTCTTCTTGACAAAGGGGAAATAGGAGGACAACGCGGGATCTCTCACCCTAGGGTGGTTTTCCTGCCTGTTTCCTCCGTGAGCCTTTTAAGGACCTACTCAGGTCCATATCCTTTTTTATTATTGGTAGTTGTCAATTAGTTGCTTCATATTTTACTCTATGCCTCTCGATCTTTTGGGATGGGATGTGATGGTTGATTCATCACTTCATAAATCCCTCTATACCTCACGCTTTTGTCACCTTTTGTTCCAAAAAATATCACAGGCAAGGAAAAGCTTGAATAACGCATTAGCAAGGGCTAGCAACCGAGGCCCAGGCGTGATGGCTACCAAAGGAGGCCCTTCACTCGCGACCTCAAAGTGATATTCTTGGAACATATGTTGACAAAAACATGAGGTGTTAAGGATTTATGAAGCGACGAATCAACAACCACATCCCTTCCCAAAAGAATGAGAGGCGTAGATAAAATACAAAGCAACAAATCAATGACAATCGATAATAAATAGGCAGACAATATATACTTTCCTAAATTAGCGATTCCTCGCCCATATAAATTTCTCAAGAGGGGTCATTTCTCTTTCACCAAATCACTCTCCTCTCTTTCACTCCAGAAAATGCAACATTTTTGTTCACCAAGGCATGGCCACCACCAAAAGAAATTCTTGTCTATTGTGCGTAATTCAACCAAATGAAAGTGAGAAAGCAAGGAAATCATGGGAGAAAGGTACACAAAAAATCTTCATGGTCATCATGGTCATACTTGCTACAATGGCATTTTAAACAATAATAAGTCCATCGGCAGGCATATATTTGGAAGACTTGGCCGAAAGAGCGGGTACAACCGTATTGGCTTCCAAATATCCATGAAAATATAAATTGTTTACCAGTTGCAATATAGTTTGTTCTCATGTCACGGTAACTATAATCCTCATAGATAGCAAATCTTTAAGGAGGTGGATGTGCACCAAATGCACCATGTTTATCATGTGGTTGACTTTAATTTTTTGTTCCGTAAAGTTCTCTCGAATGCTTTCACGCGCTTTTGGGTGAAACCGTGCAGGTGGGTGATTGGGTGATTGATGATCACCAACAATGGTGGGCATTTTGGATGACGGTGTAGATAGTCTGACGGGAGTAGCATACCTTTTTGTTGACCTCTCAATTATAGCCCCGTTGAAATCACTTAGGTTCATAAATAAGATAAAGAAATGAAAGCTATGATGTTTGTTCCTTTATGACATCCATCCATTATTGTATTGTCTGTTTAATTTTATACTTTTGGCTTCTGCTTGTGCTATAAGTTAAAAGATTAATAACTTGCATTTGTATGTGGCAGACTGTGACATCACATTATGTGCCTATCTACACATTTGCAATGAAAGCTATACACGTGTTGGACTTGTTTCTGTCGATTGCGTACCATATCTCAAGTGGAACATTGTCAAACAATCTCATCCAAGATATGTTGGATCATGTACCATTGATCATGGAAGCTGCCAAAAGAGATAAAGGCTTGGCAAAATCTATGTGTCCAGTCACTTTTCTCGAGGAACATCAAGCTCATAAACTTTCACGTAAGGACATTCTAGCCACATATCTATGTGAAGAAGGACGCAAGCAACGCTTATAGATGATGAAAGTACCAAACAATCAGTAATAAACCTCCTACCTGATCTTAAGATGGAGGTTTTACTAATGCTTTACAAAGAAAGAACTCTTCTTCCACTAGCTCAGTATCAGTTTTCTTAAATTAATGGTTTGATTGTGATTGTATACATGGAAGAGAATGTTGGGGTCGCAGGAGAAAAGGCTCTTAGAGTGCACAATGCAAAATTTTTAAAGATACTCAAACAAAGAGTACAGCTATGATGAAGAAATCAAAAGTTGAAGCATGACTTACTTGTGCTAAGAATGTGGAAAACCGGAAGTTATGTCTTTTATCCAACTATATTGAGTAGAAAACATTTAGCACTTGACCCCAAATCAACAACTCATTCTTCAAGTGGGCCACCCCCCCTCCCCCTTCAAAAAAAAAACTTTTCTAGTAAAATCGTGGTGGATACATTATAAAATTACTTACTATCTATTTCAATATAACTCTAAAATGTGAAACACAAGCTACAAATAGCAAAAGGCTGGAAAACTTACATTATGATAGTGTGAGTGATTAGGAGACCTCCAAGTTCATCATCTCCCTTATGAATGTTGCTCTCGGGCATGGTCTTCGTCATAGAATGAGAGAAGTTGTAAGCCATAGTCCAACAAAAGAAAATGACAAAAACTAAAAGCACTAATTACCTTAATCAAAAGATGGTTCATTCATATCGTTTCATATACCATCAACTCCATTAGAAATGAAATCCCGAACTAACCGAGCCCACCGGTGATGGACTCTTGACTATGTAAATTTGATCGGGCCACATCTCCCCTAACAAGCAAACGATTACTTAGCATTTACATATATGTGGACTTATTTTCAGCTTAATCCAAATGACTCACCATGTCAACATTTGAAAGGTTTTAAGGGTTAATCAAATTTCAAATGCTACAAAAAAGCAAAAGACGAAATGTAAAAAGCAAAACCAGATAGACAACGACAAAAATTAGCCAAAACCACAGTGAAAGACAATGAAGTACCAAAAAAAAAAATTTCTTCTGCTGCTTTGTTGCAGACATCACTTTTGTAACCACTGTTGTAGACATAAGGCCCCTCTTCACGTTTAAAACTAGGATCAAGTATCCATATGGCTTTGAACCCATGTTGGTGGAGACCATCTACCAAAGATTTTGGATCAGAGAAAGTCCTGAGAATAATCCTCCGTTTCAGTTTCCATGCTGAAAATATTACTCTTTATTTACTTTGAAAGGTCTCTACTGCTTACTAAGCATTCAACCTAAGTCCTCTTACTGTTAGACAAGTTGGCGAGGCAAGAAGTCCCAGACATGAATGTGCTTTGGAGGCTTCAAACATAAATGGCCAACAATATTAAAGGACTCGATGGATTAAATGTATGGAAGCGATGGACAAAATAGTGATGCATGGCATTTTTGCATCATCACTATATCTTAGGTTAAAAATAGAATATCCAAAGAACATTGATCATCGCAGTGCCTCCAAAGTGTATTAACTAACGACATATTGCACATGACCTACCTTACTTCCAAAATGAATAACACCATCTTCTTCTAGATCATTACTAGATGAAAAACAGATTTTCATTCATATTTGACAATATTCTTACATCTTACATGTAGAAGTAGATTTAGGAGTGAGCGGTTCCAGGTTCGGTTCGGTTCCGTCGGAACTTGGAACCTACCCTCGAGTATAAGTTCCTCATTTTTTGGAACTGTAACCTACTCGTCGAATCAAGAAACCGGAACCTACCTTGTCATGGGTTAGATTCTAGAACCGACCCTAGAATCTAGAACTGACTTTGGAACTTGTGACAGGATAGATTCCAGGTTTCAAGGCTGGTTCCCAGTTCTAACCGTGACTGAGTAGGTTCTAGGTTTTTGATTCTAACGAGTAAGTTCCAGGTTCCAAAAATGAGGAAACTGTACTGAAAGTAGGTTCCGGGTTCCGAAGGAACCGAATCGGAACCAGGGAACCACTCACCTTTAGTAAAAAGGCATGTAACAGAAATAAGACAAAGAAGCGCAATGACTTACCAAGTGAAACTAGTCAATTTGAATTATACCTTTTGAAGGGTGGACACGAATGCAAAAGATGTTGCACCATGGAGTCCTTGCAACTCAAAATATTGAGCAAAACCCCCCTTAAAGGCAAAATATTGAGCAAAACTCCCCTTATTTTGAGCAAAACCCCCCTTAAAGGCAAAATATTGAGCAAAACTCCCCTTAAAGTTAATGAAAGGCTCTAAAAGATTCATGTGCGGCTCTAAAAGATTCATGTGCAGCTCTATTCATTTCACAATCCATTCCTAATAAGAATTCAGCCAAACCATCTAATTTGAAGTCAAATGGAATAGATCAGATGGTGTGATAGAAACTAGAGAACCACATACAAGTTAACATACAATAGTAGTAAATGTTGAGATAGTGCTCTGGTTTCAAAAGCATTAGACACAGAGAATAACTACAGGCATCCACTCATCATCAAATTACATCATCGTTGAATAAATGGGCAATTGGCTATATTAGTTCAAGCTGCCAACTTGGTTTGATTTGGACATGCTCAAAAGGATTACGCTCCACAAGGAAGAATTCAACAATTTGCTATGCATACAAAGAGTCTGATGAAAGAAATATAGGATTTCAATGTTGACTACATAGTTAAAAAACTAGTTATGCCTAGAAAACAATTCCCTTATATTGCATTCTATACATACGAGCAACTCATTAGGAGCTTACGAGAATAGACCTAGATTAAAAAGGGTAAGAAAAGACCTAAAACGATGTGAATGGAAAAGATTAGAAAATATGATTAAGGAGCTCTTAGATCTTATAGAAGACTTGATATGGAATCAAGGACAAGAACATAAAAGTGATTGTATAGTTGATAGTTGATCCACATGGTAATATCTTGGTCGACCCATATAATTTTGAGGGCATTCTCACTATAAGTGGATGAGCATAGCGTCTTTGGAACATATCCAAAATTCTAGACTGAGACTGCCATTCAAAGGTCTTTGTATAGTCCTATAAGACAAGTGAAATGAGAAACCTTAGTAGCAAAAAATAGATGCTTCCAAATTATCTGAAAGATAAGCGAGATTCAGATATTACTCTAATCTCGGCTACTTCTTGAGTAATATGGAAACTTTTGCCTCTGAGTTTCTGTAATGTGACTTCAAACTCACCTGCGAATGACTTTATGCTATTCTTACAATGAAAGTTCATAATCTTGGCTTCGTCATTGAGTTCTATGATTCTACACAAGTAGCATATACTTAGAATGGCAATCCGCACCAATTCGATTGTGTGTCAAAGTGGATTGCCACTGAAATGTTAATGCCTATGCCTCCACTCTACTAACAACTTCCCAGCCATCTAGGAGACTCTGGAACAAAGAACAAACCCAAAATTTGTATGACACAGGGAATGCATCCTGAAGAGGGTTAACACAAAATGGGATTCCATGCCTTGTGAAAAGCAAAGCAGCAAAACCCATCCATATAATCTATATGCATCCATACGACATCATGAGGAATCTTTTTTTCTCTAAATTTACTTGTGATCTGCAATAACTAAAGAACTATCATGCATTGACTCATAAATGATATGCCCACAGCATATAATGAAAGTTGGACCTTGTTATTCAATCAGGTAGAAGGAAATGCGGGTTGTGGAAGAAAAACCGTAGAATCAAGCAAGATGCATCGGAAGGGCCAACCTCTCAAACTTTGTTAGCAGAGTCATAGCTCCAGCACCATTGATGATAGCCTAAGGACCACTTTGGTGGCATAAACACAATTCCTAACAATATATGCAAGCTGTATCGTTAATTTAAGCAATAAAAGTAATAAACAGACTATCAAGAACATTGTCCAGTCATTCTGGTGTCCTGTGAAGTCCATTTAATGTTAAACTAGAAATCCACAGATGCATGTTTCTTAAGAAAAGACAAGTCATAGAAACAAAGAGATATTTATTTTGACAACTTCATTCATTAGCATGAAGTGTTATCTTCATTTAAAGACAGGAAAATAGAGAGTTCATGGTAACAAGAATCATACATGATATCCTGAAAAAATGAATACATTTAACTTTACTGTCTGTAAATCGGCTTATCATGGATACCCCTCAGGAAAAGCACTTAAGTGAAGCCTTTGCATGATATAAAAAGCAAATGGTGGGAAAAAGCAGTAAAAATGGCTCGAGTTTTTTGGCAAAAGTTAAGGATTCAAACTATCATTTGTTAACAAAACGAAAAAGACCAGATAAAAAGAAGGGGCGGAATTTGCAGTACAGGAAGCATAAAAGCCTTGCATCTAACCGGAAGATCCTCCTTGGCGTTCTTTCCCACCCCCTTCCCCTCTTGCCATCCAAAACCCCTCTAAGATATGCCGCTGCAAATTCCTCCACGGGCATGTCCTCGTAACCCGGATCATCCCCCAACTTTGCCGGCTCCTGCCTCAGTTTCAGCCGGGAATCATCTAGGCTACCCAATGTTCTGGGTGCTTTAGGCTAGACCTCACCGTCCATTGCCGACAGCTCTCCACCATTTCTCTCTGGTGGATAGTGAGGCTGTACAACACAGCACTGGTGTGGGCCTCATCTTCAAGTGACCAGGCCCGCAAAGTAGAGAGAAGAAGTGAAGAGCATCAGGATCTGGTTGTCGTACTTGCAGTAATTGGTCTCGTTCAGATGCTCTTGCTTTCTCCGGTTCACTTTTGAGAAGAACTCCTTCAAGAAATCGTCCATGGAGGTCACTTCACCTGAAACGAATGCAAGTATCAAGATCATAGGTCGTCGATTTTTAAAGAACTCGGGTTGAAGAAGGGATTATCTTCTTCCTGGCACAGCCATTGGCATCTGCTAATTTTCAAGATCGTCCGTTCCTAGGTAAATTCAAAGGGCGATTCTCTTCCTAAATTTCATTTTGTTTTGGATCGGAGGAATCAAGAATGATGAAATGCATACGTCAAAAAATCCAGATTAATACCAAAGACACGACCAATAACAGCACTGGTTGACATGAACACCCAGTGAAATTAGTACTTTCAGAAATCTCTCCCCTTCCCTGCATATTCACAACTACTTCCGGGACGAAAAAAGCAACCCCTTTTGCATGAACCTTCAATCAATATTCCGCATTTATCTTCCACAAACACCAAAAAAAGCTATCTTCCCTGGATAAAGCTTCGCAATTCACGAAACACCACAGCAAATGCATTCAAAGTCCAAGCAAAAAGGCGAGATGAAAGACAAAAAGACTCACCCGAAATGCCCAGATCGTACCCAAAAAGCGATCCACCAAGGGCCGCAATAATGCAGGCAAATATGAAATACCCAGTGATCTTGTACTCGTAAAGATGCACCCTTCTCAGCTGCCCGCCTTCTACAAATCCTCCACCCACCATTCTTGCTCTCTGTCTCTCTGTCTCTGTCTCTCTCTGTCTCTGTCTCTGTCTGTCTATCTCTCTCTCTCTCTCTCTCTCTCTCTCTCTCTCTCTCTCGATTACAACATTCGCAGCGTAAGGCAAAGGCTGGTTTTGGAGGGTAGAGGAGTAAGCAAGCGGTTCTCTTCTCATGAGCAGTAACCGTCATTTGAAATGGACGGTTGCAATTGGAACAATGCCGCACGTGGAATCTAAAATCTTGGTTTACTTCATTGTGGCGAGGAATAAAGACAAGTGTTATAGTGCACAGCTGAATATGGGCCAGATCCTGGGCTCGGACTTTGGGCTTTTCCTACGTTTCAAATGGTCCAAAGGACTCGGGCCCAAATGATCAAACAACTTGGAGGAGAGTAAGAACGTTGAACGGGCACCATAGCCCATATCAAGGTCTAGATGGACTTTGAATATAGCATCCGTTCAAGTCGCATGTCCAATCGCCTTGCCCCGGACTTTACTTTGGTCGCCGACGACCCGATGGGAGTCAATTGGAGTGTGGAGTACGTTTCAAATGATTTCTCCTGTTGATTTAGTCACCCCATATTTAGATTGCATGATAGGTAATTTTGATAGGATCTCATTGGTTCATTCTTTTTTTTTTTTTTAAAGGAAAGAACTTTGCCCAAAAAATAGGTGGCTTAGGGTTGGGTCGAAAATAATCAAATCCAAATTAACACATTTAGGCCATGTTTGATAAAGGCGTGCATAATAATCATTCTATTTCTATTCAAAAACTATTTTTCTATTTTAGACTTGTTTTTGAAATAAAAATCCGTTTGGTAAAATTATTTAATTTTTTTTATTTCTGGAATATATTTATATTCTAGAAATAGATTTGGAACAGAAATTAGAAGTAAATTTTTTTTTACTTTTCTATTTCTGAAATAAAATAAAAAATAAAAACTCTTCTCAATATTTGTTCTTTCTATTTGTCGATTGGTCATCCGTTGTCACCAATCACCGTTTATTGTCCGTTTGTTGCCACTCTCAGCCGTTGACCATCGCCGTCGATTGTTGGCCACCATTATCAGTTACCAGCTACCATTGCCAATCGTCAACCATTGGCAGTGCCGGCTATTGTTTACCATCCGTTGTCACCACTCCCAACCGTCCGCCATCGTCGTCGGCTGCTGACTGCTGTTCATCATCTATTTGTCACCACTCCTAACCGCTAGCCACTGCCACCGGTTGCCACTGTCGCCGCCAGTTGCCACCGACGCCGCTTTCATTGAAAATGGAGAAATTTTGTGTCGTTTTGAAATGAATTTCTATTCCGAAAATAAAAAATTTGTATCATTATCAAATGTGTATTTTTACTTTGAAACTCATCTAGGAATAGATATAGAAAAATCTATTTTTCTTTTAAAAATCAATTTCTGGTTAGAATGGTCATCATTTGCGCCCTAACCAGCCAAACAATGACTATTTCCATTATTTTGTTTTCGGAATAAAAAAAATAGAAATTCATTTGATAAAGTATTTGTTCGTGAGAATAAATTTTGAAACAGAATCAAGTAGGAAAAAGTTACTTTATTACTCCCAAAAACAACTTAAGAATCAAGTAATTTTTCTTTTCTTTTTCTATTCTTTTCTTCTTCTTATTCCTCTAGTCGGTTCTTTGGTGGCTAGGCGAGGCTTGACCTCTCCCATATCTACAGGACAAGCCTTGCCTTGAGAGGCCGTGTAAGATTGTTGACTCTTATCTAGCCAATTACCAGTCATGGTCGAGGTCGATGACTGGCTAGAGTAGAAGAAGAAGAAGAAGAAAAGAGAAAATGTAATAAACTTATTTAAAAGATCAAAAGAAATTTTAAATTACAAAAAAAAAAATTGAGAGTTATACCAAACGTATTTTTATTTCGGAAATAAAAAATTTGTATATTCATCAAACGCTTTTGAATGCTCATAAACTTGTCCAAAGAACAAAATCCAAAAAATAATTATTTTTTAGCAGAAAATTGTTATTAGAAATGGAATGGTTACTAAACGCACCATTAACCCGTTTTTAGCCTATAAGTAATGAAATTGTTTCACAGCTTATAGAATATGTTCCACAACCATGGTATGAACTCCTAAGCTCGCTTCCATATTCATCAATATCTTCCAATCCTTCGTGACTATATCTAAGTTCCCTTTATTTCGCTTGAAAATATTCTCTCAATTTTCGGACATTTGAATTATTCAGGATAGTAAATTAATGGAAATTATTTTCCTAATTAACGAGAATTTTATGTTTATATTTGGGAAAAATAATTTCATCTTTTAAAAATGTCAAAAATCATTTTCTAAATTTTGAATAGATATTGGCATGTACACTAAAACTCGCTACACTTATGTATAGATACCCCACCACTTGTTTCCTAGCCATATATAGCGGATTCGAGTCTAGCAGGGCCATAGAATTTGTAAGAAGAGAAATACTAATTTAGTGTAATATGCTAAATTTTTATTAGTTTGCTCGTGTAATTAAATGGTATGCCAAAAAAGTTGGAGATAGAAAGAATACGTAGGTGATGAGAATAGAATAGTGAAAAAAAAATGTTAATGAAGAAGGAATGTCGGTTCAATCGGTTAGAATTGGAGTTGAAGGAATTTTAATTAGAAAAAGCTATACAATTTCAATGATCTAATGGGACAAAACTCAAAGTTTAGAGGATTTGATAGGAAAAAAAAAAAAGCTCAAGCTTAGGGATCAAGAGTATAGTTTTATCATATTAATGAAGCATACGAGCAATATGATACAAGTTCACTTACCCTTCAAATAAGGAAAAACCGAGATCTCACTACTTTGCCAATAACATGCATGAGCATGAACTTGAAGAAGAGAGAGACGTAGATATTAGCATGATTTCAAAGACCACTTCATGCATGTAGGAAGCCGTATCTAGTGAACTGCATTAGTATCTCTTCTTTCGCACATTATATACTAGGTTATGTTATAGGTTACCATGTTCAATGTACGTACTTCCCCTTAAAGTGCAAAGAAGAAAAATGATTAATATTGCTTGAGAAAGTTGTTATATGGAGTTAATACGATGTACTATGCTGATCACAAATTAAGAGATAATGTGACTCATATTGAATCTAATTGAAAAACAAAAACTTTTCTCACTCTTTTTGCATATTATGATTGATTCCATCTATTGAGTCATCGAAAGAACATACAATTTTTATTTTTTTTTTGGATTACAAAATGATTTTGATATATTGAAAATTCTATTTAAGAAGACCCTTGACATTAGAAATCAAGTTATGTATGTGACTAGCTTTGAGATTAAAAAAATACCTATATCAATAAAGTCTCATAGATTAACGGAAAATTGACGGAATATACTACAAAGCCCTTCTTGAAAATTATCCAATTCTTTGGTAAATTCCTTGATAAATTATGCCAATCACCTATCCAGAGATAATGAGATTCATATTGGATCCAACTAAAAAACACAAGTTTTACATAATTTTCGTACATTATAATTGATTTTGTCTTGCACATCATTAAAAGGACATTCGATATTTTTTTCACTGATTTCCAAACCTCCAATATTTCCTGCATGTATGAGCAATTCCTTGTGGAGATTATAGGCCAACCTCCCTTCGCCACTTCTCTTACATACAGCACACAGAGCCTAAAACATAGATGGAACCACAAAAGCATTTCAGCCATTCACACTCGTTGAGAAAATTACAAGACCGTTACAAGCAAGGCAATTATTGATGATCCAATCAGTCAATGAAAGGTGAAACGGCAAGGGCCTTACTTGGTTTTCTTCATTATTTATCAATAGCGTCCTTTATCCTATAATCTATATTTCAATCCCTGAATTGCTGGGCAGTTTAGTGGGGGCAACGACTTTAGTCTTTTCCGTGCATTTAGAATCTTGATTTTCGGTTCTCAAAAACAGAACACTATTAACCATAAATGTAAGTAAGTCTATTTCACAATTTATAATCATCTTTACTTTCATTTGTCAATTATAATAAATATCTTTTTTTATAAATTATACATTTGTAATGTCCCATTTTATCCTGTTGAAATATAGTTTCTTATTATTAAAATTGGAAGAAATATGTGTAAATAAAAGAGAGCTAAATGTCTGCTTTGGTGTAGAAGAATCCATTTCAAAATACTACCTTTTAGATCCATGTTGTATCGGATTTGAACTTGTCATATTGATATGCAAGTTGTATTTTATATCTTGAATACTAATAGGTGAATCACTAATTAATAAAGACAAAGTCCTCGCTATTATATTATGATCTTTAACTTTTTAATATAGTCACATTGTTATTTTGAAAAAATGGAATTATAAAAAAAAAAAAAGAAGGTATATATTTAATCCTAAAAGTATATAGCTTGCCAAAAAAATAAACAAGTTGTTATTGGCAATTAATACACTAGTATTACTCATCATCATGGCCAGGGTAGGTGTTGATAGGGACCAGTGTTCGCCTCGTGCTTTTCAAGCCAGTCAATGGGGAAGAGGAAAAAGACTTTGGGATGACAGGATGCGACAGGTCATTATTGTTATTGCTATATTACTTGTCACAACGGCCGCGCATATTTCGGCAAGCCCTCAAGGAGGTACTTTTTCGGAGGCATCTAATATGGCAGGAAAATCTATACTTTCTCATAGGCACGAATCTGAATTTGACTTTTTCAATAGTTGTAATATAGGCTGTTATGTTTTCTCTTTTAAGTAATTGTGCTTTCAATAACTAGTATGTCGTCAAAGGGTTGAAATTGGACCAAATTGGTGATAATCTTGGCATGGATTGCATTAACACTCTCAGTTGTTACTTTCTTATTGCCAATGATTTTGATGAATAAGGGTGGAGACATGTCAGATGGAAAGATTAACCTTTTCCACATGCGGCTTTTACCTGGTGGGCTGTTATGGTCATTGTTTTGCTTGTCAAAATTCTCAAATTTACACTGCACTTCGATCGGTAAAACTGGACATGGAATGTTGGCTTAAAGCTACAGCCAAGTGTCACGGGCCGATCGATCAACTCTCGATCAATGCTTGGCTTACCCGTGCTCTTGGACATGCTAACTTTCGGGCCGTGACACAAGGGTGTTCTTTTTTTTTTTTTTTTGGGACATGGAATATGTCTTTTTTTTTGGGGGTGCTTCTGAATTTGTTCGTTTGTATCTATGTGGAATCTTAGATTTTTCCACATTTAGTGGTTTATCATTAATAAACGTCCATGGTCTATTTATAAGTTGCCATTGTACATGCAAAAGATGCTGGAGTCACATCCCAATCGATGTGCACAAATCAAACCTATTTATTTTGAATTCTTTCCGAGTAGAAAATAGTCTGCAACTTTCTACTCAGAAAGAATTCAGAATAAATAGGTTTCACCCTTAAAATATATGTCTATGGACAAGAAAACGACGAGATATTCTGTTATATTGCAACAAACTAAGGACCATGTTTTCATATCAAGTAGGATGAAATCTCGCTTAACCTTGCTTGTCTGCAATAAAGGAGAGTCCCGACATCATTCAAACTAAAGCAAGAACACGATATGCAAAAGATGACTCTTACAGAATGCTAAAGAGATGCACCCTTCAAATATGGACAGGCAATAACACAGATGGGATAAACCAAGCCTTGTCAACACAGGAAACTCCTACCAGCCCAGACAGGCTATGAATACAGACAGACAACCATACTGAGTAGCAGCCATGGAACTACTGAAGATCAACACGCTATTTAAATTAAGCTGGTCATCATGAGCTCACAGAAAAAAGGATAACATTGTAATCAAATGGAATTTCATAAAGGCATATTTGAAGTTCCTTGATCAGAATGACAGATCAGAAAAGGTTTGTGATGAACCCATGGGTTAAAGGAAACATGAGGATACTGAACTAGTGAAGCAATGCAAAAGGCCATGCAATTGCATGAACATAAAGTTTTTCTGTTTTCTTCTTTAATGCAAAAGGCCATGGGTTAGCAGCGTAAGGCAAAGGCTGGTTTTGGAGGGCAGAGGAGTAAGCGGTTCTGTTCTCATGAGCAAGTAACCGTCATTTGAAGTGGACGGTTGCGATTGGAACAATGCCGCACGTGGAATCTAAAATCTCGGTTTGCTTCATCGTGGGGAGGAATGAAGACGAGCGTGATAGTGCGTAGGTGAATACGGGCCAGATCCTGGGTTCGGACCTTGGGCTTTTCCTACGGTCCAAATGGTCGAAACGACTCAGGCGCAAATGATCAAACAACTTAATTCTATACTTGTGAACTTAATTGATGAGCTTGGACCGACCAAAAAAGAATTAATTGATGAGCTTATCTCTTTGGACGAGAAAAAGTCATGGCAGAGTCTAATTGTTCGGAAGGCAGGGGAAATTGCGGATTAATTTGATGTTGTAAAACCAGAAAATATTTTGTAGAATATGAAAATATTTTTCATTTAGTCATTTTTGAATATTAACACTTATCTTGTGCTCTACCATATTAAGTAATCGTTTTCCCCAAAAGCTTAAGCGGTTGAGAATAGGCCTACGAGGCTACAATGTCTATAGCATATCTTTTCACAACAATTTCTAAAGTTTACGTATCGAAAGTCTAATGTAATTTGACAATAGATATCACATTAAATTTAGCTCTCTATTGGTCATAAATCCATTTCACACAAGTTGCTAATTTGATTACTTAAAGAAAGATAGCCAATATGAGGTCAGAGTCGCGCCCTATACTGTTCGTAACGAAATCCTGTTTCAACCCGTCTTGCTTCATTTGTTGAAAACATTTCATGCAGATGCCAAACTAACCATTTCTGACAAGGCAACTAAGAATAACATTACTTAATAAAGACATTGATTCACATTGAGGCGTTCGGAAAACTTGCTTGTCCTTGCAAACTTTATATAACTACTATAACTTGCAGAACTAATATTCTCATGTTTCTGCGTATACTCAAAGAGCTGCAACAATTTCAACAGAAAATCAACACCAGCTCTTCATTTGGTAATTAGAAGGAATGGAAAGAAAAATGATGAACTGTCTACTAAGCAAGAAGACCCATTGCTGGCACTCATATATGATCCATAATGACATGTGTGGAAAGAGACAATAAGAAAGATCCGGTGAATCCATGTGTTGACATTTATGTATTACGAAAGCCTCAGATGCTTAAGACTAAAAACAAAGTCAAAGTGTGGGTGCTACTAGATTAAAAAAATATTAATAATAAGTTCAAACACAGTTTAAACTTATGGTGGTTTATATTCATTTTTGTTGTTGTTGATATTCATTAAGATGCATTGCTACTTTTAAAAGCATACATCTCTAGGAAACCTCAATACAATGATTTTAGTGAGCTGTTCCTTGTTCTTGACAAAATTGAGGTGTAAGCATAATCTAGTCACATCGCAATGAACGAATAATGGAACAAAACACATGAATGCCTCAAATCCATGACATGCAGTCAATGGTAGTCCAAAAAATGCATTGGCAAAGAGCCAATGCGTTAACATTTATGCATTCCTTGCCTTTTAGCCAATCAACAATATGTTTATATTTTTTTATGGGTAAATGACAAAAAAAAAAAAAATGAGAGAGTTGCATGGATAAATGCTCGATTGTATTACATCTCCAGTTCAAAGTAATTTGAATTGGAGGCCTTGCTGACCACTCATGTAGAGCCAAAGCCTTATTCTATTTACATCAATGTATTGATTAATGCGCATTTTGGCCTATTTGACAATGTTGAGAAATTAGTGTTAGGAACTTAAAGAACTCATTTTTAAGTGTTAATAATCTTCAAGTGTTAAAAAGGAAAAAAAGTAGTTGTTTGACAATCACTGCATATTTATAATTTCTTTCCAAACATAGAATCACCACATGATTGATAGATAAAACTTTAATTATCATCAATTATTTTTTTCTTAGGTATTATTAGTCAATTTCTAGATTAATTAAATCTTTTAAGTAAAAACTAATTAGAGTTGTCTAACAGGCTTAATTGCATTAATCGCTTTAATTTTCGGCGCGGGGGACTATCCGGCGGTTGACAAGTCAAACATTTGAATATCACGTGTTTTTGAAAATAAATAAAAAGAAAATGCCACTAATTTGGTACGTGGTTTTGTAAAGAAGGTAACATGTGCTGTTTTACGAGAAAATCTCGGGTTGGCCTAAACCACGTCGTGGGGGAAAGCCCATTTAAAGGACGATGCGTGGCGCCACGCGTCGTCCGGGTCCCACCACTATCTCCCTCCTGTGATCTATCTCCTCCTCTCTCCACTGCGCTTGCGTTTCTTCTTTTACTCTTGTGGGCGCCATGGCCATGGAGCTCGAGCTCGAGTGACTCTGGTCGCGACCTCAAGCTACGGCAATTGTCGTGAGCTCATTCTCAAGTGACCATGGCTACTTTGACCTCGAGCTTTAGGCTCAAGGCTCAGCTCCACAGCCATAGAAAATGCTAGACTGCAGGTCGACCTTGACCTCAACCATGGCTGCTTTGACCTCGAGCTCGCGTCCAAGGGAACGGCCATGTCTGTGTGCTCGTAACTTGACCTGCCGTGGCTACCACAAGCCCTAGGCTCGAGGTCGAGCTTGTGGCAACCGCGAGAGTCCTGAGCTCAAGCTCCGTGGCTGTGGTGGCGCGCGAAAAAGAAAAAGAACGGCAAGTAGTCACTGTGAGGAAAAAGGAAGAGAGAGAGAGAGAGAGAGAGAGAGAGAGAGAGAGGATGCAGACGAGGTCGAGCTCCGAGAGAGAGAGAGGATGCAGACGAGGTCGAGCTCCGTGGCCATGGCGGTCGCAATGAAAAATGAAGAAACGCAAGCACAGAGGAGAGAGATCACAGGAAGGAAGAGGGGGGAGGGAGTGGTGGGACCCGGATGACACGTGGCGCCATCCGTCGTCCATTAAATGGGCCATTCCAATGGTGACGTGGAGGCCTACCCAAGATTTTCTCGTAAAACAGCACACGATCCCTCAACGATCATTCGCACGTCGGTTTTCCCTCGTCACCATTTTTGTTGCCTTTAATCCCTATGAGAAGTCTGGATATGACGTGGCCAAAAGATCTAATCTAATGGACAAGGTCTCCTGTGTACTTTATCTGCATGTACTCCTTTGTTGCCTTAGCTATTAAATTAACTAATGTTTGAGCATTTTAAAAAAATTAATTTTACAGTGGCTATTACACTGAGTTATGTTATGCTCGACACAAATCATACTATTCAGATATACCCATAATTAAATGGCATAAATAGATTTAATTGTTGAAATTCATCCATGAAATATATGCTTGCACGGCGTAAATTTAAATGCACTATGTGTGCAAATCAAAATAATTGATTCCCTAAGCGGATGCACTAAACCATGTAACTTCGTTTGGGGACACTCAGTGTCAAAGTAAGGAGGGGGCAACGGGACCTCCTAGGCAAATTCCATATTATTTTAGTTATTATAGGCATGAAGTACACACATAGTTGATACTTCATCAATCTCAATCGTCATAAAATAAATTTGAAAAGGCCATGTTGAATTTTGGTCACAATTTAATTTACCTCATCCTTACGCGACTTCGTTCCTCATCTTTTACAAAATTTTATGACAGTAATTAGCTATCTCAACTTCGTGATTTTGGATTATTACCGATACAATCATCAAAAGCTGAGCACTGTCCAAGTATCTTTGCCTCGATCACCAGGCAGTCCGGCTTTCTCCTAAGCCAATGGAGATGAACTATGCCATGGTTTCCACTTCCAGAGCATACTTTGAACATTGCTATTCTGCACTTGCGATTTGACCATGCCGAGTTATTGTCATGGACTCGTAGCTTATTTTATTTTATTTTATTTTAATGATAGAGAACTAATTCGAGGAAGTCTATTGATAAGATGTGGAAAGAGTCTCTCGAGCACGGTGCTTCTCAATGTTTGATGTAGTTCGATCTAGACTATAGAACTAAAAATGCGTAATGATGACATCATTTCATTGTTGAAAGAGTGTCGGAAATCCATGGTGCCTTACTCCATTGGTCATATCCAACTCATGGTTTTTGAATATAAAGGGACTCCTCTTTTTGCCTAATATTATTCAATCAAACTGCTTCAAAGATATTATGATGGCAAACGACGCACCAAAATGCAATTGCTAATTCAAACTAAGCATGCGAATTTAGTTAAAATTGTGTACATTTTGAAGGCTACTCAATGCGTTTTATTGAATGAGATTAGCCTAGATCACATGGAGTTGCAAAATTATGGCACCCCATCATTCAATTTCACTCCCCTGCTAGGGCATTTTAGTATTTTGAAACATAGCAATATGGACCAATTGAGTAGCAATATGACAAAACATAATTGAAATACGAGGAACGAAAAAAAGGGTGGTAACAATTAATGAAGAGGAATGCCGAGTAAAGAAAGTTCCGATCATGGATCAAGTTAGGCCCGATTGCAAATGAGGTCGCATGCATGCTGGCAAGTTTCGATCAAGTAGTAGGCCCCGTCCCGGTCATGATGAAACTCCATCTATTTGTTGTTGGATTCATTCTTTCCCTTCTTCAATTCGTATGAAACTTATCACCATCTTCCTTAGATGCCTTGATTGAAACTTTTGCTTAGGGTGATCCAAAGGTGGCAAACAATAACACCCGAGAATAGTATGATTTCCATGATTACACGGTGGGAAGGAGGAATAGGCCGGACTATCAAAAGGGCCTTTGGACCTGACTTTCAAAAATCGAAATGGGTTGAGGCCTGGCATGCATGCTAGGAGGATCTCATTGAAAAAGCACATTAATCCATACCGCAATGACTAGAAATATTTGCATGACATTTTGAGCCCGATCGCATATCGATCTGGTTAATAAAATTCCGTGGTTTTATCTTAAAAAAATTCTATAATTCCTAAATCTGGAAGAATGTTGTTAAGGAATGAGAATGTGAGAACCTTTAGTTTCGATGTTTTTGTTTATTCATAATATTTTTCTTTTTGTAAAAAAGTAGTCATAACCTTTTATAAATAGCCATCACATTTATATAGATTAAGGAGTAATTTGACGTTCTAACGTTACAATTATGCAAAAAGAATAAACACCAAAATTTCCTCGTAAACTGAGGTCTTTTTGTTTGGTTTATGCTATGATATGAGGGGTTTTAGTAAAAAAAAATTGAAAATCAGAGAGATAATACATGAATTGTCAATACTTATTTTAAATCAATGATCAACATTAACTAGACATAAGGGGGGAAAATTATCCAAAAAATCCTAAATTTATTACACTTTTTAGGGGTGATCGGTTCCCAGTTTCCAAATGGACTAGTTGGTCTTGGGCCCAGTAACTAGACTACACCATTGGTTAGGTTTAATGGAACTAATCACTTTCTTTTCACTACTTTTTCTCCCATTACTTTTTTCCCACTATTTGAAACCAGATGGAGATAGTTTTTCATTCACATTTTACTAAATTTTTTGAAAGAAATATATTTTTTTAAAAGGTACATGTAACTGACTCAGTTCAATTCCTCCCTTGGAATCGAGATCGGATTGTCCGAACACAAGTTTCACTTTTAGAAATCAGGAATCGGATTGACACTTTCTGGAATCGAACCAAACCAACTGGTTCGATTGAATTTGGGCAGTTTGTTTTGCACACTGCTAGCATTTTTACTAACTTAGTTCTAAACCTTTCAATTTTGTCAATCGAGACCTAAACCTTTTCACCTTTTACCAATTTAGCCTATCTAACTAATTTTAGTTGGAAATTACTGACATGAACACTAACATTGATGTGGCATTTTTAATAAATTTTGAATTTTTTTATGGCTTTTTCCTTTTCTTTGCTTTTTTTTAAAAAGGTTTTTGGGATGGAGGGCAATAAGCAAGGGCCGGTCGACCCCTGCCAGCCCTAAGCAAGGTTGTTGTGCCCCTTGCCAGCTCTAGTTGAGTAAGGGCTTGGCAAGCAAACCATAAAAAATTCAAAATTGTTATTAAAAAGTGTCACATTAGTGATTTTTGGCCAAAATTGGTTGGATAGACTTAATTGATAAACTGTGAAAATATTTAGAGTTTAATTGGTAAAATTGAAAGATTTAAATTAAATTGACAAAAGTATAATACTTTTGAGCGTTTGGGTAGAATATTAAACCCTTATATCTGGAAAATATTTTAAAACCCTTATAGGTAGAATATTATAAAAAGGTATTCAAACCCTTATAACCCCTGTAAATATTTAGGGAAAATATTTTAAACCCTTAAGGTTTAAAAGCCTTACATTGACAAACTGTCAATTTTATTGAGCGTTTTCTTTATTTTTAGTCGGCAAAGGGGTCCCGCTATAATAGACAAATGAATAATTATTCTAGATTTATCATCATCTCAATTAGAGTCACCTGGGACCGTAATGACTTTGCCCCAATGTAAAGCTTGGCTAATTAAATTGACATTAAGTAGAAGCAACAGACTCCCAACATGTCAGCTTTTACACCCGAGAGAGGAAGAGAGAAACATTATTAAGTTACTTTTTTAATTTATTGATTATTGAAATATTTTGGAGAAAATGATAGTTTTTATTGTGTAGGGAAATGACGCTTTTAATCCTTCGGTCCATTTTGATGTCACAAAACAATGTTGTCAAAAAGGTGAGGGGGTCTCTAGTCATTTTCAAATCATAGTTTTTATTGTGTCTGACGAAGTTACAGCTTCTGATTGGGAAAGAAATTACACAACCCCAAAGCCAAAGCAAACATTCAACCAATGGATATCCCACAATGACTTTGTGTTCGAGGCAAATCTCTGGATGCTCGAGAGACAGTGGCAAGCAAATTATAGGAAATGGACCTCTCGTGCATCATAAACAAGGAAAGAAGCCACTTGTATTGCATCGTAGACCTAGGTTCGCGGGAGATGGCGCCATAACTAGCATTTGCAGTTATGGCGTCCTTGAAAACATTCCAACCTGTAGCTTCAATCGAAAATAGAGATCTAGGAGTTTTTTGCTGTTTGAGTCTCTGCTGATCTTGTGGAAGCTCTTATATGCGGGTCTGCAGATCGCTTCAATTGGGAGTGGGAGGAGCACCTTCTTATCATGAACTGCTGAAAGCTTCTTTGGAACCAGTTCATCAATATACATCGATACAATGTTACGCCAATTATGAAATTACGGACACTATATGTGCACCAGGATGAGACCTTTGGTATGATCGTGCAACACTTGATTTTTTGAGTAGCCCCGAACTTTTGTTTCCATGTTAACGAGCCCTCATTCTTTTGATTTTTTGAGTAGGTGTTGTGTGCTTTAGGAGTTTGTTCTGAATCAAGCCTTTCTACATTGATTTTTCTCCACAACCATCAAGTACTTTAGGAACCTATCTCAATCAAGTACAAATTTATTAGCCCCCAAATTTATCTAAGATGGAAGGAGGTCATGTGGATGGCAAGATTAACATCATCATCTTAAATTGTGAGATCTACATTGAAATGCTTGACCAATCGACGCCTTTGCAATCCATCATTGTACTCCATTTAATAATTAAGGCATTGATAAGAATCATTTCACTTTGCGACAGGCAAGTAAAGAACCAATGGTAAATTTCCTCAAATATCTCATTGTTAAGCAGTACCGAATTCAGCTAATCAGATGAAAGCATGCAGTGAGAAGACAAGAATTTCAATAAAAAAATGATTAGAAAATACTTAAATATTATTAAAATTGTTCATGCCGGCACCTATTTTGCCGTGTAGAATGGTCCGTGTCTATGTTAACAATTTTTGGCCCAATTTGACTGGAAAAATATTTGAGACTCAGTTTACAAAATAAAATGATTTGGGATTGAATTTTAAAAAATGCAATATATTTACAACTTTTTGAATAATTTTTTTTTTATCGAAAAGGTGATATCACACCTGCAAGCTGCAGTGGCTCTTTAAGTTGACTCTATTTGAAGTATATTTCTTGGATCTTTTTTTTTTTTTTTTTTTGTAATTATTAGATAATACACGTCGTATTATATTTCTTTAATACCTTATCGGAGTTAAGCGATCCTGAGCAAATTGTAAGTGCATTAGGGGCATGCTGCCCCTTGTTTTTTCTAGGTTTTTCTTTGTCTTGTGAATACAAAATTAAATCCCTTGAAAGACTACGTAAAGCCAGCCCATCCTCTATCGCTTCATCTCTAATTTGACTCGGTCCATCTCTTCTCTTTTCAAACTTTACGCTAGATCTTACATACGCTTTTGATTATGTTTGAAAAATAATGAACTAGTCTTAAATCAATCTTGAATTCAAATTGATTTGGACCAATCTTGACCCAAATCTTCGACCAATTTCATCCAAAAACCAAATTCGGAAACTAAGCGGCCGCTCACGCAATTTAGTCTAAACCACGGGATTGAAACTGCAGTAATTTTGTGTTTTTGCTCTAATGTTTGAAAAATGATATTTTATGCTTTTCCATTCCATCTCCAAATCAGTTTCTTCTTCACGAGTCGCACACTCCAATTCTCTCTTAATCTGCGCTCGCGAGGAAGACCGCCCCGACGATCAGTTTGCCTGGCGTCTTGCCAGAACCCTTCCGTTGCATGTCAAGGCGGCGATCGGCGATTGGTTTGGCTCTTGAGACAGCGCTTCTAGCAAGGATTCAAGGCATCTCGCCGGAGCGGCCATTGACGAGAGCTCCACGCCGTTTGCTCCTCCTTCCTCATCATGGGGAATATCAGAAGCGGCAATGTTGGAGATGCTAAGGCAGCTACTTTTCGAACACATACCTTCAATTTTGATTCCGCTTCAGGTTGGTTTGAGCATTCAATTCCAACATCTCTTGCCCTTTCTTGATTTTGGGGAGTTTGGGTTGGAAATTTATCTGTTGTTTGGCTTTGTTGGTCATCACGGAGAATAAGAATCAATGAATCTTTTAACTAATCAGGTACTTGCTTTGATAAATATTGAAGACCAGTCCCCATGTGCGGGGGTTTAGGACTCATGGAGCCTCCGGAGGTCACGCAATGGCAGAGTTCCACAAAGATTCACTTGATGGAAAACCAATTGACCGAGTTGCCAGAGAATCCTCGGTGTCCTGATCTCTTGGTATTGTTTTTGAATAGGAATTACAAGCTCAGAACCATTAGTCCCTCTTTCTTTGATTACATGCCAGCCCTCGAAATCCTGAATTTGTCCCGAACTCGGATCAACTCCTTGCCAGAGTCTCGGTTCGGGTTAACCCACCTAAAAAGACTATTCTTAAATCATTGTGATCTATTGACGGAATTGTCTCCACAAATTGGAGAACTTCAGCAGCTTGAGGCTCTTGATTTTGATGGGACTATGATCATGAATCTGCTAAGGGATGTCGTGAAGCCAATGAAGCACACTTTCTTAGAGGTATCTTTTTGCCAACGCATAAATCGTGCCCCAAAACACGAGAAAGTGTATGCATTGATTCCTTAGGGCACTATTTCTGTGCTCGCTTGATTAGAAGAGCTTAGTAAGTTTGGAGAATGAGAGGTGAAGGAGTATTGGGAAGTTGTTATTTACGATGTTTATGGCTTCACGAGGCTGGATGCTCTTAATTTGGACTTCCCGCAAGTAGAACTTCTAAGGAAACTCATACGGTTCGTTACATCAAAGGCACCTAGATCGTTGTCACATTTCAAATTCATGGTTGGCGATGGTGATGAATGCATCGCGATTCATCTCCTGAATGATGTCAAATTTGCGTTAGAACATTGGGATAGATCCTTGAAATATGTAAATGGTGTGGATGTCTCTACTAATATCAAGAAGTTGCTTCAACATACTACTGTATTTTTCTTAGACTGCCATACGAACATCACTAAGCTATTTAATTTTGAGATTGAGACATGGAGCAACTAAAATGCTGTATAATTGGGGAGTGTAATCAGATTCAGGTTATTCTTGATGGAACTCACATAAATTAAATTGAAAATATAGGAGAATGATTGGTGGTTTCTCAGATCACTAAAGTATCTCTACATATGTCATATGAAGAGGTTGAGGTGCATTTATGAGGGGCCACCATTGCATCGAGGACCTTTGTCTCATTTTAAATGTTTGTCTTTATCATATTCACACCTCGCCTACTAGAAAACCTCGACAGTATAGAAAAGCTTGAAGTCGGAGACTAGCCCCTTGTCTTAAGTTTAGTGTGGTGTGAAGATACTTCTATGTACAAGAGTACCTACTTTCTCTCCAAGTTGATAAAGATATCCCGTGTCATTGCCTCAACTCGTTAGCATTTTCAAACATCGACGCTTGAAAATTTTGTCATTCAGGCGTCCATTTTTTTTTTGGCAAAAATATAAGAAATGAAAATGATGAAAATAAAAAAAACAAAAATATAGTAAAAAAAAAGTTGATAAAAGATTTTTATAAAAATCAGATGGATCGGTTTGTCTAGCCCATTCTTTTTATTTCTTTTTGGACCCAATCCTTTTCTTTTCCCTCAAACCCAGCCCATTCCCTTCATTTTATATTTCCATTATTGACCCATCCGAAGCAGCAGGGGCGTGGCCACTTTGCGGTTTCTTCTCTGCCTTTCGCGCGCTCAGGCTGCGAGCGTAAGCAAGCGACCGGGACGCAATCAGCTCCATCATTTTTATTCTTTTCCTAAGCTCCTTTCTATTTTGCCTATCCTGTTTTAATGGACGACCCATTTAATGGACGACACGTGGCGCCACGTGTCGTCCGGGTCCCATCGACGTGGGGAAAACAGTTGACCGAGTTGCCGGAGATCCCTCGATGTCCTGATCTCCCGGGTATCGTTTCTAAAATCACGTGTGGTCAGTTACTGATTTCGATTTGAACAGTTACCCAATCCTTTTCTTTTCCCTCAAACCCAGTCCATTCCCTTCATTTTATTTTATTTTATTTTGTCAATATTGGCCCATCCGAAGCAGCCGAGGCGTGGCCAGTTTGCGGTTTCTTCTCATCCTTTTGCACGCTCGGGCTTTGAGCGAGCACGTCTGTGAGGGGGGGAACGACGACTGATGGAGAAAACAGAGAAGAGAGAGACCGAGAGTGAATTTCTCTCCATTCGCCGGTGGTTCGGCTGAATCACCCTCGACCATCTGAGGAAGCCAACTCGCCCGTCGTCGTTCGTCCCAGCAAGCTCTCGAACCAGGTAGGCCGAAAGAACCCCCTCCTTCTTTCTAGCATAAAATCTATGCTTTGGGCGAATCGTGCGATGCTGAAGCCGATTCGTAGCGTATGATGATGACTTGGAGTGTGACATATCCTTGCCAAGTCGAGAATTGCTCTGAAAACTAGCGTAGAATTCATGTTTTAGGTCGCACGTCACATGTCCGATAAAATGCCTAAGTGAGATTCCGAAATGGATTTTGTGCGATTCGTTGTGTGATATTGTTTTGATCCGATTTTGGTTTATGCTCACTTCATCGATCGACTGAATAGAAGGTAATGCTGCGTTTTCCTTCGTTTTTATGGCATATATGCGTTACCAAGTCGGCCATGGACGAACACCTCCTCGTCGGAAAATCTGTTCCCACGCCGGTGAAGCCTGCAGTTAGTGGTCGCCATAGTTGCCCCATTCCTCTTCATTTAATTTACATTTGAGTGATTTTTATGCTAGTTTTATTAGGTTTCTGTCATACATGTCTTTACAGTCGCAAAAATCCCATTGCCGAGCTAGTCCGGCGGCGCTAGGAATCACCAGCCAATTAGTTTTCAGCACCAGTCGGTGTGGACGACCGGTGAAGGGTGGTGGGCCCGAACTCGAGGCAAGAGATGTCGTCGGAGGCGGAAGGTGGTTCGGGTCAGTTACAGAGAAGCGGGCGCGAGCAAGCTTCGGGATGACAAAGGTGCAGAAAAAAAAAAAAAAAAACGCAAGAAATTTTAAAAAATAAAAATAAAAGATAAGAATAAAATTTCGGTTATAATAGGAAAGGGGCCAAACCCAGCCAATGGGTCGGATTTAGTTGGCCTGGTTAGAGACCGCAGGCTTAGTGGTTGGGCCATGTATAATAAAAAAGAGATAAATTGGAGGCTGCAGGCTTAGAGGCGAATGGGCCCATTCGATATGTTTGGGCCAGTCACTAGGGCCAGCCTGAATTCAAACTCTACCCAGACCATTAGGGTCTGGGTCAGACACCTATCCGGATTGGGTTCTCTGACCCGGCCCAGAGTCCTTTACCGCAGATAAAAAAATATTTTTAAAAATAGTAAAAAAGTAAACAATTATGAAAAATTAAAAAGCTCGTAAAAATTTCAGAAAATTTAAGAAATCCATAATTATTTTTGGAGATTCGAAAAAATTCCAAAAAATTAGAAATTTTGGAAAAAGCTTAAAAATTAGATTTTTAGTAGTTTTTTTTTTAAAGCATTTGTGAAAATCCTTTAATCAAAATTGAAACCTAATTGAATAATCCTTTAGGGCTTTATCATAGGATTTTTTGGATGCCATTTTTTTTTTTTTTTAGAGATACGCTAGGTTGCTATTTGCATTTGTTATTACAATTATACTTGATTGCACATTTCTCATATATTAATTGTTCTTTTCATTTTTAAAATGGTCAGGAAAAACTTTAAAATCTTCGATAAGCTACCCTCATACTTTGATTAACACTAATCAAATTTAGGTATCGAAAGGGCATTGGTTGTATAATTAGTATAATCAAGTCCCCGAGTTTGAAATCTCTAGTTGTGTATGTATCAAGACGACACTCTCGCATCTTGATTAGTGTTTCTAGCCAACCCTCAACAGAGGCTAGTGGCGACTTCTTTTGAACACGTAGATTAAGAAAATTAATGTCATGTGAGGTGTGGGTTTGAGAGAACCCACATTCATAATCGATGGGCCAAGTGTGGATCACCAACTAGACGATGTGTTCGAGCTGTATGTTGTGGGAATGCTCACTTATATTGTTTTATGAACAAATACCTCTGAACCTATCTCATCCCAAAGATAGGTCGCGATAAATTGATGACTTTGCTGGGGACTTGAGGACTTGGGCCTAATAAAACTCAATTGTTTGTTAACTAATGTGATTTCATAGTCGCACATTTGCGAAGGTGAGGTAAGTCCACTAACATTGTGTTAAAATGTTGGTGTAGGTTAGGATTTATAATGGTAGATTGTTTGATAGCGACTCAGAATATTAACGTAATAATTTTGTTCATATCCGCCACATTAATGACTCGTGGCTAATAATAATCAAAATTACGAAAAGCGATGATTGGAAACATATGGTATTGTAAGCAATAAAATATATATACTAGTAAGGATAATTGTAAGCCATTTTGGATGCAGCCACCATGTAATGCTTTTCGGCTACGGTGTCCTCCTACCATTCGCGTTTAAGAGGACTCATCACGGATTTGAGGAAGTTTTAGCTTGCTACAGAGAAATAGTTCCAAGTTTGACACTTTTAAGTTGATGATTCATGGCATGTTTATAGTTGTCACTTCCTTTTCTTTCTGGATTGGGTATTAAGTACCTCATTTTGTGCTTTACTAAGTAGGGCTAACAATTTACGGACCAATTATTGAAGCAGTCGTGGACATTGTAGAGAAAAGTGGTGGCTAGTTCCATATATTAGTTATCATTGTAGATGGCCAAATTTGAACATGAATTGCCTCTTCAAAAAAAAAAAAAAAAAAAAAAAAAAAAAAAAAAAAAAAATCGCGTCTTTCCTGCCCCCCACCCCAAAGGGTGGTGCAACCACTTGCATTCACGCCCCGCCAAAAGAATGGAGAGGAAAACTAATAGACAAGCAAGGGATACACAAAGGAAAATACATGTTGAGCCATTAATAGAAATGCAATGCCTTGGCATGATTTCTAGCCCTTTTCTAGACTTGGACCGATGAATCTAACAAATTAGATGATATAGAGCATGTGCTACAAAAGTTTAACTAAATCTTGGCAATAGACCGCTCAAAGATTTTCATATAGATGAAAAACTTGAAAGGCCATAATACTGTTATGCCTACTCTTTTGATTGAGTTCTTGGAATAAACCCTTTCCGATAGACTTACTCTTACTTGAAATGCCTTTTGTCACTAGTGTTACCACAACAACTGTGACGGTTCACTCCATGCCTTTCTCTCATGATTTCCTTTCTTCCTCTCCCTTGTTTAGTTGAACAACACATTGCAAACAGAAATTCTTAGTAGTGGCCATGCCTCTATGAAGAAAATGTTATATTTTTTGGGGGTGACAGAGAAGATAAGGTGAATTGGTGAAAAGAAACAATGCCTCTCAGGGAATTTATGGTGACAAGTAATATTGCGGCTATCATCACAAATTCAATACCCTATGAGTCGCCACTGCGAAAATTATAGCGACTCTGAATATTTAATGGAACAAACTTTGTACATATCCACCACATTAACGAGTTATTGCCAAATAGAGTCCAAATTACGGTAAGTGACATTAGGAAACATATGGTATTGCGAGTGATAGAAAATCTATATTAGTGAGGATACTTGTAAGCCATTATGGAGGCACCCACAGTGTAATGCTTTTTTGGCATGATGTACTCTTGCCATTCACCTTGGCGATTCATTATTGCTTGAGAAGTTATATTATGACTGTATCGGCTCTTTTTGCCTACTTTTCGAAATATAGCCTTCTCGGTGGGCTCACCGCTACTTGAAATGCCTTTGTTGCCAGTAGAATGGCGACAATCATGACGAAGTTTTGCATGTTTTTTTCTCATGATTTCCTTTTTTCTCCCTCTCGTTCAGTTGAATTACATTTCTATGATGGGAATTCTTGGTGTTAGACATGCCTTGGTGAATAAAAGTGTTTTCAAATCGTCGCTTATTGTAATTTTGACTTTTATTAGCCATATGTCGTTAAGGGGACGAAGATGCACAAAATTTATTATGTTAATATTTTGGGTCACCGTAATTTTCGCTACAGCGACTTATGGTGTACCAATATAGGTATTGGACCTACATGGTAAAATGAATCCGTGACGGTTATCCCAATTTTACTTGCCCCCAAAAAACGCAACTTTTTTTTTTTTTTTTTCGTTGAGGCATGTCCAACACCAAGAATTCTTATCCAAGGCATTTAATTCAACTGAACAAGAGGGGGGAAGAAAGAAAATCATGGGTAAAAGGCATGTTAGAAATAGTTATGATTATCGACATCCTATTACCGATAACGGTGTTTCAGGTTGCTGTGAGTCCACCAGGTGGGGATATATTTGGAAAACTCAGCAGAAAGAGCGGGTATGGTTGTAATATAGCCTTTCAAGTAGCAATGAGTCCTCTCCAAGGCGAATGGCAAGAGGACACCATGGCAAAAAAATTACATTGCGGGTGCCTCCATGATGACTTACAAGTATCCACACTAATCTAGATTTTCTATCACTCGCAATACCATATCGATGTCACTTACATGTATCTTGACTAATATAGATTTTCTAACACTTGCAATACTATATAAAACTCAATTGTTTGTTAACTAATGTGATTTCATAGTGGCACATTTGCCAAGGTGAGGTAAGTCCACTAACATTGTGTTAAATGCTGGTGTAGGTTAGGAATTATAAGGGTGGATTGTTTGATGACATGTTTGTTTAATAGTTGGTCTAAGGAATGAATGTTTATATGAATAAGATTGAAGCACTCTTTGGATATCAATTGTTGTGCTTGCCTTTACATATGCCTTAGCACTACAATTTGCACACACAACATGCGGCTAAACCCCAGCTGCACCCCATGAAATACTTAGGAGGTGTTGACGATTGAATGCACCATATGTAGTTTGCTAATGGGATAATCATTCTCGATTTGGCTCATTTTTTCATAAGAAAAAAGTCCGACCCACCTGCAGTTTGTGATATTGGTGAAAGGCTTACTATTAGGTTAAAATAGAAACCTTGAGCCTATAGTACTCTACCCGTTTGGTGTTAAAACCTTGCAAGTACATCTTGATGCCTATGTGATTTAAAAAAAAAAAAAATCTTGTCAACCATTGAAATTATGATTTCTCTCTTTACCTGTTTACTTTGAATTGGATTTTCATTTTCGCAAAATCTATGGAAATCAATTGAGCGCCCAATATGATTTAGGCCCATAATGAGAAAATTCCTACAAGTGGCATAAGCCAGTATTTCTTGTTTGACCATGTAGAACAAGTGGATTGTCTGAATTTTGAATTGTGGGTTGGAAATCATTTTTGTCAATTAATTTTTCAAAGTTAACCTTACATTTTGAGATATTAAATCGAAATCACATTGTGTGCATGAATTTTCAAATTTGAAGAGTTTCCAAAAGTAGATAATTTTCTCAAAATTAGATGATTGGAACAAATTCAATTTGTAAAATCTAAAGGGCGTTCAATTGATAAACCATGGAAGGATCTCTCAATGATGGTTTTTCTTGCAAAAGAACACTTCACCCTTGAAAGTGGGGATTCCGGGGCAAAGTATTATTCCCTTGCTTTCATTAGAAGAGATTGTCTCACTTAGAGATCCTTTCTCAATTGCATAAGTAATAATAATGTCTTTCTTTCACAGCTTATACATGATGGCCGATTTTTAGAATTCCCTCTACTTGATTGTGCAATGAAGCAGACAATTCTTTGAAACCAAGTAAAAAAAAATTTAGTCCTATTCAGTTGTCAATCCTTTGTAGCAAACTTTCTTGATGTTATTTCCTAAAGAACAATCATGCATATCCCATTAATAAGCCATTCAAATGTTGGAGGAGGAGCCATAATGTTATTCTACCAAATGACGAAGGACACATTTTGAAGATCACATAATTTGTTTTATTATTCGAATGTTATGGTTGTCTTCCTTTTCTTATCATTTCACATTCTACTTTAGTTTATTCATGGAATTTGGAATTCTTTTCGTTGGGCGCTAGCTATTGATGTTGCAGTTTATAATGGAAGCAAAGATGCCTGTAGATATAATAGGAACATGCAATTCTATGAGGAAAGGGCTTCCATAGCATTTCAAGTGCTTATATGCCCTCTGGAGGCCGTTGTCGATGATATAAACATCCTGACCCAAATAGAATGGGAAACAGTGGCTGTTGACAATTGCCAACAACTTAGAACTTTCTCCTTTATGAAGAATTTGAGAAGTTATTGAGAAAAATGAGGTTTCTTTCCATCAATGGCAAACCGAAGGAAAAATGAGGAAGAAATTTTTGATAGAGGGTGCGAGACTTGTGATAATGGGGGAGAAATACTCGCGCTAAGAATCAAATTAACAAAAAGAATCTTCTGATGAAGAGGGTGAGATATTACCTCATGTGACAGACTATCAACTTATTGATCGTGAGAGGAAGCCCATCATGTTTTCTGTTTTGCCGCTCCTATAGTGGGACAATGTTATTTTCATTAACTTGCAAACTCAAGAAAACTTATGAGGGTTGGTAGATGATGGGCTTCAACACATATGTAAGGGGTGACTGCATCAAAGTCTGAACTCTTTGAGATCTATGTCCTTTCCAAGAATAGACAGTGGATATAAGTGGATAGTCCAAACAAATCATTTCGCCAAACTATCACTATCTTAGTTACTATCTAGAGTCTTCATTTTGTAAATAAATCACCACAAGCGTCTTATGTATCCGTGTGACGTCATTTGCAAAACCCTAAAGCTTTCAAGTTTATATGCCTATCGATACATTTCCACTGAAAGCTGTTCACCTATTCTACTTGATTTTTTATCAACTTTCTACCATATCTCAGGTGGTACGATGTTAAACTTTCTCATGAAGATCTATTGGATCATGTCCCACCAATCACAAATGCTATCAAAATAGATAAAGGCTTGGCGAAATTCTGTGTTTCTAGTCACTTTTCTTGACCAACATTAGGCAACTAAACTTTTGCGTAAGGACGTTCCAACCGCATGTCTATGTGATTAATAAAAAAAATTCTTGCCACCTACGGTAAGTGTGATTTCTCCATTCACTTGTTTATGTTGCATTAAAATTTCATTTTCGCAAAATCTATGGAAATCAATTGAGCAGCCAATATGATTTTATTTGATGCTTTCAAATTTAAAATCAATGTGATAAATCCAAAAAGATAAGTGTTGGGGAAGGATTATAGAAATTTATTTGAAGAAATTTAATCTTTTTCAATATCAACGTTATTGATCAAATACATTTGACGATGCTTTTCTTTATCCATTTTTACATTGACAAATCACTAAATTAATGATAATTGATTGAGTTCAAGTTGTGTGGCTGATAACAAGCGTAGGAGCAGCTTCGGCTTTTGTTGATGTCTGGATTTCAATGGCCGAGGACTAAAGGCTTATTGATTATGGACATAATTGAGATTGAACATTCTAACCCGGCCGAAATCATGGACAAGATCATTTTTCAATGCAAAAGCGAAAAGCGTTCACCGAGTTAAGTGGCGATGCTTCTAGAAAAAGGACTAAAAGACAACAAATTACATTAAGCGAAGCAGGCCCGTCGTTGATGGAAGCTGTTGGGAAATCGACAAAAAAGGAAAAATCAATTACTGGTCATAATAGATGGTTTGGGGGTGTTGGCTCGCCCTATAAAATTCAAGGTGAGAGTTGCAAGCTTGGCATCGATGCTATGCACCTTCTCTTTCACCTCCAATGACCTATCCTCAATTCCAATAGTCAAAGTAGTCGCTTGAGCCAACTTCTTCTCAAAATCAAGCTTTATTCGATCCGGTGATCAGATTTGGGTCGCCACTCCGAACACCAAATGCGCATGGAACATGGACGCGGCCGTCTACATGTAGCTGATGATGAAGTCGACAACAGGGAGTGGCAGCTATCGATGGCGGTCATGGTAGTGGCAATGGTCCTTTGTGCGGTGGTGTTGCTCGCCAGGCTGCACCCACCTCAAGCGGTGGCCAAATCCACCAAAGCTTACAAGTTTTTTAGTGCAGTCTCGCTTTGGTGGTGTCATTTTATGCGGTCTTGCTTCTCATGACTGCCCTTGCCATATAAAATGACACCACTAGGGTGAGACTACACTAAAAAACTCGTAAGCTTCGGTGGATTTAGCCACCGCTTGAGGTGGGTGCAACCCGGCGAGTAACGCCATTGCATAGAGGATCGTTGCCACTACCATGACTACTATCGATAGCTACCACTCCCTGTTGTCGACTTCATCATCAGCTACACGTAGATGGCTACATCCATGTTCCATGCGCATTTGGTGTTCGGAGTGGCGACCCGGATCTAGATTGCCGGATCAAATAAAGCTTGATTTTGAGAAAAGTTGACCCAAGTGAGTGCTTTGACTATTGGAATTGAGGGTAGGTCATTGGAGGTGAAAGAGAAGGTGCACGACATTGATGCCAAACTTGCAACTCTCGCCTTGAATTTTATAGGGTGAGCCAACACCCCCAAACCATCTATTATGACCAGTAATTAGTTTTTCCTTTTTTTGTCGATTTCCCAACAGCTTCCATCAATGACGGGCCTACTTCGCTTAACAAGTAATTTGTTGTCTTTGGTCCTTTTTCTAGAAGTATCGCCACTTAACCAGTGAACGCTTTCCGTTTCGCATTGAAAATGATATTGTCCATGATTTTAGCTGGGGTTAGAATGTTCGATCTCAATTATGTCCATAATCAAAAAGCCTTTCGTCCTCAACCGCTAACCTTTCAACTCAAACACAGCAAAAATAGGGTACTTGGAATCCAGTTCTCCACGTGTAGACAGAGCACAACATTTAATTGCAAATATAGCATAAGCAAACGAGACTCACTCCTCCATGGAAAATCCAGTAACTAGCAAGTAGGAGTTGTCGTGGCATAACCCGGCAGAGCACAACATTAAAAGAAGGGGTTCCCTTCTTCGCTGGTTTCATTGCCAAGGTACCAAGCTTCTTGCCTTTGTTCAAATTCATCAAGGATGGTGCCACCTTACAAAGGAGTTGTTCAGGGTGACTGCATCATCAATGATTATGCATGGTTTATGTCTCTGCGACTAGAAAACAAAGCAATTTCGTGCCTTCCACACCAGCTAGAGTACTTTGGCAACCATCTCCCGCATAGGTATGTCTATGCATTTTCCAGTGTGACCCAGTTTTAGTTCTGGCTATACCTGTTGGAGATACCCTAATGTTAAGTCTTGGATCCTTTGTCCGATCGCATAAACAGTTGGTCTTCGGGCCTTGGCGACAAAAAGGGCAAAGCGAGTAATGTAAGAGTTTTCTTTTGAACATATATTCGCTAGTGGGCAGTGTATTTTGGTGGATTTTATCTCAATAGACACCTTTAATTTCCAAGTCAAAAAAGAATAAGAAAATCTAGATTGTACAAGGAAGCACATTGTCATTGTCGTGATAGACTCACATGATTATCCTTCGAATGGCTTTTAAGCACAATATATAAAATAATGAAAGAAAGGATAGAGGAAAATGAAATATGAAAGGCATATGTCGCAGTTGATTATTTAGAATCGAGACCGTGCGATCTTAGAGAGAGAATTTTTAGAAAGAGGAGCTCTAAACAAAGGGAATGCAATTTTGATTATGAAATGATTGGATAGATACAATGAGGGGGAGGGCACTCCTATTTATACTTGAGACCCTCGAATTACAACCATAGATTGCTTTTCAATGGGCCAACAAGATCGTGCTTTCTAACTACCACCCATTTATGCCAAGAGATTTCTAGGTCCTTGGCGCAATTACCATATCGTTTATCCTTAGGAACTTTCCGGAAGCTCTCGTGGAACCTTGGGCGATCTTGGGAGGTTTTCCTCCATCATGCACAGTCCCTTGATCGTATGAATCTCGTAATTGTGACACATACATAAAAGATATAACAAATAAGTTTATAGGCCCCTGCCACTTGAAGGGCATAGAGAAAGTTCATTTTTATGGATTGTCAACTCATTAAATAGGATCTTGTTAACAGGTGTCTCTAAATACTAATTAAATAGGATCTTGGATTCATGGTTAGTAGCAAGGACATTGAGATTGATCCCTCCAATAACTTAAAACCTCTTTCCACTATCAAGGAAATTTGAAGCTTATTGGGAAAACTAACTATGTAGCAAGGTTTATCTCCTAATTGTCAAACACTGCATAGCAATTTTTCAAACTATTAAAGAAAAACGCCAAAATTAATTGGAATGAAGAATGTCAGAAGTCCTTTAAAGAATTCAAGCGTTATCTTTTGCAACCTGCTATCTTGGTATCACCTATTTACGGCATGCCTATGATCTCATATCTCACCATCCACGATGAATCTTTGGAAGCTATGTTGGCACAAAAGGGACCAAAGGATGGGATAGAACATGCCATATATTACCTTAGTAAGAAGTTCACTGTCTTTGAGATTCGATATCCCAAAGTTATAAAGATATGTGTGACAGCTTAATTTTTTGATTCTATTTTCGATTGAATGAGTTGGGCTTTTTATTGACGCACCTATAGTTTTTTTTCTTTGAGCTGATCACTCATGAGATAATTAATCTATCGGGTGAGGCCATTAAGGAATCTAAAAGCAATAGACTTAGAATTTGATCAGAAATTGACTGCTCGACCGTGCTAATCTACAAAGGTCAATACGGCACCATCAAAATCGATCAGAGATCGGAGATAGGTCAGTTCGATAGAGGCATGTGATTAAAGTGTGAGTGATTCCACCTAATTGCAAAATTCTCGTTGAATGGCACTAAACCGATTTTTCTGTCATTTCTATACATTATGCTCATATTTAAAACTTCGAGATTTTCACGATAACCAAAAGTTGTCAATAAGTCGAAGATGCACAATGTGGCTAAAAAATAATCGACCATGGGTCAAATGTGCTAAAAATTCCTAAAAGCTACTTGGTAGGTTAGGTCACATTAAAATCACGTTCGGTTGAAATTAACCTCGAAATTGAACCTGATTTTAAAAATTGAAAGTTTTGTTATGTCACGATTTATTTTAGGAATGTCGAATCATCCTTCGAAGATTTTTTTGCAAACCCGAGTTTTTGGCAAAAATTCAAAATTGGCCTATTTTGGACCGGGAAAATTAGATGACCATTTTTTGTTGTATTTTTGGGGTTCAAGTTGGACTAATTGGCAAGGAAAAATGTGAAATTGAATGTGGGGATCCTCCTTGGCATTTTGGCCTTTGAATTAAGTCCAATTGGAGAGGATTTTAGTTGGAATTGGAGGGGAATAGTTCAAAATTCGTAAACCAAGGGGGTGTGCAACATTTCAGCAACTTGGGTGGCTTCTAAGAGAAGTTTGTGAAGGGAAAAGGGGCTGAGGATCAGCCTTGGACTTTAGGGGCAAGCAAATGATGGTTTGGGATGTTTTCCTTAGACTTTCGAGGCATTTGGTGGTCCCCCTCCAGCTGAGCTCTTCTTCTTCTTCTTCCTTGGCCTTGCTTTCCTCATTGTTGTGGTGATTGAGAGCTCAAAGAACCAGAGAACCAGCTAGGCAAGCCCCCTGCACCATCGACCGCCCCCTGCCGCCTGTCGTGCACTATCACTGCCGCTCGAGCCTGCTAGCACTAGTCGCACACCAGCCCATGTGTCCTCTCCGTCCCAAGCCGTCGTCCGCGCCATTCTGCCATCCTAAAGTCCCGAGCCATCGAGCCCTCTGTCCAGCAAATACCTAATTATGGACGTTATGGCATTTAATTGCCATATATTACTTTAGTAAGAAGTTCACTGTCTTTGAAGTTATAAATATATATGTGATAGCCTAATTTTTTTTTATTGTGTTTTCGATTGAATGAGTTGGGCTTTTTATCAATGCTCCTATAGTCTTTTTTTTTTTTTGAACTGATCACTCGAGATAACTAATCTATTAGGTGAAGTCATTAAGGAATCTAAATGCAATAGATTTAGAATTCGACTAGAAATCGACTACTCGAACATGCTAATCTACAAGGGTTAATTGATCAGGACAAGGTAAGCAACACATGCTCATAAAACAAGTTTAAAAAGAAGAAGAAGTAAATAGTAGTAAAGAGAAAAAGGAAAAAAGAAAAAGAAAAATGAATAATAAATAGATAAAAATAGATAACAAAAAAAAGGCCTCAAAGCTGGTCATCTCAATCTATTTTTGGTAATCTCTTTTCTCTCTCTCAATAGATTTACGGAATGGTTGACAACCGAGCGATGCAATGTAGGGAATGAAAATTCTACAAGATCACTATTTAGATCGCTATATTGGTTTGGACACGATTGCCACAACCTCATTTTCTTTGCATGAATCCACTCTCCGGTTCCCTTCCCCTTCACCCATCACCAAAACCCTAGAAAGCTCATGTTCCCATCTATCATGGCATCTCCTCCTTCATCCTTTAACTCGAAAGCAATGGTCAAGGGCTACCCTACTATAGTCTTTTTTTTTTTAGTAGCATTAAATAAAATTAGATGTTGCTGCATTTGTGGGTCCATATGTAAAGAACAGCTACGTAGGTTGTGCCCAGTTTGGTTTTTGTTTCCCCAATTCAAACCAAACAGGTGACATCACATGTATCTTTGGGATTGAAGACCATTTGGAGGGAGAAGTTTGACGATTTACTTAATGTTGTCGGATTAGATTGTAAGAGGTGGATCAAACAAGGAAACTATGTTGATGAGGACATACTAACACGGCAATAGCATATCTAAGTCAGAGGGAAGACTGATTGTGATTTACGATTTTGCCATTTTGATATGACGACCCTGTAAAGTGTTCAAGTTCTACAGAGTTACAAGGTAGTTTTTGTACATTTCTATAACTAATCAGAGTGTATGATAAGAAGATTGATAACTTGATACTTTCACTGAATTCGTGTGTCTCTTATATTGATTACATGTACCCTACTGTAGAGTCTAAGAGCATGGGATTGGTCATCTTTTGTAGTGAAAGGAAAAGTGGTAAGGCTCTTAGAGACATTCATCACGGGCGTATCTCAAATATAAAACCAAATGACATAATATTGTCATTGAAGATTTCATGGCTGACCCAGCATCCTAACGAAGGAGTCTCATAATATCATTTGAAAGACACCCTTTATGCTTGTTTGTTTGTGTGCGCGTGTCCATCCAAGTGGTTGATTTGAAACCATTGCATCTATAATGATCGATATGTCAATGAAATCTCCATCCAAGCTAAACTTGAAATGACCCAATAAATTGGAACCTGTTGTCAGCGAAAGTTATATATGTTCTTTATAAGTACCCTTTTTTCCTCTTCACAGTCTTAAATAGAATTTCTATTTTTATTTTCTAATATGGCTTTCCTTAAAGTACACAAATTATGCTTTGAGAAAACTCAACACTATAGAGCTTTTCTCCATTGTGTATATAAATTACGATACCCTTCTTCTTGAAAGCTATAAAATGGATTACTATATGATACAGGTCTTGTTTTCCTTCTATGAATGTATGCTCTCATCGATCTTGTTTGGCTTCTCATGGAATTGATCTTTCCAAAGGTGCGATGTCAATTACCTTGGGTGTCCGGTGTTGTACGGTACCGTTTAAGCATATTGCTACTAATGCCCAGCAAATTCCATATTTTGTTCTTCAGTAGTTTTCCTAAATATGGATGATCCTTTAATTTCAAACAACTTTTGCTATAACCGGCCTTTTTCATTCTCATCTCTAGTTTTGTGCATCTCCAATAATGAAATGAGCTGTATGAATAAGGAATGGAAAAATAGTCAAACCATAGTAAATCTTATTGGACAAACGTGATTTCTCTGCTCCACAAAGCTAGGGATGCTTATCAAGTCGCGGATTGGGTGGCGAAAGACCATCAAATTAACTCTCTTTGCCCGAATTGGCTAGCTAAGCCTCCCCATTCTCTTTGGTCTTTGTTATGTTTTGACTTTGAATCCCCGTAGAGTTTAAGTTATGATCATTAGTGAAAGTTATGCCTTTTGTGACCCAAAAAAAAAAAAAAAAAAAACACAAAGCAAAGTACTGTAACCATTGATACAAAAATCATTTATATACCTTGCTAGTTGATAATTGATTGATACACCAATAAAATTGTAGGGTAGAGGATCTCCATTCTCATTGGACAAGTCTTTTTATCTTGTGCTTGAAAGCTGAAACCCATCCCTCAATTCAACTATGAAAGTCCGTGTTACATGACAGTCCGAGTGAACGTGTTAACTAGAACAATACGATTATTACACATACATGAGAACACTAAAGTTAGTTCATCGAAAGCTCAATAGCCTCCTGAATTGATTGTTTAACAAGAGTATTATGCAATGATTGATAGATTTTCCTTGAAATATTTCTTTCCCTAAATTAAATATAATAACAGGGCGGAAAGAAATGCTCCGCCCCTTTTAAAATTAGCCAATTTTCAAAGTGAAAAATTCAAAATCACATTCTATATGGACACTACCGACCACAAATCGTAAAATTGGCAACTCTCCCTTTTCCTTGATAACTCGTCTCTAACTCTAATACTATGTGAAGCAATCTGAACATATTAATTGTCATTCTTCAAATCGACAATTCTTTATAAGCTGAATTTTATAAAATATAAAAAATAACACGAACTTTATCCATTTTATAAAGAATAACACAACCTTTAAACCGGATCACGCAGACAAACAAACTCAAGATTTTGGTTTAAAATCAACGCCCATTTACTCACTCCCGAGAAACCGCCGTTAAATAGCATACGTGTCGATTGATCGAGTACAAGTAATTTTTATCAATCTTCTATTCTGATGGCGACGATTGAAGGTATGCGCTAGTGAGTGAGGTTGGTTTTTAATGGGGTTTTTTATTACCTCCGCAGCTGATGGCAACGATTGAAAGAGGGGATTTGCAATCACAACAAAGAAGTCATATCGATGTTGATGGCTCAAAAGGAGAAGTTGAAGCAAAAGATTTGGCCGATAGAGGCGGCTAGAGAGAATGTGAATGTTGAGGGGAAAAGAAATAATGAATCTTGAAGAGAAGATCAGTAAGTGCATGTTTATCAATGTTGAAAACAGAGGAGAGTCATCTGTTTTTAGATAGATTGAGGAACTTAGAATTTTTATTTTTTGGTAGTAAAAAATAATGGCAGCTTTTTACTTAGTTTTGTTGTAGGCTTTAAGTAATGAAATCTTGATGCTTTTACTAATTAAAGGTCGATTCTTATCGATGTCTTGATTCGTCAACCATTCCTCAATATCACATATGAAAGTATACACTGTAGGTCAAGGAATATGAACAAATGGGAGTTTTCATCAGCAGTTTACTCCCATGCGTACAGGACGTTGGCTTAAAAAACAGGCAAGGTGTTTCAAAAACAAAATTCTCATGGTCAAACCTTTGATTACACAAATCGTCATGGTCCTCGCTGTTTTCGGGGGTAACATGTTCGTCATTTGAGTTGTCATGGCTGCTATCTCCTCTTGTGGCATTAATTGGAAAAGCGATCAGCTCCATCATTTTAATTCTTTTCCTAAGCTCCTTTCTATTTTGCCTATCCTGTTTTTATCCCTCATTATGTGGAGACTGTTCATCACGAAATAAGCTACTATCAGACTCGCCGTTACTTTGATCCACATGTTTTGAGTTCATGGAGGTTGCTATAGTAATCTCGAGATGCAAGTTTACTACTTTCCCTCTGGCCTACTTCTCTATTCCTCCTTGTAAACAAATCAGGCTATGATGTAATAGCTATTATGATTATAACATAACTAAGCTATATTACCTATTGCGCTAGGGTGACTGTAGGCATGTTTGTTTTGATCACAATCAGTTTATATTGTTTCATGGCTAAATGAAAAAAAAAAAAAAATCGAGAGAGTTGCATGGATAAATGTTTTATTATATTACTTCCCTAGTTCAAAGTAATCTCAAATTAGAGGCCATGCTGACTTATGTGTATTTTGATATACATGAATGTATTGATTTATGTGTATTTTGACCCATTTGGCAATATTGAGAAATCAATGCTCAGAGTCTAAAGAACTCATTTTTAAGTGTTAATAATCTTCAAGTGTTAAAAAGGAAAGTAATAGTTATTTCACAATAACTAAGTATCTATAATCTTTCCAAATATAGAACCGCGACCATGATCAGTAGATAAGATTTTAATTATCATCATTTACTTTTTTCTACTGAATGAATTAAGTGACCCCCTTTTTTGACGAACTTTTATGTATTAAATAAGTCAATTTCTGGCTTAATTGAATCTTTTAATTCTGAACTAATTAGAGTTATCTAACAAGCTTAATTTCAGTTTAATTGCTTTAATTTTCAGCGCAAGGGCTATCCGCCGGTTGACAATTCAATGTTTGAATATCACGTGAATAAAAAGAAAATGCCACTAATTTGGAACGTGGTTTACTGGAGAAGGTTTTGCATTGATTGATCGTTCAGCGATTATGTGCTGTTTTACGAGAAAATCTCGGGTAGAGGCCTCTACGACGTGGGGACGACCCATTTAATGACGACACGTGGCGCCACGTGTCGTCCGGGTCCCATCGATGTGGTGAAAACAGTTGAACGAGTTGCTGGAGATCCCTCGGTGTCCTGATCACGTGTCGTCAATTAATGATTTCGATTTGAACAGTTACCCACTCCTTTTCTTTTCCCTTCATTTTACTTCTTTTCATTATTGACCCATCCGAAGCAGCAGGGGCGTGGCCACTTTGCGGTTTCTTCTCTGCCCTTCGCACGCTCAGGCTGTTAGCGTAAGGAAGCCACCGGGACGCAATGAGAGAGAAGAGACAGAGATCGAGGGTGAATCTCTTTCCATTCGCCGGTGGTTCGGCTGAATTACCCTCGACCATCTGCGGAACGCAACTCGCCCGTCGTCGTTCGTCGCAGCAAGCTCTTGAACCAGGTAGGCCTGAAGAACGCCCTGCTTCTTTCTAGCATAAAATCTATGTTTCGCGCGAATCGTGTGATGCTGAAGCCGATTCATAGCGTATGATGATGATTTGGAGTGTGATATATTATTGCCAAGTCGAGAATTGCTCTGGAACCTAGCGTAGAATTCATGTTTTAAGTCGCAGGTCACATGTCCGATAAAAATGCCTAAGTGAGATTCCGAAGTGGATTTTGTGTGATTTGCTGTGTGATATTGTTTGGATCCGATTTTGGTTTACGCTCACTTCATTGATCGACGGAATAGAAGGTAATGCTGTGTTTTCCTTCGTTTTTATGGCATATTTACGTTACTGAGTGGGCCATGGACGAACGCCTCCTCGCCAGAAAATCTATTCCCACGCCGGTGAAGCCGGCTGTTAGTGGCCGCCATTGTCAGTCAATCCTTCTTGGTTTAATATGCATTTGAGTGATCTCTATGCTAGTTTTATTAGACTTTTGTGATACATATCTTTATAGCGTGAAAATCCCATTGCTGGAGCTAGTCCGGTGACGTTAGTAATCACCGGCCAATTAGTGGTAGGCGCTGGTCGGTGTGGATGGGGATTACGAAGGTACAGAAAAAGAATAATAGTAAAAAAAAAAAAAATTGCAGGAAATTTTAAAAAATAAAAATAAAAGATAAACAATAAAAATTCAGTTATAATATAAAAGGGGTCAAACCCGGGTGATGGGTCGGATCTAGTTGTCCGGGTTGGAGATTGCGGGGCAGTGGTTGGGCCAAGTATAATGAAAAGAGATAAATCGGAGGCTGCGGGCTTAGAGGCGAATGGGCCCATTTAATATGTTTGGGCTGGTCACTAGGGCTAGCTTGAATTCAAATTCTACCCAGACCATTAGGGTTTGGGTTGGACACTTATCCGAGCCGGGTTCTCTGACTTGGCCTAGAGTCCTTTTTCTCAGATTAAAGTATATTTTAAAAAAGAATAGAAAATAAAAAAATTCGGGAAAATTAAAATTTCATAAAAAAATTAGAAAAATTCGTGAAATCCATAATTTTTTTAGGAAATTCAAAAATTTTGGGAAAAGCTTAAAAATCAGTTTGAGTAGTTTTCTCTTAGAATTTGTGAAAATCCTTTAATCAAAAACTTGAAATCTAATTGAATAATCCTTTAGAGCTTTACCGTAGGATGTTTTAGATGCCATTTTCTTTTTAGATATGCTAGGTTGCTATTTGTGTTTGTTATTACGATTATACTTAAATGCATATTTCTCATATATTAATTGTTCTTTTCACTTTTAGAATGATCAAGACAAACCTCAAAATCTTCGATGAGCTACCTTGACACTTTGATTAGCTTTTATCAAATTTAGGTATTGAAAGGGCATTGGTTGCATAATTAGTGTAATTAAGTCCCCAAGTCTGAAATCTCCAGTTGTGCATATATCAAGATGACACTCTTGCATCTTAATTAATGTTTCTAGCCAACCCTCAACAACGACTAGTGGTGACTTCTTTTGAACAAATAGATTAAGAAGATCAACATCATGTGAGGTGTCGGTTTGACAGAACCTACATTCATGATCGATGGGCAAAGAGTGGATCACTAACTAGACGATGTGTTCAAGCCGCATGTTGTGGGAATGCCCACTTATACTGTTTATGAAAAAGTATATTTGAACCTATCTCTTCCTGAGGATAGATAGTGATAATTTGATGACTTCACTGGGGACTCAAGGACTTAGGCCTAATCAAACTTAATTGTTTGTTAACTAATGTGATTTCATGGTGGCACATTCGCGAAGGTGAGATAAGTCTACTACCATTGGGAATTATAAGGGGTGGATTGTTTATTGACATCTTTGTTTAACAATTGGTGTAAAGAATGAATGTTTATATGAATAAAATTGAAGTTTTTGTAGTTGCCTTTACATATGCCTTAGCACTACATATTTGCACACATAGCTTGCACCTAAACCTAGCTCACCCACGAAACACTTAGGAGGTGTCGAGGATTGAATGGACAATATGCAGTTCACGCCAATGGGACAATCATTCTCAATTCTACACATTTTCTCGAAAGAAACAAGTCTGACCCACCCGCAATTCGTGATATTGGTGAAAGGCTTACTATTAGGTTGAAATGGAAACCTTGAGCCTATAGTACCCTACCCATTACGTGTCAAAACCTTGCAAGTACATCCACATGTCTACGTGATTTAAAAAAAAAAATAAAAAATCTTGTGACCCATTGTTTTCGCTCTTTACCTGTTTACTTTGAATTGAAATTTCATTTTCACAAAATCTATGTAAATCAATTTAGTGCCCAATATGATTTAAGCCAATATTGAGAAAATTCCTACAAGTGGCATAGGCCAATATTTCTTGTTTAGCCTCGTAGAACAAGTGGATTGTCGGAACTTTGAATTATGGGTCATAAATCATTTTTGTCAATTAATTTTTCAAAGTTAACCTTATATTTTGAGATGTTGAATTGAAATTACATTGTGTGCATGGTTTTTTCAAAATTGAAGAGTTTTCAAAAGTAGATTCTTGTCGTAATGAATAAACTTTTCCAAATTAAAGGCACAACTCTGTGGAAAAATTTCTCAAAATTAGATGATTGGAACGAAGTCAGTTTGTAAAATCTGAAGGTCGGTCGATTGATAAACCATGGAAGGTTCTCTTAATTGTGTTCTTTCTTACAAATTAACACTTAGGCCTTGTAAGTGGGAATTCTGGGCCAAAGTATCATTGCCTCGCTTTTATTAGAAGAGATGGTCTCATCGAGAGATACCTTCTCATTTGCATAGGTGACAATGTCTTTCTTTCGCAACTCGTACGTAATGGCCAATTTTTAGAAATCCCTCTACTTGACCATGCAATGAAGCATACAATTCTTTGAAGCCAATTCAGAAAAAATTGACTCCTATTCAGTTGTCAATCCTTTGTAGCAAACTTTAAGGATGTTATTTCCCAAAGAACAATCGTGCATATCCCATTAATAAGCCGTTCGAATATTGGAAGGAGAGCCATAATGTTATTCTAGTAGATGACCAAGAACACATTTCGAATATCACGTCATTTGTTTTATTATTCAAATGTGATGATTGTCTTCCTTTTCTTATCATTTTACATTCTACCTTAGTTCATTCATGAAATTTGTAGTTTTTTTTTTTTTTTTTGGGTGCCAGTTATTGATGTAGCGGTTTATAATGGGAGTGAAGATGCTCGTAGACGTAATAGGAACATGCAATTCTCTAAGGAAAAGGCTTTCATAGTGTTTCAAGTGCTTATATGCCCTCCAGAGGCCCTCAATTCTCTGCTGGTTTTGAGGCAACATAGAAAGTTGTTGAGTTTAAGATGTAATTTGCATTTTCATGAGCGAGATTTATCTAAAAGTTACTCATGATCTCTCCGTACAATATTTCAACTCAGTTCTCTTAATGACTGGCGACAAGTACTTGCGCTAAGAATCAAATCAACGAATGGAATCTTCAAACGAAGAGGGTGAAATATTAACTCGTGACAGATTGTCATCTTATTTATTGTTTGACCCTACAGAAGGAAATGAGGAAGAAATTTGTTATACGATGTGCGCAATTTGTGATGATGGGGAGAAATACTTGCGTTAAGAATCAAATCAGCAAATGAAATCTTCGAACGGAGAGGGTGAAATATTAAATTGCGTGATAGACTAATATGTTATTGATCATGAGAGCAAGCCTCTTTCTTTTTGTGTTTTGCCACTCCTATGGTTGAACCATGATATTTTAGTTGACTTGCAAATTCAAGTACACTTATGTGGATGGTAGATGATGGGCTTCAACACATATATAAGGAGGTGATTGCGTGGAAGTATGAACTCTCCTATATGCATCCCAAGATCTGTCTTTTTTCAAGGATAGGGGATTGATACAGGTCGACAATCCAAAGAAATCATTTCGCCAAACTACAACTATCTTGGTTACTGTTTATAGTCTTCATTTTGCAAGGAAATCCCCATAGGCATCTTATCTATCCATGGGGAGTCATTTGCTAAACCCGAAATCTTTCAAGTTTATGTGGCTATCGATACATTTGTAGTGAACGTTGACCTTCTGTTCTACTTGTTATTTATTTATCTATTTAGTTTTATCAATTCCCTACCATATCTCAGGTGGTATGATGTCAAGCTTTCTCATGAAGACTTGTTAGATCATGTACCATTGATCATGGAAGCTGCCGATATAGATAAAGAATTGGCGAAATCTGTGTCTAGTCACTTTTCTCGAGGAACATCAAGCTTATAAAATTTCACATAAGGACATTCAAGCCGCATGTCTATGTGATTAAAAAAAAAAAAAAATTCTCATTGCCTATCGTAAGTGTGATTTCTCTCTTTACCTCTTTACTTTGAATTGAAATTTCATTTTTGCAAAATCCATGGAAATCAATTGAGCGCCTAATATGATTTAGGCCCATAATGAGTGGCATATGCTAATATTTCTTGCCTGACCCCACAGAACAACTAGGTTTTTGAAATTTCGAATTATGGGTCTAAACTCATTTTTGTCAACTAATTTTTCAAAATTAAACTTACATGTTGAGATGTTGAATTGAAATGACCTGGTGTGCTTGAATCTTTCAAAATTGAAGAGTTTTTGGAAAGTAGATTCTCGGTTTAATGAGTAAACTATTCAAAATTAAATGCACAACTTTGTAGCAAAATTTCTCAAAATTAGATGATTGGAACAAAGTTGGCTTGTAAAATCTAAATGGCATTTAACTGACAAACCACGGTTGGATCTCTCAATGATGTCTTTTCTCACAAATGAAGTGACGGCAAAACACTTAACCCTTGTAAGTGGGAATTTAGGGGCAAGGTATCATTGCCTCGCTTTCGTTAGAAGAGACGGTCTCATTGAGAGATCCCTTCTCATTTGCATAAGTAACAATGTCTTTCTTTCACAGGTTATACTATTGCAAATGTGTAACAGAAGCCCGATACCTTCACTAGAGGAGATCACTAAGAGGAAGCCCAAGTCCAAGCCCGTCGTATATTTAATTAGATCTGCCTTCACTCAAAAGATCAAGACAATGAGTTATGGACCAATTAAGATATGTTAAATGTTCAACAGCACATCAATTCTCTAATGTTAAGTTTTTCGACAAGCTAGAAATTTTTGCTCCACCTAAACAAAGGGTCTTTAGAGAAGACAATCCACCTTCATCAACATGAGTTTGTCCTTCCAGGTTAGAGCACCCATTGACATCGACCTCTTGGAGGCTTTGCAATTTTCTAGTAGAACTAGGAATCCTTATTATCCGCTCAACCAATTCTCCCAACTTCCCAATTGAAGAAGGGATTTTCTGCAACTTGTAGTATCCCTGTAATGATGAATCTACTGGCCAACAAAACTTGGCACTAAGCCTCTTCAGCTGCTTTAGAGATCCTATATATGGAGGGATTTCACTATTAGTCATGTCCACGACAAGTTCTTTCAAATTTTCTAGTTCACCCAATTGTTTGGGTAACTTCTCGAAACTAGTACAACTCCTCAAGTTCAAGGAAATGAGGCGCTTGACATCTCCAATGGAAGGGTCGATTTCCTTCAATTTAGTACAACATTCAAGGATTAGCATCTCTAAATTTTTAAATGTGGAGAGATTAGGGATCCTCCATAAATTGAAGCACCCCAAAAGATTGAGAACTTTCAACCTCTCCATCTACAAGAAAGAAACATGTTTCAAGATTACCAATTAGAAATAAATTGATTTATCATCAAATGAAACAAAAGAAAAAGCCTTTTTCATCTTTACCTTGATTGACATCCATCCTCCGCAATTTTTATTAGCATGGTTTCCACTAATATTATCGGATAATAAATCAAGCATGACCAATTTTTCCAAATGAACGTTGGTTGCCTCAAAAGAGTCAGGACATCTCTCCCACTTAAGCCATCTTAATTTAGAAAGTGATCCTTCGAAATCTCCATCAAAATCCACATCCTTCACATGAAGGAACTTCAAGTTAGGCATTTTTTTGAAGCTCTCTCGCTTCATAAACTCCCTAGAGCCCCTTTTGTCTAGACATAGTACCTCAATATTTTCATTTTCCTCAATTCATTTTCCTCCTACGAAAAATAAAATAAAATTGAGGAAAATGAAAACACCATCCACCCTCCTTTTGTTAGTATACTCTACATGTTATTGTGACCGATGCGTTTTGTCTACACTTATAGGGAAAACGAATTCTATCTGATCTTCTACAATTACGTGATCGTGTTATATGTCGATGTTCACTCGTATTTTGATATTTTAAGTGAAATTCCCATATGAAATTAGTCTAGTTTTCTTATAGATTTTGAAATTAAATTTTGTAACATACGTAGTATTGATGACTAACTAACTATTGTGTCCCTTTGACATATGTCAAAACCGATACACATTTCAAAAACAAAAAGTACCTAATTAGACTTATGCATTCTTAAAGCATGACAACTCATTCCCTTCTTGTTCGGAAAATATTGTTGGTTTTGGTATATGGCTAGATGGAAACAAAAATTTGGTCTATTGAACTTGAGTTTTCATTTTTGGATATATAGGCTTAAAGCTCAACAACTAATCCTTAGACGGGACAAAAATTGTCCATTCAATCCTAAATTTATCAATTTTTCCATTTAGTCTTAAAATCCTTGTGTAAAAATTCCAATATAATCATTCCGACTAATTTTTACAGGAAATTGCTAATGTGGCGATGTACCGTGTAGGACAATCATACATAATTAGATTGCGGTGAAAATTGATTGAAGGGATCACGTTGAAATTTTGTAAAAATTTTAAAAACTATATTGGCAAAATTGATAAGTTTATGACTGCATGAAATCTGCATAAGAGATTTATGATTGATTGGATAATTTTCTCCTAAGATGAGCACACTACTCAATTAGTTATCATTGAATTTGCCCCAATCAATGTAAAATTTGAGCTCATCTCAAGAATTTGTTAGTGCATTTTTTGCCATTCACCCATTCATATAAAAATATATGGATTAGTAAATAAAGGATAGTGATTATTATCGTTTTCCTTTTTTTTTTTTTTTTTTTGCATTCAGACATTTATGTTTTCCTCTTCTAGTTATCTTATTTGATAAGTTAATTATCTATTTTTCCTTTGCTAATATCTAACAATAGATTTTTGTCTCCTCTTTGTCAATGTGTGCATAAAGGATCAATTAATCTGTACCAAGAAAGGCTCACTCATTTCATAATAGAGGTGGATATTGTATTACACTGAAGGCAGATAAAACGAGAAGAACACAATTTCTTTCACCTTTCACTATTCCGTCACTTAGTTCCTACAATCATTTAATTTCTTAATGTTGATATCTTCTTTTCAGTTTTGTGTCGAAAATTACTTTGCATGAATATGTACAAAATCATATGTTGATTGTTATTTAGTTTCTTCTATCGTAATTTACTGTCATTTGATTTTACACAACATTCATTAATGTTGAATTATGTGCTCAAAATACCCATAACTAGATCCATGCATAGCATCAATATGAACACAAGTATATGTAAAGAAAGCTGGGCAGAAATAGAATAGCCTTTTGTTGTTGCATCACGTATCGAAATCCTATGAGTTCTCATGTTTCATATGAAAGAACATGATTGATCCATTGTACTCATGCAGAGCTCATAATTAAAACTAAATATTGTTAATTATGCCAATTTCTTTATAATTAATGTGTCTTGAACAATCTTCCAATCTTTTTTTTTTTTTTTTTTTTTTATGTAATTTATTGATTTGACTGTAATTTGGTATAGGCAACAATAAAAGAAAAGCCAAAGTCCCAATAGAGAATTAGAATTTAATTTTTTAAAATTTACCGGTCCTTTAAGTGAAAAGAAAAATAAGACTTTTCTATTTATTATTGTCTAAGAGGCATCCAAGTGAAGCAGTGCTGTTTCAAGTTATCAACTAACCCAACCATGTTATTAACATAATTTTGCATTTCTAAATTACTCAAAGAAATTGATATATTTCAAGGTGCTTGCTTAAATTATGTTAATAACATCCACTGCGTAATACAATTTAAACTAAACCAAAGATCCATGTACAAATTTAGAACGCCAAGTAATGCGGATGAATATACTTGTATATACTTCTGTCTTTAATTAACTAAGGCTAACAATCTCATGATTAGGGCGAACGAATTTGATTTTGTCATAAGAATGACGAGAAAAGACATTTGGATCGATGACAAACAGCTTTTGGACATCTAGTTGGCAACTGTACTAGCTATCAAAATACATTATCTCGGGAGCAAAAGAACTTCAAATCATTGAATATGGACTTAGTTTATGCCAAATCCTGAAACTCTGCAAATGTGCCCACTGTTTCTAGTGTTATGATGTTCAATCTTCGGCTTAAGGAATCACATGATTTATGGTTGATATTTTCCTCAAGTTCATAAGAAAATCGCTATGAATTGTCAATCCTTCAACAAATCAGGAGTTGGGTAAATATAAGTTAGAATCTCGAGCTGCCCGAACTGTCAAGAACTATCATCACAGGAAGTGCGACCTTCATGAGTTATGTCAATTCGTTTAGCGGCTTCAACAAATTGAAAATTTTTTCCTAAGAAAGGCATCAACAGCTCATGCAAATCAATGCTACATCATGAGATCAAATTGTTATCCACTTATTCGATTAGTACTGAATCATGCTGTAATGTACCAGTGAGAAATCTCCATTTTTCCAAACGTTGCCTTGAGACCAAAACTGTCACAAAACAATTACAACATCTAGCTCTGCCTACACTTACATAGTCACTCCCCTCTTAAACTCAAATTCGAAACCAACTCCACATATGGTCTCTTTGATTTCTGTTGAGAAGATCACCGCCTCTCTCTCTCTCTAGAGTTCTCCAGATCTCTCACTCTCTTTACTCGTCTAGATTTCTCCCTCTCTCTCTAGATAATTCTTCAGCCGCAATTGTTGACAAATGGGTCAACAACTTGCAATAAAATGATAGGAAGAAGATGGTGTGGGAAGTCGGTGGATGTGCTGACTTTGTCCCCTATAAATAGGGCTCTTGCCCATTGAGCGTGAGTGGTAGAGTGGTAGAGAGTCTTGGGTGTAAAGTGTGTGGGGGTGTGTACGTGAGGTGTGTGGATGTGTGTAGGGGTCTTGAGAGTGTGTTGTGTAAAGTGTGCTATGTATGCATGAGAATGTGAGAGGAGTTGTGCAGAGTTGTATCATAGCAGGTCGTCAGAGACCGTGTGAAGACAGTGGTTGGGGACTGTCGAGCCAAGGAGCGACGAAGCAAAGGACGTCGGTTCTGCCAATGCACAATTTGGGATTGTGAAGTCGGTTGGTCCAGACCAGGCTTACTTGGTATAGTGTGGGGCATTATACTCAAGTCACAATGGCGGATTTCTCGAGTTCTGTGAATGGCATGGAGAAGCTCAACAACTTCACTTATAATTATTGGAGTACTAGCATGCGGTATTATTTGCTTGGACAAGATTTATGGGATATTGTTGGCGGCAACAACACCACACCACCCACACATGATAGTGATTTAAGAAAGTGGAACGTCAAATCAGGTAAGGCTCTTTACATTCTTGCCGTGACTGTTGAAGATGAATTATTACAACATATAAAGAGTGCAAAGACCTCGAAGGAGGCTTGGGATAACTTGGCGACGCTGTTTATGAGGACAAACGATGCCAAGTTACAATGCCTGGAGAACGAGCTCCTCTCAATCTTGCAACAAAGTATGACGGTAAATCAATACTTTTCTAAAGTAAAATCTATTTGCGAAGAAATTTCAAAATTAGATCCTGAGAATGAAGTCTTTGAGACAAGAATGAGAAGAATAATAATTCATGGGTTAAGGCAGGAATATAATGGTATTGTTACGGTCACCTGTGGATGGGCAAATGAGCCAACTCTAATTGAGCTGGAAAAAATATATTGGCCAATCAAGAAGCCTTAGATAAACAAATCCCTAAGGTCACAATTAAAGAGGATAAAAGTGCCCTCTTCAGTAATAAAAGAGGGTTCAAGGGCCAGAATAGAAATAGAGCAGGTGCAAGAGATGGCAAACCATGGAAAAATCATAGAGATTGGCGGAGGCAACCAGAAGAGAAGGGTTATCAGCTAGAGGGAGCTTGTCAAGATTGTGACGACGACAATGACGAAGATAAGAGCAACAAAAGGCGTAGCAAACGATGCTACGTTTATGGCAAGGTAGGACATATTGCCAGATTCTGTTGGTACAGGCAGGAAGAAGGAAATGTCGTCACTTCCTACAAGAAGGAGATTGAAAGCGAAGAAGAATGAGACTTTCAAGCGCTTGTTGCAATGAAGGAATGAGAAGAGTTTGCAACAGCTTGTATAGTTGAGTTGGATAATTCGACAGGTTCTATCATGACCCCAAATAAGAGCAAGCCAAGGGAGAACTCGAAAGAGCAACTAACAACACCAACAAGCAATTGTGAAAAGAAACTGCAAGAGATGTAGGAGATGATAAAAAATCTAAAAGTTGAGAAGGCAAAGATGGAGAATATGTTGAAAAAGAGGGATGAGATGATAAGGCAAAAGGATCGAGAGCTCAAGGCAAAAGAAAGGGAGCTAGAGAAGTTCCGATGTGAGTTCAAGAAGCTGCAGAAGCTTCAGGATCTCAAGCTCGCTATGATGTTCCCAATTGGTTATGCTGAGAGAGATATCAAACACAAGTTTGAGGAAAGGAGGCCATCTACACCCTACATCCCATGGTGCAAGGATAGGTGGAATAAGATCGAGGAGAATAAATTTTATGAGAAAAAGGATCAAGATATCTCCACTAAAGTGCTTCAGATGGGACTGAATCGGTTGAAGCACGAAATGAAAATCACAAATGAGAGGTTTGATTGAATGAGTTTCAACCTCAAAATTCTTATATGAGATATGTCGAATACGAAGATTGAATTGAGTGAGAAGAACGAAAAGGAAACTGAAGGGCATAATGAATTGACACCGCAAAAATCCAAGCTTCAAAAAGTCCGATGGAAAGTCGTAGCAGGAGAAGCAACTAGAGATGAAGCCATAGAGCCATCCACATATGAGGAAGCTTCGCAATATGCTAAATGAAGGAAGATAGTTGAAGAGTCCAAAAGCAATATCGACACGACTACTATATCTAAATTAAATGAGAGTAATCAGTGAGGGGGAGTGTTGAGAAGATCATCGCCTCTCTCTCTCTAGAGTTCTCCAGATCTCTCACTTTCTTTACTCGTCTAGATTTCTCCCTCTCTCTCTAGATAATTCTTCAGCTGCAATTGTTGACAAATGGGTCAACAACTTGCAATAAAATAATAGGAAGAAGATGGTGTGGGAAGTCGGTGGATGTGCCGACTTTGTCCCCCATAAATAGGGCTCTTGCCCATTGAGCGTGAGTGGTAGAGTGGTAGAGAGTCTTGGGTGTAAAGTGTGTGGGGGTGTGTACGTGAGGTGTGTGGGTGTGTGTAGGCATCTTGAGAGTGTGTTGTGTAAAGTGTGCTATGTATGCATGGGAGTGTGAGAGGAGTTGTGTGGAGTTGTAAGAGTGTTGTATGTGGTCTAAGGAAATATTGTAATAGATAAATTCTTATTTTGTGAATTATATTTATATCACGTTTCGGCAAGATTCAACAATTTCCACGTCTTAGATAAAAAAGAACGACGTTTCTTTCATCATTATTGCATGATATAGTATATCTTGCTGTTTCAAAGGTCCACTTTGAGTTTCAAAGGAACAAATCCACTGTGCGTAGGGTAAAAATTCTAATGCTCGAATGATTATCACATAAGATCAGAAGATGATTTTTCCAGATGGGATGAATTTGATCGATATTCCGCCCTTGGTCCAATTCAACACGTAAGTTTGATCAATGAATCCAAAATGGCAATAGAATTTTGTGAAGAAATTCTAGAACTTGATGAGTAGGCAAAATTCCTGCCAATGACCTTGTAGTAGAGTCGGTGCATAGAGGCCTGCATAGTCTCAATGGCTCAAACATCCGATGCCGTGCTAACACATACTTGACTTTTATTGGGTACAGTAGCTTAAAGAGTGATGCGGTTCCTCTTTACTTTTCCGGGGCGAATACGGTTACTGATAAGCAGTAAATGCTACCACAAGCTAGACAAAGAAAGTTAGAAAGAACATCACATGCCAAAGGGAAAAGACCTATTATCTGATGAGAAAAGCACGGCCTCCTACTATGATTTGTACATGAGATCTGGTGTCCCCATCATCAATTCGTTATCAGGACGAAGGTACCAAGGAATCCATGGGGTGCCCTTTGAGGCAGAGCGATTTTGGCTACTGGCTCGCCTTCAAACTTCTGTGCATCAATCACACGATATCATATCGAACATCGTTACCAGTAGGCAAAGCTACATGATGATTGTATTGAAACTCTTATACCTAACCTGGGACACAACTCTTTCTTCATTATTTATCCAAGAGACAATCCAACCACTGTCCTCTGCGGCACCGTCTTTCTTAAGGACAGAAACAAACCCATTGCGGAAGCTGTCCTTTTTGAAATTATGGTACTCGGCCTTCATCATGTTCTTGTGATCGAGTCTCTTCCCATCAGCTGAAACAATTGACCAATCTCAAAACTCATAATCTTGTCCTTAATGCTTATTGTAGAATACGACGATGTCATGAAATCAAGATAGAGCGAATTACCAGATATAACGCCCATAACACAGTAAGGTCTCCCAGCATTGATGGTGACCACCTCCCCCAATTCAGGCGCTCTCTGTCGTACAACGTTATGATTTGCAAATCAATGAAATTAGATCAATCATATAAATGTCATGGCATACTGTACACATTGAAAGATCATACCTTTGGGTGGCTAGTGAAAGGTCGATCCCAATCCCCATTGAAGTTCCAATTGCCTTGAGCTTCCAATGTGGCGATGCACGTAATTCTCTGCAATCACAAATGTTTTCACTGCGTGCTCTAAGACATTTGTTTTGCTCATGTATCTATTCACTGCTCCATACCTAAGCTGCAAGGGTGATATAATTCAACTTATGCTGTAGAAAGAGCTATGCAATTTACATAAAGGCAAATAAACAAACGGTCACATTTGGAGATAAATATGGTTCAAATAAAGGGAAGAATAGTAATACAGTGTTCAGGAGACAAGCAGCCACAACAGCCCAAGAATCCCCTTCAATAGCCGGAAGAAAAGACGGCTTGTTTCGTGGAGCTCTGTGATCTCCACAAGTTCATGCGAAAGTTCTCCCATCATTCCATTAAATCTTCGAAATTAAACAGAAGTGGGAAATTTGCCGAGGCCTTACTGTAGAATCCCTCATTTTACCATCTTTGCACATATGCGATTTTCTCCGAGCCCTGAACATTACGAAGCTTCCAACACTGCCCAATGAACAATCTTTTCAGGTTATCGAAGCACGAGAGGTCTGGCAAGGTTTCAATGGATTTGCACCCTTGGATATCCAATTCTTCCAAGTTTATTAATCTCTCGAGCCCTAGATTGTGGCATTCACTAACGATTAATCGCTTCAGATGCGTTAACTGCAAAAGGTTCGGTCTTAGAAGGGACTCACAGCCCGATAAATACAGCTCTTCCAAAATTTTCAATCTATCAAGGCCTCTAATTTGAACTAGATCGTCATTCACTAGTGGAGCATCCCCCTTGGGGAACCAACCCATATCCAAGTATCTCAAAGATTCGAGATTTTCAAGGCCGTCAAGGTTTGATAACTTCTTGCATCCAGATACATTTAGTTTTGCTAAGGATTTTAATGCTTCCAGACCCTTGATTTCTGTCAACTCACAGCACCTTTCAAGAACTAATTCCGACAAGAATACCAAACTTGACAGATTTGGCAACACTTTCAACTTATTGCACCTGCAGACATGAAGCTTCAATATTCCTGAGGGAAGTTCTGGCACGGATTCCAGCAATCGACAGTCCTCAACGGTGAGCTCTTTTAGATGGATTAGATGAGAAAGTTGAGGTAATATGTGATGCTGACAAGTGACTCCCAGAATTGTCAAACAGGCGGGAAGATTCGGCAACAATTGAAGTTTGTCACAGTGAGTTAACTGAAGGTATTGCAAAGAAGGCAACTTACTAATGCCTTGCGGAAGCAATTGAAGCATCTTGCAGCCCTTTAAATCAAGTTTTTCAAGACGATAGAGCTTGTCAAGTGTGTCAGGGAAGCCAGAAACGTGAGTCTTATATAATTGAAGGATCTTCAGTGAACACAACTCATCTATTGGAATTTTCCCTCCCAGACTTCCGCAGCGGGAGGCATGTAATTCTTCAAGTTTGCCCAACTTGCTAATAGTGCTAGGTAAATTACTCAAATCCTCACTTCCATCAATATTCAAAATTCTCAAGTTTTTTAGATTCCCAATGGATTTAGGTAATTCCCGAATGCCTGTATCCGATAAGTTCAATTCAGTCAAACATTCCAACTTCCCAATTGAATTGGGGACATGATAGATGCAATAATCAACTCGGCCATCTTCAATACCATATGGATAACTCTTTCCGCCTAGTGATAAGCGCTGCAATTTCACAAGAGATCCGATGTTATCTGGAAGTTTATATGACTTGAAGCAACGTCTCAAGTCAAGAGTCAACAAATTTTCCAAATGGCTAATCGAGTCAGGAAGTCCAATTAATGATTTGCAACCATAGGCATCAAGCATCTCTAGCTTCTTCAAATTGTGACACGGAGGTATTTCCTTTATGGAAGTCCAACCTATTTTAAGTTCCTTAAGGTCTTCCAATGTAGCCATTTCTCTTGGTAGCTCTTGGAGATTCTCACATGCCCACAAGTCCAAAGAAATGAGGCCCTTCACTTCTCCCAACTGTGCCGGTAACTTCTTGAGACTCCCACAGTACCTCAAGCTCAAGGCAATGAGACACTTGACATCTCCAATGGAAGGGTCGATTTCCTCCAAATTTTCACAATATTCCAAGATTAACATCTCTAAACTCTTAAACTCAGAGAGATTAGGTGTTCTCTTTAAATTTGAGCACCACGAAAGATTGAGAATTTTCAACCTCTCCATCTATGAGAAAGAAACATGTTCCTAGATTAGCTATAGGAAATATAATAATTTAAAATCAAATGTAACAAAAGAGTGAGTGTTTCTTGTCTTTACCTTGATTGAACTCCATCCCCCCAATTATCACTAATATAACCACATGACAAATCAAGTAACAGTAATTTCTCCAAATGAACGTTAGTTGCCTTGAAAGAGCTGGGACATCTCTCCCACCTTAGCCATCTTAATTCAGAAAGTGATCCCTTGAAATCTCCAGCAAAATCTACTGCACTCACATGAAGGAACTTTAGGTTGGGCATCCTTGTAAAGCTCTCTTGCCCCATGAACTTGCTTGAGCCATTTTCGTCCAGTGTAGCGCCTCAATATATTCATTTTCCACCTACAAGATATCGAGGGTTGTAAGTAACACCACAAGGCATTCCCCAATCTTGACATGAATAAATTGTCATCAAACTAGGAATAGCATACCACCCAACCGCCTTTTGTTAGTGTCCGGCTACATGTTATTGTGGCCAATGCATTTTCTCTACACTTGGATGAACAAAAATATATGTGATCTTTTTATAATTACATCCATATATAATATGTCAGTTATCTCATTCAGTCTACCCAATGTCTCTAGAACAAGGTATCAACATCAATTTGCCTTATTAATTTGGATGTAGTTTCATATGCAAGTGGATCAATCTAAACTCGCCGATTATGAACTTTATTGTTTTTCTCTTATTTATCATTGATTATAATGTTTCTATCAATTATTAAATAAGATTTATGAAAATTGTTTGTCAATTAACCTACAAATTCAAGTGTGCACATTTACAGCCTTTAATATATTATTATCCATATAAAAGCGATCTTTCTTACGTAAATGCTTATTGACTTTTATAAGGGCGTTTTCTATTGTAAATGCGGTTTGTACGGTAATTTTTTTTAACACGTGGCCTAATATAATATAGTCTATATGTTAATTGAATGCTCTGAAATCAAATGCGTAACGTACGTAGTATTACTACCAAGCATTCCCTGCACCAATTATATCGCGTCCCTTTGCAATATGCGATAACTGCTACACTTTTTTAAAAAAGAAAAAGTACCTAATCTGATTTAGTGCCATCAGTATGCATTCATAAAGCAGGAGAATTCATTTTCTCTAGAGATGCAACTTTCGGTGTTCTTATTTCTTTTTCAATAGACGACTTTTATGTAACCCAAGCAGTCTCCTTTTGTATTATAAAAAAGGTCTATCTCTCAAATTAAAACGCAACTAACTAGTAAAAGAATGATTGGCAAAAACTCTATTTTATTGAGATCGGTTAATAGATAAAATAAACACATTACGGCCAAAAATAACACATATACACATTACTAATGCACAAAAGCCTATAGAAAAGAAGGTTATAAAAATTTATTATTAATATAATAGTTTACTATTAATTAAGCACAGTTATGAAGGGAATTCATACTGGGAATTTCATTAGTCTTTCCTTTTATGTTGAATTATTGTCCAGTCCTTATATTCACTTTACAATTCCGTTGGGTGTCTCTCTCTTTCACAAAATCTCTTTTCTTACGAGGAATGCTAGCATGACAGTTCCGTGATTTTCATGCAACAACGGTGCACGGAGAACCACTAATTTTCATGCTACGGGGTGGAGCGAACTTGGACGGTATGTCCAGCTTGTATGCCACCTTTCCGATCCGTTGTATCACTCGAAATGGGCCTTCATAGCGACGGATCAGCCCTTTGTTCACGTTTCTGTACCGAAGGACGAGATGCAACTTGACTAGCACCAAGTCCCCGACCTGAAACTCCATATGCCGTCGCTTTCTATCAGCCCATTTCTTCGTGCGTTTCGCGGCCCTATCCAGACACGCCCGGGCCAAGTCCACGTGCTCACCCCACTCCTTAGCGAGTTTGTATGCGGCCGGGCTACTTCCTCGATACCCCGAAGCGATTGCGCTTGGCGTGAGCGGCTGTTGCCCGGTCACGATTTCGAACGGGCTTTGACTCGTGGACTCGCTCCGTTGCAAGTTGTAAGAGAATTGGGCCACGTCAATCAGCCGTGCCCAGTTCGCTTGCGTATTGCTCACATAGTGCCGAAGGTAGATCTCCAGCAATCCATTCACTCGCTCGGTTTGTCCGTCGGTCTGCGGATGCATGCTGGTGGAGAGATTGAGACTCGTCCCCAGCAACTTGAAGAGCTCGGTCCAAAGCCGTCCGGTGAACCGAGGGTCGCGATCGCTCACGATTGGGCGTGGAACACCCAAATACTTGATGACATGCTTGAGGAATAGCTTGGCTGCTTCCTTGGCTGTGCAATCTTTTGTGGTTGGCACAAACGTCGCATACTTGGAGAAACGATCCATCACAACCATGAGGGTCCGACACTATTCGGACTTCGGCAAGTTCACGATGAAGTCCATGGAAATGCTTTCCCATGGATGTTCCAAGATAGGCAATGGTTCGAGGAGCCCTGCGGGGGACCGTTGCTCTATTTTGTCTTGTTGGCAGACAAGACACGTCCGCACGTACGTTTCCACATCATCCCGCATGTGCGGCCAGTAGTATTGATCTTCAACAAGCGCCATGGTGCGGTGGATTCCCGGATGTCCCGCCCATTTGGAGTCGTGGCATTCTTTTAGGACTTCCTTCCGAAGTTTCCCGTGGAGCGGCACATAGAGTCGCCGTCCTTTGGTGTAGAGGAGATCATCCTCGAGCCAAAATCTCCTCGTCAAGCCCTCTTGGGCGTATCGAAGGAGGGCTCGGGCTGTTTGATCATGTTTCAGCCCCTCCTTGATACGATCTACCCATGGACAATCGGGTCGACTCACCACACCGGCCATTCGAACTTCCCGCAAGGCGTCGGCCACGGAATTAGACTTTCCGGGCTTATATTCCAGCGCATAATCAAACTCGGCCAGGAAGTCTTGCCACCGAGCTTGTTTTGGGCTGAGCTTCTTCTGAGTTTGGAAGTAGCTCGTAGCCACATTATCGGTTCTTACGACGAACCGAGACCCCAAGAGATAGTGCCTCCATGTGCGGAGGCAGTGTACCACTGCGGTCATTTCCTTCTCTTGGACCGTGTACCGTCGCTCCGCATCATTCAACTTTCGGGACTCGAAGGCCATCGGATGACCTTCCTGCATCAAGACACCACCGATGGCAAAATCAGAAGCATCGGTCTCTACCTCATAGGGCTTGGTGTAGTCGGGCAGCATAAGAACCGGCTCCTCGGTCATGGCCTGCTTCAACCGCTCGAACGTCTCTTGACACCGATCTGTCCACTCCCACGGCCTTTCTTTCTTTAGCATGTCCGTGAGTGGCACGGTGAGACGCGAATACTCTCGGATGAAGCGCCGATAGTAGTTCGTGAGACCGAGAAAGGATCTCAGCTCCGTCACCTTGGTTGGTGACTCCCAATCAACAATGGCACGGATCTTGGCTGGATCCATGCGCACACGTCCGCCCCCGACGATGTGCCCGAGGAACGGGATCTCTTTTTGTGCAAACGCACATTTCTCTCGCTTCACATACAAGTCGTTCGCTCGAAGGGTCCGAAAAACTCGACTTAAGTGCTCGACATGATCCTCGAGCGTCCGGCTATATATTACTATATCATCAAGATAAACTACAACGAACCGATCAAGGAACGGATGCAGTACCTTGTTCATGAGAGTGCAAAACGTAGCCGGCGCGTTAGTCAAGCCAAATGGCATGACGAGGAACTCGTATGATCCATAGCGGGTCACACATGCTGTCTTTGACTCATCCCCCCTCGGCAATCCGCACTTGATAGTATCCCGATCGAAGGTCGAGCTTGGAGAACCATCGGGCTTCTCCGAGCTGATCGAACAAGTCAGCAATGAGGGGAATCGGGTACTTATTCTTGACGGTCAGCTTGTTCAATGCCCGGTAGTCGATACACATACGGAGGGATCCGTCGTGCTTCTTTTGGAACAAGACCGGGGCACCGAACGGGGCCTTGGATGGCCGAACATATCCAGCATCCAGCAGCTCCTTGAGCTGTTTCCTCAACTCCTCCAACTCGGGTGGAGCCATGCGATAGGGAGCCATGGCCGGTGGTCGAGCATCAGGCACCAGTTCAATCCGATGGTCGACCTCTCTCCGAGGAGGCAGCTTCTTGGGCAGCTCGGGCGGCATCACGTCTTGGAAGGCATCAAGGACTCGGGATACTTCTTTCGGTACCGATCCTTCCCCTGCGCCCTCCTCCTTCAATGCCGCCAAGAAGGTCACCTCGCCTTTCTTCAGCCCTTTAGATAGCTGCATGGCCGATAGCATCTTTCGATCGCGCCCCGATTCGCGGTAGATCGGGACCATGCACTGGCATCGTTTGTCGAAGATGCATATGCAGTCCGCGAAGGGCATAACACCCGCGTTGATCCGGTCGAGGAATCCCAAGCCAAGTACGAAGTCATAATCGTCAAGGGGAATTACCTCGATATCTTCCTTGCTGGTCCAAGGGCCTAGGTGAAACTCCACGCCCCTGGCCATGCCGCTGGTCGGGACTTCTCTGGAATTCACCGACTTGAGCCAACCGGACTCATTCGCCTCGACCGGAAGACGCAGCTTCTTCGCGGCCTCTTTGGATATGAACAGATCGGACGCCCCGGTATCCACGAGTGCGCTCATCGTGGTACCTCCGATCTTCACATCTACGAACATCATTCCCTTCGATTCTTTGGCCTTTTTGGCCTTGATCGTTCCAAGGATCCGTAACGATCCCAACCGCGCCTCCTCTCGCGGCTTGTCCTCCTTGCACAAGGCCGCCAGCTTACCTCTCTTCGGGCAATCCCGAGCCATATGAGGACCGTCACAAAAGAAGCACTTGTATGTGCGTACCTTGTGTTGGTACCTTGCGTTGCTCGACTCGGGTTGATTCCTATGAGGAGTCGGATGTGGCCTGCCAGCATTTGGTCGAGGGAACCGGCCTCGATCTCCCCCACCAGTAGCCTTTTCTCTCGGTCGAAAGTCGGGCTTGGTGGCGGTTGCCGGCCTATATTCAACAAGGGACTCGGCCACCGAAGTGGCTGTGGTGAGGTCCGTTGCATTGCACCGTTGAGCCCTGTTTGACCCAAGGTTTGAGTCCGCCCATGGCCCGGTGGAACGCCTCCGTCTCGGTCATGGACGGGATTTGGAGCAGCATGGGGCGGGTTCCACTTACTTTCTTCGTTCCTTTTTTAAGTACAAAAAAACACCAAAAAATGAGTGGTTCTCTTTGCTCCGTCACTTCATTAAAATTAACAGTCCCTTTAGTTAAGCATATTGCTAAACATTAATTTTTGTTCGGTTGAAAATTATAAACAATCGGCATAAAAATATACAAAACTTTTCTGCATTTTATAGTGTTTTACGATATTATCGTAACCAAATAATATTTAAGTAAATAAAATTTTCAAACATGTTGAGTATAATAAAAAATCTATAGAAAAATAACAATAACAATAACAATATGAAGGACTACCATTAGAGAACATGGGAGAGGCCCAAAGTAGACATAGCTGTTACCTTGCGTTCTAGAACTTTCACGGCTTCCTCATCCCATAGTCTGTTGCATTTCCAAGGCTTTTTATCTTCCAGACGGGCAATAACTCTACCTAGATCTCTCAATTGATCATGCATTCTCAACTCATTATTATCATCACATTTTATTAACAGACGTTGAGTCATTTTTGCCAATGCAGATAGTGGGTAAAATTCAAGATCATCCCATAGGTAGATGGCAAATATTTTGTTAGTTCCAATAAAGAAACATGCTATGTCTAGAAAGATTTTTTCTTCTTTAGGTTCTAACACATCATAACTTATTCTCAGCTTTTGTTGTACTGTCATATCAGGTGCCTTCGTCAATTTCTTCAGCATTTCTCTCCATACTCTTTGATCTTCTTTTCCTTTGAGAAGTGAACCTATAACAATAAGAGCTAAGGGTAGCCCCCCTGTAGTGGCAACAATTTCACCTGAAAGAGTCGCGAATTCTTTTGGAGGTGGTTTCCCTTCAAATGCATATTTGCTAAATAGAAGCAAAGAGTCTATGCTATTCATTTCTTTGAGTTCATATTCATATTTAGACTTCAAGAGAGCCTTATCTCGACATGTAATGATGATCCTGCTTCCTGATATGAAACTACAACCTCCAATCAAATTATCAATGTGGTCTCGACTGTCCACATCGTCAAGAAGAATAAGTACCCTGTTTTGTGTACAAATGGATTGGATTGTTTGAATTCCGATATCAAAATCAGGTACTTGATAGTCATTTTTTTGCAGAATATTCGAGATAAGTCGAGATTGTACATGCTCAATACCCTTGCGATTAAGAGTTTCTCTAATATCCTTGAGAAAGCAGCGACATTTAAATTTGTCAAAAAGTTTGTTATAAATGATTGTAGCTAGAGTTGTCTTACCAATGCCACCCATTCCATAGATCCCGATAATTCGGGTGTTGGGGTGAGAAGTGTCCGCCATTTTCATAACCTTAGCCACATGATCATGGATTCCAACCAAGTTCATGGGAAGTCGTGGTTGAAAATCTTTTTGCCGCTCGCGCATTACCAATTCTACTAGCTTATTTACTAATTCCCCTTCATGCCTGTCAAACAACACAACACATGAGAACTTATTAGTGGCTCTACAAAACAAATAAATATTCATCTTCCAAAAAGGATCGGTTAAAAGGAGGTAAACAAAGTACCCATAAGCATATTTCTCTGATTCGAATACTCTAAGATCAAGTGCTTTTCTGAGAGCTACTGGTCCTTGTTGCTTGACCTCCTCATCAAAATGATGCTCCTGGGAGTGGAAGGCCTCTCCAAAGCTCCCCCCAAGGGATCGCACATCCTTGGGTTTCACCTTGTAAAGCACAGGCAGGACTATTTGTCCTTTACTTTCCTTGCACTCCATTATACGAATGAGCTCATGGAGGCACCATTCGCTAGCAGCATAATTTTCCGAGATGACTGGGATTGAAACCTTAGAGTGCTTGATTGCACTTATAAGATTTGCAGCAATGTTGTCGCCAAAGGGGAGGTCCTTATCATCTCTAAACACGAAGTTTGGATGGAACCTCAGGCCCACATCTCTGAGTCTAAGGTAAAGGTGATCGATAAAGCCATTGCGAGTATCAGGTCCTCTAAAGCTCAAGAATACGTGATAATTGTTTCCATTCCCAGAAATGAACGAAGCAGATGGGTCAGAATCCGCTCTGGATGCCAACGGCACATTGATCTTCTCCGATGAGTCTGAAGAGGGAAGAAGAAGAGGCGATCCGCTCGTGCGCTCCTCCAACTGTAATCCAAACATTTCTTCTTGTCTTGGTCGCTTTGACGTGGTCGGACTTGAAGCTTCAGTTTGTTCAACTCGCTTGAGTTGTTGCTTCGAGCGATTGCAGTGCACCCTCTGTGTCTCTCTCTCTGTCTCTCTCTCTCTCTGAGACTCGACTAGTATTAATAGTTTTTTAGTATGAAATGATTACACGGCTATCTTTGCGCCACATTTATCGCGTTGCTGGTGAAAAGGAAAAAAGGAAAGCAGGAGGAAATGAATGATCCCTCTTCTTGGCAATTATAATGAACTTGTACAATCGATGCACTTATTCAAATAACGCGGCTAGTTGACCTGGACTTTGCTAAAGTGCTTTGTCGTTGCCTTCAAGGCATTGTCCGGCGGCGATTCAATCTGGGTGCTCGAGGGAGTAAACCGACATTAGCTGACTGTCATTTTTTTAGGCGAAACTTTTTTTATTCATTTATCATGATCAAACGAGAAAAACATATAAGCTTCCAAGTAAAACAAATCTCAAAAGAGCTGCAAAACAAAACAAAACCTAGAACCAGAGAGAATAGAATGTGCAAGTGTAAACACGCTTTCATACCATAAGACTGGATCTATTACAATATCAAAAAACAATCTGCAGCCAGTGATTGGCCGAGATCTTCCTCTTCAGAAACTACGGCTTACAGTGCACACTTAAGTTCATTGTCCTCAACACCATCACCATATGAACCACCACAAATCGAACGCCTTCAAGAAACTCCCAAATCTCGATTTACATCCAGAGAGAAAAGCTCCCATATTTACATCTTGAGTATCTTGCTGGCTAGACTGGTGATGTAGTTCTCACAAGATTTCTAGTTGTAGGCAAATTTATTCACCACGACGAGTAAAGAAAAAGCAACAACAACGGGTGAAAGAAGACACCAAAAACGAGGCGGAAAAAGACTGCCACTATAATAATTATATTACCATCATACGCTACTTTAGACCCGTGCGACGCATGGGGAAAAGACTTGTGAAATTAGATTAGATGAAATAATTACTCTAAAAGAAGTATACTCGATGGACATGAGATTAAGAGATCTTCGTGATATTGAAAGTAACTATATGGGCCTTCAACTAAATCTAAAGATATTTACTTCAATTAAACTGGGAAAATAATAAGAAATTTTTTTCGAAAGATTGTTGAGTTAAATGTCACTCATGGAGAGTGTTCCATGTCAGCCATCCATTAAAATTGCTTTGGAGCACCACTTTACATTTATTCAATAATATAGATTCCTCACATCTATCTTAGATCTATAATATGAGACATATTTAATTAATTTAGTTATTGGAGGAGCTCTTGAAGTCATTTATTTCAAAATATGTGGGGTTCAGACTTTGTGGTTGAACCTATGAATGTCTGTTCAAGAATTTCGGCTTCACATTTACCTCATGTCTGTAAGTGGAGCAGCCATAGTCTCCAATTGGGCAGTAGACTAGTGCCAGTAAATAGGGCATCGGAAAGCCTCGGAGTGCAAGCTGAGAGAGCTTCACAAATACAGAGAAAAAGAGAAAGTTGGCTTAGAGATTAATGAATTGAGTGCGTGTTTGTACAAGCCAGTTTGGGGATAAGTATGTTAGAAATGCCAAAAATTATGTACACGCTCACTTTAGTGCTAAAAGTTTTTTAAGATCACTAAATTGCCACTTAAAAATAAAAAAAGATCTTTGAAGTGCCAAGTCCGATCTGAGTCGTTAGAAATCCAATGTGGCTATATTTTATTAATTTCTTAATCCTATATGACTCGCTGACGTGCTTAATCTGTCACGCCCCGACTTTCGATCACGTGACCATCCTTCAAGCTTGGTCGATTTTATTATGCGATATCCCCAGGACTACATATCGCCGACCCTTTCATTTATATATGCACATGCGGAAGCAGTTATAAAAATCCCCAGACAATAAAGCAATGGGATATACAAGTAGGACTAGAAACCTGAACCTGAAACCACATCCTTATGATCATATACAAGCCATACTAAAACGATTGGTTTCTACTCAAATTGATTCTATAACAATCGTCATCAGGATCCTACTCTGGATCATCCTCGGGGTTCTCCTTCACGTACTCCTCCTCAGGTTCCTCAACAGGGATCTTCTCATCAGATCCATGTTCCTTAGGCTCCTTATCCAGATCCTGAAATGGTTATTCAATAACCACTGAGACAACGTCTCAGCAAGTTCTACCCTCTAAGACCCGATTAGTAAACTAATACACCTTAGGGCTGCCTATACACAACATGAGTCAGAGGACTTACCTTAGCCTCAGATTCCACCTGCATATTAGCACAAATCAAATAGGCACCCAAGCAATAACATCACAGATCGAAGCATCGATCTAATCGACTTAATCGATTTCACGCCAACAAGACCACTCACGGTCATTTCCATTCAATCAATCAATTCGCAACATCGAATCAGGGCAATGAATCACATCAAGTCACACTCAGATCGAATCATCGATCAATCAACCTAGTCGATTACAAGTCAGTCAGACCATTTCAAGGTCATTCATCCAACACCAAGCAATTCCTTAGATTTAGTGGCTTTACGGTCCCACCCGACCTTATCAATATCTAGTGGCTTTATGGTCCCACCCGACCTTTCCTCTTATAAGATTTAGTGGTTTTACGGTCCCACCCGACCCTTTCAAGATCTAGTGGCTTTATGGTCCCACCCGACCCTCTCAAGATTTAGTGGCTTTACGATCCCACCCGACCTTATCAATATCTAGTGGCTTTATGGTCCCACCCGACCTTTCCAAGATTTAGTGGCTTTACGGTCCCACCCGACCTTTTCAAGATGCCAGACTATGTCACCGAGCCACGTGCATTCTCCAGAAAGACATACCGAGTCTCCGAGCCACGTGCATTCTCTAAGGCTACCTTTTCGCCAAGATGACATATCTAATCACCGAGCCACGTGTCCTTCCCAGGTGACACTCCAATTCACCGGGTCACGGGCATTCTCCAAGTGATTTACCAACGCACTTTCGATACTGACAACCGATACTCGACCAATTCTCAATCACATAACTACATCGCATTCTTTAAGAACATAACTTAAAAATGCACAATTAAATCAATTCGACACGAATTAAAGCTCAATTAAATAAGCGAACCACTCCACGACAGTCAGCACGAAATTCCAGTCACCGGCCATCCCGGTTGAATTTCGGAAAATAAATAATTAAATAATTAATTTCGAAAATTAAATAAATAAATACAATAAATTCAATTTAGCACAATATAAAGCTCAATTAAATGAACGGACTGCGCCACGATCATCAGCATAAAATCCCGGTCACTGGCCATCCCAGTTGAATTTCCGGGAAATAAATAATTAAATAATTAATTTCGAAAAATAAATAAATAAATACAATAAATTCAATTTAGCACAATACAAAGCTCAATTAAATAAACGGTCTGCGCCACCATCATCAGCATAAAATCCCGGTCACTAGCCATCCTAGTTGAATTTCCGGTAAATAAATCATTAAATAATTAATTTCCAAATTTAATATTTAATTCCTAAAAATTCCACCTAGGCCCGATTTGCTTAATTAACACCCGATAAGGGACGGAAAAATCCCAAGAAGCATCCAATAAATACTACAAGCAATTCTCTATCTAATTACCTTAACCACACAACTAATATGCAAAGCAATTAACTAATACACACTAATCAATTCTAATCTAACAACCTAATTACACTTAATTAACGCTAATCAACCTTTAAGTGTAATTAGCACACTAAGGAGGCATTAGTGAGTAAAACTCACTTGGCAAAGCGAAGACCGGAACACCGCGACGACGACGCGACGGCGGCCGAATTCCAAAATTTCGGTGTCGTTGACGGACACTCGGGCTGGGCCAAGAAACTTTACAAGCCCACAGAAAATTCTGGACTTAAACTTGGGCTTGGACCTGCTGAAAATGGACTGAACTACACGGGCTTCAAGGTCGCGGGCTTTAAATAGGCTTGCTGGACTTCACTGAATTGGGCCGGGCTTCAAATAGGCTGAAGACTGTTGGATTGGGCCTGACTGAAATTAATGGGCTGAACTGCAGCTTCAAACTGGGCTGAAGCACAACTGAACATGGGCTTCAAAGCTGGACCGAAGCTTGCAGACTTGGGCCACTGAAAACTGAACTAGGCTTGCTGCGACTGAGTTGAATTCGCTTGGGCCCGTGGAGAATTTTCGCTGGACTGGTCGGTAGGTTGCAGCGTGGCCTGAGCTGTAGCAAATTGAAGCAGCAACGGAGGACACGACGCTGGGTTTCAGCTTTGCTGGCAGCTGGATCCGTGAGCTTCGGTCTTCAGCGAGATGGCAGCAGCTGAAAATCAGCTGGTTCTGCTGGACGAACGGCAGCAGCTTTGGTGGACTTTCAAGCGGCAAGGCGGAAGCGTATAGGAACCGGTGGTGATGGCTGCTGTTCGCGTGGCTTAATGGACGAAGACGCTGAAGCCGAACGTTGACTGGAGAAGATCGAAGCTGGATTCGCTGGCTTCTTCGAGCTGGCCGAAATCCATGAGCTGAAGACACGGACGAAGAAGCAGCTTCGTCTGAGTTGCGGGTGACGTGCGGTAGATGGCGGGAGGAGTCAACGAAGGGAAGCTTGCTGTCTTCATTGACTCGGCTGGACAAACGAAAGTGGAGCAGGCTTCGGTGCTGCTTGACTCGCTGAGGTGGACTGTGCGTGGGCGAAGAAGACGCGAGGCAGAAGCTGGAGTTGCTTCGGTTGGTAAGATGGAGTCAGCGGAGAGAGAGACGGCTTCGGTTGAATGGTGGCAGAGACGAAGGGAGCAGAGGAACGTGGGTTGCAGTGGTGCTGGCAGGCCGTCTGGCGGCAACGAGCTGCCCCTGCTGGCCTTCTCCCTTCCTGGTTGGAGGTCGCACGCAAGGAACGGAGAAGAAGGGCTTAGACGATCAAGGAGAGAAGCTGTTCGGTTGTGGGGGATGAGAGAGAGAGGTGGATAGCTATGAGGAGTGAGGGCTCCACCAAGGTTTGATATTTTGCAAAATATCTCCCTTGAATCAATCTAAACCAAGTATAAATACTTGGCCTTCATTAGGCCATAAAAAATGTCCCATATAACCTCCCAAGTGGTCCATTCTTGCTAGGGTGTGGGGATGTTACGAATTTCCTAGCAATGGCTTCAATTGCACAACCACTCCCTCATGATTCACTCTTACTTAGCCTCTATAAAATTAATCAATGTCTCCATGCTCCAATTGTTATTTTTCACCATCCAATAGCCCATCTTGCATCCCAATTTCACAATAAAAACGGTCTTCTACAAAATTCCGATTAAAATGGCCCTATTTATCTAGTTGAAATTAAATCTCGAAAATCTGGATGTCACATAATCAGCATATAACCCTTAAACGACGTCATCAAATAGTTGTAAATAGTGATCATTCAAGTGCTAAATTTTATTTAAAGTAATTATTTGAGTGCCAAATTGTGTTGAAAGTAATCACTTCAATGCCAATAATTGTTAAAAAGCAATTACTTTAGTGCTAAGCATCCCACGTGAATTGGAGTTTTTAAAAAATTTACCAAGTCATATTATAATTTTAATTAGAAATGACAAGTAATCAATTTGGTCAGAATTTCTCACTGTTGATACTTAAGTAATTGTTTTTCTCCGAATTTGTACTTAAGTGAGCCGGCAAAAACTTGTAACACTAAATTGAGTGCTATACACAACTTTTGACGCTTCTAGTGTACTTATCCTAACTAGTTTGTATTACAATTTTCTCATTATTATTGTCATCATGCTTCCACACCTAACAATAAGCGATAAATGATTGCTACTTTTTGGAATGGACTTCTTTCCAAGTTCACACCTTTAGACGATTTTCAGACGAAACCATTCATCACCTCATTGTCTTTTTGTTAACAATTTGAAGACAAAGTGGATACTCATTGCTCAAAGTTGGATGCTCCTAGTCATAACTTGACTTGTAATAGCACTAAACAGACATTGTGGGGTCCATGAAATGACTTTTTCTTTGGCCAAAGTAGAGAGCAAAAAAAGCATGCTAGAAGATCTTCATTACAAAGCTTTATCTCTTGATAATCTTCTAGTGAACCTATGGCGGCCAAATGGGCTTGAGAAAGTGATTTGTGTGACATCCTAAATTTTGAACCTGTTCCAATTTTATGAAATGGGCATTTCGTAGACGCTCCTATAGAGACGCGGACCCCTGGAGTGCCATAACTTGGCACAAAAGGACAATTAAGTGCCATAACTTACGAAAGTGATACTTAAATACCAAAATCGAAGCAAAATAGATCACTTGAGTGCCAATTCGGCCAAAACGTTGAAGTGTCAATTTTCCGACGAAGCAAGTACAAAATGACATTATTTTAGTGCTAACGTGGTAAAAAATTATATAAAAATTAATATAATTAAATTTAAAATTTAATTTATTTAAAATATTTATAAAACATACAAATATTAAAAAAAATGGCAATAGAGGGGGGAGGGTCAGCTGGGTTGCCGGGCCTTGGCCAGGGGCCAACGAGCCCGGCTGACCAGCGGCGAGGGCCCACAAGCCCTCGCCCCGATTTGGGACGAGGGTCACGGCCCTCACCCAGTTGGCCTAAGGGCCGCTGCTCATTGAGGCGACCCTCAGCAGGCAGCAACTCTTGGCCCGGCTGGGCGAGGGCTGCTAACCCTCACCGAATCTGGGCGAGGGCCATCGACCTTCACCCCAACCCTTGCTGGATTTGGGTGAGGGGGGAAGGAAGAGGAAGGGAGGCAGTTGGTGGCTAAGGAGGAAAAAAAAGGGAGGGAAGGAGGAGGAGGGAGGTAGCCGGGGGCTGAGGGCTAAGACCTCACCGCCATCACCAGAAGGTGAGGGAGGGTCAGCCGAGGCCACCGGCTGCCTCCCTCCTCCTCCTCCGTTATTTTTTTAATAAATATAAATTATATTATTAATTTATTATAAATTTAATTTAATTAATTTTTATTTTATATTAAAATTCAAATTATGCCAAAAAGACGTCGTTTTGGTCGATTTAAGAGCTCTATTTTGGCCAACTATAGAAACAACATCGTTTTGGATGAATTAAAGTTGAGTAAGCTCTTGGGCAAGCCACTTCGGTGATAAATATTAATATTTAATTGCCACGTATGATTTTCGGCCGGCTTTGCCGGAGATGGCACTCAGATGTCCAACTTTTCTTAAAATGTGGCACTTAAATGTCACTTTCGTAAGTTATGGCACTTAAGTGTCCCTTTGTGCCAAGTTATGATGCTTGAAGCGTTCTTTTGTCCATGCCTATGGTCCTTTTTCTTGGAGCTAGTCATTCTCAACTTAACTGATCTATCAGATGAAGCCGTTGAGGGATATAAATGCAATAGACTGGAGAATTAGACTCGAAATCAACTTATCAACCATGCTAATCTGCAAGGGTTATTATAACGCAGTCAAAAATCAATTAGAGATCAAAGATAGATCGATTCGACATAGGCATGTGATTAGTATGTGGGTGATTTCACGTGATTGTAAAAATTATGTCGAACGGTACTAGACCAATTAATATTTCATTTATGTACCATGTGCCCCTATTTGAAATTTCAAGATTTTCACGATAACCGAGAGTCACCAGTGTGTCGAAGATGTACGTCGTGGCTCAAAAACAATCGACCACGGGTCAAATGCTCTAAAAATTTCTAAAAGCTACCCAGTAAATTAGGTCGCGCTAAAATCGCATCCGATTGATTTTAACCACGAAATTGAATTCAGTTTCGAGATTCGGATGTTCAAGTATGTCACAATTCATTTATAGGACTTCGTCTCATCTTTCGAAAAGATTTCGTCGATTTTGGGATTTTTACAGAAAATCAATTTGGACGATTCGGAAATGAAAGGAAATTCGGATGGACCAAATAGAGGGGATTTTTGGCCTCAAAAGTGAATTATTTGGTGAAGGGAAATTGTGGATTTTATGTGGGCTTCTTCCTCAGCAAAATTGGACATCAAATTGAAGAAATTGAAGTCCAATTGAGTGAAATTCGAAGGTTGGTATGGGGGCTGCAACATTTGGCACCAACTTGGTTATTTATGGAATTTTATGTGCATAAAGGCTTAGGGGATTAAAGGGATTTGTATGAAAGCTTGTGAGACCAAGAATTGATGAGTGTTGGATATTTTATTTAACTTTTCCCCCATCCTTCCTTCGATCTCTCTTTCGCACGCCAACTTCGCCGATCCTTCTCCTTCATCCAACAAACCTCTGTAGTAGTCTTCATTTCTCTTTTCTCCTTTGACTTCCGAGCCCTCCCTTATCCATCCATCTCATGCACATCTCTCCATCTCTCTTCCTTTCTCTATTTCGCACATTTCCTTCCCCCTCTCTGCCGACGTCTCTCTATCTCTTCCCTTTCTTCTTGTGCACGCCAAGCTAGCTACCTCCCTCTTTGCTGTCTTCTCTTTACTTTCTTTAAAGACTCCACCTCCTTCCACCGAATCCAGCCTCCATCGCCCACTTCGGTTTTCGCTACTCCACTAGCATTTGTCCCCACCGGGTCAACCACCAGCAACACTTCTCCCCGAAGTTGACTCGCGGCCCAGCTCCCATCTCCACCGAAGCAGCCCACGTTGTCTCTCTCCTTCGTCCGTGACTTCACTCCTTCTGCCAGTGCTCCTTCAACTAGTTTGTTGACCGCCACATCAACCCAACTCCACCGAAGCAACCCATTTGCTCCTTCCTTCTCTCGCTTGGCCCAGCTCACACGTTCCAGCCCAGCGAGGCCACCCAACATCTTCATCAGCAGCTTCATCTTCTCCTCACACCACCAGCCCAACGTGTGACATCCTGAAATTCAAGCCCTCTGATGGATGAATAAATGTGAATTTCGTCAATGCATTGTTGGTTGATCTTACTTAGAATTGATCACTCTTGAGATACTGACCTTGAGGGGAAAGGATAATGAGGAAAAAAATCATACGACTAAAGAACTTGATCTGGGAAAATGACTTGACTGTGAGACTTGTGTGAGGACGATCCTATAGATAGGCAGGCCGATTCTAGGGACATCTAGAAGTTGATTCACGAACAGAATATAATGGAACAACGGGTGATTCCGTTTATTGTTGTTGAGCCCACGAACGACCCTATGTCGATTCTCAGTAATCGTATACTTTGAAATAAGAATTTATCCTCCACAATTTCATGTAGTCAATGACGTCCATGTATCGAGATGTCTTGAACGTGGTTTGGCACGAGTCGGTTATGCGTGAATCCTCAAAACCGCTTGTCAATCTGAGTTGTACCCAAAATGGTATGTGGCAACCTGAATTTTCAAATTTTGTTTTCGATTAAATAAATTAGGCCTTTCGTCGACGCGCTAAAAGTGCTATTCTCTGAACTGATCACTCACGAGATAATTGGACTATCTGGGGAAACAATTAAAGAATCTAAATGCAATAAACTTGAAAATTCGACCAGAAATCGACTACTCGACCGTGTTGGTTTACAAGGGTCATTATGGCATTGTTGAAATTGATCAAAGATATGAGATAAGTCGATTCAACTAAGATATGTGATCAGAGTGTGGCTGATTCCACTTGATTGCAAAACACTCATCGATCGGTACTAAACCGATTTTTCTATCATTTTAGTACCTAGTAACCGTAATTGAAATCTCGAGATTTTCACGACAATCAAGAGTCGCCAATGTGTCGAAGATATATATTATAACTCGAAATAAATCGATCATGGGTCAATTGCACCAAAAATTCCTTAAAGTTACCCAGTAGATCGGGTCATTCTAAAAGAGCGCCGGATTGAAATTAACCACGAATTTAAACCCGATTTCAGAAATTGAAAGGTCTGTGGTGTCACGATATATTTTAGGAACATCGACTCATTCTCTGAAAAATCTTCAGAGATTCCGAGATTTTTATGGAAAATCGTTCGGACGTCATGGAAAAATTAATAGAAATTAAAATGGGCTAAATCGATGGAAATTGGGACTTCCAAGCCGAGTTTTTGAGTGTTGGGGGATTATGGAAAATTGTTTAGGATTTTTCTTCATCAAAATTGGACCTCAATTTGGGGAATTGAGTGAGGAAATTTAAGACAAAAAAATGAAAATTCGGAGCTTTGCAAGGGGCAGCAATTTTGGGCTTCAAAATTGGTTAATTTAGAGAAATTATAAGTTGGAAAGTATTAGGGGACATATGTTTAATTAAAGAGATAGAATTGTTGACTTTAAGCTTGTCCTAATCTTCTTGAGCCATTAAATCGAGCTACCTTCCCCTCTGTCCGTCGCTGTCTCTCTCTCTCCACCTATATCTGCAACCATTTCCCTTAGAATTCGAAGACCACACGCCTCAGCTCTCCTCCATCATCTTCAGTTCCTGCTTTGCTTTTCATTTTCCTCTGTTTCTTCTCACCAAGCCATCACCACCTTCAGCCCATGTTCTCTGCCCACCAATGGCCGAATCCTTATGCCTAGTCAACGAAAGAGTCCAACAAAAATTGGTTTGTTGACTTTGTGTCCACGTGTCTTCAACGCCCCAACCGTGTGCTACTCCTCTTCGTGCGCCCCACGAGCAGTAGCGAACAAGCTACTTCTTTCCACCGAAGACCTCCCCTGCTCCACCAACATCGATTCTCCACCGCCCTCAGCCCACGCGTCCCTTCATCCGTGACGTTCAACAGCAACTTCCACCGTTTTTCTCTCCAACGAGGTTGCCGTGCGTCTCCGCTTCTACCGGCAGCTCCTGCACAGCTGCCTCATCCAAGCCTCACGTTCATGTCTTCTCCTTTCAGCAACAACGGCGTCCGCTTGTCTTCGCCCAACAGCAGCCCTTGCTGCTTCATCTCAGCCCGGCAACCTAGCAAAGCCAGCAAATCCGACCCAACTCTCCATCAAGCCCAGATTAGCCCACAAGCTCAGTAATTGAGCCCATTCGAAGCCAAACTGTGGCCCACGAATTCATTTTCAGCCCATTGGATTTCAGCCGAAGTTCAACCCAGTGAAACTTCTAGCTCAGTTCGGTTTTTCAGCCCACATTTCAGCTAAGAAGCAGCCCATCAATTGAGTTATTGGGCCCGTGAAGCAGGCCCAGCCCGCAGCCAAGCCCAAGCTTGAAGCCAAGCCCAGAATTTTCTGTGGGCTTGCGAGCCTTTTAAGCTCGGCCCAAATGTTTGCCAACGCCACCGAAAATTTGGATTTCAACCGCCGTCGCATTGTCGTTGCAATGAATCGGTTTCCACAATAAATCAGTGAGTTTATGCACTAAACCCTTTTTAGTAGGTTAATGACGTCTAAGGGGTGTTTAGTTTAATTTAATTAGGAATTAAGTGGTTAGTTAGATTAAATTAGTGATTTAATTAGTTAGTTGTGCATGTTAGGTGGTTAGATTAAATTAATCAAGGCCTAATAAGATGTGCCATTTATCTAGAATGATTCGGGAATTTTTCAGGTCCGTATTGATTTTTAATTTAGTGATTTTAGCCTAAGTTAGTATTTTTAGAAATTAAATTGATTTATTTAATTAATTTTTGTAATTAATTAATTATTAATTATTTTTTCAGAAATTAAGTTGGGATAACCGATGATCGGAATTTTGTGCTAATTTCAATGGTGTGTTTAGTTTTTGCAATTGAATGCTCTATTGTTGAATTGAATGATGATTGTAATATATATGTATTTTAATTAGAAAATACTTGGGTGTCAGGTGTTAACAGTGAGAGTGGGTTTTAGATACCATTTCAGCTTAGGTGAGCAGTGATCAGCTTAGATGAGCAATATAGATCTATAATAGCTTCTGGGAGCATCAATACCATTATAGATCTCTAGCAGCTTTGGTGAGCAATAGCAAGCAATAATGCTTTAGCAGCTTCGGTGAGCACTTTAGATATCAGCTTCGGCGAGCACATGTCATCTAGCAGTTTCGGTAAGCATTATTTGATCTAGTAGCTTCGGTGAGTAAATTTTAGACATCAACTCTGGGGAGCAATGATATATAAGTATATCTATTTCAGTTTAGACGAGCAGTGTTCGAATCAACAAAATTTATGGATGACATTGATGACATGGAGTCGAATGAATCGACTAATTGATGGTGGATTTGAATTGAATTGTTTAATTGAGTATTTGAATTGTACTGACCTGCAGGGTAGATCTGAGACTAAGGTAAACCTCTGTACTTGTATGATCATGTGATTAGGACGCTTTTGGACGTATTTCCCTCCTAATCGGGGTTTAGCATGCGAACTCGCTGAGATTTATATCTCACCCCATCGTTGGCTTAAATTTTTCAGGGTTGTTGAGTAAAGGACCTGGAGCTGAAGGGAGGTGATCTGAAGCGTAGGTCGGTTAGGACCGTTTTTTTTTTTTGGAAAGCTAGTTTTTGTTGTCTTTTAGTCCTAGACATTACATGACTCTATGTGAATATAAAAGCATGTTTGTTGTGCATCTGTTGTCCTACTTTTCTATCTTTACATGGTAACTATTAGGGAATTTATTTTCGCTTCCGCATGTGCAATAAAATGAAAGGGTCGGCGACTCGTCCTGGGAAGTCGCAAAATATTATTGACTAAAGAGGGATAGGCACACGCTTGGGGTTTGGAGTGTGACATGGCATTAGGACGAAATTCACATGGCAAGAAAACTTAAGATTGGACTTTGAATTATCGGGAACATCCGGGACGGACTTTGGATGATGCTACTTCGACGATCAATAGTGCCAGTTAAGCCGAGCATTTAAACAAGGGATTTTCGAACCGAGCAAACGAGCCCATGAAGATGTGGACCGGGCTAGGCAAGCATGGGCCTTAGGCCTAAGGTGGGATAGCCATGGTAGGCCCAAAACAAGCAAGTGAGCCCATTGGGTCCAATCCACTATTTTTCTTCCAAGCCGATTTGAGCCCAACCAATTCCCGAGCCCGTTACTATTCATTTCCAAGCTCATTTCTTAGGTCCGCCCATCAATTTCGATTGGGAGTTTGTGCAAGGTGGAAATGATTATTTTGCCCCTAAAAGCAAGTGGATAAGGGCAAAGGAAGAGAGAGAAGATCATGTCACTTTGCATGGGGACTTGAGGCAAACTTTATGGCCTTAATGGGGGTGTGACACTAGCCCTCGCTTCACTCTCTATCTCTCCCTCTTCAGCCCATTTCGACCGGACCCTCTCTCTCCCTTATTTCCTCTTCTTCCTGCTTCTACTCCGGCTGACCTTTCTTTGAAAACTTGAGTTGTTCGTTGTCTTCCCATGAGAATTAGTCCTCATGCCACTCACCATCACGCTCAAAAGGCCCAAACTGTTCAAAAGGACTTGGACACTCAACGAACAAAGCCGCCGGTCTACCTGTATGCTGGTCGAAAGAAACCGATCGCCGGTCTGTCAGTCCCCTTGCCGCCTGCACTGTTTCTCATTTTCAGCCATTTTCCTCTCATTCTAACCCTTCCTCCACCCATCTCAGCCACCAGCAACTCCCCCTTGACCCCTAGGTGCCGCCGGTTGCCAGCTAAACCCTCACTTGAGCTCCGATCAGCCGCCTAACTCCATTTCTCCTCCAGCAATCCAGTTTTCGAGAGTTTCAGTGGGAGTTCGAGCTGTTGTTGCTGTTATGAGCTTGGGACCACTTTGGATCATTGTGGTAGAGGTCCTGGAGTGTAGCCTCCATTGTTGTCACCACGTCCGTGTCTTTGACTCGCTTAACGAGTGAGTTTAGCTCCTAATCCTTCAATTAGTGCCTAAACTTGCTTAAGGTTGGTTTAGTTATGATTAATTATGGTTTAGAAGGTTTAATTAAGTTGCATTAGCCCTAATATAGGTGGTTAAAAAGATGGTTAAGATTAGTTTAGACTAATCTTGCTTTTTGTTAATTAATTGTGATTTGTATTTAAAATTAAGCTTGTTTTGCCTTAGTTAATTGATTGTTTATTTTAATTAAGGTTTTGCTTAATCCTTGAATTTAATTTATTATTTATTGAATTCGGAAATTGTACAGTTCATATGCATTGTTCATGCGGTATTGATCACGTGCATTGTTCACCTGAGAGCGAAAAATTACCTTATTTCATATGTGTTGATCTTATGAGGTGTTATGAATTTGTAAATGCATAGACATCTGCATGAATCGTTTGGTTTTCACAAAAAGGGGAAAATGGTTTGTCCGAGGGCAACTGAAATAGACCGCTTTCTTGAGAAAATGATTTGAGGTTTTATATGTGATTTGTCCAAGGGACATCGAAATAGACCGCTTTCATGAGAAAATGATTTGAGGTTTTTATATGTGATTTATCCGAGGGACATCAAAATAGACCGCTTTCATGAGAAAATGATTTGAGGTTTTATATGTGATTTGTTTGAGGGACACCGAAATGGACCGCTTTCATGAGAAAATGATTTGAGGTTTTATATGTAATTTGTCTGAGGGACACCGAAATGGAACGCTTTCTTGAGAAAATAATTTGAGGTTTTATATGTGATTTGTCTGAGGGACACCGAAAATGGACTGCCTTCTGAGAAAATGATTTGAGGTTTTATATGTGATTTGTCCGAGGGACACCAAAAATGGACCGCTTTCATGAGAAAACGATTTGAGGGTTTACATGCAAGCATGTGTGCATTGGCTAATGCTCAAAGATAAAAAGTGGTGGTATGCTTGTATGATTACTAAATTGAAGTCGTACTTGGTGTGTGTCGGTGGATGTTAAAGGTTAAGAGAACCTATCCCTGGTGTGTGTCGGTGGACGTTACCTCTATATGGAACATATGATTAATTGAGATAGATGCGCCTTATTATAGGGTAAAATTGTGTGGCATGGAATGAGATATGTCACATCAATTTCACCTTATAATCGGGACGTGTGTAATGAATTGATGTGCAATGAGTGGCTCACTAATGTGCAAGAACGCATGAGAATCATGGCATCTTTGATTCTAATCATGTATGAGTTGAGCATATTGTTTATGGCACGCATGCATGAATTGATAACATGCAAGGTGTGGTAATAGTCAGGTGAGATCGCTTGTGACGTGACTCACATTTGTTTGATGAACTGCATCATCTAATGGCCATATGCATTGCGTGAATTGTGCTGAGATATAATGTGCAAGGTATGGCATACCGGGTAAGGTTGCATGCGAGCCGACTATTGTTTTGTTGGTTATAAACTTGTTTGTGGGATAGTTATGAAGAGATACCCCAAGTTGAGTTGGTGTATTAATCGAGGCTTAGGGGAGAACTCACTAAGATTTATATCTCACTGGTTATTGTATGACCATTTTCAAGTCCCTAGTGTGAAGAACCTGGAGCCTGAAACGGAAGGATCAGGAACATGGATGGTTTAGTAGTTCTTTTTGGAGATAGATCTCCTGTACATAGACCTTAGAGTTGGCCTTCGTGTATAAACATTGTGTGTTTATGAAAGCATGTTTGGTTGTGAAATTGTTTCCTATATTTCTATCCTGTATTAGTTACTGTTAGGGGTTTTCGTATACACTTCCGCATGTGCAATAAAATGAATAAGTCAGCGATGCGTCCTAAAAGAGTCGCAATTGCTATTGACCACCGAGGGATGTGCGCGCGCTCAAGGTTTGGAACGTGACACGGCAATCCTCTATGCCTAACTCAATTCCACCGTCCGTTCAGCTCATCATTCGACCACTGGTCCGACCAAGCTCAGCCGTGACCAACAGCTCCCTCAAGTCAGGACTGAGCCAGCAGCTTTGTTGTGGGCTTGCAAGGCCTTTTTGGCCCAGTCCAAGCTCTCCCCAGGGTTGTAGTAGGCTTGAGTTTCGGCCGCCGTTGCGATGAACCGGTTTTTGTGTGAAATTTATGAGTTTATACACTAAACTCTAATTAGTAGGCTAATGACGTTTAATGGGTGTTTAGATTATATTAAGATTATATTAGGGTTGATATTAGCTTGTTTAATTAATTTAGGTTAGTTAGATTAATGAATTAGGTGGTTAGAACTTGTAATTAGTTAGTTTAGTGGTGGCATTCTAGCCTAAGTATGCATTTGTCGATTTAATATGCATTATTTAATTAATTTTGATAATTATTTAATTATTAATTATTTTTCAAAAATTAGACAGGGATAGTCGGTGATCGGAATTTCGTGCCAATTGTAATGGTGTGTTCAGTTCATGCAATTGTGTGTTAATTTGTGCAAATTGAGTGTTGATTGAAATTTTGGTTATTTATTCCAAAAATTGTGAATTTTGATATTTATTCAGAAAATCCCGAATATCAGGTTTTAATATCGAAAATGGTTTTATATACTATATAAAATAGTGGGATTTTAAAAAATGAGGATATAAACTTTTTGGGTTCGATTTGACCGTGTATCCACGCACGATATTTTCACCAGATGTTTTTAATATGAAGAAAACATGCCTAGGTCATTATCTTAATTGAGGCATGTGATTTCAAAGCACAATATCCTTGGCCGGAATTAAATGATTGTGTGCTAGTTAAGAGAACTTGTTTCCAGTGTGTGTCGGTGGACATTACCCCTATATGGGATGCCCCTGGTCAAGGGAAGCCGGTCGTAGTAAATTCTAGACCGAAGCTCCTTTGGGAATGCCATAAGGAATGATGTCCTCAATGTGTGTCAAAGGATGTAATCGTGCTAAAAAAGGTGAGACGAAACCTGGCTATGCTAGAGGAATGATGTATGTCGGGTAAAACTACCTGTGCGGGTAGTAACAATCAATGGAAATGCATGATTGATTGAGATAGATGCGCTGGATTATGGGACAAAATTGTGTGGTATGGAATGAGATGTGTGATAAAACGTCCCATAACGATTTGGCATTAAAATAAGGACTCATGTGCTTGTTTGAAATTTGAGTGTGGCATTCCAGTTGATGAGCTTATTTATTGCTCATGTCTTTATGGCTGTCTGTGATATGAATTGTGCTGACATGTAAGGAGGATCTGAGATAAAGTAAGTCTCTATAGTTATGTGATTGTGTGGTTAGGACGCCCTAGGTGTATTACCCTCCTAATCGGGATTTAAAGAATAAACTCGCTAAGATTTATATCTCACTCTGTTGTGGGGTCAATTCTTTTCAAGGCTATAAAGTGGAAGATTTGGAGCCGAGCTGAGAGGATCTGAGGTGTAGATCAGATAGGACAGCTTCTTTTGAGAGTTGATCTTTTGAAGTCTTTTGGTTGTAGACTTTTGTACATGACTCGGTATGTGTATATAAAAGCATGTTTTGTTTGTGAATCTATTGTCCTGCTTTTCTATCCCGAGATGGTTACTGTCAGGGGATTTGTTATTTACTTCCGTATGTGCAATAAAATGAAAGGATCAACGACTTGTCTTGGGAAGTCGCATTTTTATCGACTACCAAGGGATGGGCACACGCTCGAGGTTCGAGGCATGACAATTTGTGACTTCATCGATTTAGCCAATTCAAAACCACTTCCTCGGAAAGGTTTTAGTGAATTTGAAATTATCCCACCACTTAGTTTTGAATCTTTTAAGTAGGTGCAGGGGATGTGAATAATGGGAGGGTTGATTATAATCAAATTCCCAAGCAATTACTCAAGAAACCCAAAAATTAATGAAAAATGTATAAGATTTGAAAATTTTGAATCATGATTGGTTGGCTTGAAATGAGTGTGAAAGACTTTTAGGCTAGTTTTAAATGATATAGGTAATATTTCAATGATAGGGTCAAAGTGACTCCACCATTTTTGGAACCAAAAGGGTAATTGTTCAATGTTGAAGTCTGTTTTGAAATAAAAAAAAGCTAGGTGTGACAATCATCATCATTTTGGCGGAAAAAGGCATTCCACCAAGCTTCTTGGTAATCCCAACAAGTGAAAGTTGGAAGATATGGTAATTTGGTGGTTAGTTTGGCTTCGAATCATAATTGAATATAACGATTGGGTTTCCATGTTTCTGGAGGTATGACTTGGAGGATTATGGTTGTCAAATAAGTGGTATTATTCATATTTGGATGCAAAATGTTTGAATGTGACGGATTTGGTTTCCACAAGAATTTGTTTATAACAAGCTTGAGGTTTTAATAGGTCAATCGGTGGATAATGCCAATTTTATGGGAAAATGTTTTTTGCATAAAGCTTAGGATTTTCATGGTGGTATTATCTTTCAACTATCATGAGGTCTTGATGCGGGTTTTTAGTGATGAATTTTAATTTGATTGAAGATTGTGATGTTGTCACAGAAATGGTAGAAGGCTTTGTTATCACAAAGGAAGATGATAGTTTTATAACAATTTCACTGTTTATCCTTTTAAGTGATTGTGATTCTTTTGGATTATGAGAAGCTAATGGTGATGAATTCAAAGTAATCTCAATTTGTTTTGATAGATTTTCTTGAGCAATGTCTGCCCAAGTTTTTATTGGAGTAGATAATGATAGTGATTTCAAAGTTTGTGATCTAGTTTAGGGTTTTTATGGTTGTGATTAAGTAGTTTTTGGCTTTGCTTGGGAGAGTAATGGAGATAGATATGGAGTAAGATCATGAGATATCGATTGTGGTAATGGTGTTTGCTGGGCTTTGATTATATCTAACCATATTTGCAATTGCTAGGGCGATTGCGATGATGGTGGTGATGGTGGTAATGGTGGTAATGGGGGTGATAATTATTGGAGTTTAGGTGATTGTTGGGCTTTCATTAGAGGTACGGACACCTGGAGTGCCAAAACTTAGCACGAAGGGACACTTAAGTGTCAAAACTTTGGAAATGTACACTTAAGTGCCATAATCGGAGTAAAGTGGATCACTTAAGTGCCATTCCGGCCAAAATTTGGCCAAATTGCTGACGTGGCAATTTTTTGACGAGTTTGGTGCAAAACGGCGTTGTTTTGCACGCTAATATGGTGAGAAAATGCAAAAACGACATCGTTTTAGCTCGATGTGTAAATAATTAATATAAAAATTAATTAAATAAAATTTAAACTTAAATTTATTTAAAATATTCTAAAAATAAAAAAATAAAAACTTAAAATTAAAAATTTTAAAAAGGGGGGTGTCGAAGGGGGTGGCTGAGGGCTGAGCCCTCACCGCTGTCGGGAAGGGTTGACGACGAAGGGACGAGGGTTGGCCGAGGTCCCCGGCCCCCGGCCGACCAGCGACGAGGGCCGCGAGCCCTTGCCTAGATCTAGGGCGAGGGTCGTAGCCCTCGTCGTCTTCCCCGGCCGACCCTCCCCCCTCCATCGCCAGCCCTTCCGGCGGCGGCGAGGGCTCGGCCCTCGGCCGCCCCCCTTCGACACCCCTTTTTTTTTTTAATTTTTAATTTTTAAGTTTTTAATTTTTACAATATTTTAAATAAATTTAAGTTTAAATTTAATTTAATTAAATTTATATTAATTATTTACACTTTTTTGAAAGAATATTTTAGTTGGTAGTTTACTTTTTATTTTGTAGATGATGTCGTTTTGGGTGAGTTTGAGCAGAGTCAACTCTTCGGCGAGCCACGTAGGCAAGCAAAAATAATAAAATATTGCAACATAGGATTTTTGGTAAGGTTTGCTGGAGGTGTCACTTAAGTGTCCCACTTTTCAAAGAAAGTGGCATTTTAAGTGTACATTTTCAAAGTTTTAGCACTTAAGTGTCCCCTCGTGCCAAATTTTGGCACTTGGGCTGTACTTCTGCCGCTTTCATTATATAACCAAGCTTGAAGTTGGTCTATTGTTGGTGATTGGGGTTGTGATTCTAAGGTCTCGGCAATATCTTTGCCTTTCTCTTTTTTGGACTTGGGCATTGTTTCCTTGCAAAAATTCTCTCGTCAAAAAATCAGGCAAAGAATTTGATGATCCATTAATAAATCAATATCAAAATCAAAGACATATAAAAAAAAATTAATTTGAAGCAATATTTGATGCATCTTTTTATAATACTTCCTTTGCCGATTTACAATCAATGCATAATAAAAAATTTTGATTTAAAAGATCTCATTGGAATTTTGATATTGCAAGAACAATGGCTAATATTTCTTTTTTGATGATAAAGTAATTTTGTTGATTTTGATTCCAATGTTTAGAAACAAATTGCACTATTTTTTCTTTATTATTTTTTACTTGTTTTAGAATACCTCCATAACCTATATTTGAAGCATCTGTTTCTACTATTTTGAAAGTAGAAGGATCAGTAAGATGAAGGCGAGGTACATCTTTAACAAGAGTTTTGATTTGGTTAACAATATTAGTGTTAGTTGATGACCATGGTGGAGGGTATTCTTTGTAATCTTTGATGTAAAGGTTTTCATAAAATATTAATATTTGGGAAGAAATCTATAATGTAATTGAGACTTTCTAATAATGTTTGCAATTGGGTTTTATCTTTAATTTCATCAGGAAACTTTTTTGCAAAAAGAATTGATCTTTTAATTGGGATGATAGTTCCTTGAGAGATATAATGTCCTAAAAATCTAATTTTTGTTTGGAAAAGTGATATTTTAGTTGGGGAGACTACTATGCCATTTTTCTTAATAATACTTATGAATACTGAGATATGCTTAAAATGTTGATCTATACTAGTAGAAATGATTAAGACATTATCTATATAGACTAATATATATTTAGAATAGGGATTAAAAATATCATTCATTATCCTTTGGAATTCAGAATGAGCATTTTTCAAACTGAATGGCATTACATTCCATATATGTTGTCCAAATGGTACAGTAAGGTAGCGCATGAAAACGTTTCTGTTTCTCATGGTTTCTGTTCTTTTGTTCCCCGAAACAAAAAAAGAACAGAAACCTGTTTGGTGAAACATTTGTTCCCGGGAACAATTTCTCAATTTTTTGTTCCCATTTTGTTCCCGGGAACAGTTTTGAGAAGCAAAAAAAAGTTGCTTCTTATTCCCGGGAACAATTTCTAGAACTAAGCTGATTTTCTTTTTTAATTTTATTTTCTTGCCACGACCACCGCCAACCGCCCGGAGCCACCGCCCACCACCGCCACCGCCGCTGTCACCGCCGCCGCGGTCGCCGCCGCCGCCGCCGGTCGCCCGCCGCCGGCCGCCGCGATCGTCGCCGCCCGGTCGCCGCCGCCCCGCCACCGCCCGCCGTCATTGGCGGTCACTCCGCCCATTACCCGTTCCGCCCTTATCGCCGCCGGTCGATAGTTGTTGGGCCGATCCCAAATCTCCGCGTCGATCGCCGCCCGCCGTCGCCGCTGTCGGTCGCCGCCCGCCGTCGCCGTCGCCGCTACCCGCCATGCTGGGCTAAACTGCCAGCCGCGCCATTACCACGACCACGGCCGCCGAGCCGATCACCGCCATTGTCGCCGGCGGTCGTCAGCCGATGGGCTTCCGCGGCGATCGACAATGATGACGGTCGGCGGCCAATGATCGTCTGGCAAGAATAAGGTAGCGGGCGGGCGGCGCGATCCGTCGGCAAAAATAAAAAAATGAATAAAAACAAAAAAGAAATTGTTGCGTTACCAAACGCATTTCTATTCTTTTTTTATTCCAGGAGTAGAAATTTTGTGTCGTTATCAAACGAGTTCTTTTACTCAGAAATTGTTCCCCGGAGCAGAAATAGAAAAGAACTATTTCTGAAAAAAAAACTCTTCCCGGGAACAGAAGCGTCGTCATGCGCAGCCTAAATGCTATCTTATACCTATCTAATTCATCTATTTGGATTTGCCAGAATCCATTCATATCACACTTTGAATATATTTTTGAATTATGAAATCGGTTTAGTAAATCCTTTTTGTTTGGAATAGGATACCTAATCCATTATAATGCTTTGTTCAATAGTTTATAATTGATAACCAACCCAAGTACTCCTCTTTCTAATTCAACATTTTTATTGACTTAAAAACAGAGTAGCTCCATGGTGATTGACTTTTCCTAATTAATTTCTTATCTAATAATTCTTGAATTTCCTTTTGGCAAAATTATAAACTTGGTTCATTTGTGTTAGTCGAGCTCTTGTTGGAATTTGTTTCTCTAAGAAATCTAGTTCATAAGGAAGACTAACAATATGTTTCTTCCTTTCCCAAAATGCATTGGGTATGGTAGAGCATATGTTTTGCTCTATATTTTTTTGGAGAGAATAAATTTTTTCTTTTATTTTTCGATCAAGGAGTTTTTGCTCTATCATTTTGAACTCCAAACCGTCTCTTAAATATTGAAGTTGATTTTCTTTGTTTTCCATAAGGCAATTGATTTCAACAAGTGAATTTTCTTGTAATATATTTAAATTTCTTGCTTGTGGTTTAGTAATGAAATCAAAAGTAATTTATTTAAAGCCCGTGTTTCAATTCCCTCATTAGTGACGGTAAAAGGTTGGATTAATTGAATAAATGGTGTTCCTAATATCACATTTTGTCTCATATCTTTAACTAAAAGAAATGATATTTTATAAGACATTTGATTTTTTATTACAGAAGCTTCAAGCAGCTTGTAACTTATTCTAAGTTTGTCCCCTTAAGTTGATTTAATGATTCTATAGTCTTGTAAAAATATTTTGTTAGTATCATGCCTTCTTTGATGCAATTAAGATCAGCCATGTATCAAAAAGTGTTGTGGTATCAAGAGTGAAATTATCATTGATTTTTATTGTCATTTTTATTATATATTTTCTGGATGTTATTTTTGATAAAGTCATGAAAAAATTAGGATTAGTGTTATCAGTTGCATTTTGTTCTTCTTTTTCTTTTCCCTTTTCAATTTTAGATTTTATTGCCAAAATTTCTTTGTTTATTTGGGCTTGGACATCTTGGAGAGCTTTTATTTCTAATTTCTGCTAATTTATTTCATTATTGAGATCATTTACGTTGAGAGGGCTGCTTTGACCTCGAGCTCGTGTTCAAGAGAACGGCCATGTCTGTCTGCTCGAAACTCTTGAGATGCCATGGCTGCCGCAAGCTCTAGGCTCGAGGTCGAGCTCCGCAGCAGTGGTGGCACTAGAAAGTGGAAAAGAAAATCGAGTGCGGCCCTATTGAGAGAAAAGAAAGAGAGAGAGAGGACGCAGATGACGTCGAGCTCTGCAGCTATGGCGGCGCCGTGCTCATTCGCGCCCCGGTTCTCTCTCCTCACCATTTTTATTGCCTTTAATCCCTTTGGGAAGTCTATATATGACGTGACCAAAAAGTCTAATCTAGTGTAAAGGACAAGGCCTCCTATATATTTTTTTTTTTTTACGAGAAAGCAGGATTTCATTACTATTTATTAGTCTGAGTAGGTACATCAAAATATCAGTACAAAGTAAATCCAAAAGAGTAGATGGAGGATTAAAGACCCAGTTCCTAGGAAGAAAACGCAAACGCTGAGCTTTAGCTACCTACTATTTCTTTTTCCGGGGAATTTGGGATGAGCGTGGAAGAGATGAAAGCTAGGGTTTCAACCAAGGCTACGGCCTTCGCTTGTTCTGCTGAACTTACCGCGATATTCTTTGCAAACCCATCTCGGATGCGGCCAAATGAATCTCTGCAGATACAAGTTACCGAAGCTTGAGCTCTCAATCGCATCTGCTGAGAAGTTGAGAAGGCTCCTGTCTTTACGCTGTTCTGGGCATGGCTGATAACCTAATCTGGGTCCCGTCCTTCCTTTGCGTCGTTACTGTGCTGACAGGTTGGTCGCCCAACCTGCTCTTCCGATCCGGAAGTGCTTCCCTCCTTCGATTGCATCTGCTGAGGAGCGGAGGAGGCTCCTGTCATCACTCTGTTCGGGGCATGGCTAAATGTCAGATCTGGGTTGCTTCCTTCAACAGCGTCACTGTTTTGCTGGTGGATCGTGCTCCCCATTTGCTCTGCCGATTTGCAAGTCCTTCCATCTTGGATGCTTCTGCTTTGCTACTGTCGTGTTGGAAGACCAGATTTGGTTGATCTGAGTTTGTGGTACTCCACAGCAGAGGCGGTAAATGTTTCTTCGATGGTGGCACTGTTCAGGGGACGCTTCCCATAAGAAGGGATGGCATCTGTACTTTGCAGCTCAGTGGGGGGCTTTTCGCTGCAGATCTGGAAAGAGGGTGGCGATTTCAGTTGATCAGATCCATTCCCGGCAGGAGATCCGATGTTGCGTTCTGCAACTGCAATGGCGGTATATGTTTCGTCGCCGGTGTTGCGTCTCAGAGGGGGAGTTTCACTATCTGGGACGACATCTCTTCTACGTTGCTCAGGCGGGCGATTTGGATGATAGATCCGGGAGGAGTGTGGCGTCTCCAATTGGTCAGCATTGCCGAACAGGTAAGGGTTGCTTCTGTCTATGATCCTCGCACGATTATTCTTAGATAGAAGAGGCATTTGGGTTTTCCTTTGATTGGGATGCTGTGTACTGGATGATGCGGATGCATCTTTGCCAAGCTTGACTTGGATATTAGTCGCTGCAGGTGGCAGATGGCATGTATCCACGGGGCTCCGGAGCAGGGGTTGTTTTCCATTTTGTCTTGCTCGATTTCTACTGGGCATCATGTGTGTTTCATTACAGGTATGACCTCAACTCAGGTTGAGATGTGATCTGGGCGCCTCTCTGTTCAGATTAGGTAGGCATTGGGTCCAGACTGGACTTCTCGAATCTGTACTGGGCATTGTAGCTCTATGAGTTTTATCCTTGCTAGCATACCTGTGGACCTTCAAGGTAGGAGTTATCTCAGAGTGTTGCTTAGACATGTCTACATGTGAACTTGGAATAGGGATTGGGAAGGCATTTTGGTTGGTAAGATTGGTGTCGCAATTGGAGGTTGAAGGCAGGGAAGGATCCAAAATTGTGTCATTGCGACACACCACCTCATCCGAATATCCTTCAGGCGAATTGATGGTATTCCAGGTATCTTTGAACGAGGCATCTATATTAACTTTTAGTACTCCCGGGGCAGGGGGTTGCCACGTTCCAGGTTCTTCTTGTCCAGGATTCCTTCCTGGTTTTCTATTCCAAGTTGAGAAGCTCTCCTGTGATACTGTGGCATTGAATAGGGTTTGGTGCGGGTTGAGGGTATGTTTCTTAAAGATGAAGTGGTTGCAATCCTTCCATATGAACCATAAAACTGTGGCAACCAGTTCAAAGTTAGGTGAGCTTCTTTGTCCTGCCAAATATTTGCATAACCATTCATCAAATCTTGTTAGGCCCACTCGATCTATTCGGGCTTGCAGAGAGGGCTCATTCCAGATTTGTGTTGTCCAGGGGCAAAGCAGCAAGGTGTGCTCAATTGTCTCTGGTTCCTGCTTACATATTGGGCATAATGGTTTAGGTACAATCTTCCTCCTATAGAGATTATTCAAAGTGGGAAGTGCATTTTGGCAAGCACTCCAGAGGAAGAATTTTATTTTGGGTTGTATGACGGAGTACCAAATACGTTTTCATAAGTCTGGATTAAACTAATGTGATATAGTTGGCGTTGACTCCCGATGATTAGTTGGCTTTCTGTTTGAGAAATAGGCACTCTTCACCGTATAGTTTCCGGACCTGTTATGTGTCCAAACCAGTTTGTCTTCTGCTGTTGGGAGGCCTAGAGGTATTGCTTTGATTGCCGTTACTAGGTGTTCTTCGAATAGAGAGCGCAATAGGTCTTCCTTCCATTGTCCAGCTTCAACATTAATTTTATATTAGCTATTAGACCATGTTATAATGGACACAAATCATAATAATCATATAGACACACAATTAAACGGTATGAATAGGTTTAATTGTCAAAATCCATATATGAAATATATGCTTGCTAAACATAAATTTGAATATGCTACACTTGCAAATCTAAATAATTGATTCCATGTTGTCGATGCACTAACTCACGTAACTCCGTTTGGGCGCACTGGATGCCGAAGTAAGGGGGGCAATGGGACGACCACCTGCTAACACGTTTTAATATTTCAAAACATAGCAACATCGATTAGTTGCCTAGTGATATGAAAAAAGATAATCAAAATTTGAGAAACAGAAAAGAGTACAGTAAAAATTAATAGAAAGGTGATGCGTGATGGGTTGAGTGATTCTAGAACAAATTTTTGGGGTTATGAGAAACAGAAAATGGAAAGAATAAAAACAGATAAAAACAATCAATAAAAATTAATAGAAAGGAAAGTTGGATGCTCCCGCATCAAAAGAAAAATTCCGATCATGGATCAAGCAAAGCCCTATCGCAAACGAGATTGCACGCGTGCCGACAACAAATTAGGGCACGTCTTGATCATGTAGTAGGCCCCGTCCCAATCATGAATCAAGCTCCATTTAGTTGTGGCTGGATTCATTCTTTCTCATCCCAATCATGAATCAAGCTCCATCTAGTTGTGACTGGATTCATTCTTTCCCTTCTTTCAATTTGCATCAAACTTATCCCCATCTTCATTAAATGCCTTAATTCAAACTTCACAAGGTGATCCGAAGGTGATTCGACCAAAAAAAAAAAAAAAAAAAAAAAGATGATCCAGAGGTGACAAGCAATGACGCCCGAGAATGGTATGATTTCCATGTCATTACGGTTGGGAGGAGGGATGGGCCGGGCTATCAAAAGGGCTTTCAAACCTGACCTTCAAAAATCGAAATGGATGGTGCCTGGTGTGCATACTAACAAGGTCTTATTGAAAAACCACATTAATCTGATGACTAAAAATACAAATTTTGAGTTAGATTGCACATCAATCTGGTTAAAAAAATTTCATGGTTTTATATTTAAAAAATTCCGTAATTCCTAAGTCTAGAAGAATGCTATTAAAGAATGAGAACGTTAGAACCTTCAAATTTGGAGTTTTTGTTTATTCATTACAATTTTGTTTTGTTAGAGAGTAGTCATAACCTTTATAAATAGCCAGAATAGTTTTACAGATTAAGGAGTAATTTGACATTCTAATCTTAATGAACAATTTCAAAATTTCCTTGTAAAGCGAGTTATTTTTTGTTTTGTTTACAGTATGATATGAGGGATTTTATTTTATTTTTTTTTTTATAAAAAAAAGGCTGTGAAAATCGGAGAGATAATGCAATAAATGTCTAGACTTTTTTTTTTTCAAGATGATCAACATTAAAGAGATATATGGGTCTAAGTTAACCCAAGTCTAATATGTCCATAAGTAGAACATTATAAAAAATTATTCTTACACACATACGGCTCTTTTATATTTTATTGAGTGTTTTCTTTATTTTTAATTTAGAATTTATGGTATTTTGAAATTTAAAGTCAATAAAGATAAAAGTTTCCAATTGATTATGGCATTATAAGAAAAAATCAACGCCAATGCATTCTTATGACATGAATGAAGTCTCTATATGGTCCAATTGATTCTGAATTGGGGTTTTCAGAATGATTTTCTAAAATTTTCGCAACTTTAATCTTCACCGGTCTTGGATACTTCCTCTTCCAAAGGTGGTCTCCACCATATTCCTCACCTCGTTGATTCTCTAGTCTCCAAATACGTTTTCGTAATTTAGAAGGTTTTAGATTAAAAAAATCTTGTTCGCTCGCCTTATAAGTGCTGATAAAGACACTCCCAATTTGAGTACTTCGATAGAGAACATGAAATGCTGTCTTTTCTAGGAAAATTGATTTTGAAGAGAAATCCAAATGAATTAGCCACATTTACTTTATCCTTTAAATTTTGGTTGAAACTACTTATAAATAAATAGAAGATCGGTCTATTTACCAAAGAGCTGAGACTTCCACGCAAAATTGGCAATTTCTACACAAAATTCGAGATAGTCAAAATATAAAATATAATATGGAAGAAGGGCATTGTTCATTAACGAGTAACCCTGTGACACTTCTTAAATATATTTTATTTGAAGCAATTAAAATTTCAAAATGCCGATTGTATATATAGAGAGCAATTAATACATTCAACGTAACATGAGATTTACTCGTTCAAATTCTAAACAAGTCAATGCTATGACTGGCCGAAAGCTGTGCCTCCCATTTTTTGTCTGATGAAATGTACCCAACAGTTATTTTAGGACCCTTAATTTATGTCTATGGATGCCAAGGTTTCCAAATTCGAGGCAACCCAATATATTATAGTTGTATTTTTCTTTTCAAATTCCAAAACTTCTAATCTTTTTTTAATGCATACCAACGTTAGTTTAGTGGTGAGAAAACCTCCACTTTCTAGAGAGACGATGTGAAAAATCTTATTACATAATCTTTAATCTTTGCCCTAATAAAGAGTTTCCTATCGATTTGGACAATTTCTTTATTTCTTGGAAAGAAAATATAATAATATTTAAGGGTACATGGTGTCTTTCGAGGCCCTCTCCTCTAGTCAACCACTTAAAAACTTGTACCCTTCTTACCGAAATCCCAAGTTTGTAAATCGACCCTTATTTTCACGTGGCTGCCAAATCTGCCACGTGGAGTCCACCCACCTTAACAAATGCCCCCCCCCCCCAAAAAAAAAAATATAGCCATGAATTACCATCATAATCCGATGATTAAACCATTCATTTTAAAAAAAAAGTAACGCATGTTCCTCAGGCACAACATGCAACAATTTGGCGAGATAACTTTTTCTATAATGTGGAAATAAACCAAAAATTGATGGTAAACCAAGTTGGTTGATGTCGGGAAAAAATGGAGGTCAATCAGCAATTTTCATTTTTTGCCCAATCTAGACATTACCAAATATGTACTTTCTATAAAAAAAAATAAAAAAAAAAAAATTGACTAGCTAGCATTTCAAGTCCGTGCGTTATGAATGGGTTTTGCTATTACATCATTAGAAAACACCATACTTTGTTAATTATGATATAAAAATTTAGATATATTAAGTTTATGTCAATTTGTATCACTTTTAGATTTTCCCTATAATCATGTATAAATGTGTTAATTCACATAGGAAACTGCCAGTTCTTTACTCCTCATTTTTTCTGTATAATGTTACTAGTTCTCACCAGTGTGCAAGATTGAGTGATGAAAAAGATAAATGCTAACCTATAGTTCATATGATAGAAATGTTTGTCGCCTTATAAAATAGATTATACATATCACAGTATGCACTTTTGGAATCATTTAGAAAAATTAAAATATTATTAAAGCGAGTTAAAAAAAATTATAAATATTGGACAGTTTTATCATAACCTAGCCCCTATTATGAGGGAGACAATCAGAAAGTAAACATAAGCGCATCAACAGAACAAAGGGGAAAAAAGGAAAAAGAGAAACTCCAATCACAAATGGACCTATGTGGAAGGGAAAGTAAAGAAAATAAAGTAAAAAAAAAAAAAAAAAAGAACACGAGGACTAAAAAAAACGATACAAGTTCGCATGGTAATCAACCTGCGAGTTCAAGAATAAGCTTTAATATAGCAATTCCTTAAATCGAAATTCTTAGAATTAATGACACTAATAATCTTTAATTTTGATTTAATGCAATTTGATCCTTAAATTTTTAATATATTCAATGTGACTCTTCTTTATTAAATCATGCCTTTTAAAATTATTTAGATTTATTAATGTTTTTCCAAACTTATATTAAAGTCGATGGCATAGTAAAAGGGTGAAAAATAATCATTTCATGTTTTCATTGCGGTGGAGATTTTGAATATTTATTTGTATATTTTCTTTTGCTATTTATTTTTGGTATTAGAGTTGATAGGCGATCTTCAAGACTAATTTTGTTTTTAAAGAACCAATTGTATAAGCTGCAATTGTTGCTTGTGACAGTATTTCAGATGTGCCACTTCTTAGGTAGATAAGTTCTTTTCAATATTTATATATTTTCTCCTACCTCTTCTATTGCCACTTCTCGGAGGAGTAAAGAAGCTGCCTTCTTCATTTGCTTGTGTGTTCTCAGAAATGTACTTTTCTATAACTTGGGTGGCTTTAGAGAGAAGTTGTCTTACCCATCTTAGAATAAGTGCGTCAGCCTCTACCGCACTTAAAACCTTCTGCTTGCACACTGTTCTAAGAACTTTTACATGAGCATTGACCTGCAACCAGACAGTCCCATTAATAACATATGCGCATGCATTTGTCAGTGAATATGATCCCATTAATAACACATGCACATGCATTGATTAGTGATATAAGTAAAAATTTCAGAAAAATGTGCCTTCCCATTCATGAATTCATTAGGTGAGCTCCACACTTGGTTTTGAAATATTTTCAATTGCAGAACAAGATTCATGCCACATTAGTGATGGCTATTGGAAGATGTGGTCTGAAGAGGAGACATTCTTTTTAATCCCATTTGCCATTGGAAACAATGATCGGAATTAGAAGTTACCTAAGGTGCTTGGACTAGAATCAAGGCATTAAAGGACTTTTAGCATTGTGTAAGATGGAAAACATCGGTACCTAAAGACAGCCATCGAATCAAGAGAAACCTATTCAATTGATCTTATTCTACATGTTAAACGAGTTTCAACAATAAGACCATATCTGTCCCACTACTTGAAGTTCCACAACATATGATTGACTGATTAAGTGCATCGCTGAGATTTACAAGTTCTTCATTCACTTGTCATATGAAACAGATCTACCCGCAGTCCCCTTTCTTAGAGCATATGGTAGGGAAACCAGCCAGCATGCAGAAAATCGAAGAGTGATTGGCCTGATATGATTGACGGTGAAAGATTATGTACCTCCGTCGGGTGCCTATCAAATCCTTCAATTCGTTTCAATAAATTATGAGCCAAGCTGCAGCAGGGTCAGGAGGTAGCTCAATAGAAATGTTAGACATTGTTTGCAAGAGGAAAACACGATCACCAGCTCAAGTGACAGAGCAAGGTTCCGCATCATTATTGTCATCATGCCAATCTCCATGGGTAAGTGGAGTCTTTATTTCACATCCCAATCTAGTTTTATCAAGGAGTTGCCAGTGATGATGGATAAATTGCCAGTCAACAGGATTTGGAAGGAATGCTGACACCTCTGATAGAAGAAACCAAGCACCTTGTGGGGCTGTCCACTTTTCAATTGGCAGCGACTGACTTAACCGGAGAGATTCCGATGCTCTAATCATATTTTGAAGAGCTGTAGCTACTACAGGCCTAAGCCGATTTTTCTTGCCAAGACTTTTGCAGATCTTCTTTATCCAAGGCACTACTTCACCATTGCAAATCTTTCGCAGTAGACCTAATGCTCCATTTGGAAATGGTAAGTCAATCTGCCTTTCAAAATCGTTTTCCTTGTCATGCAACTTATATGGAGCAGAGTAATTATGAGGTGAACCAGCTAATCGTTTTCCTTGAAATCTTTTCCAGAACCAGTTCTAGGAACAAGTTCTCACATTCCTCCAGGATGCTTGACTCATTGTCACTTGTTAAGCGAGGGACAGAATGCAACCACTCAGTTGCTACAAATCCATCTGGAAATTTCCTGAAGGCCTAGAGAGCAAAGAAAGAGATTCACATAAGATCATGTGCAGCAACAGAAACTCGGGAGCAGATGATGTGTATAAAATCAAAATGCTAATGAGGCAAATAACATTTCAAGCTTGTTAATTGCAAAAGCATGAGGTCCTATGAAAACTGATATGCTAAATTTACAGTTTAATTATCATAAAATAGAAGTATGCAAATTTGGTTCTCCGTCCGTATATAATGTCCTTCATCAAATTATTCACAACAATGCAATCTAATAACGATCTATAAGTGGGGAGCTAAGAGTTGTCATGGGGAGTTTAGAGATTGTTGCATGAGGCAGACATGCAATCATATTAATCACATGTCAGTTACTTGATCTTGCGCTGAAAGTTTAGACTCCAAATGTTAGAAATTAAAAGATTCTGACAAAGTTTTATGCCTTTATTGTTAGAGATTGACAAAAGAATGTAAAAGCATTGACCACCAAAAAGAAACAGTAAGATGGAAAGTACAATCAAATGACCAGATCAACTATCCACAACATATAAATGTTAATGGTCCATTTCATCCTTCTCCCCTGCCAACAAAAAGGTAACTCGTTGCTTCATTGATATCTTGCAGAAATACTACAAGTAAATGGTCTCATGCTCACCTACGAGGAATGTAAAAGGAAATCGTTGAAGCCAGCTTAAGGCTTTTAATCAGACTAATGGTGATATCTCATTCAAGAAGAGCTGTGTCTGTCAATAGTGAGCTTATGTATCAGAAATTGACCATTCCACAGGATTCCTAGAGACTATGGTAAATTGGGAGAATTGGAAATTAAGAATATCAACCTGCTTAAACCACATCTACTCACCAGTCAGGATAATCACCCAAAATAACTTGCTCAAAAATAACTTTAAGACAAAAAATCACAAGGTAAGGCCACACAATCTAACCTCAGAGAGGGCTAAAACTGTTGCTTTCCTTATACTGGCAAGCGGATCAGAACAAGCCATACCCATAGTCTTTAGCCCATCGGATTAATTCTCTTTGCCTGAATTGGCTAGCTAAGCCTCCCCATTCTCTTTGGTCTTTGTTATGTTTTGACTTTGAATCCCCGTAGAGTTTAAGTTCTGATCATTAATGAAAGTTATGCCTTTTGCGACCCAAAAAAATAAGAAAAAGCAAAGTACTGCCTATTGATACAAAAATCATTTATATACCTAAATGAAAGCAATAGTTATTTCACAATAACTTAGTATCTATAATCTTTCTGAATATAGAATCGGGATCATGATCTGTAGATAAGATTTTAATTGTCTATCAATTATTTTTTTCTACTAAATGAAGTAAGTGACCCCCTTTCTTGACGTACTTTTATATATTAAATAAGTCAATTTCTAGCTTAATTAAATCTTTTAATTCTAAATTAATTAGAGTTATATAACAAGCTTGATTTCATTTTAATTGCTTTAATTTTCAGCGCAAGGGCTATTCGCTGATTGACAAGTCAAATGTTTGAATATCACGTGAATAAAAATAAAATGCCACAAATTTTTGACGTGGTTTCTGGAGAAGGTTTTGCATTGATTAATCGTTCAGGGATTAGGATTATGTGCTGTTTTACGAGAGAATCTCGGGTAGGAGACCTCCACGACGTGGGGATAAGCCATTTAATGACGACACGTGGCGCCACGTGTCGTCCGGGTCCCATCGACGTGGGGAAAACAGTTGACCGAGTTGCCGGAGATCCCTCGGTGTCCTGATCTCTCGGGTATCGTTTCTAAAATCACGTGTGGTCAGTTACTGATTTCGATTTTGAACAGTTACCCAATCCTTTTCTTTTCCCTTCTTTTTTACTTTTTCTCATTATTGACCCATCCGAAGCAGAAGGGGCGTGGCCACTCTGCGGTTTCTTCTCTGCCTTTCGCATGCTCGCGCTGTGAGCGTAAGGAAGCCACCGGGACGCAATGAGAGAGAAGAGAGAGATCGAGGGTGAATTTCTTTCCATTCGCCGGTGGTTCGGCTGAATCACCCTCGACCATCTGAGGAAGCCAACTCGCCCGTCGTCGTTCGTCCCAGCAAGCTCTCGAACCAGGTAGGCCTGAATAACGCCCTGCTTCTTTCTAGCGTAAAATCTATGTTTTGGGCGAATCGTGTGATGCTGAAGCCGATTCGTAGCGTATGATGATGATTTGGAGTGTGATATATCATTGCCGAGTCGAGAATTGCTCTGGAACCTAGCGTAGAATTCATGTTTAAAGTCGCAGGTCACATGTCCGATAAAATGCCTAAGTGAGATTCCGAAATGGATTTTGTGTGATTCGCTGTGTGATATTGTTTTGATCCGATTTTGGTTTATGCTCACTTCATCCATCGACTGAATATAAGGTAATGCTGCGTTTTCCTTCGGTTTTTATAGCATATACGCGTTACCAAGTCGGCCATGGACGAACGCCTCCTCGTCGGAAAATCTGTTCCCACGCCGGTGAAGCCTGCAGTTAGTGGTCGCCATAGTTGCCCCATTCCTCTTCATTTAATTTACATTTGAGTGATTTTTATGCTAGTTTTATTAGGTTTCTGTCATACATGTCTTTACAGTCGCAAAAATCCCATTGCCGGAGCTAGTCTGGCGGCGCTAGGAATCACCAGCCAATTAGTTTTCAGCACCAGTCGGTGTGGACGACCGGTGAAGGGTGGTGGGCCCGAACTCGAGGCAAGAGATGTCGTCGGAGGCGGAAGGTGGTTCGGGTCAGTTACAGAGAAGCGGGCGCGAGCAAGCTTCGGGATGACAAAGGTGCAGAAAAAAAAAAAAAAAAAACGCAAGAAACTTTAAAAAATAAAAATAAAAGATAAGAATAAAATTTCGGTTATAATAGGAAAGGGGCCAAACCCAGCCAATGGGTCGGATTTAGTTGGCCTAGTTAGAGACCGCAGGCTTAGTGGTTGGGCCATGTATAATAAAAAAAGAGATAAATTGGAGGCTGCAGGCTTAGAGGCGAATGGGCCCATTCGATATGTTTGGGCCAGTCACTAGGGCCAGCCTGAATTCAAACTCTACCCAGACCATTAGGGTCTGGGTCAGACACCTATCCGGATTGGGTTCTCTGACCCGGCCCAGAGTCCTTTACCGCAGATAAAAAAATATTTTTAAAAATAGTAAAAAAGTAAATAATTATGAAAAATTAAAAGCTCGTAAAAATTTCAGAAAATTCAAGAAATCCATAATTATTTTTGGAGATTCGAAAAAATTCCAAAAAATTAGGAAATTTTGGAAAAAGCTTAAAAATTAGATTTTTAGTAGTTTTTTTTTTTTTAAAGCATTTGTGAAAATCCTTTAATCAAAATTGAAACCTAATTGAATAATCCTTTAGGGCTTTATCATAGGATTTTTTGGATGCCAATTTTTTTTTTTTAGAGATACGCTAGGTTGCTATTTGCATTTGTTATTACAATTATACTTGATTGCGCATTTCTCATATATTAATTGTTCTTTTCATTTTTAGAATGGTCAGGAAAAACTTTAAAATCTTTGATAAGCTACCCTAATACTTTAATTAACACTTAATTAAATTTAGGTATCGAAAGAGCATTGGTTGTATAATTAGTATAATCAATTCCCCGAGTATGAAATTTCCAGTTGTGTATGTATCAAGACGACACTCTCGCATCTTGATTAGTATTTCTAGCCAACCCTCAACAGCGGCTAGTGGCGACTTCTTTTGAACACATAGATTAATAAAATTAATGTCATGCGAGGTGTGGGTTTGAGAGAACCCACATTCATAATTGATGGGCCAAGTGTGGATCACCAGCTAGACAATGTGTTCGAGCTGTATGTTGTGGGAATGTGCACTTATATTATTTTATGAACAAATACCTTTGAACCTATCTCATCCCAAAGATAGGTTGCGATAACTTGATGACTTTGCTGGGGACTTGAGGACTTGGGCCTAATAAAACTCAATTGTTTGTTAACTAATGTGATTTCATAGTGGAGCATTTGCGAAGGTGAGGTAAGTTCACTAACATTGTGTTAAATGTTGGTGTAGGTTAGGAATTATAAGGGTGGATTGTTTGATAGCGACTCAGAATATTAACGTAATAATTTTGTTCATATCCGCCACATTAATGACTTGTGGCTAATAATAATCAAACTTACGAAACCTGACGATTGGAAACATATGGTATTGTAAGCAATAAAATATATATACTAGTAAGGATAATTGTAAGCCATTTTGGATGCAGCCACCATGTAATGCTTTTTGGCTACGGTGTCCTTCTACCATTCGCCTTTAGGAGGACTCATCACGGATTTGAGGAAGTTTTAGCTTGCTACAGAAAAATAGTTCCAAGTTTGACACTTTTAAGTTGGTGATTCGTGGCATGTTTATAGTTGTCACTTCCTTTTCTCTCTAGATTGGGTATTAAGTACCTCATTTTGTGCTTTACTGAGTAGGGACAACAATTTACGGACCGATTGTTGAAGCAGTCGTGAACATTGTTGGGAAAAGTGGTGGCTAGTTACATATATTAGTTATCATTGCAGATGGCCAAATTTGAACATGAATTGCCTCTTCAAAAAAAAAAAAAAAAAAAAATCGCATCTTTCCTACCCCCACCCCCAAAGGGTGGCGCAGCCACCTGCATTCACGCCTTGCCAAAAGAATGGAGAGGAAAACTAATAGACAAGCAAGGGATACACAAAGGAAAATACATGTTGAGCCATTAATAGAAATGCAATGCCTTGGCATGATTTCTAGCCCTTTTCTAGACTTGGACCGATGAATCTAACAAATTAGATGATATAGATCATGTGCTACAAAAGTTTAACTAAATCTTGGCATTAGACCGCTAAAAGATTTTCATACAAATGAAAAACTTGAAAATGCCATATTATGGTTTTGCCTGCTCTTTTGATCGAGTTCTTGGAATAAACCCTTTCCGATAGACTTACTCTTACTTGAAACGCCTTTGTCACTAGTGGTACCACAACAACTGTGACGGTTCACTCCATGCCTTTCTCTCATGATTTCCTTTCTTCCTCTCCCTTGTTTGGTTGAACAACACATTGCAAACGGAAATTCTCAGTAGTGGCCATGCCTCTATGAAGAAAATGTTATATTTTTTGGGGTGATAGAGAAGATAAGGTGAATTGGTGAAAAGAAACAATACCTCTCGGGGAATTTATGGTGACAAGTAATATTGCGGCTATCATCACAAATTCAATACCCTATGAGTTGCCACTGCGAAAATTATAGTGACTCTGAATATTTAATGGAACAAACTTTGTACATATCCACCACATTAACGAGTTATTGCCAAATTACGGTAAGTGACATCAGAAAACATATGGTATTGCGAGTGATAGAAAATCTAGATTAGTGTGGATAGTTGTAAGTCATCATGGAGGCACCCACAGTGTAATGCTTTTCTGGCATGATGTACTCCTCCCATTCACCTTGGGGATTCATTATTGCTTGAAAAGTTATATTATGATTGTATCGGCTCTTTTTGCCTACTTTTCCCAATATACCCTTCTCGGTGGGCTCACCGCTGCTTGAAATGCCATTGTCGCCAGTAGAATGGCGACAATCATGATGAAGTTTTGCATGTTTTTTCTCATGATTTCCTTTTTTCTCCCTCTCGTTCAGTCAAATTACATTTCTATGATAGGAATTATTGGTGTTAGACATGCCTCGGTGAATAAAAGTGTTTTCAAATCGACGCTTATTGTAATTTTGGCTTTTATCAGCCATATGTCATTAACGGGACGAAGATGCACAAAATTTATTATGTTAATATTTTGGGTCGCTGTAATTTTCGCTGCGGCGACTTATGGTGTACCAATATAGGTATTGGCCCTGCATGGTAAAATGAATCCATGACGGTTATCCCAATTTTACTTGCCCCCAAAAAATGCAACACTTTTTTTTTTTACTGAGGCATGTACAACACCAAGAATTCTTGTCCAAGGCATGTAATTAACTGAATGAGAGGGAGGAAGAAAGAAAATCATGGGAAAAAGGCATGCAGGAAGTCGTTATGATTGTCGTGATACTACTTGCAACAATGGTGTTTCAAGTAGCGTTGAGTCCACTAAGGGGATATATTTGGAAAACTCGGTAGAAAGAGCTGGTACGGCCGTAATATAGCCTTGTAAGTAGTAATGAGTCCTCCCCAAGACGAATGGCAAGAGGACACCATGGCAAAAAAACATTACATTGCGGGTGCCTCCATGATGACTTACAAGTATCCACACTAATCTAGATTTTCTATCACTCGCAATACCATATGTTTTCTGATGTCACTTACATGTATCTTGACTAATATAGATTTTCTAACACTTGCAATACTATATAAAACTCAATTGTTTGTTAACTAATGTGATTTCATAGTGGCACATTTGCCAAGGTGAGGTAAGTCCACTAACATTGTGTTAAATGTTGGTGTAGGTTAGGAATTATAAGGGTGGATTGTTTGATGACATGTTTGTTTAATAGTTGGTGTAAGAAATGAATGTTTATATGAATAAGATTGAAGCACTGTTTGGATATCAATTGTTGTGCTTGCCTTTACATATGCCTTAGCACTACAATTTGCACACACAACTTGCGGCTAAACCCTAGCTGGACCCCATGAAACACTTAAGAGGTGTTGAGGATTGAATGCACCATATGCAGTTTGCGCTAATGGGACAATCATTCTCGATTTGGCTCATTTTTTCACAAGAAACAAGTCTCACCCACCTGCAATTTGTGATATTGGTGAAAGGCTTACGATTAGGTTAACATAGAAACCTTGAGCCTATAGTACTCTACCCGTTTGGTGTTAAAACCTCGCAAGTACATCCAGATGTCTATGTGATTCCTTTTTTAAAAAAAAAAACCTCGTCAACCATTGTAAGTATGATTTCTCTCTTTACCTTTACTTTGAAATGAAATTTCATTTTTGCAAAATCTATGGAAATCAATTGAGTGCCCAATATGATTTAGGCCCATAATGAGAAAATTCCTACAAGTGGCATAGGCCAATATTTCTTGTTTGACCATGTAGAACAAGTGGATTGTCTGAATTTTGAATTATGGGTTGGAAATCATTTTTGTCAATTAATTTTTCAAAGTTAACCTTACATTTTGAGATGTTGAATCGAAATCACATTGTGTGCATGAATTTTCAAATTTGAAGAGTTTCCAAAAGTGGATAATTTTCTCAAAATTAGATGATTGGAACAAATTCAATTTGTAAAATCTAAAGGGCGTTCAATTGATAAACCATGGAAGGATCTCTCAATGATGGTTTTTCTTGCAAATGAACACTTCACCCTTGTAAGTGGGGATTCCGGGGCAAAGTATTATTCCCTTGCTTTCATTAGAAGAGATTGTCTCACTTAGAGATCCTTTCTCAATTGCATAAGTAATAATAATGTCTTTCTTTCACAGCTTATACATGATGGCCGATTTTTAGAATTCCCTCTACTTGATTGTGCAATGAAGCAGACAATTCTTTGAAACCAAGTAAAAAAAAAATTTAGTCCTATTCAGTTGTCAATCCTTTGTAGCAAACTTTCTTGAAGTTATTTCCTAAAGAACAATCATGCATATCCCATTAATAAGCCATTCAAATGTTGGAGGAGGAGCCATAATGTTATTCTACCAAATGACGAAGAACACATTTTGAAGATCACATCATCTGTTTTATTATTCGAATGTGATGGCCGTCTTCCTTTTCTTATCATTTCACATTCTACTTTAGTTTATTCATGGAATTTGGAGTTCTTTTCGTCGAGCGCTAGCTATTGATGTTGCAATTTATAATGGAAGTGAAGATGCTCGTAGATATAATCGGAACATGCAATTCTCTAAGGAAAGGGCTTCCATAGCATTTCAAGTGCTTATATGCCGTCTGGAGGCCGTTGTCGAGGATATAAACATCCTGACCCAAATAGAACGGGAAGTAGTGGCTGTTGACAATTGCCAACAACTTAGAACTTTCTCCATATGAAGAATTTGAGAAGCTATTGACAAAAATGAGGTTTCTTCCCATCAATGGCAAACCGATGGAAAAACGAGGAAGAAATTTTTGATAGAGGGTGCGAGACTTGTGATAATGGGGGAGAAATACTCGCGCTAAGAATCAAATTAACAAAAAGAATCTTCTGATGAAGAGTGTGAGATATTACCTCATGTGACAGACTATCAACTTATTGATCGTGAGAGGAAGCCCATCAAGAAAACTTATGAGGGTTGGTAGATGATGGGCTTCAACACATATGTCAGGGGTGACTGCATCAAAGTCTGAACTCTTTGAGATCTATGTCCTTTCCAAGAATAGACAGTGGATATAAGTGGATAGTCCAAACAAATCATTTCGCCAAACTATCACTATCTTAGTTACTATCTAGAGTCTTCATTTTGTAAAGAAATCACCATGGGCGTCTTATGTATCCGTGTGATGTCATTTGCAAAACCCTAAAGCTTTCAGGTTTATATGCCTATCGATACATTTGAAGTGAAAGTTGTTCACCTATTCTACTTGATTTTTTATCAACTTTCTACCATATCTCAGGTGGTACATTGTTAAACTTTCTCATGAAGATCTATTGGATCATGTCCCACCGATCACAAATGCTATCAAAAGAGACAAAGGCTTGGCGAAATTCTGTGTTTCTTGTCACTTTTCTTAATCAACATTAGGCAATTAAACTTTTGCGTAAGGACGTTCCAACCGCATGTCGATGTGATTAATAAAAAAAAAAATTCTTGCCACCTACGGTAAGTGTGATTTCTCCATTCACCTGTTTACGTTGCATTAAAATTTAATTTTTGCAAAATCTGTGGAAAGCAATTGAGCAGCCAATATGATTTTATTTGATGCTTTCAAATTTAAAATCAATGTGATAAATCCAAAAAGATAAGTGTTGGGGAAGGATTATAGAAATTTATTTGAAGAAATTTAATCTTTTTCAATATCAACGTTATTGATCAAATACATTTGACGATGCTTTTCTTTATCCATTTTTACATTGACAAATCACTAAATTAATGATAATTGATTGAGTTCAAGTTGTGTGGCTGATAACAAGCGTAGGAGCAGCTTCGGCTTTTGTTGATGTCTGGATTTCAATGGCCGAGGACTAAAGGCTTATTGATTATGGACATAATTGAGATTGAACATTCTAACCCCGGCCGAAATCATGGACAAGATCATTTTTCAATGCAAAACGAAAAGCGTTCACCAGTTAAGTGGCGATGCTTCTAGAAAAAGGACTAAAAGACAACAAATTACCTGTTAAGTGAAGCAGGCCCGTCGTTGATGGAAGCTGTTGGGAAATCGACAAAAAAAGAAAAATCAATTACTGGTCATAATAGATGGTTTGGGGGTGTTGGCTCGCCCTATAAAATTCAAGGTGAGAGTTGCAAGCTTGGCATCGATGCTATGCACCTTCTCTTTCACCTCCAATGACCTATCCTCAATTCCAATAGTCAAAGTAGTCGCTTGAGCCAACTTCTTCTCAAAATCAAGCTTTATTCAGTCCGGTGATCCAGATTTGGGTCGCCACTCCGAACACCAAATGCGCATGGAACATGGACGCGGCCGTCTACATGTAGCTGATGATGAAGTCGACAACAGGGAGTGGCAGCTATCGATGGCGGTCATGGTAGTGGCAATGGTCCTTTGTGCGGTGGTGTTGCTCGCCAGGCTGCACCCACCTCAAGCGGTGGCCAAATCCACCAAAGCTTACAAGTTTTTTAGTGCAGTCTCGCTTTGGTGGTGTCATTTTATATGGTCTTGCTTCTCATGACTGCCCTTGCCATATAAAATGACACCACTAGGGTGAGACTACACTAAAAAACTTGTAAGCTTTGGTGGATTTAGCCACCGCTTGAGGTGGGTGCAACCCGGCGAGTAACGCCATTGTATAGAGGATCGTTGCCACTACCATGACTACTATCGATAGCTACCACTCCCTGTTGTCGACTTCATCATCAGCTACACGTAGATGGCTACATCCATGTTCCATGCGCATTTGGTGTTCGGAGTGGCGACCCGGATCTAGATTGCCGGATCAAATAAAGCTTGATTTTGAGAAAAGTTGACCCAAGTGAGTGCTTTGACTATTGGAATTGAGGGTAGGTCATTGGAGGTGAAAGAGAAGGTGCACGACATTGATGCCAAACTTGCAACTCTCGCCTTGAATTTTATAGGGTGAGCCAACACCCCCAAACCATCTATTATGACCAGTAATTAGTTTTTCCTTTTTTTGTCGATTTCCCAACAGCTTCCATCAATGACGGGCCTACTTCGCTTAACAAGTAATTTGTTGTCTTTGGTCCTTTTTCTAGAAGTATCGCCACTTAACCAGTGAACGCTTTCCGTTTCGCATTGAGAATGATATTGTCCATGATTTTAGCCGGGGTTAGAATGTTCGATCTCAATTATGTCCATAATCAAAAAGCCTTTCGTCCTCAACCGCTAACCTTTCAACTCAGACACAGCAAAAATAGGGTACTTGGAATCCAGTTCTCCACGTGTAGACAGAGCACAACATTTAATTGCAAATATAGCATAAGCAAACGAGACTCACTCCTCCATGGAAAATCCAGTAACTAGCAAGTAGGAGTTGTCGTGGCATAACCCGGCAACAGAGCACAACATTAAAAGAAGGGGTTCCCTTCTTCGCTGGTTTCATTGCCAAGGTACCAAGCTTCTGCCTTTGTTCAAATTCATCAAGGATGGTGCCACCTTACAAAGGAGTTGTTCAGGGTGACTGCATCATCAATGATTATGCATGGTTTATGTCTCTGCGACTAGAAAACAAAGCAATTTCGCGCCTTCCACACCAGCTAGGGTACTTTGGCAACCATCTCCCGCATAGGTATGTCTATGCATTTTCCAAAGTGTGACCCAGTTTTAGTTATGGCTATACCTGTTGGAGATACCCTAATGTTAAGTCTTGGATCTTTTGTCCGATCGCATAAACAGTTGGTCTTCGGGCCTTGGCGACAAAAAGGGCAAAGCGAGTAATGTAAGAGTTTTCTTTTGAACATATATTCGCTAGTGGGCAGTGTATTTTGGTGGATTTTATCTCAATAGACACCTTTAATTTCCGCGTCAAAAAAGAATAAGAAAATCTAGATTGTACAAGGAAGCACATTGTCATTGTCGTGTAATATAGTTCACATACTAAGCACATATACTCATGTAATTAACTTTCAGAAGATAGACTCACATGATTATCCTTCGAATGGCTTTTAAGCACAATATATAAAATAATGAAAGAAAGGATAGAGGAAAATGAAATATGAAAGGCATATGTCACAGTTGATTATTTAGAATCGAGACCGTGCGATCTTAGAGAGAGAATTTTTAGAAAGAGGAGCTCTAAACAAAGGGAATGTAATTTTGATTATGAAATGATTGGATAGATACAATGAGGGGGAGGGCACTCCTATTTATACTTGAGACCCTCGAATTACAACCATAGATTGCTTTTCAATGGGCCAACAAGATCGTGCTTTCTAACTACCACCCATTTATGCCAAGAGATTTCTAGGTCCTTGGCGCAATTACCATATTGTTTATCCTTAGGAACTTTCCGGAAGCTCTTGTGGAACCTTGGGCGATCTTGGGAGGTTTTCCTCCATCATGCACAGTCCCTTGATCGTATGAATCTCGTAAGAATCGTGACACATACATAAAAGATATAACAAATAAGTTTATAGGCCCCTGCCACTTGAAGGGCATAGAGAAAGTTCATTTTTATGGATTGTCAACTCATTAAATAGGATCTTGTTAACAGGTGTCTCTAAATACTAATTAAATAGGATCTTGGATTCATGGTTAGTAGCAAGGACATTGAGATTGATCCCTCCAATAACTTAAAACCTCTTTCCACTATCAAGGAAATTTGAAGCTTATTGGGAAAACTAACTATGTAGCAAGGTTTATCTCCTAATTGTCAAACACTGCATAGCAATTTTTCAAACTATTAAAGAAAAACGCCAAAATCAATTGGAATGAAGAATGTCAGAAGTCCTTTAAAGAATTCAAGCGTTATCTTTTGCAACTTGCTATCTTGGTATCACCTATTTACGGCATGCCTATGATCTCATATCTCACCATCCACGATGAATCTTTGGAAGCTATGTTGGCGCAAAAGGGACCAAAGGATGGGATAGAACATGCCATATATTACCTTAGTAAGAAGTTCACTGTTTTTGAGATTCGATATCCCAAAGTTATAAAGATATGTGTGACAGCTTAATTTTCTGATTCTATTTTCGATTGAATGAGTTGGGCTTTTTATTGACGCACCTATAGTTTTTTTCTTTGAGCTGATCACTCATGAGATAATTAATCTATCGGGTGAGGCCATTAAGGAATCTAAAAGCAATAGACTTAGAATTTGATCGAAATTGTTGCGCTCGACCGTGCTAATCTACAAAGGTCAATACGGCACCATCAAAATCGATCAGAGATCGGAGATAGGTCAGTTCGATAGAGGCATGTGATTAAAGTGTGAGTGATTCCACCTAATTGCAAAATTCTCGTTGAATGGCACTAAACCGATTTTTCTGTCATTTCTATACCTTATGCTCATATTTAAAACTTCGAGATTTTCACGATAACCAAAAGTTGTCAATAAGTCGAAGATGCACAATGTGGCTAAAAAATAATCGACCATGGGTCAAATGTGCTAAAAATTCCTAAAAGCTACTTGGTAGGTTAGGTCACGTTAAAATCGCGTTCGGTTGAATTTAACCACGAAATTGAACCTGATTTTAGAAATTGAAAGTTTTGTTATGTTATGATTTATTTTAGGAATGTCGACTCATCCTTCGAAGATTTTTTTGCAAACCCGAGTTTTTGGCAAAAATTCAAAATTGGCCTATTTTGGACCGGAAAAATTAGATGACCATTTTTTGTTGTATTTTTGGGGTTCAAGTTGGACTAATTGGCAAGGAAAAATGTGAAATTGAATGTGGGGATCCTCCTTGGCATTTTGGCCTTTGAATTAAGTCCAATTGGAGAGGATTTTAGTTGGAATTGGAGGGGAATAGTTCAAAATTCGTAAACCAAGGGGGTGTGCAACATTTCAGCAACTTGGGTGGCTTCTAAGAGAAGTTTGTGAAGGGAAAAGGGGCTGAGGATCAGCCTTGGACTTTAGGGGCAAGCAAATGATGGTTTGGGATGTTTTCCTTAGACTTTCGAGGCATTTGGTGGTCCCCCTCCAGCTGAGCTCTTCTTCTTCTTCCTTGGCCTTGCTTTCCTCATTGTTGTGGTGATTGAGAGCTCAAAGAACCAGAGAACCAGCTAGGCAAGCCCCCTGCACCATCGACCGCCCCCTGCCGCCTGTCGTGCACTATCACTGCCGCTCGAGCCTGCTAGCACTAGTCGCACGCCAGCCCATGTGTCCTCTCCGTCCCAAGCCGTCGTCCGCGCCATTCTGCCATCCTAAAGTCCCGAGCCATCGAGCCCTCTGTCCAGCAAATACCTAATTATGGACGTTATGGCATTTAATTGCCATATATTACCTTAGTAAGAAGTTCACTTGTCTTTGAAGTTATAAATATATATGTGATAGCCTAATTTTTTTTATTGTGTTTTCGATTGAATGAGTTGGGCTTTTTATCAATGCTCCTATAGTCTTTTTTTTTTTTTTTTTTAACGATCACTCGAGATAACTAATCTATTAGGTGAAGTCATTAAGGAATCTAAATGCAATAGATTTAGAATTCGACTAGAAATCGACTACTCGAACATGCTAATCTACAAGGGTTAATACGGCAGCGTCAAAATCGATCAGGACAAGGTAAGCAACACATGCTCATAAAACAAGTTTAAAAAGAAGAAGAAGTAAATAGTAGTAAAGAGAAAAAGGAAAAAAGAAAAAGAAAAATGAATAATAAATAGATAAAAATAGATAACAAAGAAAAGGCCTCAAAGCTGGTCATCTCAATCTATTTTTGGTAATCTCTTTTTCTCTCTCTCAATAGATTTACGGAATGGTTGACAAGCGAGCGATGCAATGTAGGGAATGAAAATTCTACAAGATCACTATTTAGATCGCTATATTGGTTTGAACACGATTGCCACAACCTCATTTTCTTTGCATGAATCCACTCTCCGGTTCCCTTCCCCTTCACCCATCACCAAAACCCTAGAAAGCTCATGTTCCCATCTATCATGGCATCTCCTCCTTCATCCTTTAACTCGAAAGCAATGGTCAAGGGCTACCCTACTATAGTCTTTTTTTTTTAGTAGCATTAAATAAAATTAGATGTTGCTGCATTTGTGGGTCCATATGTAAAGAACAGCTACGTAGGTTGTGCCCAGTTTGGTTTTTGTTTCCCCAATTCAAACCAAACAGGTGACATCACATGTATCTTTGGGATTGAAGACCATTTGGAGGGAGAAGTTTGACGATTTACTTAATGTTGTCGGATTAGATTGTAAGAGGTGGATCAAACAAGGAAACTATGTTGATGAGGACATACTAACACGGCAATAGCATATCTAAGTCAGAGGGAAGACTGATTGTGATTTACGGTTTTGCCATTTTGATATGACGACCCTGTAAAGTGTTCAAGTTCTACAGAGTTTTTTTTTTTTGGTAAGGTAAGAATATATTGATAGTCAAAGGACAAATGTACACAAACGGCACCAAAACTTACACTCTCACTGCGAGCAAAAGAGTGGAAGGGGACCGCGCAAAAGCCTCAAGAGGCAAAGACAGAAAGAACGCAACAAAAGACACATCACAACCACCAGAAACAGCCACCGGACTGAAAGGACGCCAGGGAATCCGGGAGCCAGAACACCCGCACTGGAGACGACCGAGCAAGATCAAAAGATAACACCCAAGGGGTTACGTGAAGATAATAGGGTCGAGATTCCAACCCCTTTGAAGCCGCCGATTCCTTGGATTGTCAGGGACATCCTTGTAGGTAATTGCCGTGAATTCGTGTGTACATTTCTATAACTAATCAGAGTGTATGATAAGAAGATTGATAACTTGATACTTTCACTGAATTCGTGTGTCTCTTATATTGATTACATGTACCATACTGTAGAGTCTAAGAGCATGGGATTGGTCATCTTTTGTAGTGAAAGGAAAAGTGGTAAGGCTCTTAGAGACATTCATCACGGGCGTATGTCAAATATAAAACCAAATGACATAATATTGTCATTGAAGATTTTATGGCTGACCGAGCATGCTAACGAAGGAGTCTCATAATATCATTTGAAATACAGCCTTCATGCTTGTTTGTTTGTGTGTGCGTGTCCATCCAGGTGGTTGATTTGAAACCATTGCATCTATAATGATTGATATGTCAATGAAATCTCCATCCAAACTAAACTTGAAATGACCCAATAAATTGGAACCTGTTGTCAGCGAAAGTTATATATGTTCTTTATAAGTACCCTTTTTTCCTCTTCACAGTCTTAAATAGAATTTCTATTTTTACTTCCTAATATGGCTTTCCTTAAAGTACACAAATTATTTATGCTTTGAGAAAACTCAACACTATAGAGCTTTTCTCCGTTGCGTATATAAATTACGATACCCTTCTTCTTCAAAGCTATAAAATGAATTACTATATGATACAGCTCTTGTTTTCCTTCTATGAATGGATGCTCTCATCGATCTTGTTTGGCTTCTCGTGGAGTTGACTTTTCCGAAGGTGCGATGTCAATTACCTTGGGTGTCCGGTGTTGTACGGTACCGTTTAAGCATATTGCTACTAATGCCCAGCAAATTCCATATTTTGTTTTTCAGTAGTTTTCCTAAATATGGATGATCCTTTAATTTCCGACAACTTTTGCTATAACCGGGCCTTTTTCATTCTCATCTCTAGTTTTGTGCATCTCCAAAAATGAAATGATCTGTACGAATAAGGAATGGAAAAATAGTCAAACCATAGTAAATCTTATTGGACAAACGTGATTTCTCTGCTTCACAAAGCTAGGGATGCTTATCAAGTCGCGGATTGGGTGGCGAAAGACCATCAAATTAACTCTCTTTGCCCAAATTGGCTAGCTAAGCCTCCCCATTCTCTTTGGTCTTTGTTATGTTTTGACTTTGAATCCCCATAGAGTTTAAGTTATGATCATTAGTGAAAGTTATGCCTTTTGCGACCAAAAAAAAAAACACAAAGCAAAGTACTGTAATCATTGATACAAAAATTATTTATATACCTTGCTAGTTGATAACTGATTGATACACCAATAAAATTGTAGCGTAGAGGATCTCCATTCTCATTGGACAAGTCTTTTTATCTTGTGCTTGAAAGTTGAAACCCATCCCTCAATTCAACTATGAGAGTCCGTGTTACCTAACAGTCCGAGTGAACGTGTTAACTAGAACAATACAATTATTACAAATACATAAGAACACTAAAGTTAGTTCATCAAAAGCTCAATAGCCTCATGAATTGATTGTTTAACAAGAGTATTATGCAATAATTGATAGATTTTCCTTGCAATATTTCTTTCCCTAAATTAAATATAATAACAGGGTGGAAAGAAATGCTCTGCCCCTTCTGAAATTAGCCAATTTTCAAAGTGAAAAATTCAAAATCACATTCTATATGGACACTAACGACCACAAATCGTGAAATTGGCAACTCTCCCTTTTCCTTGATAACTTGTCTCTAACTCTAATACTATGTGAGGCAATCTGAACATATTAATCTTCATTCTTCAAATCGAAAATTCTTTATAAGCTGAATTTTATAAAATATAAAAAATAACACGAACTTTATCCATTTTATAAAGAATAACAGAACCTTTAAACCGGATCACACAGACAAACAAACTCAAGATTTTGGTTTAAAATCAACGCCCATTTACTCACTCCCGAGAAACCGCTGTTAAATAGCATATGTGTCGATTGATCGAGCACAAATAATTTTTATCAATCTTCTATTCTGATGGCGACGATTGAAGGTATGCGCTAGTGAGTGAGGTTGGTTTTTCATGGGTTTTTTATTACCTCCGCAGCTGATGGCAACGATTGAAAGAGGGGATTTGCAATCACAACAAAGAAGTCATATCGATGTTGATGGCTCAAAAGGAGAAGTTGAAGCAAAAGATTTGGCCGATAGAGGCGGCTAGAGAGTATGTGAATGTTAGGGGGAAAAAATAAAGAATCTTGAAGAGAAGATCTGTAAGTGCATGTTTATCAATGTTGAAAACAGAGGAGAGTCATCTGTTTCTAGATAGATTGAGGAACTTAGAATTTTCATTTTTTGGTAGTAAAAAATAATGGCAGCTTTTTACTTAGTTTTGTTGTAGGCTTTAAGTAATGAAATCTTGATGCTTTTACTAATTAAAGGTCGATTCTTATCGATGTCTTGATTCGTCAACCATTCCTCAATATCACATATGAAAGTACACATTGTAGGTCAAGGAATATGAACAAATGGGAGTTTTCATCAGCAGTTTACTCCCATGCGTATAGGACGTTGGCTTAAAAGATAGGCAAGGTGTTTCAAAAACAAAATTCTCATGGTCAAACCTTTGATTACACAAATCGTCATGGTCCTCGCTGTTTTCGGGGGTAACATGTTCATCGTTTGAGAGGTCATGGCCGCTATCTCCTCTTGTGGCATTAATTGGAAAAGCGATGTAATCAGCTCCATCATTTTTATTCTTTTCCTAAGCTCCTTTCTATTTTGCCTATCCTGTTTTTATCCCTCATTATGTGGAGAATGTTCATCACGAAATAAGCTACTATCAGACTCGCTGTTACTTTGATCCACATGTTTTGAGTTCATGAAGGTTGCTATAGTAATCTCGAGATGCAAGTTTACTACTTTCCCTTTGGCCTACTTCTCTATTCCTCATTGTAAACAAATCAGGCTATGATGTAATAGCTATTATGATTATAACATAACTAAGCTATATTACCTATTGCGCTAGGGTGACTGTAGGCATGTTTGTTTTGATCACAATCAGTTTATATTGTTTCATGGCTAAATGAAAAAAAAAAAAAAAAATCGAGAGAGTTGCATGGATAAATGCTTTATTATATTACTTCCCTAGTTCAAAGTAATCTCAAATTAGAGGCCATGCTGACTTATGTGTATTTTGATATACATGAATGTATTGATTTATGTGTATTTTGGCCCATTTGGCAATATTGAGAAATCAATGCTAGAGTCTAAAGAACTCATTTTTAAGTGTTAATAATCTTCAAGTGTTAAAAAGGAAAGTAATAGTTATTTCACAATAACTAAGTATCTATAATCTTTCCAAATATAGAACGCGACCATGATCAGTAGATAAGATTTTAATTATCATCATTTACTTTTTTCTACTGAATGAATTAAGTGACCCCCTTTTTTGACGTACTTTTATGTATTAAATAAGTCAATTTCTGGCTTAATTGAATCTTTTAATTCTGAACTAATTAGAGTTATCTAACAAGCTTAATTTCAGTTTAATTGCTTTAATTTGCAGCGCAAGGGCTGTCCGCCGGTTGACAATTCAATGTTTGAATATCACGTGAATAAAAAGAAAATGCCACTAATTTGGAACGTGGTTTACTGGAGAAGGTTTTGCATTGATTGATCGTTCAGCGATTATGTGCTGTTTTACGAGAAAATCTCGGGTAGAGGCCTCTACGACGTGGGGACGACCCATTTAATGACGACACGTGGCGCCACGTGTCGTCCGGGTCCCATCGATGTGGTGAAAACAGTTGAACGAGTTGCTGGAGATCCCTCGGTGTCCTGATCACGTGTCGTCAATTAATGATTTCGATTTGAACAGTTACCCACTCCTTTTCTTTTCCCTTCATTTTACTTCTTTTCATTATTGACCCATCCGAAGCAGCAGGGGCGTGGCCACTTTGCGGTTTCTTCTCTGCCCTTCGCACGCTCAGGCTGTTAGCGTAAGGAAGCCACCGGGACGCAATGAGAGAGAAGAGACAGAGATCGAGGGTGAATCTCTTTCCATTCGCCGGTGGTTCGGCTGAATTACCCTCGACCATCTGCGGAACCCAACTCGCCCGTCGTCGTTCGTCGCAGCAAGCTCTTGAACCAGGTAGGCCTGAAGAACGCCCTGCTTCTTTCTAGCATAAAATCTATGTTTTGCGCGAATCTTGTGATGCTGAAAACGATTCATAGCGTATGATGATGATTTGGAGTGTGATATATTATTGCCAAGTCGAGAATTGCTCTGGAACCTAGCGTAGAATTCATGTTTTAAGTCGCAGGTCACATGTCCGATAAAAATGCCTAAGTGAGATTCCGAAGTGGATTTTGTGTGATTTGCTGTGTGATGTTGTTTTGATCCGATTTTGGTTTATGCTCACTTCATTGATCGACGGAATAGAAGGTAATGCTGCGTTTTCCTTCGTTTTTATGGCATATTTACGTTACTGAGTGGGCCATGGACGAACGCCTCCTCGCCAGAAAATCTATTCCCACGCCGGTGAAGCCGGCTGTTAGTGGCCGCCATTGTCAGTCAATCCTTCTTGGTTTAATATGCATTTGAGTGATCTCTATGCTAGTTTTATTAGACTTTTGTGATACATATCTTTATAGCGTGAAAATCCCATTGCTGGAGCTAGTCCGGTGACGTTGGTAATCACCGGCCAATTAGTGGTCGGCGCTGGTCGGTGTGGATGGGGATTACGAAGGTGCAGAAAAAGAATAATAGAAAAAAAAATGCAAGAAATTTTAAAAAGTAAAAATAAAAGATAAACAATAAAAATTCAGTTATAATATAAAAGGGGTCAAACCCGGGCAATGGGTCGGATCTAGTTGGCCGGGTTGGAGATCGCGGGGTAGTGGTTGGGCCAAGTATAATAAAAAAGAGATAAATCGGAGGCCGCGGGCTTAGAGGCGAATGGGCCCATTTAATATGTTTGGGCTGGTCACTAGGGCCAGCTTGAATTCAAATTCTACCTGGACCATTAGGGTTTGGGTCGGACACTTATCCGAGCCGGGTTCTTTGACCTGGCCTAGAGTCATTTTTCTTAGATTAAAGAATATTTTAAAAAATAATAGAAAATAAAAAAATTCGGAAAAATTAAATTTCATAAAAAAAATTAGAAAAATTCGTGAAATCCATAATTTTTTTTAGGAAATTCAAAAAAAAATTCAAAAATTTTGGGAAAAGCTTAAAAATCAGTTTTAGTAGTTTTCTCTTAGAATTTGTGAAAATCCTTTAATCTAAAACTTGAAACCTGATTGAATAGTCCTTTAGGGCTTTACCGTAGGATTTTTTGGGTGCCATTTTCTTTTTAGATATGCTAGGTTGCTATTTGTGTTTGTTATTACGGTTATACTTAAATGCATATTTCTCATATATTAATTGTTATTTTCACTTTTAGAATGATCAAGACAAACCTTAAAATCTTCGATAAGCTACCCTGACACTTTGATTAGCACTTATCAAATTTAGGTATTGAAAGGGCATTGGTTGCATAATTAGTGTAATTAAGTCCCCAAGTCTGAAATCTCCAGTTATGCATATATCAAGATGACACTCTCGCATCTTAATTAATGTTTCTAGCCAACCCTCAATAACGACTAGTGGTGACTTCTTTTGAACACATAGATTAAGAAGATCAACGTCATGTGAGGTGTCAGTTTGACAGAACCTACATTCACGATCGATGGGCAAAGAGTGGATCACTAACTAGACAATGTGTTCAAACCGCATGTTGTAGGAATGCCCACTTATACTGTTTTGTGAAAAAGTATATTTGAACCTATCTCTTCCTGAGGATAGATAGTGATAATTTGATAACTTCACCGGGGACTCAAGGACTTAGGCCTAATCAAACTTAATTGTTTGTTAACTAATGTGATTTCATGGTGGCACGTTCGCGAAGGTGAGATAAGTCCACTATCATTGTGTTAAATGTTTGTGTAGGTTGGGAATTATAAGGGGTGAATTGTTTATTGACATGTTTGTTTAACAATTGGTGTAAAGAATGAATGTTTATATGAATAAAATTGAAGTTGTTGTACTTGCTTTTACTTATGCCTTAGCACTACATATTTGCACACATAGCTTGCGCCTAAACCTGGCTACACCCACGAAACACTTAGGAGGTGTCGAGGATTGAATGGACAATATGCAGTTCGCGCCAATGGGACAATCATTCTCGATTCTACACATTTTCTCGAAAGAAACAAGTCTGACCCACCCGCAGTTTGTGATATTGGTGAAAGGCTTACTATTAGGTTGAAATGGAAACCTTGAGCCTATAGTACCCTACCCATCAGGTGTCAAACCTTGCAAGTACATCCATATGTCTACGTGATTTAAAAAAGAAAAATCTCATGACCCATTATAAGTATGATTTCTCTCTTTACCAATTTACTTTGAATTGAAATTTCATTTTCACAAAATCTATGTAAATCAATTAGTGCCCAATATGATTTAAGCCAATATTGAGAAAATTCTTACAAGTGGCATAGGCCAATATTTCTTGTCTAGCCTTGTAGAACAAGTGGATTATTGGGACTTTGAATTATGGGTCATAAATCATTTTTGTCAATTAATTTTTCAAAGTTAACCTTATATTTTGAGATATTGAATTGAAATTACATTGTGTGCATGATTTTTTCAAAATTGAAGAGTTTCCAAAAGTAGATTCTTGTCTTAATGAATAAACTTTTCCAAATTAAAGGCACAACTTTGTGGAAAAATTTCTTAAAATTAGATGATTGGAACGAAGTCAGTTTGTAAAATCTAAAGGTCGGTCGATTGATAAACCATGGAAGGATCTCTCAATTGTGTTCTTTCTTACAAATTAACAATTAGCCCTTGTAAAAGTGGGAATTCTGGGCCAAAGTATCATTGCGTCGCTTTTATTAGAAGAGATGGTCTCATTGAGAGATACCTTCTCATTTGCATAGGTAATAATGTCTTTCTTTCGCAACTCATACGTGATGGCCAATTTTTAGAAATCCCTCTACTTGACCATGCAATGAAGCATACAATTCTTTGAAGCCAATTCAGAAAAAATTGACTCCTATTCAGTTGTCAATCCTTTGTAGCAAACTTTAAGGATGTTATTTTCCAAAGAACAATCGTGCATCTCCCATTAATAAGCCGTTTGAATATTGGAAGAAGAGCCATAATGTTATTCTAGTAGATGACCAAAAACACATTTCGAATATTACATCATTTGTTTTATTATTCAAATGTTATGATTGTCTTCCTTTTCTTATCATTTCACATTCTACCTTAGTTTATTCATGGAATTTGTAGTTTTTTTTTTTTTTTGGGTGCCAGTTATTGATGTAGTGGTTTATAACGGGAGTGAAGATGCTCGTAGATGTAATAGGAACATGCAATTCTATGAGGAAGGGGCTTTCATAGTGTTTCAAGTGCTTATATGCCCTCCAGAGGCCATTGTCGAGGATATAAATATTTTGCCACAAATAGAATGGGAAGTAGTGGTTGTTGATGAATGCCAACAACTTGGAACTTTCTCCTTTATGAAGAATTTGAGAAGCTATTGACAAAAATGAGGCTTCTTCTCATTAATGGCAAGCCAGAGGAAAAATGAGGAAGAAATTTTTGATACGGTGTGTGAGACTTCTGATGATGGAGAAGTACTTGTGCTAAGAATCAAATTAACAAGTGGAATCTTTTGATGAAGAGGGTGAAATATTACCTCGTGTGATAGACTATCAACTATTGATCATGAGAGCAAGCCTGTTTCGTTTTCTATTTTGCCACTCCTATGGTTGGATGATGATATTTTCATTGACTAGCAAACTCAAGTACACTTATGAGGGATGGTAGATGATTGGCTTCAACACATATGTAACGGGGTGACTATATCGAAGTTTGAACTGTCCAAGATTTGTCAGGAATTTTTTTTAATTTTTTAATTTTTTTAAAAATACATAATTAGAAAAAAAAGGGGCGAGCGAGGTTGGGTTGGGCCCAATCCGACCTTGGCCGGCCCTTTTGCCATTCGGCTCGGCCCATCCCAACTTGCCTCCTCTAGCCATCCTTGCACACAAACCTATAGCAAAAAAAAAAAAAAAAAAAAGATAGAGTAAGAGCAAAGGTCATAGGGCAGAGCAGAGCAGGGCAGGAAGTAGATGACACCGCAGAAGGAGGAGGAAAAAGGGAACCGGTGGGAAGAAGAGAGGTTTGGGGGGGGGGGGGAGAGGTGAACGGGACACCGCATAGGGAGAGCAGGAGCAGACTGAGGGAAAGAGAGATTCGGGGGAGAGAGTTGAAGGAAGGAGGGCAAGACCACTAATGCCGCCACCGCTACTGCCGCCAACGTGTCGCCCGACCACCACCATTTCCGCTGGAACCCAGCCAAAATCTGGAATTTATTGGAACCTTGATCAGGGATGGGTCAGCGAATCTCTCTCACATGGAAATGGCGGTCCTATTAAACACCCCCACCTCTTTCAATGTCGCCATAGAGAAACCGCCCATATGATGATGGGTTTAATCAATGGTTCTAATTGGGCCTCAACATCATCTCATGTGACAAGGATCACTCATCTCCGTCTTTGCGTCAACATGAGGCCAAATTATGGATATTCATTTTAGGGTGGTGTTGGCCCCAATGAACACTATCATCCATTTTGAACAACATCCAACCTGTTGAGCTTGAAGCACCAGGTGCATTCTTGGGGGAGCCCATTCTCAATAACAGAGCTACTGTTAGGAGATTACCTGGATGCTTAGCTGGGGCAGATCCTATGTGGCATTCAATGAATTTACCATATCTACTAGTGCGTGCCATGATTCGTGTTGCAAATAATCGTTCTATCTCAAGTGGCTTGCTACCAGATGAGTAGACGGCTTTTCAAGCTGAGGGATCTGGAATTGTCAAAATCTAGTTACCCAACGTTGAGGTGGTGATGGCTTTAAGTGCTAATGTTCAACTAGGAGTGGAGTGGATGATCCTGAGGACATTATATCAGATGGCGAGGAATCTGATGAGGACTTCTAGAAGTGATTAGATAGAGAAAACCAAACGGAATGTTTGTTTCTGAATTGATGTCATCAGTATGGTGGGTTGTGAGGAAGCTGCCTAGTGAATAAATGATTTCCTGAGTTGGATGATTGTGGCGTGTTAAAATAATTAGAAGCAAAAATATTATATGCTTCATTTATGGTTTGTAATAGGTCTCATGGGAATCCCTCATTTAATTCCATAATGCCGCTCAGCTATATGCTGAAACTCCACGATGTTCTAATGTCATCTTTAATTTAAATATATATTTATTTTGTTTAAAAAAAATTAAAAAATTAAATGAGGAGTTCCCATGTACGGGACCTATTACAAATTATAAATGAAGCATATAAGATTTTCGCTTTAACACACCACAATCATCCAACTCAAGAAATCATTTATTCACCTAGGCAGCTTCTTCACGACCCACCATACTGATGACATCAGTTCGGAAACAAACTTTCCGTTTGGTTTTCTCCATCAAATCACTCCAATAAGTCCTCAACAGATTCCTCGCCATCTAACATAATATCCTCAGGACCATCCATTCCATCTCTCAGTTGAACATCAGCACTTAAAGTCACCATCGCCTCAACGTTGGGTAACTAGATATTGACCATTCTAGATCCCTTAGCTTGAAATGTTGTCTGCTCATCCAGTAGCAAGCCACTTGAGATAGAACAATTATTTCCGCATCATGGCACGCATTGGTGGAGATGGTAAATTCATTGAATGCCACATAGGAGTTTCCCCAGCTAAGTGTCTAGGTAATCTCTTAGCAATAGCTCTGTTATTGAGAATGGGCTCCCTCAAGAATGCACCTGGTGCTTCAAGCTCAACAGGTTAGATGTTGTTCATCCTTCAAGAAAATGGATGATAGTGTACGTTGGGGCCAATATCACCCTGAAATAAATATCCATAATTTGGCCTCCTGTTGACGCCAAGACAAAGATGAGTGATCCTTGTCACATGAGATGATGCTAAGGCCTGACTAGAACCATTAACTAAGCACATCATCATATGGGCGGTTTCTCTATGGCGACGTTGAAAGAGGTGGGGGTGTCTAATAGGACCACCATTTCCATGTGAGAGAGATCCACTAACCCATTCACGAAAATGGTGGCGGTAGCGGCGGTGGCAACGGCAGTCTTGCCCTCCTTCCTTAAGATCTTTCCCCTGGACCTCTCCCTATGTGGTGCCCCGTTCGCCTCTCTCCCCTTGTGACATCCTGAAATTCGACCCCGTTTCGATAAAGTGAAATGGGCATTTCGTCGGCGTGCCTATGGCCTTTTTCTCTGAGCTGATCACTCATGAGTTAACTAACCTATTGGGTGAAGCCGTTAAGGGATGTATCGGCCGTAAAATCCCTAAAAGCTACCCAATTGGTTGGATTGAGCTAAAATCACGTCCGATCGATTTTTAACCACGAAATTGAACTCGATTTCGGGAATCGAATTTTAAGCGCGTCATAATTCTTAATTTTAGGATCTGTCTCATCGCTCGTCAATTTATTGACGAGTCCGAAATTTCAATAAAGAAATTATCGGAAGAAAAATTTGAAGTCCGAAAAAGAAATTTGAAAGGCAAAGGAAAAGAGAAAAAATTAGGTATTTCATTTTTCTCTTTTTCCTTTTTTTCCTCTCTCTCCCCCTCTCTTTTCTTTCTTTTCTCTCTTTTCTTTCTCTCTCCTCTCCCCTTTTTCCCTTCCCCTCGTGCGAATTGTTCCCCCCACTGCCCACTTTCTTTCTCTCTTCTTTGACTAGTCAAAAACCCCACACCCTTATCTCTTCTCTCTCTCTCTCTCTCTCTCTCTCTCTCTCTCTCCTCTCTCTTCTTCCTTCTCGTGCACGACAGAACCGGTTTCTCCTTCTCCTTCTTTTCTTCACGCCGAGCGAACCAGAAGCTGCAGCTCGCCCCTCAGCCGCTCGCCGCTCGTCCCGCTCGCCGCACCGCCGCGCCGCGCCCGTGCGCCCGCCGCCGTCCCGCCGTCCGTTGCTCGCGGCCGCTCCTCCCTCCGCACGATCCAGCCGACCCAGCCCCTGTTCTGCACCGACCAGCCACCGTCCGGCCACCTCCGGCCACCGCCAACCCCGCCGGACCACCCCCGCGACTCCCTCGCCCTCCGCCGGCCTTCCCCCGCCGCCCTAGCCGCCGGAGCTGCTTCGTTCAGCCGCGACCAGCAAGACCCACGAAGTGGGTTTCAGCCACTTCGGGCTCGCTTTTGGGCCGTTTCCCGGCCCCGAACCCGAGCCGTGCTTTGGGAATAATCGTTCCTCGCGTCGCCGCCGTCGGATTGATCCGATTTGCGCGCGATTTGGTGAGTAATCTCACTAATCCAGGATTAGTGGCTAATTATGCTTTAATCTGGTTTAGATTTAATTAATTATGTTTAGGTTGTTAGATTAGATTTACTTAGCAATTATTAGTCAATTGTGATGTGATTTAAATAAATTGATTGCGCAATTAGCAAGTAGACGTGGTCTACTATTTATTGGAAGCATCTCGGGAATTTTCCGACCCCTAATTGAGCTTCAATTTGGCGATTCGGGCCTAAGTGAGATTTTTGGCATTTAAATATTAATTTTCGGAATTAAATTAAATAATTATTTATTTTCCGAAAATTCAAGGGAGATGGTCTGGAACCGGAAAATTATGCTAATGACCGTGGTGAAGTCCGTTTATTTAATAGGACTTTATTTTAAGCTAAATTGAATTTTTAATATTAATTAATTTTCGAAATTAATTAATTATTTATTTATTTCTTGAAAATTCAACTGGGATGGCCCATGACCGGAAAATTATGCTGATGACTGTGGTGAAGTCCGTTTATTTAATTGGACCTTATTTTGAGTTAAACGGAATTTTTAATATTAAATAATAATTTAATTTTCGAAATTAATAAATTAATTATTTATTTTTGGAAATTAAGATTTTGCTGGCCGACGACCGAAATCTCGTGCTGATCGTCGTGGCGCAGTCCGTTTATTTATTTGAGCTCCACGTTGTATGGAATTGAATAAATTGTGATATTTTAGGGATTTACCCTAATTGATTGGAATTGATTGAGATTCAATTGTTTATGTTGGCTCGTGATCAGTGTATCACCTTGGCGAAAAAGACGCCCGAGAGCATATTGAATTGTTTATATTGGCTCTGTGATCAGTGTATCACCTTGGCGAAAAAGATGCCCGAGAGCATATTGAATTGTTTATATTGGCTCTGTGATCAGTATATCACCTTGGCGAAAAAGACGCCCGAGAGCATATTGAATTGTTTATATTGGCTCTGTGATCAGTGTATCACCTTGGCGAAAAAGACGCCCGAGAGCATAGTGAATTGTTTATGTCGGCTCTGTGATGAATATATCACCTTGGCGAAAAAGACGCCCGAGAGCATAGTAAAGTGTTAATTGGTACGTCACCTTGGCGAAAAAGACGCCCGAGAGCATTCATCCGGCTCTGTGACTGAGTACCCGAATGGAGATTTTAAAGTATGGTGTTGATGTGACCAAGAGGTGGTCCGAATGACATGTAATCGACTAGATCGATTGATCATTGCTTTAATATGATGTTGTGAATTGATTGATTAAATGGGAATGACCTTGAGTGGTCTTGCTGAAATGTGAAATCGACTAAATCGATTTGATCGATGCTTCGATTAGTGATATGATTGCTTGGGTGTCTATTATGAATTGTACTGACTTGCAGGTGAGATATGAGGCCAAGGTACGTCTTCTGACCTATGCGTGTTTAGGCAGCCTTTAGTATGCTAGTTTACTAATCGGGCTTAGTGGGGTAGAACTCGCTGAGACGTAGTCTCATCCCAGTTTGGGGAAAACCATTTCAGGACCCCGCTGAAGAGCTGAGGAGGAGGAATCCGAGGAGGAGAACTCGGGGGTGAGATCTGAAGAGAAAGATTTTTGGAAGAAGAAGATAGTCCTAAGAGGGGTCTTGATTACGGCCCAGTTCGTCTAAGTTTCTGTCTTCTTTTGAGATCTCATTTTGATGTGAATAGTTATGAAGTGGTTTGTGGTTTGTATAAAAGTTTGGTTATAAATTTCAATATGAAAAATATGGCCCTACTTTTCTATCCCATCGTTTTATTGTCTGGGGATTTTAACTGCTTCCGCATGTGCTTAAAAATGAAAGGGTCGGCGATACATTGTCCTGGGATATCGCATATTAAAATCGACCAAGGTAGAAGGATGTGTGCGTTGCCGAGGATCGGGGCGTGACACCCCTGGACCTCTCTCCTTCCCTCTAATTCCCTTTTTCCTCCTCCTTCTGCGGTGATGTCTGCTTCTTGCCCTGCTCTGCTCTGCTCTCTAACTTTGCTCTTGCTCAATCTTTTTTTTGCTACAGGTTTGCGCGCGAGGATGGCTGGAGGAGACAAGTTGGGATGGGCTGAGCCGAATGGGAAAAGGGCTGAGCCCACGTGGGGAAAGGAAGGAGAAGTGGGTCGGGGCAAGATCGGATTCGGCCAGACCCAGCCTCTCTCGCCCCTTATTTATTTATTTATTTATTAAATTATGTATTTTTAATTTAAAAATATAAAAAATATAAAAAAATAAATTAGGTGTCAACATTTCCCAAGAAGAGAGGGTGGGTATAGGTTGATAGTCCAAAGAAATCATTTTGCCAAACTATCTTGCTTGCTATCTATAGTCGTCATTTTGCAAAGAAATCATCATCATATTATGTATCCATGTGGCGTCATTTGCAAAACCCTAAAGCTTTCAGGTTTAGATGCCCATTAATACATTTGTAGTGAAAGCAATTCACTTGTTCTACTTGAGTTTTTTATCGATTCCCTACCATATCTCAGGTGGTACGGTGTTAAACTTTCTCACGAAGATCTATTGGATCATGTCCCATTGATCACGAAAGCTATCAAAAGAGATAAAGACTCGATGAAATTCTGTGTCTAGTCACTTTTCTCGACCAACATTAGGCAAATAAACTTTCATGTAAGGACAATCCACCTGCACATCTATGTGATTAAAAAAAAAAAAAATCTCACCACCTACTGTAAGTGTGATTTCTCCCTCCACCTGTTTACTTTGAATTAAAATGTCATTTTTGCAAAATATATGTAAATCAATTGAGCACCCATATTACAGCTATACCCACTCTTTTGACCGAGTAAGGCCAAGGGTGATGAAGAATGAAGAAGAAGAAGAGTAGGTTTGGCGAAGAGGTTTGGCATTATTTAGGTACATTGAAATTCGGTTGGAGTAGGGATGGGCAACGGATTTGGAACTTGTTTTCTTCCAAAAATAAAAAAGATTCATTTTTCACGTTCTAGATTACCTTAGCACATGTATTATTAGTTTCTAAAATTTTATTAGTTTCTGGGAATTTATTTTTATTAGGCAAAATATAATAAGAAAATAAAAAAAATTATTAAAATATATGAAGGGTGAAAACGCGTAGGTGCACAAGTTAAAGAAGACCAAAAAGAGTGCATGGGCAAAGGCATGAATCGACAGATAAAAAGTGAGCATAGCAGTATGAAATGAACGATTCATGGATGAAACTTTTAGATAGTAGCAATAGCAACGATTAAGTGACGATGTGTGGTCCTCTTTCCATGCGAGAAAGATCAGGGCCTATGTGCTGAAATGGCTGGGTGGCGATGGGAGTGGGGTGGTCGTTTTGGCGGCGGCGGCGGTGGGGGTAGAGGTGGTAGTTCAGGTGGCAACGGCGATGGTAGCCATGGTGGTGGTCCCATCCAACGGCCATCAAGAAGTGTAGTGTAGCCTATTCCCACCGAGAGTGAAGGGTCATTAGCCGTCAGGTCTCACCAATCGCTGATGCTCGGCTTCGTCATGAGTTTCTATTTAACTCCTAGTCTACTATTATGAATAAACCCCTTCTGTTGTTTGCCACGCCATCGTCGCAAGTAGGATTGCGACAACCATGACGATTTGTTGTATGCCTTTCTTTCATGATTTCCTCCTCCTTCTTGTTTGGTCAAATTACATGCCACAAATTGGAATTCTTGGTGGTGGCCATGCTTCGGTAAATATAAGTATTGTGTTTTTTTGGGATGATAGAAAAGAAAGATTGAATTGGTGAAAAGGAATAACCCCTCTCAAGGAATTTATGGCAGCAAGTAAGATGGCAATGAACGTCACAGATTCATTTTACCATATGGTGCCAATATGTATGTTGATACTTTGTATATCACGATTGTAAAAATTATAGTGACCCTAACTAATAACATGGTATATTTTGTGCATATCTGTTGCGTTAACAGCATATCGCTAATGACCATGCCCACCCCACCACCACTCAGCCTTTTCACCTCATGGGCCCTGATTTTTCACGCCTAGAAGGACGACCAAACATCATCGCTCGATTGTTGTCATTGCTGCTGTCGAATAGTTTTATTTGTGGATCGATCATTCCATACTATTGTGCTCACTTTTTACCCACCGATTCATGCCTCTACCCATGCTCTCTTTTTGGTTGTCTTTTTAGCTTGTGCACCTACATCTTTTCACCCTTCATATATTTTAATAATTTTTGTTTAGTTTTGATTTTATTATTTATCATGTCTAGGAAAAATGAATTTCGAGAAACTAAAAAATTTTAGAAACTAATAATACATGCCTAAGGTAATCTAGAATATGAAAACTGACTCTTTTTTTTTTTTTTTTTTTTTGAGAAAACAAGTTTCAAATCCGTTGCCCATCCTTACTCCAATTGAATTTCAATGTATCTGAATATTGCCTAACCTTTTATTCTTCTTCATTCTTCATCGCCCTTGGCTTTACTCGACCAAAAGAGCGGAAACAACTGTAATATGGCCTTTCAAGTGGCAATGAGTCCACACGAAGGTGAATGATTGGAGGACTCCGTGGCTGAAAACAATTATACAGCAGGTGCCTCCATAATGGCTTACAAGTCTCCTGACTAGAACAGATTTTTTATTGCTTGCAACACCATGTGTTTCCTATGGTCACCATAATTTTGATTCTCATTAACGATATGTCATTAATGTGGTGGATATACACAAAATATACTACATTTTTACTCGAGGTTGCTATAATTTTTACGACAGCGTTTTACAGATTACCAACATACATATTGGCACTACATGGTAAAATGATTATGTGGCGTTTGTCGCAATCTTACTTGCCACCATATATTCCCCGAGAGGGCTCGTTCCTCTTTTTCAATTCAATCTCTCTTCTATATCACCCCAAAAAACTTAACACTTTTATTTGCCAAGGCATGACCACTACTAAGAATTCTTGTTCGTGGCGTGTAATTTGACCAAATAAGAGGAAGGAAGAAAGGAAATCATGAGAAGGCATGTAGCAAATCGTCATGGTCGTCGTCGTCCTACTTGCGACGATGGCATTGTGAGTAGCGGGAGGGGTTTATTTGGAACAATAAAGTGGGGATTAGGTAGGAACTCACGATGGAGCCAAGCATTGGTGACTGGTGAGACCTGATGACTGACAACCCTGACTCCCAGTGGCAATAAGCCACACTACACTCTCGGTAAGACCTGACGAATTTGGAACTTGTTTTTTTTTTTCCAAAAATAAAAAAGATTCAGTTTTTGCATTCTAGATTACCTTAGGGCATGTATTATTAGTTTCTAAAATTTTATTAGTTTCTCGGAATTCATTTTTCCCATACATGATAAAATGATAAAATCAAAACTAAAAAAATTATTAAAATATAACAAGGGTGAAAAGGTGTAGGTGCACAAGCTAAAAAGAAGACCAAAAAGAGAGCATGGGTAGAGGCATGAATAAGTGGGTAAAAAGTGAGCACAATAGTATGGAATGACTGATCCACAAATGAACTTGTTCGATAGCAGCAAGGAGTGTAGTGTGTTTTATTCCCACCAAGAGCCAAGGATTGTCAGCTATTAGGTCTCACCGCTCACCAATGTGTGGCTCCGTCGTGAGTTCCTATCTAATCCCCACTTTACTGATCCAAATAAATGTAACATCTTGATTTTTGAGTTCTCTTTTTGATTGAATAAGCTAGGCTTTTCATCGATGCACCAATAGTTCTTTTCTCTAAGTTGGCCACTTACAAGATAACTAGCCTATTATATGAAGCCGTTAAGGAATCTAAATGCAATAGACTTGAGAATCCGACTAGGAATCGACTGCTCGACCGTGCTAATCTACAATGGTCAATACGGCACTATCAAAATCAACCAATAGACCAGATATAGGTTGGTTCGACAGAGGTATGTGATTAGTGTATGGGTAATTCCACCTAATTGCAAAATTCTCGCGAAAACGGCACTAAACCAATTATTCTGTCATTTTTGTACTCTTTGCTCGTGTTTGAAACCTTGAGATATTTGCGACAACTGAGAGTTGCCAATATGCCAAAGATGTACAATGTGGCTCGAAAATAATTGACCATGCGTAAATTACACCAAAAAATCCTAAAAGGTACTCGATAGGCTAGGTCACGCTAAAATCGTATTAGATTGAAATTAACCATAAATTTAAACTCGACTTTAGAAATTGAAAGTTTTGTCATGTCACGATTCATTTTAGGAACGTCGACTCATCCTCCGAAGATTTTTATGCAAACCGAGATTTATGGCAAAAATTCAAAGTATGGCCGTTTTTTACCGGAAAAATCAAAGGACTGTTTTTTACCACATTTTTGGGATTCAAGTTGGACAAACGAGGAAAAATCCTAAGAGAGACAACAGCATCTTAACTGAATTTATAGGGACCGAATTGGGTTCATTTGAGGGAAAATTGAGGAGGAGTTGAAGTGGATTTGGGGGAATTTGGTACACAATTCGTAGGCCATGGTCTCCACCACTTTTGGACCACTTCATTGGCTTGCAAGGGAAGTTTGTGGGCTGCCAAGAGGCTGAGGAAGACAAGCCAATATTAGTGGGGCCTAGCCAAGAGACAAAGAGATAAGAGAGAAGGCTTTAGAAGCCAAGGAGGGACCCTCTTATCTTTAGCTGTCCCCTTCTTCCTCCCAAGCCTTGCTTTATCAATTTTGAGGCATTTGAGAACTTGAGAGAACTAGAGAAACTAGCCCTCACGTCACTCTCTCCCTCTTCAACCCCAAGCAAATTCGTAGCCTTTTCTCCCATCTTTTCCTTCTCTCCCTATTTCTATTCAGTTGACCTTCCTCCAAAAAAATGAGTTCATAATTGCCTTCCCGTGAGAATCAACCTTTGTGCCACCCACCATTGTTTTCAGGACACCCAAATTGTGTAGGAGGACATGGCCGTTTGTTGGACGAAGCCGCCAATTAGCTTGTCGACTAGCCAGAAGCCGCTGCTAGTCGGACCGCCTAGAGCATGCCTGGGGTGCACTATTTCATGATTTCAGCCTGGTTTCTCCCATTCCGACCCTTCCTCTACCTAGCCTAGCTACCAAGAGGTCCCCTCAACCCCCAGAAGCCGCCGGTCACCGACCATCCCTCACCATAGCTCGGATCAGCCATTCATCTCCTTTTCTCTTCTTGTAGTTTTGGTTCTTCAAGGTTGCAGTGGGAGGTAGTGTTTATTATTGTTGTTCTAGCCCTAAGATTGCCTTGGATCGTCGTGGTTGAGTTTCTCAAGCGTAGCCTCTATTGTCGCTGTCGTGTTCTTGTCTCCGACCCGTTTAACGGGTGAGTTTAGCTCCTAATCTTTTGATTAGTGCCTAAAATTGCTTAGGGTTGGTTTAATTAGTGTTAATTGTAGTTTAGGAGATTTAATTAAGTTATATTAGTCCTAAGATAGGTGGTTAGATGAATGGTTAAGATTATTTTAATTCAATCTTGCTTTATTTGCTTAGTTGTGGCTTATGTGCTTAATTAAGCTTGGTTAACTTTAATTGATTAATTGCTTGCTTTAATTAGTGTTTTTAATGACTTTTGGATTTAATTTATTAGTTATTTAATTTTAGAAATTCACTGTTCACAGAACACTGTTCACACGTACTGTTCACCCGAGAATGAAAAGTATCTAATTTCATGTGCTTTGACCTTATGAGGTGATTTGAGTGTATAAATGCATGGGCATCCGCATAAATCGAGTGATTTTCACAAAAAAAAGAATAATGGATTGTTTGAGGGACATTGGAGAGAGACCGCTTTTATGAGAGAAGGATTTGAGGAGGTATGTTTGCGTGGTCACTAAGTGGAACCATCATCCAACGGAAGTTTGGGGGTGATACCTAGCGGGAGTCGGAAACCGGTCATAGTAGATTCTGGAATGATGTCCCTTTTGTGATACCGTCTAAATGGAAGTATTAGACGTAGTCGTGCTTGGGGTGAGAAGAAGCCTGATTTTTATCGGTAGACCGGCGAAAGTCGGATGATCGTTGACTGGAAAGTTAGCCATGGCTGAAAGGTCATTAATAACTAGAGCACGCATGAGTGTTGATGTGGATGAGCACTAATTGGAAAGTTAGCTATAGCCGAGGGGGTCATCAATAGGTGGAATACGTGTGAGTGTTGACATGGTTGGGCCTTATTATGAAGTAAAATTATGTGACACGGTATGGGATGTGTCATAACAATTTTTACCTTATAATTGGGACCTAAGTGATCAATTGATGAGGGATAGGTGGCATGTTAAAGTGCAAGAACGTATGAGAATCATAGCGTCATTAGTTTCGGTTATGCATGAGTTGGCACGTATGCATGAATCAATAACATGCAGGGTGTGGCAATGGCCAGGTGAGATCACTTGTGACGCTACTCGTATGTGATTAATGAACTGCATCATCTAATGGGAATGTGCATTGCGTGTATTATGCTGAGATTCAACATGTAGGGTATGACATACTAGGTAAGATTGCATGCGAATTGACTATGTAGTTAGTAGTTGACCCTGACTGTTGTGATTTGTTGATTGTTGGTTGTTAGTCATGGTAAGTTTGTGGGGTGGTTTTAGAGAGATACCCCGAGTTGAGTTAGTGTTCTAACCGTGGGCTTAGGGGAGGATTCGGTGAGATTTTAATCTCACTAGTTATTGTATAACCATTTTCAGGTCCCTAGTGTGAAGAACTAGGAGTTTGAAGTGGAAGTGTTAGGAGTATAGGTGGCTCAGTAGTTCTTTTTGAGATAGACATTTTGTATAAGAACCTAAGGTGTTTATGAAAGTTTGTTTTGTGAAAATTGTTGTTCTACTTTTCTTTCCCTTATTCGTGTTGTCTAGAGACTGTTTGTACGCTTCCGCATGTGCAATAAAAATGAAGGGTTCGCGACGAGTCCTGGAATGTCACTTTCTATCGACCAAGGAAGGGGTTGTTGCATGCCCAAGGTTTGGAGCGTGACAATAAACCCCTGTTGGAGAAATCTTTCCAGAATATTTTGAAGCTGACAAAACGTTTCTATCAGTCTAAGTCTGGATGTTTGGAGACCGACAGTTTAAAGTCTCAAGACTTTGTATTTACAAGACTCAAGACTCAAGACTCAAGACTCAAGACTCAAGACTATTCTCACTGACAGTCTTTCTGATCCAGTGACGAAGGAAATCCAAAGCCGAAGAATATGGTTGAGGATTCGATCCTATCCTCTGGAAAAGATTCCTTGGTTGGATAATCATTTCGGATTCTTTGATTCTTATCCAAGATCGATTGAAGATCCGTTGGTCGACGAAATATTCTTGGAATGTTCTATTCTTGGAAACCAAGATCCTGATTGTATGGGCGAACAGGATTGATGGGCTATCATCAGGTTCCTTAAATAGCTCGGATGATCTTCTTGATTGATTCCGTCCAACGGGTAGATTGGAGGAATTCCTTTGGTAAGTGCCAACGGCTATGATGGCATAAAGGAGTATAAAAGGAAGACGTTCTAGTTGTTTTAAGTACGTGAACGATAGAAAAATTCCAGAGTCTGAAGAACCTTGATTATTAGTCGATACAGTTCGAGCGAGATTGTATACACAGAGAGTGTTTATACTTGGTGACACCTTGAGCGAGTGTGGTAGATCATCTACACCTAGAAATCAAGGAAGATCAACACTGTAACATCTCTTTGTTCATAGTGGAATCCAGCCAATTGGTTGTCAGTGCAGAAGAGTGGACGTAGGCTTGAATCAAGCCGAATCACTATAAACCGCGTGTTCAATTCTCTCTTTCCTTTACTTAGTCTTGCGATTAAATTTTTAACCGTTGCAAATCCTTTAACTGTCTAAGTATTGTGCAATCTTCAAGAAAATTTTTATATACCTATTCACCCCCCCTCTAGGTACTCGTACTAGCTATATCAACCCCTCCTGCTGCTTGTAGTGCCATCGTCACAAGTAGGACCACGACGACCATAACGATTTGCTACATGCCTTTCTCATGATTTCCTTTGTCCTCCCTCTTATTTGGTCAAATTACACACCACGAACAAGAATTCGTGGTTGTGGTCATGCCTCGGCAAATAAAAGTGTTATGTTTTTTCAGGTGATATAGAAGAGAGATTGAATTGATAAAGAGGAACAACCCCTCTCAGGGAATTTGTGGTGGTAAGTAAGATTGCAACAAACGTCACAGAATCATTTTATTATGTAGTGGCAATATGTATGTTGGTAATCTGTAAAACGCCATTGTAAAAATTATAGCAACCCCGAGTATTAATGTAGTATATTTTGTGTATATCCACTGTGTTAATGACATCATTAATTAGAATAAAAAATTATGGTAAGCAGCAATAGGAAACATATGGTGTTGCAAGCAATAAAAAATCTATTCTAGTCAGGAGACTTGTAAGCCATTATGGAGGCACCTGTCGTATAATTGTTTTTAGCCATGGAGTCCTCCTACCATTCACCTTCGTTTGGATCATGACGATCATGATAGCTTGTTGTATAGCCTTTCTCCCATGATTTCTTTCTATCTCCCTCTTGTTTGGTTGAATTACACGCTATGGACAGGAAATCTCTATGGTGGCCATGCCTCGGCAAAAAAAAGTGTTACATTTTTTTGGGTGATAGCAAAGAGAGAGTGAATTGGTAAAGAGGAACGACCCATCTTGGGGATAGCAAGTAAGATTGTGACAACCATCATAGATTCATGTTACCATACGAATTGGCCTCTGTAGGTTGCTCCTATGAAAATTATAGCGACCTAGAATATTAAAGTAGTAAATTTGTGCATATCCGCCGCGTTAACTACATATCGTTAATGGGAATAAAAATTATGGGAAGTGACGACAAAAAACATATGGCATTGCAAGAGATAAAAATTCTATACTAGTCAAGGCCCATAACAAGAAAATTCTTACAAGTGGCAAAGCCCATTATTTCTTGTCTGTCCTGATAGAGGAAAATGAAGAAATTTTTTATACAATGTGTGGAATTTGAAATGATGGGAGAGAAGTTCTTACCCTATGAATCAAATCAACAAATGGAATCTTTTGACAATGACGGTAAAATATTACCTCCTGTGATAGTTTATCATTTTATTTCTGGTTTAACCCCATAGAGGAGAACATGGAAGAAATTGTTTATACGACGTATGTGATTTGTGATGACGGGGGAGAAATTAGATCTTCGAACAAAGAGGGTGAAATATTACCTCCTGTGATAGACTATCATTTTATTTTCTTATTTGACCCCATAAAGGAAAATGTGAATGAAACTTTTGATATGATGGGTGCGAATTGTGATGATTGGGGGGAGGGGGGGTTAGTACTTGCGCTAAGAATCAAATAAACAATCTTCCAACAAAAAGGATGAATTATTACCTTACATAACAAATTATCATGTTATTTCTTGTCTCATCTTGCAAAGGAAAATGAGGTTTCTTGTCTCATCCTGCAAAGGAAAATGAGGAAGAAATTTTGGATACGATGTTTTCACTTGGATTCCATGATTCAGGGCTTGGAAAGTTTTCGTGTAGGAAGGAGGGATTTGCAAATCCTCTAGATGAGTGTGTAGGGCTTTGAACCTAGATACATTATCCACAATGGAAATGTAATCCTATTCCTAATACATTGACCCAAAATAACATATCTAAATTATAAGAAAACCTATGGCTTCCATAACTCAGAATATTTGTTATTGTATGAGAAATGCTTCAATCCATATTGAAATAAAACAAGTTTTTTTCTCATCACTTTGAATGAAAATGAAAAAAAAAACAATATTTGAATTTCAACTCTCAAAAGCATTTCAGCGCTTATTACACTCTTCCTTGTCATTGGGTGCCTAGGTATCTATGTAAGCCTTTCCTCATTTGAACCTTGCCTTTCACTTTAAGGAGCTGGATCCTCCAAAACCACAAGAATCTTTCATTAGAATGAGATTTCAACTCAACAACTTTTGAGATATTGAGAAGAGTTGCTCTTTGGAGAGCATATCACTATGAAAGTTGTAAGTTGTGTTCCAAGGAAGTTATTATCTGTCGTTGGCCTCTATAATAGAATCAGCTAGTGGGTCGAAGAGGAGGTGCTTTACCCTATGGTGGATGTCAGCGATTTGAGCCTTCTTGATTGCCTTTTGTGTTCATTTTTTGTCGGTTGACAATACTAGACTTAATCCAGCATGGTTCCACGAATCCGTATTTCGTGGTGCATATATGTTGAGAAGATGATTTTTGCTTGATGCTACCGACACGTATTTAAACCATAGATCCTAAAGCGATGTTTGCTGAATATGAGGCAACATAGAAAGTTGTTGCGTTTAAATGTATCTTGCATTTTCATGAGCGAGATTTATCTAAAAGTTACTCACAATCTTTCTCTACAATATTTCGACTCAATTCTCTTAATGATTAGGGAAAATTACTTGTGCTAAGAATCAAATCAACAAATAGAATCTTCTAACAAAGAGGGTGAAATTTAACTCATGTGACAGATTATCATCTTATTTCTTGTCTGACCCTACAAAGGAAAATGAGGAAGAAATTTGCATTAAGAATCAAATCAACAAATGGAATCTTCTAACAGAGATGGTGAAATATTAAATCATGTGATACACTAATATGTTATTGATCATGAGAGTGAGCCTTTTTCTTTTTGTGTTTTGATGCTCCTATGGTCGAACCACGATATTTTAGTTGACTTGCAAATTCAAGTACACTTATGTGGATGGTAGATGATGGGCTTCGACACATATAGAAGGAGGTGATTGCGTGGAAGTGAACTCTCCTATGTGCATCCCAAGATCTATGTCATTTTCTTTTTGTATAAGGGGTGAATACAGGTCAACAATCCAAAGAAATCATTTCGTAAAGCTACAACTATCTTGGTTACTATCTATAGTCTTCATTTTGCAAAGAAATCCCCACAGGCATCTTATCTATCAATGGGACATCATTTGCTAAGCCCCAAACCTTCGAGTTTATGTGCCTATCGATACATTTATGGTGAACGTTGTCCTTCTGTTCTATTTGTTTTTCTCAATTAATTCCCTATCATATCTCAGGTGCTATGATGTCAAGCTTTCTCATGAAGACTTGTTAGATCATGTACCATTGATCACGGAAGCTACTGATATAGATAAAGACTTGGCAAAATATTTGCCTAGTCACTTTTCTCGAGGAACATCAAGCTCATAAACTTTCACGTAAGGACGTTCAAGCCGCATGTCTAGGTGATTATATATATTGTTGCCCGTTGTAAGTGTGGTTTCTCTTTTATCTCTTTACTTTGAATTGAAATTTCATTTTCACAAAATCAATTAATTGAGCGCCTAATATGATTTAGGCCCAGAATGAGCGGCACAGGCTAATATTTCTTGTCTGACCCTGCAGAACAATTAGGTTTTCGAAATTTCAAATTATGGGTCTAAAATGATTTTTGTCAACTAATTTTTCAAAATTAACCTTACTTGTTAAGATGTTGAATTGATATTACCTGGTGTGCCTGAATCTTTCGAAATTGAAGAGTTTTTGGAAAGTAGATTATCGGTTTAATGAGTAAGCTATTCAAAATTAAATGCACAACTTTGTAGCAAAATTTCTCAAAATTAGATGATCAGAACGAAGTTGGTTTGTAAAATCTGAAGGGCATTTAATTCACCAACCATAGATGGGTCTCTCAATGATGTCTTTTCACACAAATGAAGTGACGGCAAAACACTTAACTCTTGTAAGTGGGAATTCAAGGGCTAGGTATCATTGCCTCGCTTTCGTTAGAAGAGACAGTCTCATTGAGAGATCCCTTCTCATTTGCATAAGTAACAATGTCTTTCTTTCACTAGTTATACTATTGGAAGTGTGTAGTGGAAGCTCAATACTTTCATTAGAGGAGATCATTAAGAGGAAGTCCAAGTCTAAGCCCGTCAATATATTCAATTTGGTTCACCTTTATTCGAAAGATAAAAACAATGAGTTATGGACTAATTAAGATATGTTAACTGTTCAACACCACATCAATTCTCTGATGTGGAACTTCTCTAACGCAACTCATCCACATATGCATACTAAAAATCTACATCTTGTGTGTAAGCTTAGTGTTAGGTCTACTCCCCCTAAATTTAGGTATCCTTTTGGCTCAACTTCATCCCTACGGACCTGTGTTTCTACACTACAATGCCTATTACAGTGCCCACCTACCCAAAAACCATAATCATTGACTCTGATACTATTTATTAAAAGTGCAGCAGAAGCTCGATACCTTCATTTGGAAGATTGCTAAGAGGGAGTCCAACTTCAAGCCTGTCAATATATCTAGTTGGACCTATCTTCACTCGAAAGCTTTAGTTAATGAGTTATGAGCCAACTAATATATAGTAATTGCTCAATAGCATATCAATTCCCCGATGTAGAGCTTCTTTAACACAACTTACTCACAATCCTAATGTGACGGCTGATTTTTAGAAATCCTTTCTCTGAAGCCAAGTCAAAAAAATTTGAGTCCTATATAGCAATCAGTCCTTTAAAGCATACTTTCAAGATGTTATTTCCCAGAGAACAATCGTGCAAATCCCGTTAATAAGCTATTCAAATGTTGGAAGAGGAGTCGTAATGTTATTTTAGTAGATGACCAGGAACAAATTTCGATGATCACATAATTTGTTTTATCCTTCGAATGTGGTGGCTGTCTTCATTTTCTTATCATTTCACCTTCTACTTTAGTTTATTCATGGGATTCGGAGTGTTTTTTTTTTTTTTTTTTAGTACCAACTATTGATGTTGCGGTTTATAATGGAAGCGAAGATGCTCGTAGACATAGTAAGAACCTGCAATTCTATGAGGAAGGGACTTCCATAGCATTTCGAGTGCTTAGATCCCCTTTAGAGGCCATTGTCGAGGTTATAGATATTCTGACACAAATATAATAGGAAGTTGTGGGCGTTGATAAATAACAACCTAGCGCTTTCTCATTTTCTAAAGAATTTAAGAAGCTAAAGACTCGAATGAGGCTTCTCTCCAATAATGGTAAACCAGAGGAAAATGATGATGAAATTTTTGGTACGATGTGTGTCATTTGTGATGAAAAGGGAGAAGTACTTACATTAAAAATAAAATCAACAAATGGAAAGTTGACGAAGAAGGTGAAATATTACCTTGTATGATAAACTTTTCTTATTGATCGTGAGAGCAAGCCTATTTCTTTTTCTGTTTTGCCGCCCTCATGGTCAGGCAGTGATATTTTAGTTGACTTCCAAACTCAATTACACTTATGTGGGATGGTAAATGATGGACATAAATGTAAGTAGGGGACTAAATGGAAATATAAATTGTTCTATGCGCATCTCGAGACCAGTGTCTTTTTCAAAGATAAGGGGTGTATATAGGTTGTCAGTCCAAATTTGTCATTTAGACAAACTGTTACTATTTTGGTTACTATCTACGGTCTTCATTTTGCAAAGAAATCCCCACAGACGTCTAATCTATCCATGTGGCCTCATTTGCTAAACCCGAAACCTTTCAAGTTTATGTACCTACCGATGCATTTGCAGTGAAAGCTATACATTTGTTTTACTTTTTTTTTTTTTTTTTTTTTATCAATTTCGTACAATATCTCAGGTGACACAATGTCAAACCTTCTCACGAAGGTCTATTAGATCATGTACCATTATTGATCACAAAAGTTGCCAAGATAGATAAAAACTTGGCAAAATATATGTCCAATCACTTTTCTCTTGGAATTTCAGGCCCATAAACTTTCACCTAAGGATGTTCAAGCCATAGGTCTTTGTGAAGGACGCAAGCAACCCCTATAAATGATGAAAGTACCAAACGATCAGAAGTAAACCTCCTACCTAATCTTGCGATGGTGGTATTACAAATGCTTTACAAAGAAAGGACTCTTCTTCCACTAGCCCATCCTAAATTTTCTTAAATTAATGCTTTGATTGTGATTGTACACATGGAAGAGAATATTGGGGTCATGGGAGAAAAGGCTCTCAGATTGCACAACATAAATTTGGCAGAGAAGATCCTCAGACAAACAGATTGAAAGCAAGGCACCCTTCCATTCCGCCAGCCTCACCATTCGTTTTATATGACACCAAATTTACAACTATAAGAAGCAATCAAAAGTTGATGACATCACTTGTGCTAAGAATGCGGAAAGCCAGAAATTAATGTATTTTATCCTACTATATTCAATAGAATACATTTAACACTTGACCTCAAATCAACAACAACTCACTCTTTAACTCAGCCCCACCTTACTTTTATAGTACAATCCTGGTGGATACATTACAAAATTGCTTGCTATCTATTTCAATATTAAGAAAAAATGCAAAACACAAATTACAAATAGCAAAGGGCTAGCAAAAGGCTGGAAACTACATTATGATAGTGTGATTGATTCTGGAGACCTCCAAGTTCATCATTTCCTCTATGAATGTTGCTCTCGAGCATGGTCTTCATCACAGATTGAAAGAGAAGTTGTAAGCCATAGTCCAACAAGAGAAAATGATAGAAATTAAATGCAGTAATTACCTTAAAGACAGCTGGTTCATTCATATCATTCCATATATCGACTCCACTAGAAATGAAATCTTGAAGTAACTGAGCCTACCGGTGACAGATGACAGTATAAAGTCAAGGATTACACAAGGACCGGGCCTCACCTCCCCTGACAAGCAAACGGTTATTCAACATTTACATACATACGTGTAGACTTATTTTCAGCTAAATCCAAATGACTCAGCACGTCAACATTTGTATGTTTTGAAAGATTTTAGGGGTTATCTAAATTTCAAATGCTACAAAAAAGTAAAAGATGAAAAGGAAAAAGCAAAACTAGATAGACAACGACAAAGATTTGCCAAAACCATAGCGAAAAACAACAAGATCCAAACAGATGGAGTTGAGTTCCATCTACTACTTTGATCCAGACATCACTTTTGCAACCACTATCATAGACAAAATACCCCTCTTCATGTTTGATACCAGGATCAAGCATCCAGGTCGCTTTGAACCCGTCTTGGTGGAGACTATCTACCAAAGATCTTGGATCAGAGAAGCAGTCTGAGAGTAAAATCCCCCATTTCAATTTCCTTGTCAAAAATGGCACTCTTTATTTTCCAGAGGGTGTCTACTGCTTACTAAGCATTGAACCTAGGTCCTTTTACTATTACACAAATTAGCAAGGCAAGACGTCCCAAACATGAATGCACTTTAGAGGTTTTGAACATAAAGTGACTACCAACCACAAAGGAATCAGTGGATGAAATGTACGGAAGCGATGGACAAAATAGTGAGGCATGACATTTCTGCATCAAACACCATATCTTAGGTTGAAAATAGAATATCGAAAGAACACAGACCATTGCAGTGCCTCAAAAGTGTATTAATGAACAACATATTCCACACGACCTACCTCACTTCCAAAATGAATATCACCATCTTCCTCAAGATCATTCCAAGATGAAAAACATATTTTCGTTCATATTTGACAATATTCTCACATCTTACATGTACATGTACAAATATGCTTTGCTTCAGGTTAAATGTCATGATGTAGATATATAGTTATGCTTTGTTTTTAGGTGATAACTATGTGACGTTTTTGAAATTGGCTAAAACTGTGAATTCTACTGAAAGTGAGGCAGATGATGCAAAATTGGACCTACTTGGAGGACGGTAATCTGTAATTTTTCCAAACAAGGCCATAATAGGGTTAACACAAAATGGGATTCCATGCCTTGTGAAAAGCGAAGTAGCAAAACCCATCTATATAATCTATAGGCATCCACACGACATCCCAGGGAATCTTTTCTCTAAATTAACTTGTGATCTACAATAATTTTTCCACGTATGCATGTTTCTTAAGAAGAGAAAAGCATAGAATGACGGAAATATTCATTTTGACAACTTTATTCATTAGCATGAAGCTTTTTCTTCATCTAAAGGCAGAAAAACAGAGAGTTCACGGTAACAAGAATTATGCATGATATCCTGATAAAATTAATACATTCAACTTTTCTGTCTGTAAGTCGGCATATCATGTATATTCCTCAGGAAAACCACTTAAGTGAAACCTTTACATGTAATAAAAAGCAAATGGTGGAAGAAGTCAGTAAAAATGCCTCGAGTGCTTTGGCATCAAAAGTCGAAATCAAGATCTCAAAATTTCGAGAGCTTCCGTAGGGAAGATTCTAAGGAATTGAAGTATCACTTGTTTACAAATCGGAAAAGACCAGAAAAAAGAAGCGACAGAATTTGCAGTACAGCAAGCATAAAAGCCTTGCATCTAAGGCGGAACATTCTCCTCGGTTTTCTTCCCTACCCCTATCCCCTCTCGGCATCCATAACCCCTCTAACATACGCCGCCACGAATTCCTCCACGGGCATGTCCTCGCACCCAGGATTATTCCCTAACTTCGCCAGCTCCTCTCCCAGTTTCAGCCGGAAATCATGCAGGCTACCTGATGGTCCGAGGGCTTCGGGCTTGACCTCACCGTCCATCACTGATAGCTCCTCGCCATTCTCTCTCTGACGGACAGTGAGGCCTGATGACACCGCACCGTCTTTGGCCTCATCGTCGAGGGACATGCACTGGGACTGGAACAGGGAGAGATCGGATGAGGAGGAGCGGAGAGGCAGGTTGAGGTTGTTCATCCTCTTGACGGGACACCACTCGTTGGGCTTCGGCAGGATAACCAGCAGATTTCTGCCGTTCGCGTCATCTGTTGGGGGTACCGGAGGAATCGAATCTGGTGATCTGCTCGCCCGCCGATGAAGGAGGCGCTTCGCGGCGACCGTCGGCAGCGTCGGTGGCATTGGCGGCGAAGTGAAAGGTGGTTGAGAGGGGCTCGGCGGCTGGCTTAGGGGTGAGCAATGATCTAGGGTCGACCCTGGACCGACCCTGGATCGGCCTAACCCTGCCAGTCCTGGTCCGGTTCCCAAGGGGACTGGGTCGGTCCTCGGTCCTGAAATTCCAGGACCAACACTGTGCGGGTTGGTTCTCGGTCCTAAGAGTTTTGGGTCGGTCCAACCCTGGACCAACCTTGTATATTATATTATTTTATATTATATATAATTCTTTTATATATTCAAATCTAAGTAAAATGTCTATTATATTATATTATATTGAAATGTTTTATCAATAACACTAATATTAATTTCAATTTAAAACTTTTGTTGAGTATTAATTATGTGTCTTTTTTTTGTTTTCAGGTATTTAGAAGTTCAAGTGAATTAACAAGATGTGAAGTTATATATTCATGATTTATATTAAGTATTTTGAACTTTTTATAGTTTAATTGTATTTTACTAATGAATTCCAACTGCACTTTGCTTTTTAATTTGTGTCAAATGGTAGAAGTTTTTGAAGAGTAGAGCGGTTGCTACGTTGATTTGCTAGTCAAGTGGTATGAAGCTCATTTTTTTGGTTGAGTGGACTCTACATGATCAAATGCAGGAAAACACTTTTGCATATGGTGTTATGATTATTAAAGATAGATGATTACAATAACTTTCCATCTTGTCTCATATCTCGATGAGCGGTTAGCAAGTATGAAATTTCTGTTGTATCATATTAAATTTGCTAATTATGTATTGGTATTTATAATTTAGTTGCGCAATACCGCATTGTCAATGGATGTGTAATTTGAATTTGTAGGTTTGCTTTTTAGGGAGTATAACAAATAAGACGAAAAAAATTATTGATCGGTCCCGGGTTGGTCTGGTCCTTGGTCCTAGGCTCAATAGGGTCGGTCCTCGGTCCTAAAAATTGAGAACCGACACTGTACGGGTTGGTCCTAGGGTTAGGGGATGGCCCGGACCAACCCAGACCATGCTCACCCCTAATATATATCAAAGTATTACTAAATTGTAACAAAATTGATGTAAAGTTTATTCAAAGAAAAATAAAACGCAACTCCCACTAAATAACAGCATCCCAAGATGCCCATAGGCCCATACTAATGACATGTTGATCAAATACACACAGGCGTAGGCTTTAGTTAGTGGATCTGCAACCATATCATTTGTAGGAATATAATCTACTGCGACATCACCATTCTACACGGATTCCTTTATAGTAAAAAACTTGACCTCCATATATTTAGATCCCTTGAGACTTCTGTTGTTATTAATAAACAACACTGCAGAGTTATTGTCACAATATAACTGTATGAGTCTATCGACAAAATCAAAAATTGATAATCCCCTAATAAGGTTCCGAAGCCAAATAGCTTTAGTAGCAGTTGAAAAACATGCTATAAACTCCACTTGCATGGTTGAAGAAGATATGAATTTATGTTTTTTGCTCTTCCATGATACTGCACCTACTACCAACATAAATATGTATCCTGTCATTGACTTATTATCATTTTGACAACCAGCAAAATCTACATTTGAATACTTTGCTAGTTACAAGTCTAGAACAAGTCTATAAATCATCATATAATCTCTTGTTCTCTTTTAGTATCTTAAAACCTTCTTAGCAACAACCCAGTGATCGCGTCTTAGATTAGACTGATATCTACCTAGAAGCCCTGATGCAAAAACAATATCTGGCATAGTGCAAACTTGAGCATACATCATACTTCCAAGCACACTGGTATAAAGTATATTCTTCATTTGAGCTTTCTCAAAATATAAATTAGGGCATTGTGGAAAACTCAATTTATCACCCTTACCAACAGGAGCAATTCCTGGTTTGCAATCCTGCATATTAAATATTTCTAAAATGCGATCAATATATGCCCTTTGAGACAAACTCATTGAACGGCGTGAGCAATCCCTATGGATCTCAATGCCAAGAACAAAAGACGCCTCACCAAGATCTTTCAAATCAAAAAAGTTTTCGATAACATTCACTTTGTCTCATGTAATAAACCAATGTTACTACTAGCAAGCAAGATATCATCCACATAAAGTATAAGAAAAAATATATTTCCTCTCACTGACCTTGGTGTATATACATTGATTTACTTTATTCTCAATAAATTTGAATGAAATGACAACACTATGAAACTTAAAATACTAATGTCTAGAAGCTTGCTTAAGGCCATAATTAAACTTTTTCAATCTACAAACAAACTTACCAGAGTCATTTGCTGCAAAACCTTCAGGTTGCACCATATAAACCTCCTCATCAAGGTCTCTATTAAGAAAAATAGTCTTAACATCCATCTGACATAACTCCATATCGAAATGAGCTACCAGTGCCAAGATCACTATAAAGAAATCTTTAGAAGAAACTTGAGAAAATGTTGCTTCATAATCTATTCATTCTCTTTGAGTGAAACCCTTAACTACCAGTCTGGCTTTAAACTTTTCAATCTTTCATTTGGTATCCCTTTTAGTCTTGAATACCCATTTATAGCCAATAGGTTTACAACCTTCAGGCAATTCAACAAGCTCCCAAACACCATTGTGTTTCATAGATTGCATCTCATCTTTCATCGCATCTAGCCACAAATCTAATTGAGGACATGAGATAGTATCCATATAAGTGACTGGATCAACAACACAATCAATATCATAATCATGCTCTCCTAGGTAGATAACATAGTCTAGTGGTATAAGCTGAACATCTTTTCCCTAGTTGATCTTTTGAGTGGAGCTTCTTCAACTTCATTTTGAATTTGGGGGCTTGTGGAATTTCATAAGGAACTGCTTCAACAATAGGATCTTGAGTCACAATAGGCTTAGTTTGTGGCGCGAGGAAGCTCTATAGTTGTTTGCACAAGATGAGACAAGGATCCAATAATCCCCACCATACTATCATCTTTAATAGCTTGTGAGCAGCTACCATTTTCAACTACATCAAATTTTAGAAATTTTGCTGTTTGAAATTTCAAAATTCTTGTACCTCCATTAGGGTTATAAAACCGATATTCATTTAAATGATCTGGGTAAGACACGAAGTAACAATGAGTAGTTTTGGAATCCAGCTTACTCAATGTTGAATTATATAACTTCACTTCTGCTGGACATCCCCAAATTTTGAGATGATTCAAGCTAAGTTTACGTCCAATTCATAACTCAAAAGAAGTCAATGGAACTGTTTTAGTAGGAACGTGATTTAGAATATAAAGAATTGTTTTCAAAACTTCACCCCATAGAAAATTAGGTGAATTGGTCATACTAATCATACTTTTCATCATGTCCATGAGAGTACAATTGCGCTTTTTAACCACACCATTTTGTTCAAGACTTCCGGATATAGTAAACTGACTTATTATCTCAGAATCCTCTAAGTATTTAGCAAACTGCCCTTTAAGTTGTCCAGCATCACCATGCCTACCAAAATGCTCACCACAACGATCAAATCTGACAATCTTTATAACTTTTCCCAACTATTTCTCCACTTTAGTCCAAAAAGTCTTGAATTTATCAAGAGACTTAGACTTTTATTTAATTAAATATAAGTATCCATATTGAGAATAGTTGTCAATAAATGTAATGAAATAAAAATTTATGCACAAAGTAGCCATGTATGGTCCATTAATATCAGTATGAATAACCTCCAATAAGTCTGAACTTCGTACAATAGATTTCTTTTATATCTTAGTCATCTTATCTCTGCAACAATCTACACAAGTCTCTTGATCACCTTTAAGAGTAGGCAAGATGTCAGCCTTTATAAACCTTTCTACTATTTCTTTAGAGATGTGACCAAGACGTTTATGCTACAATGCATAAGACTGTTCCTTAGGTAGAGGCCTTTTGGAAACAACTTTTTCAACCGAATAAGCAACGTACATGTCGTTGGAAGATAAACTTAATCGATATAATCCATCGAATAAATTGCAACACCCAATCTTATTTGAATCATACAACATGGAAATAGTATTACTCTTTATTTCAAAAGAGTTCACATATGTCCAAACAAGATACAAAAACTAAATTTCGCCTAAAATAAGGTATGTAAAAAGTGTTTCTTAACACTATCTGAAAATCAGAATCTAAAATCAAAATAACATTTCCCACGAACTTGACATCAACTCTAACGCCGTTTCAACCGTGAGTTTTATTCATCCTAATTTAGCGTTCTTCGGTTTATGAACCTCTGTATGGTAAATGCAACATGATTAGTTGCACCACTATCTAGCCACCAGAAATTGGTTGGAACTTCAAATAGATTGGATTCATAAATAAATGTCAAAGAATCATTATCTTTAGGTTCACTTTTACTTCTCTTAGATAACCAAGTCTTAAACTTGCTATAGCGTTTCTTTACATGTCCTATCTCCCTACAAAAGTAGCAATAAACACCATCTTTCTTGGTGAATGCTTTCTTAAGACCCAAACTATTAGAAGGTCTAGCACTTCAAAATTTCCTTTATTGTTGGAAGGTCCAACAACTTCAGAATTGTCCTTATAAGTATAATTTTTCACCTTTCTTACTCTTATCACTGCTAGAATTAGAAGCATAAAGGGCAATGTGCCCTTTATCTTTCTTCAATTTTTCTTCCTCTGCCACCAGTTTTGCAATTAGGTCATTAACTGACCGGGTTTCATCTTGGGAACTATAATTGGTCTTGATAATCCCAAAATCAAGAGGAAAATTATTTAAAGCTTAATGCACAATGCAAGCATGTGTGTTCCTATCTTAGCATTATGTGAGAAACGGTTTCTAGCCATCAAGGCTTCCATCATCTGTCTAGCAATGCGGTCTGCAGGTAAACTACTTTTCAAGTGTTCCTAAATGGAATGCTTCATCGACAATAAGCAAATTATATTGCTATTTTCCCAAGTAGTAAAATGAGCTTTATGAGCTTTTGTACTCTCAGCAATAAGATATGCCGGCCGGTCGATAGTAACATCCATATGAACATCTGTCATCTCTATAGTAAACAAAAAATTTTCTTTCCATTTCTTAAAATTTGAACCATCAATAACCTCAATAGTGACGGAGTTATCGTTTACAAAAAATGTGACTGAAAGACAAACAATATATATAATTAACATCATGTGAGTATTGTGTAACTTGACGTACAAGTACACATCCAAAGAATTACATGTAAAATCACATAATCACCTTTAAGCATAATACATGACATGCAATTGTACACTCCCCACATGATAGAGGTTATGAGAATATATTCCAATATTCATGAATTCATCACATTTGGGCATATGAACTATTAGAATCGGTCACTCCTCCACCACACCATCATGTATCCCTCCATAAACTAATACACAATCACCTCATTTGGGAGTATAACTATACATTAGACTAGGAGACATCCCAATCAATATACGAGATCGAAATTTCTCAAACCCAATCAAGTGTGCCACTTTGCGGTCACAACTCAATTGAATCTTTGAAACTCTTTCATACCAAGGATATAATCTTTACATCTCACATACACTATATACATGTGATTTTAACTTTAGTGATAGGGGCATCATATCACCCAAATCACATGCCATGCTAATTATACTGCCTTATTCATTAATAAAATACAATAAATTTTAATTTTTATTAATGAATCACATTTTTATAATGTTTATGTGATAACATATTGGTAACCCATCATATGTATTTCCAAAAACATAAAAAATACAAGAAACAAGAAAAATACACAAAAATACACGTATTTATGGCTTTATATGTATTTTCACATCCATAAAATCATCAAACATGTAAAATAAATACACCATAACACATGGGATGGCCATATGAATCCAATGCCGCCACCCACGTGTCGAACGGAGGCTCCACGGCCCCACATGCGCCGCCTAAGTGCGTGGTGCGTGGAGCTCACGCGCGGTGCATGTTCAATGCCCAGGCGGTGCGTGGCCACATGTGGGGGCGCGTGCAGCCTCCTCTAGCAATGCGGTGCCTACGGTTCTTCTCGTCTCGTCAAGCCCAGTCCGAATATATAATTTAATTTAATTTTTATTGAATGAAAAATCTCAAAAATCTCAAATTAAGAAAAAATCCTATGTGTTTGAGTTCTAGGGTTATGGAGACTTTGATACCACATGTTGGATGCAAATTGCGTAATCCCAAGATCTCCATAACTAGAACAAGAATATGCATAATTGAGTAGAAAGATTAATGCACTTGTTTTGGGATACATTGTTCTTGAAGTGGAAACGGAAACACAATGTTCCACGCGCAAGTCCTTCTCTTCTATTGCCCTCTATATTACTGGCTCAATGAGTGGCCCTCTCACGTGTAGCATTAGGTAAACGCCCCTTAGGTGAGGATAGTGTCAGAATTAGGGTTAGAGGAGAGACTTGAGCACTATTTATAAAGTTTCCAACCATGCCCCTTTATTACGAGCCAAGCTCAACTCGACTCACAATAGCCAACCCCATATTATACTAATTAAGAAACCTTTTATCTCACCTTAGATTAGCCCTGTTTACGGTAGCCGTAAAAACAGTAAATTACAATATCAATTAATGCAGTCCATATTAGGAAAACTTTTATAGCTCTTTCTCTTAACACCCCCGATCTCAAAATTCATTTTTTCTCAAAGATCATAGGCATCTTGCATAGAAATATTGGTTGATATGTGCCTAATAATGTCGATTCAAACCTTTACATGTCGAGACTAAGCATCAAGCTTGCTGTCCAAAGTGTGTATCATACATTTGCTAAAATGCCTGAAAGAAGAGTGAGGAATTTTCACGTATTTGTTCGAAGCTGATTCACGTTTGCATTTATATTCGTTGAACCCTGCTCAATTTCTTTGTATTTTGTTGTGTTTTTGTGTGACTTTGTGTTATATTCTCCACCGTCCGAGTTGGTGTGTGTGGATTCGAGTTTTTTTTTTTTTTGAATGCTTGTGGAATTCTGGTGGTTGTCCAGCGTCAGTGAAAGTTGTAGAAGAAGAAGGAGGCGTGAGGTTGAAGATCCAGTAGAAAAAAAAATAGTTAAAGGCAAAAACAATTAAAAAAAAAAGAGAGAAAAAAGTAAAATAAAAAAAGGGCCTTAGTAGAAAGATAGAGAATTAAAATGGGCTTCGGGCTTTTAACTGTGGGCTGGTCGTCCGTTAAAAAAAAGGTGGTGGGTTGCTTGTTTTGTGTTTTGGGGTAGATTGGGCTGAGAATTAGAAAACGAAAGTGAGCTAGAGTTATGACACCTTTCTTTTTGAAAAATGTAGGTGTGCCTCTTTGAGTAATTCTGAGTGGGCCGGAATTAAGACAGTTTAGTTATTGGACAAGCCTTTAGCGCTTTACAATAGGCTTCTCCTTTTTGATTGCCTTTTTTTTTTCTCTTTTAGGGACAATTTTAGGATGGTTGCATGCCTCCTATTGATTGTGCTTTCAATTTGGATGTTACTTTCCTATTTTAGAATGGTTATGATGCTATTAAAACTCTTGGATAGGTTGCTATGGCGTTAGCTAGCATGTGATGAAGTTAGATACCGAAAGAATGTGAGCCTTAGTGCTCACATAATCAAGTTCTTAAGTTTAGAAGATCTGATTGTGTAGATAATAAGATATTCTCATGTATCTTTTTGGGTTTCTAGTTGATCCCAAAAAGGCTAGTAGTGACTTCTTAGTCAAAATTCACACATGCTTAAATAATTAAACACATGAACATCTGATGTCATGTGAGGTATGGGTTTGGGAAAACCCGAGTCAATAGAAGGCCTTAGGCTCAAAATTGATAATACCCCCAAACTCTCTTTCTCTCGTAATCTTGCAAAGGCTCAATGAAGAAATCTTGACTGAGTTTGAATAAGAAATGGTAGATTTGGATGATATCATTGATGCATATCAACCTAATATCGATGATGATATTGAAGAAGAGAATGAAGCCGAAGTGGAAATAGGAACAAGAGTAGATGTAGAATAGATAAAGGATAATACTATTGCAAAACAATAGCAAAAGGATGCTGAGGATCCACTAAGATGAATTGATGATTGGATAGCATGGTGGATGTTGATCTTACTCATCATGTAGAAAGTGGCAACAATACTGATGAACATTAGGAGCTTGCTTTGGACAAAACTATCACCAAGCATTAGGAACTAGTTCAAGAACAAATCACTATTGGAGAACAGGATGTTGCCTCACACATAGGTGCTATTGCAGCTAATTCCTCTAGAGTTATGGTACCTACTGAGGGGGAGCTTGGTCATGCTGAGGACCTAGTGGAAAATATTCCCGTTGAGTTTTCTGATGAGGCTAACAAAGAAGAAATTGTTAGCACTGAAAAAGGCTCAAGGAAGTCAAGAAATACTTGACTCTCAAGACATATTGTTGTAGACCCTATTTCCATTCCTTCTGAAATTATTGACATGACTAGAGTTTTTCACAATGTCCTAGAAACTTAGGAAGTTCGAGTGATGACTCTTCCATTTGCAGAATCTACTTTTCAAGAAGTCCCTACTACGGCAACTCATGGCATCATTGGTGAGCAAATTACTAACCCTACTCATGCTCCGATCTAGTTGTGTAGGATAAAAGGCAAGGAATTGCAGATGTTGAGGGGGAGTCTAATGTTAATAAGCAGAGGCAACATGACATCGATATGGTGATGAAACTTAGGCTAGAGATTGGTCCATCAAGAATTCCCATTACTGATAGCACTAAAGATAGGCTATTTTTGCGGACCTTACTCAAAATGATAGAATAGAATGATAGGATGGAAATAGAATTGAACACCTCAAACATGTTTCTCATAACCCAAGTTGAAGCTTTGGATGCTAGAATGACAAATATGGAGCGTACCTTGGATCACATGCAATCCTATGTTCTTGTTCAATTGCCAACAAAACGTAGGGTTCATTCTCCAGTTTCTTCTTTAGCTCCTACTCAAGTTCCCAATCTAGACACTAATCCAACCTAGCCATCCTCCTCCAAATAACCTTCTGACTTGATTTATTTTTCAAAGTTTGGACTATTTTTGTCATTTAGAATGTAGGGTCTGAGGTTTGTTGTTTGCACTTATTGGACTAATCTTCGTGCTATGAGTTGCTTATGATATTATGCTTTATTTAGTATATTTTTTTATTGATGACAAAAAGGGTGAGAAGGTGGACTACCAAAATTGAGGTAATTGAGGTTGCAAATTTCATTAACAACCTTTTTGTAGGATCTTAAAGACTCTAAGCATTGCAAAAGCATAAGCATTGCAAAAGCAAAGAGGACTTGTTAAACTTTTCTTATCTTTTGATACTGAGTATTATCTATAAGAATTTCATTAAAATTATTTCAATGCAAACATTCTTATAGTTTAACTGTGCCTCATTTTAAAACCAGCATTTTCAAGAGCTATTTACATTTGCTAATATTTTTTAAGGTTCCGCTTGTGTAAGTTTTTTCATCATAAAAAAGGGGGAGATTGTTGAGAAAACATTCCCCAAGTCGTTTTGATGATTGACAAAACTTAGAGACTTTGTTTTTGATAAAAAAAATATTTTCAGGTGAAAAGTCGATGGGATGTGATAAGATGTTATCCATCAGAACTAGAGTCGTGGCTCAATTACTTCCTTTATTATATATCTTACCAATCGAATAGGAAGGAGTAAATCACCCGAGCAATAGCTAGTGGCAAATTGGCTTGATTCATTGCTATATTTATAAAGAGTTTCAAAAGGAAAGTCTTGCAAATATCTTTCGATGATTTAACTTTCTTAGGATTTCTTTCTAAAGGTGAAACATTCTTTCTATTCATAAACACTCAACTTTTTGGAAACCCAATATGTTGTATGGGTGACAAAAATTATGGGAAGCATCAATCTTGGCAATCCTGAAGCCATCTAATCTTCTCAACTAGATCTAGGCCAATGGGTAAATTGCCTAGATAAGTTCTCCTCGAGATACGTCCAATGATTAGCTTGTATTAGGAGGAGTATAAGAGGAAATTTCAAAGCTAAAGGAATTACACATTGCATTCACAAGATTTGAAGCTTTTAATTTTGATAGTTTGAAGAGTATGTTTGTAATCTCATGCATTCGTCTTTGCTGAGTGATATTGTGTAACCATTTAGAGGCTGAAAGTGTGAGGAGTTGTTCATACATAATTGAGTACTTATTGCTTAGGACTTGTAACCTCTGATTGGTTCTTCTTAATGAATTCTAGCCAATAAACTACAGCGCAGAAGAGTGGATGTAGGTTTGCAAAAGCTAAACCAGTATAAACTTTTGTGTGTAATTTTCTATCTATTACTCTTTTTATTAATTATGATAGAAATGTACATTGGTAAGATCTCACCACTTCATTAGAAGTCATCTCATTGCAATATTTATTTAAATTCTTTCATTTTGACAAAATCACCTATTCACCCCCTCTAGGTGATAGTTATTGAAATAAACTTTTGTATATGATTTTTCTTGATAATTTCTTGATAATACTTAGATAGTTGAAGGATTTGCGATAAGTAATTTTATTAATTATCATAGAAATGAACACTCGGTTTATAGTGGTAAGATCTTGATTCAACCACTTCATTATAAGTCATCTCATTGCAATATTTATTTATCTTTTTTTCATTTTGACAAAATCACCTATTCACCCCCTCTAGGTGATAATTATAATCATAACAATTTTGACTAATATTTGCTTGATTATTCTCATTGTTGTGACTTTGCATAATTCTTATGAGGGGTTGATTACTCTACTGATATTATTGGCACCAACAACAGAGGAGGGATTATGAACATACTCTATTACCATTGGACTGGATAATGATGGTTGATTAGATGATCTTAGTCTTGAGAAAACATTACACATAGCATTGATGACAATTGGCTTGATCACGTCTGACATGTGACTCATAATATTGCTCTTTGAACAATCTCTTCACAGTGGGCAATGTTTGAGGGGTTGGTGCAACTTCTCTTAATTGTTTTTAGTGAGACGTTGGGAAAGGTCTACCCCTTCATGTTTCAACACCCCATCTTACTTGCAAGTATAATTACGAGCAGCACATGACATTTTGACCATGGCACGTGAAATTTGACCGATGAGGGTGGATGCATAATCGCGAAAGGGATTGCACTAGCTTTGATATCATGTTAGATTTTGTAAGATCAATGTTAACTATTCTAAAAGCTTAAATTATTACATAAATATGTGGTTTAATATTTAAGTATTCTAAACATATGATGATATCCATAATTTAGGAAAAATCACAAAATCTCCCCTCCCATCAATTCTCACAAAAACAAAGGGAAAATGTTGAGGGCCAAGCAAGATCGTTGCTTTGACTCTTGATATGCTTTTGAGCTTTCTTGTTGCTCTAGACAATTGAAGCTGGAGTTGGACTGCAGTCTTCTTCTTCGGCTCCTTCTTCTCGTTTGGCTTCATATACTCACAAGTGAAATGTCCTCTCGTCCTTTGTCCAGACTTCGATGTTTTTTTTTTTTAAATGGCATATCAAATTTAAAAATTCATTGAAAAGCCATGTAAGACCAATCACCAAAATATCTCACCGAAGGCACTTTAGTGATCGATTTTCACTCATGTGGTACTCAAATGATTGAAAAGGTCATATGGCACTTGTGATATCCTTTTCTCCACACCTAGAGAAGAAATATGCGGAAGAGGGAATTTCTATATATCTCGTAATGAAAAGTATATGAACCAGACAAAATTATTCAATTGGAGAATTTTAAGGTCAAAGGAGTTATATGTACAATCTTGAGTGATATGAAAAATTAAGGAAATATCTTGATCATCTCTAACTATGCATGTTCCAACTTCAATTTTTACTAAAAAAAGTCAATAAAATATGTTGTCTCCTTTAAGATAGATTAATAAAAGTAAATTAGCAATGGTAGAGAAAACAGAAACAATTTGAAGGCCAAATATCACGAAAAAAAATTTAATAAAATATGTTGTCTCTCACTTTTCTTATTCTTTTTTTTTTTTTTTATTATCAAAATCAACATCTAAAATCATAAAACAAATCTTCCAGAGACCAACGAATATAAACAGGAAGAAAAAAAAAGCAAAATATAAGAGAGAAAACAAGTGGACTCACCAAAGTTTTCAAGAGGGAACAATAAAAAAAGAAAAAGAAAAAGTAATAGAATGTCTCCGCTACGTTAGGTTAGAAACAAACGCGAAGCATTGTATAACAAATAAGCCAGACATTGTATGAAATCCTGAACTCGAAGATCTCCGCTCTCGAAGCCGAAGGTCGTTTGCTGTGGATTGCAAACATCATAAAATCACCCAAAAGAAACAAAAATTAATGCCCCCAAAATTCAGCCACTCCTAGTTAATAATGCATCCCAGTACAAAATCGATGTAAATGTGGTTACAATAGCTTTGAATTATAGGATATGTCTCCCATTCAAATTGAGACCCCCATCAAATTCCATTTCCCTTGTACAAGGTGCCATATAACAACCCCAAGATATAAAGTTGACTATTTATATAAAATTTTATGTTGACATGCAACTTTTGATAGTTGTTGTTTATTAAGACTGAGAAAAAACACAGAGTTGTTATCCATGAAGGAGCTCCGATGGAACTTCAATGAAGGGGTCCCATATCTAAATCACAATCTTAATGGGGCAAAATTACCATTGTTATGGTCAATTATGTGAAATTACATCTATTTATGGTAAAGTTAGATTCTATTCAAAATTTTCAAATATCTCACAAAAGAACACATAGTTTGGTTTCCAACCCAAACCCCCTCCCTTCCTTAAGCATACATCTATGGTAGTTGTTAGGCATTCAAATTTAAGTGACGTGGATTGAAAGAAGAAAAAAAAAAAAAAAAAGGCCATGTCACTCCAAACATTGGTTAGTTGCAATTTTTCACAATAACTCCACTCGTTAATCACGTGCCCAAATGGTTCCTATTCATTAAAGTTTTCAAAATTGCCTCTCTTCTCTCTCTTTGTTATCTCTTCCTTCGTTTAGAAAATAAAAGGTGGGGCGGCCATAAAATATCAGCATACACCCTGGCCAATGAGGAAGCTCCACGTGGCTCCAAATAAATGAGTTGTCCCCATTGCTCTTTGCGCATAGAAAATATTAATTTCCTCTTTCTTATTTAGAAATCTCCCTTGATAATAGGTCTGCGCATATTAATGGCCGCACTAGACCTACACTTGACCTGCTGCGGGGAGTTATTTCACTCTCTCTCCTCCTTTTTCTCCTTATGAAGGAGGGAGGAAGACAACGCTCTCTCCCTTCCTCTCATGAATTCAAAATTTCAGTTCCCTTGTCTTCACTCCTTCCGGTGCTCGCTCCCTCTCTGCTCTCGCTCTCGCTCGGCGCTCATTGGGCGTCACTTCTTCGCTCTTTGCTCCGACGCTTGTGTTCGTTGGGTCTTGTTTTTTCATGCTCTGCTCTAGCACTTGCTCGGCTTGTTTGCTCTTTGCTCTGATGCTCCCTCGGGACAAGTTGGGTCTCTGCTGCTCGCTCGAAGTTGGAGCACATCTTGGTCAGTTCAAGGTCGTAGATGTCATAGCCAAGGAAATTGACCATGGCGGCAATATTTGCTTTTTTCTGTCCCGGCCTGGCCGTAGAGTAGGTAGCCCCGCTTCCAGGCCTGCCCGTCTGCTGATAGAAGTCCTTCCCGGTCGTGAAGTCACGGAGGTTCTCCATGATGTCAACACCTGGTTCTAACAATTGGTATCAGAGCTAGTCGGCTAGGGACCGTGTCAAAGCTAGCAATGGCTTCCACCAACTTTGTTCAACTGCTACTCCCAAAGTTGAACGGAAAGAATTACAACAACTGGTCCATCCAGATGAAGGTTCTTTTCAAATCCCAAGACTTGTGGAACCTGGTGGAGAACGGCTACATCGAAGTGGCCGATGCCAAAGCATTCAATGCTTTAAGAAAGACGGAGAAAGATTTATTGGTGGAAACTGGGAAGAAAGATTAGAAAGCATTATTTACGATCTTTCAAGCCGTGGAGGAGACAATATTTGAGAAAATATCGAGCGCGGAGACTGCGAAAGAAGCATGGGATATATTGCAAAAATCCTACAAAGGCGATGATCGTGTTAGGCGGGTGCGACTCCAAACACTTCGAGGAGATTTTGAGTCTTTACGCATGAATGACTCTGAATCTATCTCGGCTTACTTTGATCGTGTACAAACCATCGTTAACCAATTGAGGGTTAATGGTGAAGAACTCCAAGATGTACGAGTTGTAGAAAAAATCTTGAGGTCTTTGACTGAAAGATTTGACTACGTGGTTGCGGCGATCAAAGAAGGCCAAGATATATCAACCATGACGTTGGAGCGGTTGATGGGTTCATTATGCTCGCATGAGCAAAGAATGAATCAAAAGTCCATCGGTTCGTATCCCGAGCAAGTATTGCAGAGTCGGGTTGTTCAGTCAAATCAAGGAGATTATCAAGATGGACGACGTCGTGGAGGTACTCGAGGTAGGGGTGGAAATTCAAATTTCACCAGAAGATATAAAACGCGTGACAAATCAAAAGTCAGGTGTTTCAAGTGCAATAAATTCGGACATTACAAATCCGAATGTCAAGCAGAGGTGACGGAACTTGCACATATCGTCAATGATGACGAAGATGTGGTGCTAGCATGTACCGTGGATGATGTGCATACTCTCTCTAGAAATAAAAGAGGTTTCAAGAGCCAATGGAGAAATGATGCTGGCATTAGGAATGGCAAATGGTGGAAAAGTCATAGTGAATGGCAAAGGCAACCAATAGCGAGGAGCACTCAACCAGGGAGAGCACGCCAAGACTGTGACAAAGACAACAAAAGGCATAGCAAGCGGTGCTACATTTGTGGCAAAGTAGGCCACTTTGCTACAGTTTGTTGGTTCAAGCAGGTAAAACAAGGTGCTACAACTTTTACCAAGAAGAAGAACCATAGTAAAGAAGAATGGAGTCTCGAAGCGATTGTCGCAGCAAAGGAGCAAGAAGATCTTGTAGCCACCGGTATCATCAACGCAGATGATGTGATAGTCATTGAGACATCCCCAAAGAAGAGCAAGCCATGGGCAAGCTCGAAGAAGCAAGAAGCAGCTTCAACAAGCGGTCGTGAGAAGGAACTGCAAGAGATGTGGGAGATGTTGAAAGAGAAGGATGAAATGCTGAAGCAAAAGGACAATGAGCTCAAGCTAAAAGAAAGGGAGCAGGAGAAGCTCCGGTACAAGCTCAAGGAATTGCAAAGGCTCAAGAAATGTTGCCCAGAGAAAAAGATTCCCAGAGGCAAAAACAAATGGAAGATTGTAGAAAAGAAGTTCCATGAGAAGGAAAAATAGATTGATACGCAAAGTGAAATGGCATTGATGAAATCTGAGCTTCGCAAAGCTCAGTTGGAAGTCACAGTTGCCGAGGCAACTGGAGAAGATGAATATCAAATGCTATAGAAGAAGAGTATTAGGTGTTGAGGGAGAGTGTTGGAGTCAACACCTAATATAAAAACAAGAAGTCCATTATGCATGAAGTCTGGACGTGGGCAGCAAGTGTTCCCATGAAGGAATGAATGGGCACATATTAAAATAATAGTATAATTGTTACTGAAGCCTTCAAGGAGTAAGAAGCAAAGTTTAACTTTTCTAGTACTTGCACGTGAAGGGAACGCAGCCCACAATTTTTGACTGCCAAGAAGAAAAGTTCAAATTTAACTCTTGCATCTTTTGGTTCCAACATCCCTCTTCCTCTATGGGTCCATGGCCAATGTGTCAAAGGTGCTCGGGTGCTTGAACGGAACCGATTTCCACCCGCCGCACGAATTAGTGTTAAGAAGGCGTTCTTGGTTCTTACAACGGATGTCGTTGGCCTTGTCCATGATGTAGTCCAGGTAGGAGTCGAGGATGAACTCATTGTTGCACTTCCTAATCTGGAGCGTGAACCCACGCTTCTTGTCAGGGAGAGGCCCCCATGAGGAAGGCTGGGACTGCCATTGCCTCACCACATGCTCCCACTAGACGGCAACGCCGTTAAAGATGTCGATGATGCATTCATTGTTTGAGTGGCCGCAGGTGGTGAGGTAAAGTTGCGAGTGCGACCGAGGGAGAGGCAGCTACAGGAGGCGGAGACGAAGGAGCTGAGTAAAGTTGGATGGTGTCAACGCAGTTGTTCTCGTTGATTTCAAAGTAGCAGTAGAATAGTCAAAGCCGAAGGCTTATTTTAGGAATCTAAGGGTGTTGAAGTAAAGCTCTGGCAGGAGTGCCGCCTAGAGGAGGGTCTGGCATAAGGCAAGGGTGCCAGCAATCTGGTTCTCCAGATTCTTCGTTAGATATTGAGGATTTATTTTTTAGTCATAGCCATCCATTTTCTTTGTGAATTTCATCGAGACTAGTTTGTGTTTTGCAGGTTTTGTGCCTGCTATCGAGGAACCTATAGTTATCTTAATATTTTACCGGCTGTTCTTGTGGTTGAGTTAATTAGGGGGCTAATACTATCCTGACACTATTCAATCCGACTAGTGCCTTCTTTTTCTTTTCTTTTTTGGTTTTTGGGAAAATGATAAGCTGACTGCACCAATGCGATGGTGCAGTCTAAACTGCACCATGTATTGTGTCAAGGCCACCGGCTTGTTCGGTCTACTAAAATATCAACAAGGATACCCTTCGGTGAAAAAGATACTCGGTACTTGAGGCCCTGCATCTTGACTTTTCTCATGCTACTCTCTCTCTCTCAATGGTAATGAAAAAAATAAATGAATGTAAGAACAGATACTTCACCTCCCCTTTGAAGTGAAGTGAAGAAAGACGACGAGCCATTTGCCGATTCTCTCATCGAACTTTATACTTGCAAGAACATCCACCGTAAATCTCTCTTCATCGCTATTGCACACATGTCCGAGTCAAGAGTCGTCTCGCCGCCGCCATCGCCACCCACTAAAACCTCGTTGAAGCCCTCGCTCTCAGTCACTTTCCTATCACTATTAGTCTTGGCTTCAATTCTAGCGATCACGATCCTGTACCTACACGAGCCCTTCGACCAGCACTGCACTACTTTGCTCACGAGGAGAGGGCAGCCATCGAGGTTGAAGTTAGAGGGAGAATAGCAAGTGATGATTATGGGGTTGTGGGTAGGAGGGACGGCAGGCGAGAACCTATGCTCCAAAGCTTGAGTTGCGAGGAGACGAGGTGCTCTGATGGAGAGAGAGAGAGAGAGAGAGAGAGGGGGGGTTGGGTGAGGGTCCTTGGGGATGCGGCAGCCTTGCTCAATGATTCCATACTTGCTCAATATCTCGTATTTTGTCTCTTTCGGTTGTCAATTGCATCTCCATTTAGTGTGGGGTCAAAATGGCCTTGTTATTCCCAAGAAATAATGGTACCGTCACCTCAGCAGCATCCTTTTTTTATTTTATTTTTTATCTTGTACTAGATTTATTTCATCAATGATGAAATTAAGTTTTGTTTGTCCCAATACTGCCATCCAGTGGAATCTCTTTGATTTTAAGGAGTATAAAATCTAGACGAGAATTTCGCTTGAATTGTTTTTGGCAAGAACGGAATTGTCAATCAAAGCAAAATCAAATTTTTGTTTTTGGCTTTGTTAAAAAAATAAATTTTAATTGTAACTATTAATTATTATTAGGAATTGGTAAAATGAGCGAAAAATGTGAAACCAAAACATGGAGCTCTGAAAGCAAAGGCAAAGCCAATTGGAACAAGCAAACGCGATTCTCCTGCAGTTTCAATCCCGACCAAGAAAACATCCCTAAAGCAATCAAACAAGACTTGAAAGTCCTAGAAAATAAAGTAAGACACTCTCCAAATCAACCTCAGCCCACAAGATTTGCCTTGTTAAAATTGCAAAACCCAACCTTTAGTTCATGATAATTGATCATTCTTCGAGTTCTCAGGAAAAATTTCTAAAATCTAAATTTCCGATGAGAAGAAATTTAGAGAGCGAGCGAGCGAGCCGAGCAAGCACCAAAGCAAAGTGTGAAAAAGAGAGACCCGCCAAGCACTGAGGGAGCTTCGGAGCAGAATGAGCTAAGCAAGCACCAAAGCAAAGAGTGAAAAAGAGAGACCCGCCGAACAACGAGGGAGCTTCGGAGCAGAACGAGCCAAGCAAACTCTGAAGTAAAGAGCGAAGAAGTGACACCCAATGAGCATTAAGTGAGAGCTGGAGTAGAGAGGGAGCGAGCATCGAAGAGAATGAAGACAAGGGAACTGAAATTTTGAATTCATGAGAGAAATGGAGAGAAAAAAATGTCATTCTTCCTCCTTCAAAAGGAGAAAAAGGAGGAGAGAGAAAGTGAAACAAGAGTATGTTTGGTAACATTTATGTTTCAGGAAATAATTTCTTTTTAGAAATAATATTTTTCTATTTTTATTGCCTTAAACAATTTCTGAATAAAAGAACGCGTTTGATAACTGTACAAAATTTATATTCTCATAATTGAAAAAGAATAGGAATGCGTTTGTTACACCCGATGGCGATCGGCAAGAGGTGGTGATCAACAACCGAGTGTTGGCCAACGATAGAGCAAGCGGCAAGGAAGAAGAAAAGAAAATAAATAAAAGAAATAAATGATTTATCTCTAGAAATTTTTTTAGGGAATTAAAAAATACTCTTTTATATTTCTTATTTTTGTTTTAAATCTATTCCATGACCACTTTTCTATTCCGGAGAATAAAAAATTAATTAACGTTACCAAACATATTCCTATTTTTTTCTATTCTAGGGAGCAAAAAAACATAAAAACAAAGAAATAGAAGTGTTGTCAATCGAAGCCTAACTCTTCACAACAGGTCTAGTGCAGCCATTAATGTAAGGAGGAATTAGTATTTTCTATGTACAAAGAGCGATGGGGACCACTAATTGACGTGGAGCCACGTGGAGCCTCCTGATTGGCTGAGGCATACATGTTGTGGCTGACCCACCTTATATTTTTCTCCCCTCCAATAGTGTTGAAGTAGGTTTCCTTGCTTTGGGTGTGGAAAATAACCAGCAAATGCCTGGATCGCTTGAAACTAAACCAAACTAAACTAAAACTTGTAGTTCCAAAGGGAACCAATCCAGTTCTTGGCTCCAATTTATTAGAATCAATGGATATCAATCTAGTTCTCGGTTATAGATGTGGGTCCACTCACCCACTCACTCGCCTGAACCGGTAATATAAAATATATATTTAATTTTAATAAAAATTTATGACAAAAATTTAAGAAAAAGGAAACCCTAAAATTCCTAATCTAAAATTCAATACCTATTAACCGAGTGCTTGTCTTGTCTTACTCTTATCTTATACAAGTTGTTTCTCTCTCTCTCACTCACAGCTTTGACTCTCAACTCAACACCCATCAGCTTACAATGTCAACTCTCAATTTGAGTCCAATCTTTTTACTAATCTTGCAATTAAGAATAGGAATTCTTTTTCCTTTTTTTTTTTGCTTTAGTTTGATTTGTCAAAAAATGTTGTAATGAGTGAATGAAGTTTGATGGGATCGGTTCCATGGATCCACCCAGTTTGGTTCTTGGGTGGATCCATAGAACCGATGGGTGATTCCCGATTCCAATTTTTTGGAACCAATCCTTAATAAATTGTTCCTGATTCCAAGGTGGGAACCGCCCACCCAGACCATGTTCAACCCCCTTTCTGACACACACTCTCTCTCCCTTTGCCTCTTCGCTTCCTCATCTCTTTTTCTTCACTTCCTCGACCGCTAAGCAAATCATCTCTATCCAACAATGGCTATTATGCCTCTTTGCTTTGCACTTAACCTCACTTCTTCAGTCCTCACTTCGGCCATCTCCGAATCCCTCACTCTTCTCGTTCACTCCCAAGACCCCTCCTCTCTTGTAGCCCACCCACCACGACCCTAGCTTCCATGCCTCCGCTGCCAAAATTGCAAGCCAGACAACCTCTGACTCTACTAGGAATCATTCGGAAAATTTTCTTCTTCCAACAACGGTTCGATCTAGGCGAGGGTCACACCCAGATTAAGGAAGTGGAGTTCATGAAGAGCAGTAAGAGGGCCAAGAATTGTTCCAAAATATGAGGCCCGATTTTGCGATTCTGAGTCCATCTAATTTGGGCAAGTCTTCCCATATCAATGCTCTAGTTCAAAAGAAGGAAGATGTAGTTACATCCAAGAAACCAGGTCCTTTTTCTTTCTTATGGTTTTACTTTGGTCGCCAAGGATGAGCTAATTGATTGATGTATTTTGCAGGCAAGACTCGACTTATCAATCACTTGGTGGTGAACAAGAGTTGGTATACTGTGGATCCGTCGGGTTATGGGGGAGCTTTTGGCTGGCTTAAATATCTCATGCTGTGTGACAACTCATAAATGCATAAAAAGAAAAATCGCAAAATGTGAGGGAATATGTAATTTTTATTTCTTGGAATGCTGCAACTAATTGAGTGAGGTAAGTTGATTCGAAGTTGTTAGAGTGGAAAACTGGATAATCGTTGGATCACTACTTGTTAACAAGCTTGTGAAACTTCATTAATTGCACTTAAATGGTTTAAGCATTTTTTACTAATCACTTTGGATATGCCAAGGTAGTAATTCTTCTAGCTAAGATGAAGAGATTGGATATGTCATAATATCCATATCCTAAACATTTTAATGATTTACTAATTTAGTCCTAAATCTTTGGAAAAATTCCAAAAAATGGCTTGAAATGCTCTAAATTTCTTAAATAATGGCATAAAGTAAATCATATCTCAAATAAGAACTTGAAATGCTCTCATTTTCTCAAATAAGGGCTTGAAGTGGCCATATTAATCTAAAAGAATGGCCTAACCTCATCGGCCGATCAAGGGCATTCCCATCCTTTTGCTTTCTTTATTTTCTTTATTTTTTCCTTTTTCTTTTTCTCTTTTTTGGCATAAAAAAGACAAACTAAGAAAATAAAAAATAAAGACTAAAAATAAAAAATAAAAAAAAAAACCATTCACACAAAAAAAAATTTAAAAAAAAAAACTTAGGAGGAGGTCTAATCGCCTGTCACTAGCACCCTATCGTCGGTGGGGCATTGGCCATGGCTAGTGGGATCGCCAGTGACTACAGAAGGTGGACACCTTGCCCAGACCTGGGGAATGGTGGCAAGTGGCAACCCTCTTTTGAATCTAGTGAGGACCAGGCTCTCACCTTTGGTCAGCAACCCCGTTAGCCATGTCCGGTGCCCCACTAGTGATAGGGCAGCAGCCACAAGTGAGGGAGGGCTAGCTGCCAACCTTGCACCTAAGTTTTTTTTTTTTTTTTTAGTTTGTCTTTTATGAACATAAAGAAAAAAGGAAAAAAAAGAAAATAAGAAAAAAGCAAAAGGATGGAAATGCCCTTGATCGGCCGAAAGTTCAAGTTCTTTGATATTGACTTGGCCACTTCAAGTAATTATTTGAAACAATGTCCATTTTAGGCCTTTATTTAATAAAATGAGGGCACTTTATGTCTTTATTTAAGGTAAGGTTCACTTCAAACCCTTATTTGAAAAATCAATGATATTTAGGGCCTTTATTTGGAATTTTTTAAAACCTTTTGACAATATTTCAACTAAGCTGTAGAGATTAGATATATAACATTCACATCATAATATCCATGTCCTATTCCCATCATAATATTCATTTCCTAAACCTTTTGATAGTTTGAAAATGGAGACATTCTAGTTAAATATCCAAATAATAGTTTTAGAATTAAATTGACAAATCTTCAAAATGTTTGACTAAGCTAATGTAATTGAAAGATTTATAATTGAATTGATACAATTGAAAAATTTATGATTGAATTGATCACCGTACAATAAATTTAGGATTTTTTGGATAATTAAACCAAAAAAAAAAAAAAAAAAAAAAAAAGATGTAATGAATCAAAACTTTTCAGGAAACTTTCTACAAGATATGAGTCAAGACACTTTTTAGGAGACTTTCTACGAGATATGATGTCTTCCATAAGAATGCAATAACGTACTTCTTTTTTTATCTGTACAATGATGCACTCCAAAGTGTTCATTTTTCTGAATTTTTGAATTCAAACGCAAAGAACGATATAGAAAGATAGTATAATCGTTAGAGAAGAAGAAAATACTCGGTCCAATCTAATTCATCGACTTTCAACCTTCCAAAATAGCCTCGCACTGTTCTGGACATTGGAGAATCTTTGGGACACCGTTTCTATGAAACTTGATGGTAGAAATATAAACTTTCTGCGCAGCCACCGTTTCAAATTCCATTGAACCAGCGTTGGTCGAAGTCAAACGATTTTTCATTTTCTTCTATATAGTCATTTTCTTTTCAATTTTTCTCCAATACAAAAAACCTAAATATTCAACATAAAATAAAATTCGATCATCACAAATATTGTTTGTTGTTTGTGATTACATAATCAGCCACCACACAAAGCACGGAATAGCATGTGCTTGTCTGCCGAAGCCCAACAATAGACTTCATGTAAAACAGTTTCGACATCTTAGAGCTCATAGAGCCACCCTAAAATACTAAGAAAGACACATAAGATCAAAGGGTCTCTCCACAAGCAAGACCGTTGGTCAATAATGCATTCCTAATCGAGTGGCACGGGTTCGTATATAGCTGACGCAAGAGAGTCCTTGGTAATATTACTGGGTTGGCCGAATCCGTCTCCACATCCGTAAAAGGTATGACAAATTCGTGCCGTGTTTACACAGGCACCAAGAAAACGCCCTAATCCGGGAATTCGGTAGTCTTCAAACACGGTTCTATTCATCCACTTCCAGGCCTCACGCACCATATGCATGATGTGTTCACGGGCGGCCTCTTCTGACGCTCCGGTTTCATTCATGTAGCATTCCAGCGCCTTCAAGTTATCTCCTCGTGCCACTTCATGCTAAGAATGGACAATTATTGTTGGGTTATAACCATAAGTCCAAATACTCTTCCCACTTTCGTATAGAAGAAATAAAAAAGAAGATGTACTCTTTTTTTCTTATGAGCCACTATTTGTAAGGAGAAGAACAATATAAAAGTAAATTACCGATGATGTACTGAGATCATTGATGAGTCGAAGCATCTTGCTAGAACAACGCATGACGCTTGGGATTTTCGACACATAATCAAGTCCCTCTTCCGTCAATTTATCCGTAGTTAGGAAGTAACTGGGCAACATCAAAACCACCCCTCCGGATGAATTCGTCGCAACGTCAATGTATTCCTTCAGGGTCGGTTTAATGCCCTTGCTGCGCCAATGGACCTCCTTCAGGTACGCCTTGCATTCTTCGGCCCACTATAGGATTGAAATTCGGAAAAGTGTGTCAATGACCAAGTCAAGGGACGTTCTTTTCTCATACTTTTTCAGACTCTCAAACGTTCAAAGAGAAGTCATAACGAAAGTTAAGAAGTAGAAAAATAAATTGACAGACATGGACTAGAAATTATCAGGTGAAAGATTTAGCAAGTGAAAATTACCACTTTCCGCAGGTAAGGGATGGGGTTGATTCCTCGCTCTCTCATCGTCCAATAGCCAATTTCGTTGGTCGTGTTGTACATGGCCATGAAACTATCCCTTATTATTGGAGGAAGCCTATCGATGTCTGTGATGTCCCAATGTCCCACCTTGATAAGTTATCACAATTTCAGCAATTTTGCAAAATTTACCGCCATTCAATACACTTCTTAGTAACAATAACGAAAATAATGCCAACCATTACTTTTTTTTTTTTTTTTTTTTTTGGTCAGAATGCCAACCATTACTTTATTAGCCCAAACCACCAACATAAACCATGATATGTCCAAAACGCATTGAAAAATTTATTTCATAATATATAATTTTTAGTATTTTTTTCCATTGCATTCATAGACTAATTAATTATGTCTTTTTTCTTGGCAGTCATAGTTACAAGGGAAAATAATGACGGTGGTGATACTAGGCAAACCTGACAATGAAATCTGTTAAGAGCACAAGTTCTTCTGGCGTCCCATATATATCATAAACATCATCAATAAGTACCACCATACTAGCAAGCTTCCCATTCATTTCTCTGTAAACTATATGTTGAGGTTCAAAAACCATACTATTGCTCCAAAAATAGCTTTCCACTATCCTGTCCCTACAAAAGGTCATCTTGTTCGCCCCAAGTTCAACCCACCACCTGAAAAAATTGTCATATGATGATTAAGTCAATCAAAATGCGCTCCCACGCTGCTAGATTGATTGTGTACCTTGCCAGATTGCTGACTTCCTTCCTATAGACTGACTGCACTAAATTGAAGTCTAATTTAGCCAATCGTAGCAAAGAGGGGATCATGTCTTGCTGTTTCTTGTACATGTCAATGAACCACCGAGCCTCCAACCTATTTAGCCTCCAGTGGATTGGCATATCTAATGCATGACTCACGTGGCTCGCTAAATTAGTGGGAATTTCGTTGAGGTTTAGATCCTTCAGATGCTTAGAAGCAAAGGTCCAAGCTTCATCAATTATGGTTTCACCTTCCAATCCATGAAAAGAAGCTTCATAAAGACCGAGAAGCCCCTTCACATCTTCATTGAGCGATTCATTGAATGTGCCTGTCTTGCTCATAAATCTTTGAAACACATCTATATGTCGAACAAAAGGAATGGAATGGTTAATTTTGATGCATCGACATGATTTACAAAAGTTTTATAGTTGATGAGTACCTTGCGGTATGTTGTATCCATGTTGTCTAAGTAGCCGGAATTGAAGGGAAACGACATCAAGATTGTTTGAAAGTTGAGCATCTTCGGTGTTATTATAGATGGAACTTAGAGTGTTCTTGATCTCCGTCTCGAATTGGTATCCTAGTCCTAGTCTTTGAACCGCATCAATGAGCTTGAGCTTGGCCACCTGATTCATCTCCCCGTCAAATAGACCCTTGACTTCTTTCTTCAACCTTTGGACTTCCTCCGAACATTTATCCTCCTAGCACATGAAAAACTCTGAAAAATGAGATCTTAATCGAAGTCAATGCACAAGCACTGTTGAGATCTTGCCTTTTTGTTGAGAATATGCCGTTTTGACCAGGTTTATCGATATCTCCTATAGAATATTGTTGCGGTTGGCCGTAGATTTGATACTTTGGCAATGGATGAAGGTGCAAATTGATTTTACATATGTCATATGTAAATCGTATACAGAAGTACACAAGATGTATACATCCATAAACCAGATTCAAAGTACCGTTTGTCCTTTGTTTCCTTGTCGTTTTGGGATTTATGGATTCGTCCCACCAAAGTAAATAGAAAATAGGGAAACAGTGCACCTCGGTCACTAAACTTATGTTTTTTTTCTTTTTTTTTTTCTGTGGTGTCGGCGTGGTTACTTAAATTTGAGCACGGCAAAGTGAAGCCCAGGTATTAATCGATGCCAAACAAAAGTATAATACTCAAATAATCAGTGCCATCATGGAATAAATTGTTACCGAAATTATCAGAACCATAGACCGGAAAAATTGTTGGGAAGTTTTTCCCAGTTTGAGGACCAAATGTGAATATTTCCCATAGTACTTAAGCTAGGCTGGGTTTTGTGCAAAAAAAAAAAAAACAAAAGAAAATTCGTTACCGTGTAATTAACGCTGAGTGATTGCAAATAGTCATAGTCCCAAACACTAGGTTGCCAATTCGCCGAATGTCTCCCAATCTCTTGAACTTCAATCGTCGAAGCACTTGTCACGAATTGAGCACCGGAGGCGGTGGAGGAGGTGGCGGCGGAGGAGGAGGAGCGGAGGTGCCTAAAGAATAAGAGAGAGGACTGGTTATGGTGAATTGAGGAGGGGAGGAAGCTTGTTGACAATGTCGGAAGAGCCATTGCGAATTCTGTTGCGAGTCACCTAGGATGCCAACTTACCTTTATATAGGGGTTGGTCTAGAGCCCCCCTCACGGAGACAATTTGTAGCTCCTTTTAGAGCAGATTTTTTCCTATTTACTCGAGCCATTCTCTAAGCATTGTAATTTATGCATTTTATTTTTTTTTTTCTGAACCAGCTCTCCTTGACACACCATGATTAATTTGGATGAATAAGAACGAGGTGCTTCAGAATTAGAGGTGTCAAAATGAATCATAGACCCATTTTTTGACTCATATTATTACAATCAGGGTGTACATGGCTGGCCAGAGGAAGGAGGGAGAAAGAAGAAGGAGAAAAAGGAAAAAGAAAAGGAAAAAAAGAAAAAAAAAGAATAATAAATTCAAAAAATATAATATTATTAAAAAAATTGTCCACAATGTTAACTAGAAGGTTGGCGCCTGGCGGCCAAAATTGGCCAAATGACTGAATTAGCACAATTGCAAAAGGCTTATGACTAAATTGGCTAAAAAAAAAATATTTAGAATTAATTGAAAAATTTGCAATAGATTTAGGTCTGTTTTGATAATTTTCCCTTCTCTAGTGCTTTGTCTAGACTTCGGTTTCTTTTTAAAATGCCATGCCAGCCTGACAAATTAATTTAAAAAACAACATAAGACAAATAGCCGGAATATCTCACAAGAAGCATTGTAGTAATCAATATTTGACCAACATGGCCATATAGCACCAAACTGATCGAAAAAGTTAGATGGCACTTATATATATGTTTTCCCCACACAAGAGAAGAAATATGTGGAAGAGAGAATTATTGTTTATCTTGCAATGAAAAATACATAAGTCTAATAACATCATTCAAATGAGGATATGTACAGTTGAAGAAGATATATATATGTATTATCCTAGAAATATGGACATGTAAGGAAATATACTGATAATCCCCAACGATGCATCTCCCGACTTTTATTTTTTCTAAAAAAAAAAAGGTTAATAAAAATGTTGTTTCCTTGAAGATAAACTAATAAAAGTATTAGCAACAATAGACACAATAGAAACAATTTGAAGGTCAAATATCATGAAAAGCCTTTAACTTTTTAGTTTCCTTTTAATAAAAATCAGCATCTCAAATTATAAAACATTCTGTTGGAGACCGTCGAATATAAACAAAAAAATAAAGCAAAAATATGAAAGGAAATGAGTGAGAACTCGCCAAATTTTAAGAAGACAAAATAAGAAAAACGTCATAAAACATCTTTGTGATGTCAGGTTAGGAATAATCCCATGCTTTCAAATCTTCGCTATTGAAGCCGAAGGTTGTTTACTACTAAACATGATGACATAAATACGCGACATGTGACACGACACGACACGACACAAAACATCATTTCTCTAAAAGAGATAATTATAACACATTGGGACACATATATTAAATGCATATTTTTATATATACATAACAAATTATTATTTTTATGATTATTTCAATCAAATTAATTTTATTCAAATTCACAAATAAATAAATAAATAAATAAATAATAAAAAACCTAGAATGAATTTACACTAAAAGCAATAATCTAGAATTTATTAATATCATTCATTGTTTCAATTTGATAAATTCAACTTCATTTTAATAATCCACAAAACTTAGATGAAAAAAACAAGCAATTGACATTCGTGGGTGCTTTCTAAGTTTGTTGTCGATTGTAAGTGTCACAAAATCCCCCCAAAGAAGCTAAAACTACTGCCCCCAAAATCTAGCTACTCCTAATGAATAGGGGTCATTCGTACAAAATCAATGTAAGCTTGGTTAGGGTGGCTTTTAATAATAGGACATGTTTCCCATACAAACTTGGACACCACCAAACTCCCTTTCTATCATATGACCATCTTACAATATTGACAGATAGAAAAATCTACTTTTCACATGTAAATTTTGATGGTTGTTATTTATTGAGACTAAGAAATCATAATCAAAATGTAAGGTGGTTGTACAGTATGAGCTACGATTGAAACAAATATAAGGTGGTTGTACAGTATGAGCTACGATTGAAACAAATATAATGAGCTACGATTGAAACAAATATAAGGTGGTCGTACAGTATGAGCTACGATTGAAACATAACAAAGGAGTCTAATACCTAAGGTACGGTCTTAATTGCATGGATTTAGGAGCATAGTTATTGTCAATCTAGTGAAATTACATGTAATAATGACAAAGTCATATTCTAATAACCTTCAAATGTCTCACAAAAGAAAACAAAATTTGGCTTCCAACCAAAAAAAGTCCCCCCTTCTGGCATTCATCAATAGTAATTGTTAGAAGTTCCACATGTCAACCGAAATGTACTCACACCTCTCAAATTTAGGTGACATGCATTGAGGATAAATGAAAAGATGGTGTGTCACTCTTAAATTATTTAATAAAAGTAAGAAACTATTGGATAGCTGTGGCTTTCCACGCAAGCTCCACTCTTAAATTATTTAATAAAAGATATTATTATATATTAGAGATATTGTTAGATATTAGATATTAGGGATAAATTAAATAATATCCTAACATATAATAATTTCTCTTATAAGAAAATCTCTAATCTCCATAAATATATTTCATCACTTCCCCTCAAGTTGGAGCATTCAGCTTGCAATTTGGCACAAATTTCTTTGAAAGTCTATGATCAAGAGCCATGTAAGTTGGACCTTACACTAAACAAACTAGATGACAAGCACTAAAGCAATACATGCTTAGAAAGTTGATGTGATATCCTAAATTTTCAATCATGTTTTCAATTGAATAAATTGGGCCTTTCATTAATTTGCCTATAGTGCTATTCTCTGAGCCGATCACTCATGAGATAACTAGACTAACTGGAGAAGTCATTAAGGGATTTTAACGCAATGAACATGAGAATTCGACCAGGAATCGACTATTCGACCATGCTAATTTACAAGGGTCATTATGGCACAATTAAAAATCGATCAAAGACCGAAAATAGGTCGATTCGACAAAGGTGTGTGATTAAGTGTAGGTGATTCCACCTGATTGCAAAATTCTCATCGATCGACACTAGACTAATTTTCTACCATTTTGGGTACCTGTGTTCGTAATTGAAATCTTGATATTTTCATGACAAACGAGAGTCGCCAATGTATCGAGGATGTATGTTGTGATTAAAAAATAATTGACCATGGGTCAATTGTACTAAAAATTCATAAAAACTACCGAGTAGGTTAGGTCATGCTAAAATCACGTTAGATTGAAATTAACCTCAAATTTGAACCCAATTTCAGAAATTGGAAGTTCTATAATGTCATGGCTTATTTTAGGAACGTCTACTCATCATTTGAAGAATTTTCAGCGATTCCGGGATTTTTACAGAAATTCAATTAGGACGTTTTGGGAAACAAACATAAATTTGGATTGGCCGAATTGTAGGGATTTTTGACTTGCAAACTGAGCTACTTGGCAAAAGGGAATTGTAGAAATTATGTGGGCTTTTTCTAGGTCTATATTAGACATCAATTTGGGGAATTTGTGAAGAAATTGAGGGCTAAGATTGTGAAATTCGGAGCTTTGTTGAGGGGGCTGGATTTTGGCTTTAATTTGGATTATTTGGTGGATTTATCTACAAGAAAGTAATAAGAGATCAAGGGATAAGATTGATTACGTTAGGGGGGACCAAACTTTGATTAAAAGATAAGGTTATTTGACTTTTTTCCTTCTCTTCTCCGGTCCTTCCTCCATACACCGCCCTCTCCCTTCGCATCACTGGTCTTCTCCCTCATCCTCTCTCTCTCTTTCTTCGAACACTTCTCTCTCCCGCATCCCTCGGTTCTATCTTTGTGATCCCCGCAACTTCATTTCTTCAATTGTTTCCACCAAAACAACCCTCCATCTCCACCCGCCAATCAGCCCCACACCAGCACCTCTCACGCTGGTCAACCTCAGCACCACTGAAGCCCCACCCTTGATTGCTTCACCTTCATTCACGGCCATCTGTCCCACGATTCTGCCCCTTCGGTCAACAAACAAACGTTCCCTTCTCCCTCGTTGACCACGGCAGCAATCGAAGCAACCTGCAGCTGCTGTCCGCGACATCCCACCGTCAACCGAGGAAGCCTGCATCTGCGTCCGCAAGAAGCCCATCCTCGCTCGAAGCTCAGTCAGAATTCCAGCCTTTGGCCGTGAGTTGCGGGCCAATTTTTGGGCCCGATCCATGCCCCATTAGCATTGCCATTTTGGAATTTGTCAATCCTCGCCATGTCCTTGTCGTTTTGATCCAAGCAGATCATTAAACAAATGAGTTTAACTCACTAATCCTTGCTTAGTAAGTTAATGATGCTTAAGAGGTGATTAGATTAGACTAAGTATGGATTATGTGAATAGTTAGATTAGATTAGCAATTTATTTAATTGTTAGTGCATGTTAGGTGGTTAAAGTAGTGTAATTAGAGCCTAGACAAACTCTAGTATTTATCTAGAGTGGTTCGAGAATTTTCCGGGCCCGTCTCGGCTTTTTATTAAGCTTTATGGGCCTAAGTTGCATTATTTGCATTTAATAATTAATTTCCATAATTAATTAATTATTTATTTATTTTCCGTAAATTAGATCGGGATTGCCGGTGACCAGAATTTTATGCTGATTTCAATGGTGTGATCTGTTGATTTAATTTACTGTTATTTTGTGCTAATTGGACGTGATTTGTGATTGTGGGTAATTATCCCAAAAATTGATAAGTTTGGTAATTAATTAGAAAATACTAGGTGTCAATCTACAGCACCAAAAATCAATTTTGGGACTGCTGGAAATGGTGGGATGTTCAAAAGTGAAAACCTTGTATTTTGGTTAAAGTCGATCGTGTACCCACACACGAGTATTTTTATTGGGTATGATAAAAATGGTAAATTGAATAGATGGTTTATAGTTGTAATAAAATGACTATTGAAAGTTGTTGGGCATTTTGTTGGGTTAGATCAAGAAAAACCGCCGAAGTATGGCGTGCTCGTTGGGCCGTAATCAACCACTTCATAGAGGTTGTGCCTTTTGGGCTGTAATCAACCACATCATAAAGGTTGTGCTATTGGGTCGTAATTTCACCGTTGAACATTTAGTAAGCCGTGTCTGTTGGGCCGTAATTAATAGTGGAAGCGAGTAATTGAAATGATTGTGTAATGGTTCTATTGACATGTAATCGATTGAGTCGATTGATTGATGATTCGATCGGATTGATGATTTGATTGATTGAAGTGAATTGATGAATTTGTGAATTATACTGACTTGCAAGAAGAAACTGATGTGAAGGTAAGACCTTTGACTTGTGTTTATGCTTAGGCAGCCCTTGGGGCGTATTTTCTTCTTAGTCGAGGTTTAGGGGTTGAACTTGCTAAAATGTCGTCTCACCCCATTGTGGGATAACATTTTCAAGTCCCTAGATGGCGGTCGTGAAGGATTGGAAGCCTTGGAGTCTAGGAAGGTGGAGATCGAAGAATCGGCAAACATGTCTGACTAAAGGGTCATAGGACAATTGCCTTTTGTTGAGCCGATACTTTTGTAAATAGCCTGGTGTTATATATAGACCTGTTTGTCTATAAAATACATTTTTTGGTTTGAAAAATTTATGGCCCTACCTTCCTATCCCATCCTATTGTTGTCTGGAGATTATTTATCTACTTTCTCATGTGCATTAAAATGAATGAATCGCGATGCATCCTAGGACATTGCTATTTAATCGACCAAAGGGGATAGGCATGCGCTCGGAGGATCGAGGCGTGACAGTTGACATATATGTTTCATACAACCTTGATAAAATCATGAATTACGGCTATTGACACCTAAATTTTGGCGACCCAGTCATTTATTTACTACATAAAAATTAGGGATTAATTTTTAACCCCTAAAAATAAAATTAAAATTGCATAGCATATAATTTTAGTTGCACTTTGTTTATCACTTTTGAATTTGATCAGTGGTTGATGAGCTTCAATTTTACGAGTTGACAATTCTGTATTTTCAAAAAAGATTTGTAATATTCTTCCAATATTTCAGTAAATATTTTATATATGCGATATATACATTGAGTGATATATTTCGCAGCAAATTGGAAGATTTTGGAGGAAATATCAAAATAATCAAAGAGAATATTGCACTTGCGGAATACATTGAATGATATATTTTTGTCTCAAAACGAGAGAGATTACATGATCACTAGAGATTTTGTGTGGAAATTTTCTTTGCCTGATGGGATCATACCATTCACTTATAAAATGCTGCTCAGTCAAGAAAGATAAAAGGGGGCCACATGTATTGAATACACAGCGACATATAGGGGGGAAATTTGGCAAAAAAAAAAAAAAAGAAAGGGAGCAATCCCTCTCTTGTTCATCAAAAGAAACAAGAAAAAGAAGAAGCCAAAATCAGTTTTTTTTTTTCTTCTGACAAGTTGCAGAAGAAAAGAAAGAAAACTGCAGCAAGAGAAAAGCCTACAGTACAGAGGTATAGCAAAAGGAAGAGACGTGGGCGTTACCATAGTTTTCCTACGGGTCATCAAGCATTTGCCTCATGACCAATTAGTGACTTAGGGTCACTAATCAACTAAGAAAGAAAATAACGTAAGAGGGTTACTAGAATCACATAAGTAACATAAAATATTACTTGCATGCAACGGTAACTCACAATCATTATCAGTATTTTACGAGTGAAATCAATCACCCGTTATTCGTAATTAGTCAACTACCCCTAACTAGTGCCTTCTCGTGTGCATCATTATATCTTCATTTCCTAATAATACACCTTATCACTCTAGATAAAACCAAAGCTTTGATACCATTTGCTATGATGCCCCCCGATGGCCCCCGATCCGTTAGGATCACCACCTCACTTCCTTAGTCCTGGATGTCCTTCATGTTAGATCGATGGACTTCAGGGAATTCATGTGGGGGGTTTTATCACACACTTTATTAGTCCCTGTGCAATGTATATGGCGGAAGTGTATCTAACAACTCTCTTTACTACACGCATAAATGACGCACACTAGATATACAGATAATAACCAAGCACTTTTTATTTACATATATTGGATGGACATTGTTCATCGGTACATAAAAAACCAAAGTTTCCTATACTTGGCTATATCCAAAAATGACCAACTTTTCCTTTAGTCATCAACAACGCCATTTGTCTTCACGTCCTTGGTCACTTTACTCCACTTGAGCCTCTATCATCGTCCTCTGGCGGCGGTGGCATCTTTATCATTCTGTAATATGTTAGCCCCCATGAGGGGTGAGTACGACTACTCAGTAGTCGAAATTCTACTAAACTATATTACGGAAACTATCGTCACCCAATTCCACGCAATCCAAATCAATATGCATAATAGTAGTAATAAACATGCATCAAACCAATAAGATTTACTAATGAAATGGCATAACACAACAAAACAATCAAGCTTTAGAATTCGATAGATTTTGATTCACTACCACCATCTTCCAAGGGACCGGTGTTTGCGTCCCTCTAGGCATATCACACCTAACCTGGCATCACGAAAGCCTCCAGTTCCATATTTCAGTCACTGGGCATTCGGAGCAAGTTACATTACACCTCTAAGCATCTCGCACCTCACCTAGCATCACGAGGAATCGCTGGGGCTCACCATGTCAATGATTGCCCCCATCCTTTGGAACGTGTATCGTCATACATCTGGGCATCCTGACTCTCCTGGGGAACCTCTGGGGCTCACTGGTCCCTAGGCATCTAGAGGCATAGCCATTATGATCCTCCAAGCAACCCGTCTCTCAAGGCATCATCATCTCGAGGGTCCGACGGCAGCAATAACACATCAACCATGGTGTAGTAATTAAATCATTTTAATGCCAAAACGTTTTTGAATGACCAATATGGAGAATCCTTTGGGTTATCGAAAATCCCACTTTATGATATCAAGTAATGCAAAATAGGGATTTCAAAGACACAACAATACAACAACAATAGTCTTTAAAAATTGGTCAATCTCATATCGATGAAATCAATTCACAAAACCAAAAGCTTGATAGCGAATCCATAAAATCCACTTTCACAGTTAACCCTAAAATGTTTTTCAAAATCCACATGAATAGCCTTGAGTCACACTTGCGCCTCAGGGCTCAAAATAAAAAGATTTATCAAAATAGTGAACATTTCTCAAAATATTGGAATTGACACATCGACGGTCAATAATCTCAATTTCGTCCCTTGAAGTTTTCAAAGTAGTTCACACACATAAAATCTTAGAGCTTCGAAATATCGGAAATTAGCATGTATGTGGCCTCCAATTCAAACTGGACCACAATAATTATAAAATCCTTTCCCATGTAGCTTAGAATCAACCCAATAACCTCCGAGTTCACAATTCAACGCGAGTATACCAAAATAATCTTATTATACCAGACGGTTTCACCAAGCAAATGAACATTCACGTCTTATAGGTTAGTAGATATCAACTTACCTTTGGTTTGGGGTGCTAACAGCAAGGCGAATCCGGGAGCTTGCGGGTCACGAGTGCAAGTAAGGCGAGTTGGACGGCGCAAATGGTATAGCGGGAACACAACTGGTGGCGTCAACGGCAAATGGACCATGAGTTGCGGCACTGTCGAGATGAGCTAGACGGCGATGAAGGAGGTTGGTGGCTAGCGGTGGTGTGGCGATCGACGTAGTACAGGGTGGAGCAACAAAGCATGAGTGAGAGGGCGAAGGAAATTCTAGGCTTTGTGCGATGCAATCACCGCTGAAAATGAAGAAAGAAACAGAGAATTCGGGCGCAGAGAGAGATGAAAGAAAAGGGAGAGAGAAGGAGGTCTTCTGCTTGCTTCGTTGTCTTCCGATGGTGGACTAATTTGGGTCAACAATCTTCTCTATCTGGTGGCAGCAAGATGAAGACACGGCTGGCAACGGTTCAGAAGGCTGCTCATGCAAGGGAACACCTTGCATTTTCCATGCAAAGGCGTGTCTCCCTTGCATGCATAGGTTTGTACGGGTCAGCCACGAAGGAGAGAGGCGAGGTGGCCGTGCATGGCCGCCCCTCAGTCAACCCTTCTTCGGTTGACAATAGCTTGGACGTGGCTGCTTGAGGGAAGAATAAATGGGGATGTTGTGGCCGTCAGCTGAAGAGAGACCAGGTCTCATGCGGCGCCAGCTCGTTCCACCCCCCTTCCTTCATGCATGTTGCAGCTGCTAAGACGGTCGAAGTCTTGCTTCTTGCATGCATGGGCTGTGGACGTAGCCCTTACTAGTTGACTACGTGAGTAAACTCCTCCGTTTGTTACTCAACGAGAAGAAGGGAACGTGCATGGGAATTCAGGATCAATGGTCTACATTTCCTTGGCTGTCCATGAAGAAGATAACGTGGTGGTGTGGCCAAGGTCTTTGCATGGGAATGCATATTCTAATGTAGCTGAAACTCCGGAAGTCTACATCTTCCCGTGAATAAAACGCTCACTTGGTAAGGTATCAATGCCGAAGATGTTAGCCTTGTGAGCGACTTCACGTGAAGAAATTCCTAGATGAGGTACTATCGCGAGAACGTGACATTTCGATACGATGAGTGTGGTGACGAAATGGCATCCACAAGTGGTGCCAACAACGTAGTCCGACAACAAATTCGTTGACCCATCTCGGACAGTTACGTACTCAAGGTCCGACGAAATCCAAATGTCACAAATCTCCCCTCCTTATAGAATTTTGTCCTCGAAATTGTACATCTCTTCATCTCTTTTGAAAAGATGAGGGTACCTTTGCCTCATTTCCTTTTTGCTTTCCCACGTAGGCTCTTCTACATTGTGGTGTTGCCCTAAGACCATAACTAGTGGAATTTTCTTCGTTCAGAGAATTTGCTCCTTTCAATCCAGTACTTGGATCGGTTCTTCCATGTATTTCACTTGCTCATCCACTTTGATGGCTTCATGATGAGTATGTGACCAGGATTGGGTTGAGACTTCCTTAGCATCGACATATGGAAAACGTCAAGTAGATTTGCCAATTTTGGAGGCAATGCCGGCCGATAGGCTACATCCCCTACTTTTTGAGAATCTCGAAAGTTCCAATGAATCTAAGACTTTACCTACCCTTTATCCTGAATCATGACATTCTTTTCATCGGGGATACCTTTAGGAATACATGATCTCCTATGCCAAATTCTAAGGGTCTTCTACACTTATCCGCGTAGTTTTTCTTTCAACCACTTCATTCCAGCAAATAGGAGTTTTACAAGCTTCACCATGCTTCCGTTATGCCACTCTGATAAAATTATCCCAGAAACACTACCCACTCCTATATGGTGCATAGTTTGGTTCATTCCTGCCCCCTTTTGCCATCCTAGAAGCTTGCCAGGAGCCGCTCCTTGCTCAAGCACTCTGGCCTCGGTGTCCACTCCCCGCCCTCATCGGACCAAGTTGTTACAAGTCCACCAGCTTTCGCCTGGTTTGAACCCGAACTACACATCTATTGGAGGGTCTTGTTTCGATAGGGACTAACTTACAGAGATAATATCCACCTCGCCTATCCCATACTAAGCCTCACGGTTTTATTCTTTGGCACACGGGTAATCACTATCCTAGGAGATCATCCATCCTAGTCCGTTGCTTACGGAGCTAGTCCGTTCCCACGATGACGTCAAAGTCATACATAATCACTACCAAGTCCATTTCCAAAATTCATCCCCCTATGGTTATCTTACATTTCTCACATACTAATGTGGACAACACCATGTTCTTCAGCGGTGTAGAAATACGAAGAGGCATATCTTAAAATTTGGTTCCTATTTCTCACAATCATCTATATCTCTCAAACACAAATGAATGTGTAGCACCTGTGTTGAAATAATGCGTATAACTTTGTATCATTTATAGAAATCGTACCTGGGTTAACATTTTTGGAAGCTTCTGCTTCCTCCTAAGTGATCGCGTACACCCTTCCTTATGCCAGTGGTCTCTGTGATTTCCCTTGTGGAGGTGGTTTGCCTACACGTTGTTGCGTTTGTCGCATCGAGCTGACATTCGGTTGCAATCCTCCTTGTGGACAATCTCTCCTAAAGTGACCTCTCTACCCACAACCAAAACACCTCGGTTGGTCGTTACAGGGTCCAAGTCCATGCTGTCTACCACACCTTTGGCAAAACTTATTTTGATACGGCATCCTCCCTGGAACCTGACCACTCTTGGTCTTTTTGAAATTTCCAAAATTTCGCTTCTTTTGAGAATCCAAAGGTGGCTCTCGGGTTGGATAAGGTCTTTTACCTTGTCGGGCATCACTTAATGTCATTTGCCTCCCTGATTCCATTCGCTCCCTTATCCCTTCCATTCCACAAGCTAGGCCCTTTCATAAATCTCATTATAATCTCTCATATTCAGAGGTACTAGTTGCTTCCTAATATCTATCCTCAGGCCTTTCAAAAATCTTTTAGCCTTTTTCTCTCAATCCTCTATTAATCTAGGGGCATACCTAGACAACTCAAAAAAATTTCACTTCATACTAGTCTACTGTCAACTCCTTTTGTTATAGTTAAACAAATTCTATTATCTTCTTATCCCTGGCATAGTCAAAGAAATGCTTTCTATTGAAAGCTCTAACAAACTCATCCCAGTTTACAGCAATACTAGGTGGAAAAATTGTGTCCCTAGAAGATCTCCACCTATATTTGGCATTTCCCTCTAATTGGTATTCTGCCAAAGTTATCTTCTCGATGTTGTTGCAATTCAACAACTAGAAGATCCTTTCTATTCTATCGATCCATTGTTCCGCCTCTTCAGGACTTCCAATTCCACTAAACTTAGGTGGCTTCAATTTCAAGAATTGTTCCACCAAACCTTGAGTACGACACTCTACTCTAGGTTGTTATTGTTGAGCTTGTCTTTCCATCAAATTTCCTATGTTAGCCAATGCCTGCAGGATGTCCTCCATTCGAGGTTCTGTCCTTGAAGCCATATCTTCAGTCCTTGATGGAGGAGAACTCCCGGTTCATACCAAAGTTTTCCTGTGGGTCATAAAGCATTTGCCTCATGACCAATTAGTAACTTAGGGTCACTAATCAACCAAGAAAGAAAATAATGTAAGAGCATTACTAGAATCACATAAGTAACATAAAATGTTACTCGCACGCAATGGTAACTCACAATTGTTACCAGTATTTTATGAGTGAAAATCAATCACCCTCTATTCATAGTTAGTCAACTACCCTTAACTAGTGCCTTATCGTGTGCATCATTATATCCTCATTTCCTACTAATGCACCTTATCACTCCAGAAAAAACCAAAGCTTTGATACCATTCACGGTGACGCCCCCCTGACGACCCCCGTTCCATTAGGGTCGCCACCTCACTTCCTTAGTCCTAGATGTCCTTCTTGTTAGATCGGTGGACTTTAGGGAATCCATGTGGGGGTTTTATCACACACTTTATTGGTCCCTGCGCAATGTATATGGCGAAAGCATATCTAACAACTTCCTTTCCTACAAACAAAAATGATGCACTAGATACATATAGATAATAACCAGCCACTTTTTATTTACATATGCTGGATGGACATTGTTCGTTAGTACATCAAAAACCAAAGTTTCCTATACTTGGCTATATCCAAAAATGACCAACTTTTCCTTTAGTCACCAACAATGCCATCTGTCTTCAAGTGCCGATATCCAAAAATTCACTGTTGTCTTCCCATCATCGGTCACTTTATTCACTCAAGCCTCAATCATGGTCCTCTCGCAGCGGTGTCATCTTTATCATTCTGTAATATGTTAGCCCCCGCGAGGGGTGAGTATGACTACTCAGCATTCAAAATTCTACTAAACTATATTACATAGCCTATCATCACCCAATTCCACCCAATCCAAATCAGTATGCATAATAGTAGTAATAAGCATGCATAAAACCAATAAGATTTACTAATGGAATGACATAACACAGCAAAACAATCAAGCTTTAGAATTCAATAGATTTTGATTCACTACCACCATCTTTTGGAGGACCGGTGTTTGCATCCCTCTAGGCATATTGCACCCAACCTAGCATCACAAAGGCCTCCGGTTCCATATTTCAGTCACTGGGCATTCGGAGCATGTTACATTACACCTTTAGGCATCTCGCACCTCACCTAGCATCATGAGGAATCGTTGGGACTCACTATGTCAATGATTGCCCCCTACCCTCCAGAACATGTATCGTCATACATTCGGGCATCCCGACTTTCCCGGGGAACCTTTGGGGCTCACCGATCCCCAAGCATCCAGAGGCATCACCACTACGATCCTCCTGGCAACTTGTCTCCCGGGGCATCATTTCCCAAGGGTCCAACGGTAGCAATAACACATCAACCATGGTGTAGTAATTAAATCACTTCAATGCCAAAATGTTTTCGAATCACAAATATGGAGAATCCTTTGGGTTATTGAAAATCCCACTTTATGATATCAAGTAATGCAAAATAGGGATTTCAAAGACACAGCAATACAACAACAAAAGTCTTTAAAAATAGGCCAATCTCATATCGATGAAATCAATTCATGAAATCAAAAGCTTGATACCAAATCCATAAAATCCACTTTCACAGTTAACCCTCAAATGTTTTTCAATATCCACATGAATAGCCTTGAGTCACACTCGTGCCTCACGGCTCGAAATAAAAAGATTTATCAAAACAGTGAACATTTCTCAAAATATTGGAATTGACACATCGACGGTCAATAATCTCAATTTCGTCCCTGAAGTTTTCAAAGTAGTTTACACACATAAAATCTTAGAGATTTGAAATATCGAAAATCAGAATGTATGTGGCCTCCAATTCAGACTCGACCACAATAGTTATAAAATCCTTTCCCATATAGCTCAGAATCAACCAGATAACCTCCAAGTTCACAATTCAATGCAAGTATACCAAAATAATCTTAATATACGGAAAGGTTTCACCAAGCAACGACAGCATTCACGTCTTATAGGTTAGTAGATATCGACTAGCATTTGGTTTGGGGCACTAATGGCAAGGCGAATCCGGGAGCTTGTGGGTCACGAGTGCAACTAAGGCAAGTTGGACGGCGCAAATGGTATAGCAGGAGCACAGCTGGTGGCGTGGACGGCAAATGGACCGTGAGTTGCGGCACGGTCAAGATGAGCTAGACGGCGATGAAAGAGGTTGGTGGCTAGCAGTGGTGTGGCGATCGACGTAGTACGGGTGGAGCAACAAAGCAGGAGTGAGATGGCGAAGGAAATTCTAGGCTTTGTGCGATGCAATCACCGCTGAAAATGAAGAAAGAAACAGAGAATTCGGTTGCGGAGAGAGATGAAAGAAAAGGGAGAGAGAAAGAGGTCTTCTGTTTGCTTCGTTGTCTTCCGATGGTGGACTAATTTGGGTCAACAATCTTCTCTATCTGGTGGCAGCAAGATGAAGACACGGCTGGCAACGGTTCAGAAGGCTGCTCATGCAAGGGAACACCTTGCATTTCCCATGCAAAGGCGTGTCTCCCTTGCATGCATAGGTTTGTACGGGTCAGCCACGAAGGAGGAGGCGACATGGTCGTGCATGGCTGCCCCTCGGTCAGCCCTTCTTCGGTTGACAATGGCTTGGATGTGGCTGCTTGAGGGAAGAATAAATGGGGATGTCGTGGCCTTCAGCTGAAGAGAGACCAGGTCTCATGCGGCGCCAGCTCGTTTTCCCCCCTTCATGCTCGTTGCAGCTGCTGAGATGGTCGAAGTCTTCCTTCTTGCATGCATGGTTGTGGACGTAGCCCTTACTAGTTGACTACGTGAGTCAACTCCTCCGTTTGTTACTCAACGAGAAGATGGTCTACATTTCCTTGGCTGTCCATGAAGAAGATAACGTGGTGGTGTGGCCAAGGTCTTTGCATGGGAATGCATGTTCTAATGTAGCTGAAACTCCGGAAGTCTACGTCTTCATGTGAATAAAAAGCACACCTGGTAAGGTATCAATGCCGAAGATGTTAGCCTTGCGAGTGACGACACGTGAAGAAATTCCTAGATGAGGTACTATCGCGAGAACGTGACGTTTTGATACGGTGAGTGTGGTGACGAAATGGCATCCACAAGTGGTGCCAACGACATAATCCAATGACAAATTCGTCGACCTGTCTCAGACAGTTACGTACTCGAGGTCCGGTGAAATTCGGATGTCACACCTCAAGTCCGTGAGTAGCACTTTCCTTTAGCCAAGCTGATGCTCATGCCTCCCTAGCTGTGAGCCATGCCAAGCCTCCATCATGATTCACGAGCCACCGTTCGCAAGCCATCCATCGACAAATTCGAATTTGGAAGTATATTCGGCAATTAGGTAAAAAATCTCATCCTAATTTGATTTAAAAATAACATTGCCAAGATTGATGAGATTGATATCTAATTTAAACCATTTGGGTAAGAGGTATAATATTCATTGGGATATATTTCCTAATTCGCAACCGCATATAATATTTGATTCCATCTATAAGGCTTTAGATGGAATTATTGATTATGCGGGAATCTTTAAAATTGATGTTTTGATATTTAAGACTTAAGATCAACCCATCGGTTTTATTCGCGAAATTTCAAGAATGTTGTATATTATTTCCATATTCGCATTGATTGGATGATAAATGATTTTGAGTGATTTGGTGCTTATCTTACTTTAATTGCTTCATCCCAGAAAAAAAAAAAAAAGATTGCATTTGCATATCATGTAGATTAAGATTGATTTCCTAGATAGAATTGCATGATAGAATAGTTAGATTTTTTTAGAATGCATGTTTAGATGGTATCTTGGAATTAAATTGCATGTTGAGATAAATTTCTAAGTTAAGATAGAATATAGATTGGTCTGTTTCCTAACTTGAAATAGATAATATCTCGCTTAGGTTTTTATTTTTACCAATTTTTAATTACGAATTTTTATTAAAAAAAATACAAAAATATCATATGCATGTCATATAGAATTAAATTTATGAAATGCATGTCATTTAGTGATTGTTGCTAGGTCCATTTAATTAGAAATTGTCCATCATTAGAATTAGGTCATTTAGTTAAATTGCATAACATGTAGATTAGATTTTATTAAACAAGAGAAAATCCTAAAAAAGATTGAGTGACTGTATGTTAATTAAGAATCATATCTAGGGCTTTTGATGTGAATTTTGATCTAACATTGTAGATGCTTTCATTTCTATGATGTAAGTCCCATAATTTATTCATTACTTTCTTGGGTGTTAAATTAGTGGTTTGCGCACCGGCATGATCACTTCACATATTAGGGAAGTAAATTAAAATCAATTCAAGTTGCCTACAAAATATTTTTTCAAAATAAAAGAGAAAGGTACCGAAAGGGCATTAAAGAAATCTAACGTAATCAAGTCCATGAACTCACAAATCTCTGGTTCGCAGGAGTAAAGTAAATCTCCCGTTACTTTACTTGAGTTCCTAATCGACCCATCAAAAATAGATTAGTGGCGACTCATAATTGAAAAATCATATGTATGTTAAGAACTTGAACCTAAGTCTCAAATTGGTATGGGCTTGGGAGAGACCGAGCTAAGTTTATGCTTAGTAATCCATTAGCCAAACCCTAGGTGATTCACCCAAGGTTAGGTCGCGACAGCTTGGTGACTCCACTGGGGAATTGAGTCAAAACTCTAAGTGGACTTAGGCCAATTTTATTTTTTGAAAAATGTTTTTGTATGGCAACGAGGATTCTAGGTACGTCCTTAACATTTTAAGGTGTTAAGTGTTCTTATAGATAGGGAGGTATAAAGGGAGTAGTGATTGCTAACCTTTGTCTTGCAGGTTGGAGTTGAGGATGAATGTTTTGAATTCAAACTATTGAGATGTTGTTTGATATAAACTATTGTGCATGCCTTGCATTTAGCACTACACAATTGCACCCACAACCTGTCGCTGGACTTAGGCTGTGCTAGGATACTTAGGATGGTATTGAGTTGGATATGATTTTGACCGCGAGGCCATGTAGTAGAGGTTGCCCAACTAAATCCCAAAAGTTTCTTTCTTGGTGTCAAAAATGTTTACCTCTACTCGCGAGACTATGACGCATTGGGATATCATTCTTGACTAAGCCGAAGTTAAGAGGACTTGACCACGTGAGGCTGTGACTAGTCATCCCACCCTTTTAACTCCACTTTGCTTAGCTTTCTTAGATAGAAATTGAACCCCACATTTCATGTGCTTGTTTATGTGGTTGCTGTCAATTTTTTTGGTGAAGTAAGTCTTCTATCCTTATAACATGTAATTTATTTTGTCGTATTTTTGGTCGGTCCATGGCAATCTAGGTTAATCATTGATTTAATTCCTTTGTCAATTAGAAATGAAATGAGGAATTTGCCATGCAATGAATCATTTGGATAATTTGTTTTCAACTCATATCTTTATTGTTCTTATTAGGGAGATTCAAATTTTGGCATTTCCTAGTTCATGTTTAGGAAACTTCGTTCTTGCTAGGGTGTCCCATGTTTTTATTTTCCTAGTCCATTTTTAGTAAATTCCCTTCATGTGTGGACTTTTCGTGACTAAAATGGAAAAATATAGATTGTTGTCATGGACAAGTTCCTAATTGACACCTCATACTTACATGTTCTTGTTCATTAAAATTAGGTGATTATGGGGCGATCCTACTCACCCATCCATACACGGTCAAAAGCTAAAATGGCGGATCAAAACGAGGTGCTGAACTGTATCATTGATATTGACAATGACATGAACAAGCAAATTGCACGCCTCCAAAGTCAAGTCGATGAATTGTCTGCTACTGTGGCTTGTCTCATCAGGCAAAAGTGATGTGATGACATAGATACTCTATCTTCAGTGAGAAATTGCGACTTGAAGAAGAAAGTCAGGAGGACTTTTGAACCTTCTCATTTTCCTGAGGTAGTGGAATTTGATGCCACCATGAAAATACTAGTGACATATCTCGAAGGAAGAATATCTTACCTAAAGGGTTCACATTACAAGATCAAGGAGGGTGAAAAACTCAAGCACACATGATTCATGGTCCTAAGTAGTTCGATTTCCTCATTTAATTAGGGGCATGCACCTTCCGTTGCGTGGGAATTTTTATCACTTTTCAGGGATTGGTTTCAATTTCTTCTATTTTGCTTGAACATCACATTTTTCATTCCAATAATGTAATTTGAATGATAAATATCAATAAAATTACAAGGTTTTGAGGACATGATGGGGTACACCAAACTATCCCGGTGACGATATCCAACAATCAAAAAAATCATTCAAGGAGAATTCTAAGGACTGGACTTCTTCATGCTTCCTCATCCAAAAAATTCCCCAAAACAAAAAAAAGAATAATAAATCAATTGGCACATTAGGTTGCAATGATAAATCAATTGGCTCAACTGTTACTCAACAAGTTTGAGAGCACATTTCTAAAGAGTTAGTATGGGTCACATCTCAATATTACTTGAATATCCATATTGAAGAGCCAAACAAAGTGTTTTGCATTTTCATGTTTGACGGAATTTTCATTCTTGCCCATTAGTAAGAAAATGAGGGGCAAGTAAAAAGAGGGCCATCCATCTTTGGTGGAAGAGGTACATTTCGTTCATGAATATAATTAATTTTGGAAATGACACTCTATTCTTTTCCTTGTAGATGACAAATTGGGGGCAAGGCAAATTTTGGTAGTGACCCGATTGAGATAAAATCTCGATTTGAGCCAAAATTGATGTGCAATTTGAATTTACTTTGATGTTGCATAGTATCCTATTCATGCATGTTCTCTTGTGCAGGGGCAAAAGCAAAATCGGAGCATCTATTAAACTGATGATCGAATCTTTAGTCTTGATTGATCAATTTCTATGTTCCCTTTCGATAGGGGCAATCCAAGAACACCCATTGCTGAGACAGTCCCTTCGTGAGACAACTCCTTGAATGAATGCTCTGTTGGAGAAATCTTTCCAGAATATTTTGAAGCTGACAAAACGTTTCTTTCAGTCTAGTCTGGATATCTGCAGATCGTCTAAGTTTAAAGTCTGAAGACTTTCTGATTACCAGACTCAAAATTCAAGACTCAAGATTCAAGACTTAAGACTCAAGACTCAAGACTATTCTCATTGACAGTCTTTCTGATCCAGTGACTAAGGAAATCCAGAGCCGAAGTATATGGTTGAGGGTTTGATCCTATCGTCTAGAGAAGATCTTTATGGTTGGATAAATATAACAGATTCTTTTGTTCGTATCTAGATCAATTGAAAATCCGATGGTCGACGAAGTATTCTTGGAATGTTCTATTCTTGGAAACCACGATCCTGATTGTATGGGTGAACGGGATTGATGGGCTATCGTCGGAGTTCCTTTAATAGCTCGAATGATCTTCTTGATTGATTCCGTCCAACGGGTAGATTGGAGGAATTCCTTTGGAAAGTGCCAACGGGTATGATGGCATAAAGGAGTATAAAAAGGAAGACGTTCTAGTTGTTTGAGTGTGTGATCGATAGAGAAATTCAGTCGAAGCACCTTGATTATTAGTCGATACGGTCGAGCGAAATTGTATACACGAGAGAATGTCTATACTTGGTGATACCTTGAGCGAGTGTGGTAGATCATCTACACCTAGAAATCAAGGAAGATCAACACTGTAACATCTCTTTGTTCATAGTGGAATCCAGCCAAATTGGCTGTCAGTGCAGAAGAGTGGACGTAGGCTTAAATCAAGCCGAACCACTATAAACCGCGTGTTTAATTCTCTCTTTCCTTTACTTAGTCTTACGTTGATTATTACTTATCGCAAATCCTTCAACTGTCTAAGTATTGCGCAAGTATAAAGAAATTATCAAGAAAAATCTTTTTATACCTATTCACCCCCCTCTAGGTACTCGTACTAACAATATCAATTGGTATCAGAGCCCGTGTTCTTACTTTATTTGAAGTGTTTTACTTCAGAGTAAAAGATCCATGGCTAGTATGCTAGCACCAGGGCTGGTGGAAGGGCAAAGCAATACCATACCACCCTACTTTTATGGAAAGGATTATAACATCTGGAAGAACAAGATGAAAGCTTTCCTACGATCAAAGGATCCTCTGGAATGGGACGTTGTGGAAAGAGGAATTACTCCTGCTGTTGCATCAATCTCTAAAAGAGGGAAAGAAACTGTTGATGCCAGCGGAATAACTCAGGAAGAGATAAACAAGAGACAAGCACTCGATGCAAAAGCAATTTACTCTTTATATTGTGCCTTATCTCCAGCTGAATATAACAGAATATCTTCTTGTGTTACAGCAAAAGAAGTATGGGATAGATTACATATCACCTATGAAGGAACAGATCGAGTGAAGGAGACCAGAATCAACATTCTCCTCGATCAATATGAAGCCTTCAAAATAAAACCAGGAGAATCTATAACTGACATGTTTAGTCGTTTTACAGATATTGTCAATGGTCTTGAGAACCAAGGACAAAAAATTTCTAATCCCATGAAGGTGAACAAGCTACTGCGTGGACTCTCCAAGGATTGAAATCATATAAAGACTTCAATAAGAGAGACGCAAAGAATTATGCCTCTATCTATCGACGAACTAATCGGAACTCTTCAGTCTTATGAAGTGGAACGAATTAATGAAGAGGAAAATCCAAAAGGTAAGAAATCCATTGCATTAAAGTCAAATGATGATTCTGATGATACAAATTCAGGAGATGACATGGACGACGAGGAGCTTGCTCTCATGATAAGAAGATTCAGAAAACTGAATAGAAAAGGTAAAAGGTTCAACTCAAAGAAACAAAGTTTTCAGAGACAGCAGACCAAGCCTGTTGATGATGAGGAACCAAACAAACATGTAGTCTGCTTCGAATGTAAGAAAAAGGGACACATCAGACCCAACTGTCCTCTTCTGAAGAAGAAAAGAGGAAAAGCTGAGAAGTTTCGAAAAGCTCTCAAAGCCGAAACTTGGAGTGATACAGAATGTGAAGAAAGTGATAATGAATATGCCAACATATGTCTGATGGCACATTTAGACTCAGACTCAGATTCTGGATCAGACTCATACAGTGAATTTGAGGTAAGTGATTTTAAAATTCCTGTCAAAGTCTCTAAATACATTGATGAACTGTGTTTCAGTCTTAAGACTTCTCTCAAAAGGATTTCCGAACTTAAAAAGGAAAACTCAGCTCTAAAACAAAAGGAAGCCATTTTAGAAGAAAGAGTTAAAAGTCTAGACCTGAATGTTTCTACTCTTAAAGAAAGAGAAGATAATCTTTTGAAAGAAAATGTTTTCTTAAAAACTGACTTATCAAATATTTCAAAGAAATTTTCGATAGGATCCGAAAAGCTTGAAAAAGTTCTTTCATTTCAAAGACCTTACTTCAATAAGTCTGGTCTAGGCATGACAGCGGAAACAATTCCCTTGATTGATTTTCCTAAAGTAAAAGAAAGAATTAAGAAAAGACCGTCGAGAGAGGCTTACAAAAATCATTTCAAGAAAGTTTTTGTAAAGTCTGTAGGTCGAAATGCTCTCAGGTGTTCAAAGTGTAACAGTCAGGATCACTTTGAAAAAGAGTGTCCTATGGTTTGGAAGCTTGTTAAGAAAGTATGGCCTAATAATGTTTATCCTACTAACACCAAAGGACCCAAGAAAATTTGGGTACCAAAGAAAGCTTGAGACTCTCTTTTAAATGCAGGTCTCCATCAAGAAAAAGGTAAAGTGGTATCTTGACAGCGGATGTTCAAGACACATGACAGGAGACTCAAAGTGCTTCATAAAGCTTGTTCAAGTAAACGGTGGAAATGTTTCATTTGGAGGAAACGGCAAAGGAAGCATTGTGGGATTTGGAACTGTGAAAATTGGAAATCTCACAATAAGCAATGTTTCTCTAGTGGAAGGACTCAACTATAACCTCCTCAAGCATTAGCCAATTGTGTGATACTTGGTTTCAAGATCTCCTTTCAAGAAGGAATATGCTATGGAATAGTAAAGACTCTACTCGAGTCTTTTATGGGTCGAAAGAAGAAATATCATGGAAATATCTACCTCTTAGACATGAAATTAAATGAGTCACAATGCCTAATCTCAATCCAAGATGAAGCAAGCTTATGGCGCAAAAAGCTTGGTCATGTCAACATGAAGCAATTAGCCAAAATCTCATCAAAACAGCTTGTTCGAGGTCTACCCAAATTACCATATCAAAAGTCCGATCCATGCACACCATGTATTCTGGGTAAACAGGTAAGGAATTCATTTAAGCCAATAAATCATGTCTCCACTAATCATGTACTACAGTTGCTGCATATGGATCTCTTCGGACCAACCAGAACCAAGAGTATTGGAGGTAAGAAATACTGCCTAGTAATTGTGGATGATTTCTCTCGCTTTACTTGGGTATATTTCCTTGCAAGTAAGTCAGAAACCTTTTCGTATTTTGAAAAATTTGCTAAAAAGGTTCAAAATGAAAAATGATGTGTTATCTCAAGTATAAGAACAGATCATGGAGGAGAATTTGAAAATCAAGATTTTACAAATTTGTGTGATGAATCTGGATTTAAGCATGTGTTCTCCTCTCCATACACTCCTCAGCAAAATGGAGTTGTGGAAAGAAAGAATAGATCTCTTCAAGAAATGGCTAGAACTCTTTTAATTGAAAGCAAAATTTCTTCACGATTTTGGCTGAAGCTGTTTCAACAGCATGCTATATCATCAATAGAGTCTTCCTAAGACCTATTCTTGAGAAAACCCCTTATGAATTATTCAAAGGTAAGAAGCCCATTGTTTCATACTTTCATGTGTTCGGTTGCAAATGTTTTATATTGAAAAATGCAAAAGATCGAGTTGGTAAGTTTGAAGAAAGATAAGATGAAGGCATCTTCCTTGGATATTCTACATCAAGCAAAGCCTACAGAGTCTATAACAAGAAGAGCCAGTCGGTGGAGGAGTCAATGAATGTCAAATTTCAAGACTCTACGCAAGATGAATCCAATTAGACTCAGTATGAAGAGTCTGAATTTGCTCCAGACTTTCCAAAGCTGGCAACTCAAGAAATGTCTCAGACTCTGAAAGACCAGCATCAAGATGTTCATGAAGATTCAAATAAAGAAAGAGATCATCATCCAGAGAAATCAACCAGTAACTGGAAGCATAAGTCCAGTCATCCTAAAGATCTCATTATCGGCGAAATTAATGAAGGAATTCGTACCAGATCCAAAAGACGTGAAGAGTCTAGTGTTGTGGCTCTCATCTCTGAAATTGAACCAAAAAGCATAGAAGAAGCTTTATCTGATGAAAGCTGGATCGAAGCTATGCAAGAGGAGCTCAGACAGTTCAACATTAACGATGTCTGGGAATTGACATCTAAACCAAAAGGAAAAACTGTTATTGGAGCCAAATGGGTGTTCAGAAACAAGATGAATGAAAAAGGAAAAGTCGTACGAAATAAAGCAAGACTCATGGCCAAAGGATACACGCAAGAAGAAAGAATAGACCATCATGAGACTTACGCTCATGTAGCAAGGTTAGAAGCTATTCGTCTATTACTTGCATTTGCTTGTTACAAAAATTTCAGGTTATTCCAAATGGACGTCAAAAGTGCTTTCCTAAATGGATTTATCCAAGAGGAAGTTTATGTGGAACAACCGCCTGGGTTTGAAGACCCAAAGAAGCCAGACTCAGTCTTCAGACTGAAAAAGGCCTTGTATGGTCTAAAGCAAGCACCTCGAGCTTGGTACGACAGACTAAGTAAGTTCTTATTACAGAATGGTTTTGTCAAAGGTAAAGTAGACACTACTTTATTTATCAAAAAGGAAAACAAAAGCCTTTTACTTGTTCAAATATATGTGGATGATATTATCTTTGGATCCTCTAATGAAAGTCTATGCAAGAAATTTTCTAAGTCTATGCAGGATGAGTTTGAAATGAGTATGATGGGAGAATTAACATTCTTTCTTGGTCTTCAAATAAAGCAATTGAAGGAAGGAACTTTCATTTACCAAGAAAAATATGCTAATGATCTTGTCAAAAGATTTGGATTGGAAAATTGCAAGAAGACTGATATACCAATGTCAAGCTCTTTGAAGATAGACAAAGATGAAGAAGGGAAGAAAGTTGATCAAAAGTTGTACATGAGCATCATCGGTTCACTTCTTTATCTTACTGCTTCTAGACCTGACATTTTGTTGAGTGTTTGCATCTGTGCTAGGTTTCAATCAGATCCTAGAGAATCCCATCTCAGTGATGCAAAACGTATCATTAAATACGTTGCTTCATCTTCAAGCATTGGTCTTTGGTATCCTAAGAAGGGAGACTTTAATTTTCTGGGATATTCAAACGTAGATCTAGCCGGCTGTAGAGTCGACAGAAAGAGTACTTCAAGAACTTGCCAATTACTTGGAAACAGGACAGTGTCTTGGTTTTCAAGGAAACAAAGCACTGTAGCTCTCTCAACAACGAAGCGAGTATGTAGCCCTTGGAAGCTGTTTGTTCACAAATTCTATGGATAAAACAACAGCTACAAGACTATGGGATTGAAGACTCATGCACAGAAATCAAATGTGACAACACCAGCGCAATCAATCTCACCAAAAATCCAATTCTTCATTCAAGAGCAAAGCATATAGAAATTCGACATCACTTCATTAGAGATCATATTCAAAGTGGAGAAATCTCGATTCAATTTGTTGATTCAAAAAGTCAACTAGCGGATATATTCACAAAGCCTTTGGAGAAAAATCAATTCGATTTTATCCGTTCTAGACTCAACATTTTGAAGCTCGAAGAAGTTAAAGTCTAGAGACTCTCCAACCTTTAGACTCAGAAAGTTGATGATCGTCAGACTCTAATATCTCAGACTCTAAATCTTTCAGACTCAGACATTGATGTCTATAGACTGTAAGTTGTTATTCGAAAAGGTATGATCTTTCGTTCAGTTATTTTGAAGTCTCCGTGAAAAACAAAAAATTGTCTTTTCAAAAGAATTAATTTTGGCAGTTATCGATTTCGAAAAGAGGTATTCGTACACTTTCCTTGTACCGATTGAACTTCCCTTTTCAAAACTGAGTTATATATATACAGTTTTCATTTTCAATCTTCAAAACTCTAAAAAGCATTCTCCTCCCAATCCAGTTTCTACTTCGTGTTCATCTTCGAGAAAGTTGTCATCTTTTCTTGGGAAAGCAAGCAAAGGAATCTTTCAGTGACAAGAAGGATGTCTTCTTCAAGGAAGTCTTCAAGAATCACGAACATGGGACCACAGAGGATGAAGAAGGGACCTACCCACTTCGATCTCACAGAAGAGGAAGAATTATCGAGTCAGCAACAGAACCCGACTCATTCTCCACCACGTCACTCAACACCATCTACCCCACTTGATGCGGGTCAACATCCAGAGGAAGAGATAATCGAGGACGCAGACCAAGTAAGAGTCCAAAAACCCTCGTTTATTTACAAACTTTACTGTGCGTTGAAAAGTACTGGGACTCCGTTGAAATACGTGGATGATTTTCTTAAAGAAAAGAATTATGGGAATGAGTATATCTTTCTGAAGAAAATGGAGGATTTGGGAATTGCTCCCAAGGGTAAAGCAGAGGAAGCGCTTGCGAATATTCCTAATGACCCTCGTATGTCGGGACCAAATTTGATTGATGGGAACGACGATGATAAAATGTTCACTGATTTTCAACCTCGAATGGGTATTGCTGCAAAGGTGAAGGGAAAGAAGATGGAGTTATTAAAATCGAAAGAACAGGAAAATTTGTTTTTTAGACTGCTGAAACGAGGGGTAATAAACCCTAGGAGTGTTGATTTCGATTTCTTGGATGCTGTGAATGTGAACTTAAGGGAGAAGTTCAGTCTGCTTCAACTGGAACGTTTTTGCACTGATACCACGGACGGTTATGCTCAACTGACTGCGTATTTTTACTCGAATCTCAGCTTTATAGATCCGAATAGAATATCATTCAGTGTTCGAGACCAGGATTATGTGTTAGACGTAGATATGTTGGCGGACATAATTGGAGTTGAACGAGGACGCTATCAACCAATCAAAGTCTCAGTTGCTCGTGCCTCACTGGAACTTGTCAAAGATAGAGATGTAGAGGGAAGAATCATCTATTCAAGGATGTGTGCCATCAATATTATGCTGCACAAAATTGTGATCAATTGCATGAGGCCCAAGTCTACATCAAAGACTGATGTGTCAAACTCAGAGGCAAAATTGATGTACGCAATCAACTCAGGGATGAAGTTCTCTCTTCCTCACACTATTCTCTTTCACATGTACAGAGCAATGTCGAAGGACAATGGACAATTGTCTTATCCAGGTCTGGTGACCAAAATCTTCAGACACATGAATATTGAACCTCCACACACACTTTGTGTTCGACCGTGCGATAAGATGGTGGTAGGTTTGAAGATGTTAACGAAGATGCGTCTGCAAGAACTTTCTAAGGCAATGGAGAAATTCAGAGTGAAGACTCCAGTTCCGTCTGTTTCAAAGTGAAAAGGGAAGGAGGTCATTGGTGCCCCATCCAAAAAGAAGAGAACTCTCATCTTGGAGAATGAAGATGAAGAGGAAGATCTTACAATCACTGCCTTGATAAGGACCAGACGTTCTGTTCCCCAATCAACAGAACAATAGAAGAAACAGAGAGAAGAAGAGGAGCAAGCCAAGAACAGAGAAGAAGAAGAGCAACGAGAGAAGGAGAAAGAAGCTGAAGAAGAAGGAGAAGCAGAGCAAGAAAAGTCTGCAGCTGAATCTGGAGAGAAGGAGAATCAAGACACAGAAGAGCATGATCATCACTCTTCCCTTTTTGATGTCCTAGAGACAGAGGGAGTTGGCGAGCAAAGGTCCACACCTCATGCTGCCAATAGTGAAGGTCTAAGACAATCTCCAGCAGATCCAGAAGAAATTCAGGCTTCTCAAATGCCTGAAGAAGAACACGATACGTCGACACCAAATCTGCAAGACTATACAGAAGTGCCATCATCTGCATTCACTCCATCGAAAAGAGCAAATGCAAGTACTCAGACGGACAATTCTGCAGATTTTCGTCGTATTATGGATGTTCTTCTGGAAATGCGTGGCCAGATATATGCTCTGGACTGTGAAATTCAAGCCATGAAGAATGCTGGACAAGCATCTTCAGTTACCCTGGAAGATAAAATGAAAGACCTCGCTCTGCAACTTCAAGCCAATGCCAAAGGAGAGGAGGTAGTTCAACTAAGGGAGGACTTGAAGAGGCTAGAAGGCGTAGTCCAGTCCATGGGAGATTTCCAGATCGTACGCATTCCAAAGCAGACATGACTCCTTTCTCACCTTTTTAATGATGACAAAAAGGGGGAGAAGCAATTTGAACCAACCAACCAACTTTCTTTTGACTTTAAATTTATTTTTTGTGGTTGAATATGTTTGTTTATGACTTGAGCAAACTTGAGTGTGAACTTGAACTTGACTGAATTGGCTGTGGATTTAGATGCTTGACTGTTTGCATTTATTTCAAGTATTGTTATATGGTATTACTCATGAAAGACTAACCAATTTTCTGTGGATGCAGAGTCTGGTTGTTTTGTTAATCTTTATGAGATAGCCATATTGCTTGAGAAATGTTTTTGCAGGTCAAAGAGGTTCAAATCTACAGGAAAGTTTTGTCACCATCAAAAATGGGGAGATTGTTGGAGAAATCTTTCCAGAATATTTTGAAGCTGACAAAACGTTTCTTTCAGTCTAGTCTGGATATCTGCAGATCATCTAGTTTAAAGTCTGAAGACTTTCTGATTACCAGACTCAAGATTCAAGACTCAAGATTCAAGACTCAAGACTCAAGACTCAAGACTATTCTCATTGACAGTCTTTCTGATCCAGTGACGAAGGAAATCCAGAGCCGAAGTATATGGTTGAGGGTTTGATCCTATCGTCTAGAGAAGATCTTTATGGTTGGATAAATATAACGGATTCTTTTGTTTGTATCTAGATCAATTGAAAATCCGATGGTCAACGAAGTATTCTTGGAATGTTCTATTCTTGGAAACCAAGATCCTGATTGTATGAGCGAACAGGATTGATGGGCTATCGTCAAATTCCTTTAATAGCTCGAATGATCTTCTTGATTGATTCCGTCCAACGGGTAGATTGGAGGAATTCTTTTAGAAAGTGCCAACGGGTATGATGGCATAAAGGAGTATAAAAAGGAAGACGTTCTAGTTGTTTGAGTGTGTGATCGATAGAGAAATTCCAGAGTCTGAAGCACCTTGATTATTAGTCGATACAGTCTGAGTGAAATTGTATACACAGAGAGTGTCTATACTTGGTGATACCTTGAGCGAGTGTGGTAGATCATCTACACCTTGAAATCAAGGAAGATCAACATTGTAACATCTCTTTGTTCATGGTAGAATCCAGCCAAATTGGCTGTCAGTGCAGAAGAGTGGACGTAGGCTTAAATCAAGCCGAACCACTATAAACCGCGTGTTTAATTCTCTCTTTCCTTTACTTAGTCTTACGTTGATTATTACTTATCGCAAATCCTTCAACTGTCTAAGTATTGCGCAAGTATAAAGAAATTATCAAGAAAAATCTTTTTATACCTATTCACCCCCTCTAGGTACTCGTACTAGCAATATCATGCTCAAAATCATGTTCTTCATATTTATGAAAGCATTTTTGCATGTGGTAAATTGTTTGTTTTGAAGTTATAAAAGCTTTTCATGCTTAAAGCTGCTACATTCTTTTGAAAAGAGAATTTCGATAATGGTTTTACCTATTTAACTCACCAATTTCATGTAGAGATTTGTCAAGAAGGACAATTCAATGGAGTGATATCGAATGCTTAAGAATGCGAAATGAGACGTGTCAGGATGATGAAAGGCAAATCTTATCATATACACAATCCCTTACCTATACACTTGTGAGATGAGTGTAAGAAGTTTCATATCTGTAAGGTAAAGAGTTCTCTCGCAAAAGGTATGATGACCGAAATGATGAGAGGCAATTCATTTCTCTATTCTAAACACTACAGGTGATCCATTGCTTAACCCTTTTAAGTCCATACACTTATGGAGATTTTTTAAATTATCCTTGTCAAAAACCACCCCACATTGGGGGAAATTGGAGGTAAGACAGCATCATGAGGTGAGGAAAATGAAAAGAAATTTTATTGCTCTCACTTGCATCAATCTTCAAGTCGTGTTATTACATTGAATTCATGTGGTAATTTAAGTGCCTTAAAATGACGAAGAGCATTTCTTTCTTTATCCTACATATTTATATCCTTTGCTCAACCCACTTGAGACTTTAATTTCATTTCTTTAAACCCAGTTGATGATCATCATCCACATTGGGGCAAGGCAAAAGGCAGATGAAGACCCTTGTGTCATTCACAGTGTAATTGCTTGACGTATGCATTGTGCATAAGAATCGAAATCAAACTAGAACTAAGGGGGCATGAAAAAGTAGTGCATTTCCTAAAAGCAAGGCCAATGCCCATAAAAAAAGAAGTGAAGAAAAAATGAATGAAAACTAGGGGCAAAAAAAGCAGTGTGCCTGGTAAAAGTAAGGCCAATGCCCATAGAGGTAAATGAAAAAAATGTCAAATAGATGACTATAAGTTGATTAAACCCTTGAAGACATGCTGCTTCAAGGGAAGCTACGAGGAACAACATCATCTAGTTGAGTTCGCCTACAACAATAGTTATCAACAAAGTATTCAGATGGCACCGTTTGAAGCATTGTATGGTAGAGCCTACAAAACTCCTATCTATTCGAGAAAGACTCGAGACCATTCAAAGTCGTCAGAAGAGTTATGTAGATAAGCAGCGAAGACCATTGAAATTCCAAGTTGGCGAACACGTATTCCTAAAAGTGTCACCAATGAAGGGAAGTTCGTGCTTTGGCAAAAAAGGAAAGCTAAGTCCGAGATACGTCATTCCTTCGAAATTCTGGAACGAATTGGGACTTTGACATATCGTCTTGCATTGCCGCCAAGACTTGCTCAAGTGCATGATGTCTTCCACGTGTTGATGTTGAGAAAGTATAAGCTTGATCCAACCCACATGTTGAATTTTGAAGAATTATACGTGGATGAGAAAGTGTCGTACGTGGAGAGATCAGTTCAGATAGTGGATCGGAAGGAGCAAGTGCTGCGCAACAAGACGATCCCCTTGGTTAAAGTGATTTGGCAACACCATAGGACAGAAGAAGCAATGTGGGAAAGCGAGGAACTGATGACATGTCAATACCCCCACATTTTTAAGAAGAATTGTAATAGTTTAAATTTCGAAGACAAAATTTTTATAAGAGGATAAGAGTTGTGACATCCTGAAAATTTGACCCCGTCTCGATAATATGAAATGGGCATTTCATTGAAGCACCTATGGTCATTTTTCTCTAAGTTGGCTAGTCATGAGTTAACTAATCTATTAGGTGAAGCTATTAAGAGATATAAACGCAGCAGACTTGAGAATTCGATTAGAAATCGACTGTTCGACCATAATAATCAGCAATGGTCAATACGACATCGTTATAATTGAATTGTGATCGGATATAGGTCGATTCGATGGAATCACATAATTGAATTGCAGATGATTCCGCGTGATTGGGAAATTCGCGTCAAACGGCACTAACTCAATTTTCTATCGATTTTATACTCGGTACACGTAATTGAAACTTGTGATTTTTACAACAACCGAGAGTTGCCTACGAGTCGGAGATGCATAAAGGTGGATAAAAAAATTATCGACCATGGGTTAAACACAATAAAATCCCTAAAAGCTATCCGATATGTTAGGTTGTACTAAAATTGCATTCGGTCGATTTTAACCACGAAATTGAATTCGATTTCGGGAATCGGACATTCGAGTGTGTCATGATTTATTTTTATAACCTTGTCTCATCTTTCGGAGAAATTTTGTTGAGCCTGGAATTTTGCAGAAAAATCAAATTTGGCAAAAAGAAACTAGAATAAATTCGGATGGGCAATTTAATTTGGTAATTTGGCCTCCAAAAAGGCTTTATTTTGTGAGGAAATGGAGGAAAATTGCCATTGGAGGGAGCCTTGACTAAAGTTGGCTGAAGACTTTGAGGCCTTGGCACTTGAGGGTGTGGGATATTTCCCTTGGACTCCCATTGACCAAAGCCTTGACCTTCTTGGCTACCTCTCTCTCCCTCCAAATCTCTCTCTCCCTATGCACATGAACCCCAGCCGACTCCCCTTCTCTGCTTAGCTTCTTCTTACTCATCCCCATCCCCAGCCGACTCCTCCTTCACAACAGCCCTTGTTCGTCCGCCAGCCTTCACCGTCTAGTTCAGCTACTATCCGACCACCTAGCTCAGCTGCTCCAACTCCAATCGACTAGCAACCACCGTAGCCAGCCACACCGCCTAACCAGCTCACCATCTCCACCACTTCATGCCTCAACCCAGCTCCGGTCAGTAGCCACTAACCCGCGTCCTCACAGCCAGCTCTCTAGCACCGCGTCGTCCAACCCTACGTCCAGCAGCCTTAACTAGCCCTTCCATATAACCGAACTTAGCAACCCTTGTCGTGAGCCCCTTGCAGTTTTCAGCCCTAGTTGGTCATCCGTTGGAGACACAGTAGCCTCAAGTCTTGGTCACCGTTGCACTGCCATCGCCATGATCTCGTCGCCATTGAATTCTGATGAGTTGACGCCATAATCTCGGATTAAGATGTTAATTGCACTTAGTGGTTAGTTTAGTGTTAATTAGGATTAGTGTTAATCTAGTTAGAGTAACTAGGTTAGTTTGGTTAGATTAATTTAGTTAGGTTAGTTTAGTTAGGTGGTTAGTTAGGTTACTACCCTAGGTTAGTTAGTTAACTTGGATTAGATTAATTAACTACGGTTAGTTAACCATGGTTAGTTTAATTAACTGCGGTTAGGTTAATTAAATTAGATTTATTTAATTAAATTAGATTTATTTAATAAATTTTAATTAGCATAGTTTGTGACAAAATAGCCGTTTTGCAGAATTTTACGTTGATTCTCATGGTTGAATTTATATGTGAATCTCATTGCTTATTTGTGCAATTGAGTGCTAGGTGATAATTATTGATTATTATTGCAAAATTTGATTTTATGAGTATTTAATTAGAAAAGTACCGAGTGTCGATTTTTGACGCCAAAATGTCATATAGTATATAAATTGTGGAATTTTGAAATGGAGGGTACCATGCTTATTGGTTCAATTTAAATGTGTGACCACGCATAATTATTTTTACTGGGATAATTTTTAATACGAAGAAAATTAGTCAAGTTTATTATTTGAAATGGAGGTATTTGAGTGCAAAGCACGGTGTTCTTGGCCGAGTATGGATGTGCATGTGATCACTATCGAAACCTGTCATCCGACGAGAGTCGAGGAGGTGAAGCCTGATTAAGTTCGATGCCCTACGTCAACGAATGTTAGTTGTAGTGGAGGCTGAGCCAATACTCCTTTATGGAATACTGTCTAGGTGTAGACGTTGCCATGCCCGACGGAGAAGGACAACGCCTAATTATGTCGGATGACCGCCGACTGTTGAGTTGGCCGTGGCCGATGGGTCGTAATAACTGGAACATACCTAAGTGGTTGAGATAGTTGTGCCTTATTATGGAGTAAAATTGTATGGCACAAAATGGACGTGTCATAACAATTTTACCTTATAATCGGGACCTTTGTGATTGTTTGATTTATGAAAATGATGTGTTCTAGTTATTGACTACGCTTGTTGCGTTTATATGTGCATATGTGATGAGCTAATGTGTAGGGACGTGCCGAGGTGAGGAAAGTTGTTTGCGAAGCCTGTTTAGGCTACCTCTAGGTGAATTTGCTTCCTAATCGGGGTTTAAGGTTTGACTTATTGAGATTTATCTCACCTCATTGTGGTTAAATATTTTCAGGTCCTTAGTATGGAGATGCGACCAGTTCGTTTTGGGGTTACATTGGATATGGACTACGAATCCACCTTTTTCCCTATCCCTAGGACCACCCAGACTCATAAGCTAGTTGTGACCATGGTTTGGGTTGATGAAGGCCTCCTTCACTTAGTGCCTCATCGCTTCAAGGCATGGTTCATTAATGCATCTAACGGGGCTCGGGAGGGTCCCTTACAGGGTTTTGACGGACCACTTGTTGGGACAAAGGATGGGGAGGTAGGACACCCCATGGACATTAACATCCCGAATGGTGTCGTGGAGGATCCAAAGCCAGAGTTGATGGGATCTAGGGCTTAGGTTGCTTAGGACTTTTTTTTGAGATAGACCTTTTATATGTAACTATGTAGGTCTAACTTGGTTTATTTATAAAGTATGGTTTGTGATAATTAGCTGTCTTGCTTTTACTATCTCTGTGTTTGTTTGTTAGTGGGGTAATTATTAATTTACTTCCATGTGTGCATAAAACAAATGGGTTGGCAATACTTCCTTGGATGTCGCATTTTTAGTCAACCATTGAGTGATGTGTGTATACCCAGAGTTTGGGGCGTCACACATATATTTGTATGTTGACAATCATAAGGCTAGGTACAAGCTATCATAAGTCAAAATGCAGCACCTTTGTGAGTCAACATGACCACAAAAACCTGCACCATCCTCAGAAATCCACTCTCTACATCCACCATGCACAACATCTTGAAACTGTTGTCACCGATTCTTGATCCACTTTCTACGGGAACAGCCATACAGCTCTTTGCCAAACAACTAAACATCAAAATCATTTAAAGCAAAATGCTTACAAAGAGGTTTTGGAATGTCAACGGAATAAATTTCTGTTATGAGGTCAAGATCTAACAAGTCAAGCATGCGGTTTGTTGTGACTGCCATCACAGCTCACTACATGAGCATTCAATTATTCGGTACATTTCGAGTGGAAAAAATAATAAAGTATTCGGCAAATGTTTTCTGAGTGCTCTATCTTCTCTTTTGATCTCCGTTACTTCTCTACCTTCTTTTTTTTATTCTCATCGACTTAATTCAACTTTGCAATAACATAGGTAGACAAAGAGAGCTAAATTATATGACAAAACCTCCATATCCTTATATGACAAGGGAATAGCTTCAGCTAGTAGAACTTACTTAATATCTCAATATGGACATAATATGAATCTAAACAACAACTGAATAGTTTATTTGACATCATCACCATCGCTTCAAACAACCACCAACACTGAATGCATCAATCAATTATGACCTCAATCTGCCCAAATACTAAACAGGAGGCATGTTAAACAGGAATGCCTACCATCTTTCTGACACTGTTGAAGCATCAAGCAAACCAATATCCAATTAAAGCTTGGATCTCCAACATACTCAGCAATTTGATAAAGCCGCACATTGAACAACTCCTGACTATCAGGCTATCAGCATCGCGGACTACCCTGGTATCTTGGTCAAAATCCCTGTCCACTAGACCTCCTTGGACACGCTTATAACCACCAGACAAAATGAAAACCGGACCCCAACGCTTGGGTAACACAGTCTCAATATATTACGATCTACTCCTTGAATAAGTGCTTTGCTCTCATCCATCAATATATCACACATCTTCAGTCCGACGACATCAACCGCCCTTTGCCTTTTTCACATACAATTCCCCACCTTTCAATCTGCCTATCCGGAAACATCCTCCCCTTCCCCCACCCTTTTTCCCTCTTCCCATCCATAACCCCTCTAAGATACGCCACCGCAAATTCATCCACAGGCATATCCTCGTGCCCCGTATCATGCCTCCAACTTCGCCAGCTCCTCCCTCAATTTCAGCCGGGAACCATTTGTGCTATGATAGTTCGCACGCTTCAAGCTTGACCTAAAATTTTGGCTTAATATATGATGTGATCCCTAAAATTTTAATTTATTTAATATGATTGTTGAACTTTGATTCGATTTAATATGCAATGTCATTTCTAAACTTTTAATATTTTCAATATGATCCTTAGTATGTTGGTACATGTTTAGTGTCAACCTAGATGTATCAGTTGAGGAGATGTGGAGATTAAGCCCAAAGGTAATTGTAGTTTGGTATAGGAGGGAGAGAGAAAATAGGCTTTTTATTTTTTATCTGATTCCACATCAATATATATATATAATTATATATATATATATATATATGTTAATTTATAATTAGTATAGAGTATATAAATGCATGCTACCTCACAAACAATGCGGCGCTTTGAAATCACTGAATACTTTCTAGACATTGCACGGAGTGAAGAGTTGGAGGATGCAAAGGCCCATCAGCGTTCTTTTGACTACGGTCAAGTGGTCCAGCACAATCGTCTCTAAGTGGGCCTAAATAGGGCAGCTAGGCCCATCAGTGTATTTGTCACTTTTATATTCTTTTCGAAATGTTTACAACTTCCACCCTTTGGCTTTTATTCAGCACGAACGCTCCAAATCTATACAATTACTGAATATAGAGTCATTTAGAAGTTATTTTCACAATATTTTTGGGAAGTGATTTGTTTGTTTTTAATTTTTAAAATATTAAAGGAGAAAACGAAGAGCAATATATAAAAGTTGCAGTGAATGGGCATGCACTTTTTAATTCAGCATTCCATCATTGTTATCAATTAAGACGATGGTTGGCCTAAGGACTTTACTAATGCCCGCTTCCATTTGCAAGTACGCATATCTATTAGATCTTAGGAATTACTGTTCCATGATAATTTAGGATGCAACCAAAAATATTTTTCTATTTCCGAGAATAGAAGTTGAAAGGAAATCCGTTTAGTAATGTAATTTCATTTTTCATAATAAATAATTTCTAAATTTTGGCTTGATTTATTATGTGGTCCATAAAATTTTAATATTTTTAATATGGCTGTTGAACTTTGATCTAATGAACAATGTCATCCCTAAACTTTTGATATTACAATGTAATCCTTAGTATGTTGGAACATATTTAATTCAGCTCCGTTTGTTTCATAGAAAATATAGCATTTTGAAAAATATTTTCCAAAAAATCATTTTCTAGGAAAATGCTATTATTTTTTGGTGTTCGTCTAAAACCTGAAAATGAAATGAAAACTATTTTTCGTTGTCGATATGAAAAATATTTTTCTTTTATGGCCTTTTTTTAATGATATTATTATTATTTTATTTTTAAAATCAATTTGTTTAAAAAAATTGATTTTTTTAAAATTATTTTTTATTTTTATTTTTCTTTCTTTTTATCTTCTTCTTTGGCTAGTCACCGGCCATGGTGATAGCCAATGACCAATCAAAAGCTAACTTTTACAGGTGAGCGACAAGCTCGATGTCCACCAGCGACGGTCAAAGGCCAACATTTGTTGGCAAGCAGCGAGCTCGAGCTCACTGGCCTTTGGCCTTGCTAAAGGCTCACGCTCATCACTGGCTTGCCGATCTAGCTATTATCAAGCAATGAGCGTTAACCTTGAGCTCACCGCTCGCCAAAGATTGGTAAGTGCGAGGGCTTGAGTGTGAGGGCAACTATAGGCTCACGCTCACCGCTAGCTTGCCAATTTAGCTAATGACGAGTTGTTGGGTTCAAGGTTGCCGCTTGCTTGAGATTGGCAAGCGCGAGGGCTTGAGCACGAGGGTGAGCCTTGAGCTCACCAACCTCTGGCCTCACCAAATCGACGAGTCAGAGGCTTGTGCTCATCGTTGGTTTGTCGATTTGGCAAGCGGCAAGCTCAATTCCCTCGCTTGAGATCGACGAGTTAGGTGAAGCCCATGGCCAGCGGCAGCAAGCCTAGAGCTCACCTGAGGGCAACGAGCTTGAGGCTCACCTATGATTAGTTGTCGGCCATAGCCATGTTGGCAACCATCAAAGAAGAAGGTGGAAAAAAAATTAAAGGAAAAAGAAAAGAAAAAAGAAAAAAGAAAAAAGAAAAAAGAAAAAAGAAAAAGAAAAAGAATTTAGGATTCAAATTATTAAAAAAGAAAACAAGAAAGAAGGGAGCTAATAGGGTATGAGACAACAAGAGAGAGTAAGGTAAATATTTTCCCCTAATGTTTTCCCCAATTTGAAAAGTTGAAAACATTTCCCCCTCTTTTAGAATTTTTTTTTTCCTTGATAGAAAATGTTTTCCATAGTTAGTTTATTTTCCATAAAATGAACACCGAAAAATCCGAAAAATGTTTTCCTGAATTTATTTTTCGTGAAAATGGAGCCTTAGAGTATAGTTGAACCGTGTCCATATAAATTTGTTTGAACTGTACTTAACAGAAGACAATTTCATTTCATGTTGACAAGTAGGTCTGCGGCTCTTGGTACTATTTGGTGTTAGACCTGTTAAACGGGTGGGTCGGGTCGGGTTTGGGTTGGGTCATAAATGGTCCGACCCAAATAGACCCATTTAACCCATTTATGACCCATTTAGTATAGTACAAAATCTTAGACCCATACCTGACCCTACCCATGCCCAACCCATACCCGACCCATTTAACTAAATTTAATAAAGCTTATTTTATACATATATATATATATATATATATATTAGTTTTTAAAAAATAGTATTGTTAAAATAGTTTTATACAACATAAATTTAATAGATAATTTTTATAATTTTTAAAATAATTATTTTAAAAAATTGAATTTTAATTATTTTTATTTTTTAGATATAATTTTCATTTTTCTTTTTTTTCTTTTTTTTTTTTTTTTCTTTTTTCTTCTTTCTTCTTCTTCTTCGCCGGCCGCCGGCCACGACGACGGCCGGCGGCCGGCCACGGGCGAGCCTCGAGCTCGCCGACGCCGGCGAGCTCGAGGCTCGCCGGATCCGGCGAGCTCGAGCTCGCCGACGCCGGCGGCTCGAGGCTCGCAGATCGGCGAGGCTCGAGCCTCGCCGACGGCGGCGCGAGCTCGCGTCTCGCCAGATCCGGCGAGCTCGAGCTCGCCCGACGCCGGCGGGCTCGAGGCTCGCCGGATCGGCGAGGCTCGAGCCTCGCCGACGGCGGCGAGCTCGCATCTCGCCCCGGATCGGCGAGGCTCGAGCCTCGCCCGACGGCGCGAGCTCGCATCTCGCCGGATCTCGGCGAGCTCGAGCTCACCCGACGCCGGCGGGCTCGAGGCTCGGCCGGCGAAGTCGCGAGCTCGAGTCTCGCCCGTCGGCGAGGCTCGAGCCTCGCCGGCGTCGGCGAGGCGGATCCGGCGAGCTCGAGGCTCGCTCGGCCGGTCGCCGGCCATCGCCGTGCCGGCGACCGGAAGGAGGAAGGAGAAAGAAAAAAAAAAAGAAGAAGAAAGAAAAAAAGGAAAGAAAAATAAAAAATATAATAAAAAATATAATTTCGATTTTTATAAAAAAATATTTTTTGGAAAGTTAAAGAGAAAAAAAGAAATTATAAGGTTTTGGTTAAAAATGGGTCTTAATCCAACCCATTTAAGACTCACTTAAGACCCATTTAAAACCTACATATTTTAAGCCTTTAGTTATGAAACCCATTTAACTACTATTATCTAAAATAAGTGACTCATATATGACCCATTTATGATTTAAATGGGTCATATATGGGTTTTTGACCCATTTTAACACCTCTACTTGGTGTATATACTTTATACAAAAAAGTAACTAATTTATTTTCCCCAAAATCAAGCTAATAAGGTTAAAACTCAAACCAAACCGTGAAGTTAGTTCGTTATTAATGAGATGCGACTCTAAAAAAAAAACATATAAGAAGCTAAGGAGTAACTTGGCACTTTATTCGTTAACATCAAGCAAGAAAATTATTTCCTTTCGAGGGAAAAATGCAAACTACAAAGACATTGAATGACTATGAGCTACAACATTTTGCATTGGGTGCAAGAGGGATCATAACCTTATTATTGACGACAAAATTATTGCCTTAACATAGACCATCGATTTGATTAGGTTTATCAAGTCAACACAATTAAAGGAACCCGAACAAGTAAGTCTAACAGAAAACATTTCTACAACGGAGACCAAATTATCAAATCGGTCTTATCAGATAAAAGTCATCAATTTCTATAATTTTTACAACCATTACGGCTCATCAACCATGCCGGAGGACTACATAGACCTGAAGCAACAGGCTTATTGAATTGCCCATCTAGGAATAATTTGTCGGGCACCAAGACAAACTAATTGATTGTTGATTGATTCGGTCCAGAGACACCAATCGATTGCACCGAAATCCCCAGCAAAGAGCAAAAATGATGAGCAATTCGACATTGTCGGACTAAGTAAGCAGCTCCTCTCGACTCAACTCAAGATAAAATGAAACATCTGTCTACCTTTTGACGCAAATAAGTAGAATTACGACATTGGCTGATTCTGATGTTCTCCATGATGGGGAAGAAGGAGCAAAACAGCGTGGGAGCTCTCGTCGATGTCCGCTTTGGCAAGAAGCCGCCGATGCTTGTGAGGATCGGAGTCAGAGAGCCGAACCGTCTCACCGATCACCGCCTCCTCGATGTGCGACGGTCGAGTTCTGGCGAGACGCTGGGCAGATTCAAAGAAGACTTGCCGTCGGGATGGTCTCCCTTGCAATCAGAGATTGAGAGAGAATTGGAGAGTGTAATTTCAGAGAAGGACTGAAAAAGCATAAAATAAATTGTCAAAATTTAGAGCGAAAGCTCAAAATTATTGCAATTTTGAACCCATGGGTTCGTCTAAATTGTGTGAGCGGCCACATACTTTTTCCTTATTTTCATTTCCTAATTTGCGTGAAAACACAATAATAATAATAATAATAATAATAATAATAATAATAATAATAATAATAATAATAATAATAATAATAATAATAATATAATAATAATAATAATAACAATAATAAATAAATAAATACTTTATGTTGGTTTCTTTTTGCCGGTAAAAGCGTTTTTCTTTTGAAACGAGTCTACTAAATTTAGAGAAACTGAGCAAAATTTTATAGTTCTTTTTCTTTTTTGGGTGTGGATAATTTTTCATTTGTCTTTAGAATGAAAGGGACCCTATTTTTTTTTTTTTTTTTTTTTAATGTTGTTTTTATTCGCAAGCAAGCAACATGGGAGATGATAATGAGTAGACAACGCCTCCTACTTTAAAATCTTACAAAGATTTAAGATTTTCCAAAAATAATTTGTCCAAACTTTCCTTGCCCCTTTTCTCCCAAAAACATCACAATATCTAATGTCCCAAATCAGAGCTTCTAATGTTAATTTACGGGTAACAAATAATATGGTATCGAATGCAAACTCCCCTTAATGGCCTCAACATCATCGGGCATATCTATATGCATAGTAGGAAAATTACAAATTATCTAATTTTTTAAACCAAATTGGAACGTAATCTTTTCCTGTTTAATTATTTTATAGCAAGTTAGAAAAAAAAATACCAGTATTGCTGTAACATTAAAGCATAAAGAGGGTTTTAAACTAATCCTGGTATTGATTTAATATCCTCGTATAGATTTACTAATCCCGATATAAACTAGTAATAATTTACTAAAATTACTTTTTAAACAATTTTCTTATAAAAGAGAACACGTTTTTGTGTTACTCACATGCGTAAAAGCGCTAATTATCTCGTTCAGGTATGTCAGTCTTGTATGTTTTATCACATCGAAAGCTGCAGAAGTTTGGAAACAACTTCCTTCATGCTCAACCCAGCCATCCTATTCCGGCATCATCCTATAGCCCATGAGCTTTCTCATCACACACTCAATATGAACCGTTATTTGATGGGACTGGATTGTTATATGAGTTAGAATGATCAAGTCCAAAATAATATGTGTGTTAAATAAATTTATATCTTAATTAAATCTAACTTATTTTTATAACTCTTTCTCTCTTACATTTGTTTAATCTCACCCTCACTCGTTCTCTTAACTCTCACCTCAATACCAGTGCAAGTATTCCTAAATTGGGTTAATTATATATTTTTACCAGTGCAAGTATTCCTAAATTGGGTTAATTATATACTTTTGCAATAAGGGTCGAGTTGGATATGACATGGGGTATGGATCACTATATTATAGGTTCACACCAATCAATTTGATTCAGATCATTTTTATTTGACATAAATTCGATCCGGTTTATCCATTTCATGGGATATAGAATAATGGTACAAAAATTTATACATATTCACTTTAAGGCCCAAATTCCTCAGGCCCAAGCCCAACCGCGAAAACGAACTTTTGAAGCAGCGAACTTCAACACAGAGGAACTCCTCCGGCAGAGCGATCTCCTTCGGTTCAAATAAACAAATGGGATTTTCTTTCGGAATGTAGGACTCCAGTGACAAATAACATTTCTTTAACTATCGTGTCTTGCTCAAATCAGAGCGAGAAGTCATCAGAGACGACGATGCTGGAATGAACTATCGTCAGAGCTGCTAAGAACACAAAAACACAGAGAGAATCAGAAATACAGATGCAATAAAATCAAAATAAGAGTGAGCATCAGTCGCGGCCATTTTCCTCTTATCGAAGGACAATGATGGTAGAAAATCAGAGTTGCATCATGAGAATCTCTGATGGCGACGCTCGGGAGTGACAAAATCCACCGACGGAATTATGCGACAAGGATATTCATCCGTGATTGGCTCTGATCTCAGTTAGATGAAGAAGCTTCGACTGGATGTAACGAACTCTAGAGTGATCGAAGCAGCCCGTGGAGAGTTGTCCCCAAGGGGGAGAGCGTGTGAAGTGCGCGACGGTCAGAGGTGGTCTGGCGCTACTCCTAAACAACATTTTCGACACTAACTATTCCAGCAACCAAACAAACGTGGATGTATTTAGAATGAAAGAAAATGATGACTCGTAGGGCCGGCAAGGGGGCGTATGAGACACGAACTCGGACTGTGGAGAATATATTGCAAAGTCACATGAAAACACAGCAAAATATCAAGAAATCAAGCAGGATTCCCCGAATATAAGCACAAACATGAATCGGCTTTGAGCTTATACGGGAAAATTCCTCGGTCTTCTTTCACGCATTTTAGCAATGAGGCTTAGTCTCGGCATATAAAGGTTTGGATCGACATTATTAGTCACAGATCAATCGATATTTCTATACAAGATGCCTATGATCTTCGCGAAAAATGAATTTTGACATTGGGGGTGTGGAGGGCCAGACGAGGTCGTGGTTGGCGAGCTAGTCGTAGAGGACGGGGACGAGCAACTTCCACTGCCTGTACCTCTCGGCCACCGGATCTCCCCGTCCCCTTCCCTCTCTCCTTCGTCTCCTTCTCCTTCCCTCTCCCTCTTTGGGTTTCTGTTTTCCCGCGTCTCTTCTTGACATGACAGACGCTGGGTGCGTTTGGTTCAGCATTTTGAAAGCCCATTGGAAAATGCAAAATAGTTTAATCTAAAGGACTTTAAACAAATGCAAATACCGTTTGGTAAACTATGCTTTGAGAAGCAATCTTGAGCTCGCCGCGCCTGTCTTTGGATGGGAAGGGGCTCGGTCGAGAAAATGGGCTCGTCTATTTATACGGGCCCAATTTGTTCTTCGGCCCAATGATGCTTGCACCCCCGTATGATCAAGAGACCATAAGCACGTTCCTTCTCGAGGGTCCCTTAACAAACCGTTCGAGAAATTATCCATCACCATCATCTTCATAAAGAATACCTTTCTCGGTCCCTGTTAGGCGGGAAAGATAGAAATCAGAGTGTGGATAAAACTAAACAAGTCTTCTTTACAGCAGGAAAAAGAAAGGTAAGGACGAAACACTCGTATACTTATGAAGTTAGGAGTACCAGAAATTCCTTGAGGCAAATCATCATAAAACTATTCATCCTTCCATTTCTCTTAATAAAAGATTCTCTTGCAAACGCATTTTGACTTCAGCCTTGCCTCACTTTGCCGTCAACTTGTGCAGCATCAATTGAGAATTTTTGTGGAAAAAGTTTTTCGATGCTTGTCAACAATAGTGTCTGACAAAGAAACATGTCACAGGATAGAAAAACCATAGAATTAGACAAGCCTACTTATTGAAAAGACGGAAAGAAAACAATTGGACACAATTTAGCATGTACTTGTAATAAGATTAAGAAATTAAATCAATTAATGACATGCTTAAGTCATTCTAAGCTTGAGCAACCAGAAATTATCTATTAAATAGACATATGGCATTAGTGATTCGGTCAACAATCAACATAATGCTAAATTATGAGAGTCCATAGAGGAGACAGTAAATTTTTCAATTGAAAGTGATGGGCAATGAAAATTAGACTTCTAATCAGTAATTTGACGCATTTCAAAGATGTTCATGACCCGTCTATAATCAAACCATAGATGCAACTCTACCCTAGAAAAATTCAAATGACACAAGAAAATCAAGTGGATGAAATATACCGCGTTCATTCAAAGCCACAAAGAGTGTCGAGTCATCTGAAAGATTAGCTTCACCAGCATGTTGATGGAGCACCCAAAGGAATGATTGACCTACCATGTAAAAATAATAAGGGCAGATCCTATCAAAAGCAAAATAACATTAACTGCCGGCTAACCAGTATAATGAAGAGCATTATAGAGAAACTAAGAACTAGTGGTACCGGGTGTGCATCATCAATATCAAAGGTCAGCTAGACGTCCTTGGGCAACACATGCTGCAAGTCATTCAATTGCTGATGGAGCATAGAGCGGATCAAGATTAAATGACATTAGCAAATAAGATAAGAATGATGAGAAATAATAAGCGCGATGAACACTATCCAATTAACTTGCTTGGCCTAAAAAAGGAAAAAAAAAAAAAATTGGATGATATCCGAAATTACACGTGCAATTGCTTTGAACGATTAAAGCATCCGACAGATGATCCTAGTTTTCTTGTTATCTTTAGAAAGTGTAGGCCATCCTTGACACGTGAAAAAAGAGGTGAGGGGACTTTGTCTAAGGTCAGTTGTAGCCTCAATAGTATGTCATCCTTCCCCTGTTTGTTTATAATCAGTATGTTGTCCTTGAGAGATGAAAGATTGACTTGGTATATAGATGGCCACCAATTGTGCAGATCAGTAATTAGTATATGACAAGGTGCTTCTTATCTGTTAAATGTGCAGCAGAGAAGTTGGATCAAAGATCTTACCTGAATGGATGACAAAAGTAGTTGCGTACCACGTATTACCTTTGCAGTACTCTTTGCGTGAATCTATTTGGGTTGTTTACTCTTTTCCATGTGAACAATTTTGAAAAATGGCTTGGATTAGCGGAATTGCTGGATGATGTCGAGTTTCGGTATATATCTCTGAAGTCTTTGGATAGTTAGAGTATTCGTAATATTTTTTTTTGGGTGTTTGTACGGATCTATAACTTGAAGTTCTAGAATGATGATTGAGTGGTCACCATGTGAGAAATGTTGGACGGGGACAAAAACTTCCTAAATGCTGCAACATCATATATGGGTACTTTAAATGTCAGGAATCATCGCAATGTTTTGATCATTGGTGATGGAAAATAGAGAAGGAAACCTAAATCTAAGAGGAGAGATGCCGCACCAACATTCAGACTGGAAATTAACTTCACAACTATTCACCAATTTGGGATTTGAGATGCCGTCCCATCCACAAGGAGTAGAGCCGTATTTGGCGCTAATCATGCTTAGCCAGAGAGGATTTTTTACTGAGGGGAACTGTAAAGCCATTTTACCTTCGATAGATTTGTTTGACAAGTGTTGATTCTTAAAAGCAAAGACTTCTTTTGGTTGCGAGATTTACATTTAATTTCGGGGGCATGCTCATCCTTTTGCTTTAATCTTACCTTACGGAACATAGAGCGGATCAAGATTAAATGACATTAGCAAATAAGATAAGAATGATGAGAAATAGTAAGTGCGATGAACACTATCCAATTAACTTGCTTGGCTTAAAAAAGGAAAAAAAAAAAAAAAGTGGGATTATTAGGAACAAATAGTTCAGTCGTGTTAATAGAAGATTTAACTTCATCTCTGGGCCTAAGTATGTTGTTGGCCCATTGATTACAAAGCACTGGCCAAGCATGGCAGTTGCAAGGGTTTGAATGCTGACGCCTGCAGATACTAGAAAATTTGTTAGTCAAATCTATCAAGTTTTCCTGAGGAGAAAGTTTAGATCTTTCCAGGTCTTATTTGCATCCTTTTATCATATATTTCAGAAAGTTTAGCCTACATATGAGAGATAATACTATAGTATGTAAATATTAATCTACATCTTCATGTGACAAGTTAAACTTTGAGAAAAATTAGAGGTAATCCCACAAAGTTTTACATGATAATAGAGCCAAAAGTGACGGGGACCCAAGGTTAATCTTTCTTCGTTTAGTCAATCTCTACTTGTTGTCAAAGGGAATCGCTGTTTGTCCAGATCAAGTGAACTCGCTTCTCTCCTCAGCATCTTCGTTGCCCTCAAGGAATTGCTGCTCTTTTGTTCCTCTGATACAGTCTGTTGACCGCCCGTCTCAGTCGGTCACCATCGATCTCATCTTCTCCGGCGAGCTCAGGTCCACTATCGTAAACTTTCTAAAAAGCCACTGTCGCTCCTAGCCTCATCGTTGGTCAATTTCCGTCCATCCCAACCGTCACGAGTCTCCATTGCTCGCCATCACCTTCTTGAGCTTTCTTTGTGACTCGTCCTTGTCTTCATGGCTAATGGAAACTCACATCAAGCCCCTCCGTTCTCCAATCTAGGTTTCCGTCAAGTCCTTCATTCCAGTAGCTGTCTTTGGATCTTTTGTTTCCTGTCATTTCTGGTTTGTGCGTTGGTCAACCTTTACAAATTTGCTCTGGTTCATGTGCTTTGGTTTCTTTAACAGAGCTCTCTCAATTATAAACAAGATAAGTCCAGAAAAAGGCCTTTTCCAGTAGCAACTCATCTTCAACGATTTCCTTAATTGTGGTCCTTTGAAATTTCAAGAAGCCTACTATGGATGTTATCCGTTGTGAGACTCATCGTCAACTTAAGAGCATCATTGACAAGTGAGGTCGTCGTCAGTTTTCCAAGCAGCTGTGAGCACCGGACACCAGCATACCTTCATCGAGCTGCCAAAATCGGTGTTAATGTGGATTATATTCAGTTTGTCCAGTAATGGCCAGACACAATTGTCATTATGTTAAATCCGGTTTGATAGATCCACATCCATTGTCTAGTCGACATCCAGTTTACACAACGTTTTAGCCACAAAATTTGGACCGAAGTTGTCCGTATGCAACGCATATGCTCTAGTTTGAGGATAAGTGTTGAAATATATCTATGATGTTAGGCTATTATCTAGTAGCTAGTAGGTAGTAATCATAAATAAGGAAATTAAGGTTTTGTTAGGTGTCTCTCATGCTTTATAATTAGAGCCGTCTATATACTCTTTTATTTAGTCATTAAGTAAACGTGTAGTCTTTATTATCTGCTGGAATTCCAGCGGTTTGCAAATTAGACCGAAGTAGAACTCGACTTTTCATTTATGTAGAAGCATTTGACCGCTCATAATCTGTGGAATTATTTATTATCAACATTAATCTATAAAGCTTTTCAATTAGTATGAACAACCATTGCTGCCATTCCCTGTTAACATAACCTGCAAAACTTTTTTGATTTCCAAAACATAGGAATTTTATTTTCTTTCGGTAGATTTGTCTTGTGTAAGCTCTGCGTTCCCTTTAGAAGAAATTTTGAGCTTGCTGGAGAAGAGGAATCTCTCATGATGGAAGGTGAAATTGGTGGTGGACTGGTCCTTCAACGACTCATATCTGTCGCAAAAGGACAACCCTATGGTCTTTTGAATTGACTCTAGCTTTGCAGCCAGGAAAGTCAGTGCTGGTTCGGTGGATTTTCAAGGTCAGCTAAAAAAAAAGTCTTGGAGAAAGTTACACAACTACAAAGGACTTCTGATAACAGGCCTCTGCGAAATCAACAATTGTCTTAATGCTAAGAAATTGTCATGAAAAACTCATTGCTTATCACTATTGAGAACACATGCTTGAAGTTCAGCCTGCTTTTTTCTTACAGTGAATTATTTAATCAGAAAATTAAATGGAGAAATCATCGGAGAACTCTTTTTATGCTTTTCGTTTCTTTTCTTTTTGATTGTCAATAATCACCTGTAATGGTGTTTTGTTTGTATTGTGTTGTAGGTTGGTTTGCTTGAGAGCACACCCGCACTTTCACCCTGTTGCACCCTAGAGAATCTTTTATCTCATTTACAGCCGTTGATGGTTCTAAGCATGAACTTTGGCCTGATTCTGGTGAGCAGACCTTCGAAGGGAATCTTCTAGCTAATGTAATATTTTGTTCTTACCTTTTCTTTTGGTGCTGCGAAGGCCTAGGTAACTGGAGAGCTATACTCCCTAGTAAACCAAGAGGCGACTGCATCATGCCACTTTTTGAAACTCTTACATTTGTTTGCCAAAATTTGCATTTGGTTATCTGCTGGAAGACTGGGGTAACAGGGTCACAAATTCCTTGTTTAACCGAGATCCAAGTGCATTGTTCAAGATTTAGGCAAGCTTCTAGCATCTTCGATCACCTAAATTTGGTTAGGATTGAATTTTTAGCACTCTGGTATCATTTTAGCAGAAATATTCCTGAAACCATAGGTGCTTTAAGTGATTAACGAGAAATAAAGGAGTAGAGATAACAAAATTGAGGTAAAATATAGGAGAGGTTCAGGCCTCCACCTTTCTCCTCTCTTTTCATGTACTACCAGCCCAGCCTCCAATCACGGCTGAATCCACCGCTTCCACCCAATATATTACAACTCATACCATCTATTCCACACAACTTCAGCATCAGTTGCTTCTGTGTTAAACCCTTGTACAGCACCAGCAGTCTTTGAACAATGATCTCCTATCAATGCTCCCATTTAGTTAAGCCTCTCCCTCTCATATAAATTTCTAAGCCCACTCCGCAGAGCTTACTAGAGAGAAGGTGATACAAGGATTGTTCAAAATACACTCGAGGTCTTGCTAAGTTTTGGCCCAAATGGAAGTATAAGAACCAAGGTGTAGGCTCTTCATATTGGTGGTATTCTTGTTATACCTCATTCTTGTCCCTTGCTCTGACTTCCAATATTCAGTTCTCTTTGATCGAAATGTCGGAGGTCCCTTAGCCAGCCATCATTGTCTTCCACTCTTCCATCCTTGTGTGAATCTTCATATGGCCTTGTATTACAGCCATCATTGTCTTCCACTCTTCCATCCTTGTGTGAATTTTCATATGGCCTTGTATTAATCAAAGTCAATTCATAGGTTCATGAGATTTCATTCCACGAAACCGCCAATCAACTGAGGTTGTTCCATATCCGTTTTCATCAATTAGCTTCTGCATATCCTAAAGTTCCATCTAATCAATAGGTTGAGCATGGTGATAATCTTCACTTTCTTCGGATGGTTGTATATGCATATGCTTAAAATCTTCAATACATATGCTTCAGCAAATGTTCAATCTGCTCAATCTTTTCCATGATATATGGATATCTAGCTTTTAGTTGGGTTCAAATACATTTTGACTAAACATAATTCCATCAACTGTGAGGTCTTCAGATCGAATCATTCAAAATTCAATTCGAATTTTGAAGTTGCAGATTCCATTCACCATTTCTTCCTCCTGTGATAGAACATTCTTCTTCTACTGTCAGCGCACTTCTTGCATATGTTTAAAACGCTTCCAGCTTCTATTTTCCTGTCCTTGGCCGAATATTCTCTTCATTGATTACGTAACCTAAATGATCTTTTATTCACATCCCCACTCATGAGATTCCTTAAAATGATAAAAACTTTTGGATAGGACGACCATGAATTGGTCATCCAATCAGCAGCCACTCACTTCAGATGTTTTTGTTCCAACAAATGAGGATATCTCAGTGGACCACTTTGGTGGCGTAAACACAATTCCTGACAACATATGTGTTAGGAATAACGGATCCCGGAAAACCGGATTCGACACCGAATCGAACCCCTAAATCAATGCGGAAGACGAAGCCCGGGAAAACACGCATCAACGATCGTAAAGCACACCACGGATTCGAGCGTACCTTGTTAGCCACAGATTAAACACCAAACGCTGAAGAAGAGGAAGAAATTCTGATCCGATGATGTCAATTTTGCCTTGAAAAGGGAAACGGCGTCGCCTTGAGCGTTTGGGAGAAAAAGAGAGCGTTTGAAGGAGAGGGAGACGTAAGTACGTTGTTATGCCAACGGTTGTCTTCTCTCTCTCTCTCCTCCCTTTTATACCTTCCCCCATCCACGAGCCCTATTCCCGTGGGCCGGGCCTTTTTGGGCCCAACTTGAGCGGATGGACCTTAAGCCCATCTCATAAATCCATCATCTCCCACTCGCACATGGTGGTGCAAAACCAATATGGGCGGACAGGCCCTACTCAACCCCATCAGAGAAAAATCCATCATAGACTCTCATTTAATATGGTGGGCCAAACAGAATTCTCTTTTCCTCTCTTCAACATTCATACCGATGAATATTCCTTGCGACCAGCATACTTTGAGAGCTCGTTGCCATACATCTGTTAGGAATATATAGCAGCTCATAATGGGCATCACATTCCGAGTAGATTTAGTATGCAGTACCCTAGATCGATCAATCACATTTATATCTCTCTTGATCTCTTTTAAATAATGATATATTTATTGTATTCACAATTATGATTATCACAAAGACAGTCACAATTAGTTAACCGGTGAATACAAAACTACAATGTGATTCTCCAAAAAACGATCTTCCTCTTTCCTTCAAACTCTCAATTTTAGTCCTGCTTGCTTTTCTAGAAATGCCCCATTAGATCGAATCAAACTCATGACCATTGGCAACATCCTAAGATAACAAACACTAAATAGAAATCTTGAGAATAAGTAAGAGTTATGAGGGGACTAAGAAATTGAGGAACTCTCTTCCTCAAGAGTCTCACACGACATAAAAGTTGAGATCAAACTTTTGACACTCTTATTGGTCGTCTCATGCATACGTAGTATGAAATACGTATTACGGTATTAACTCCTTTCCCATGGAGCGTATGTCTATACCTTTCAATACCGTACAGATGATAATTCAGACATACCCAATGTCTAACTTGAGTTCACGTATCTACTCAATCACAAAATTCATCAGAACTCACATCTGGCATCATAGACAGATAAAGTAAAATATGTGGGGTATTTTACTTTCGGACATCACAAGTATTATGTCCTCATCTTAACACTTAGTTAAGGCGACATGCGTATTTTGAGCTTGAGCTCTCGATTATCACCTAGATAATAAGCTTAAATACTGTCTCATCTATATTTATCACACAGTAAATAGAGGCGATTACCCGTGTGAGTGGGCTAATCTTATATCTGTCCGACATACTTCTCAACTTAAAGTAATGCACTAAGCATTAAGATGCATAAGGATTAAACAAAGACTCATAGGCATTAATGATGAAAACACAAATTCATTAAATTGTGAACATTTAGGGAAATTACAATATTCAATACATCAGTCTCTACGCAATCCTAGAGATTTCATATGGCCACAAAACACATCTCTAGGTATTGGCTTTGTCATAGGATCTGCTACCATTCCATGCGTAGCATGTACTCTAAGTTCACATCTTTTCGTGCAACTATATCCTTGACAAGATTATACTTGGTATCTATAGGTTTGGTCTTGCCATGATATTTTGGATCTTTGGTATATGCTTTTTGCTGCTTGGCTACCACAGTTAACCAACAATAAATTTGCAGCACTTCTAATAATACCTAAATGATCCAAAAATCTCTTAAGCCAAACACTTTTTTACACTGCTGCTAATAATGCCACGAACTCAACTTACATCGTGGACAAGGCTATACACTTTTGTTTCTTACTACTCCAACATATGGTGCCATTATTCGGTAAGAAAACAAACCCAGAGGTAGATTTCCTTTCATATAAATCTCCTCCCCAATCAGTATCACAATAGCCTTTGAGTTGCAGATCCTTTTCCTTAATAACTCATAGTATAATCAGCAGTCCCCTTTAGATACCTCAGTATTCTCTTAACGGCTTTCCAATGTGCTTGACCTGGATCGGATTGGTAACTACTCACCATTCCAACTACAAAACATATGTCAGGTCTTGTACACATCATAGCGTACATAAAGCTCTCAACAGCACTAGTATAAGGAACATGTTTCATTTGTTCCTTCTCTTGTGGAGTCACTGGACATAGTCTATGGCTCAATCCTTCACCTTTTGCAATAGGAGTATCTATGGGTTTATAATCTTGAAATCTTAACTCCAAGAATGTATATAACATTACCCATGTCTTTTATATCAAAGTTGGAAGACAACCAACTCTTGACAGTATTAACAAACTCCATATTGTTTCCAGCAATTAGTATATCATCAGCATATAATGATATGATCACAAATTGATCATTGGATATTTTGATATATACACAATGATCATCATCTATCATTGTAAAATCATATGCCACTATGGCATTATGAAAATGTATATACCTTTGTCTCGATGACTGCTTAAGGCCATATATCGACCCCCAAAGTCGACATACCTTTTCTTCTTGGTCTTTCACTATGAAATCAGCAGGTTGTTCCATATATGTTCTTTCCTCTAATTCTCCATTGAGGAAAGTAGTCTTTACATCCATTTGATGTAACTCAAGATCCATACTAGTCACTATTCCCAGAGTAATGCGAATCAAGGTAAATTTCACTACAGGAGAAAATGTATTTTCCTAATCAATTTCTTCCTGTTGATTATACCCATTCACCACAAGGCGAGCCTTATGCCTTTCTATTGAGCCATCAGCCTTTCGCTTTATTTAGAGAACCTACTTGTTCCTATAGCTCTGCGTCCTTTTGAAAGATCAACCAGTTCCCAGACTTGGTTTGATTTCATTTACTCAATTTCCTCTTTCATTGTATGAATCTATTTTTCCTTATTAGGGCAGTTCAGAACCTCATTAATATTTCTTGGCTCATCCTCATCCTGTGGAGCAACCATAAAAGTTTCCCTTTCAATGTCAAAACATCGACGTGGAATACTTTGGCGACTTGTTCACCGTATGGGAGATTGTACACTTAACACATCATTTCCCATCATGCTCCCACTTGGATTAGGTAATGATGATGTCGTCACATCAGGTGGTTGCAATTGAGAATGAGTTGAATTCAATTCATTACATCTCATATTACTCCCACTTGAACGAACTTCACTAACATCATTATCTTGATCCAAGGTTTCAAATAGGGAGTTATTTTCCCTTATTTCACCCCTCTTAGAAAATTCATCCACTAAGGATGTGACATCTCGTGATTCAAATTCAATTATACTACCACTTTTCTGCTCACCTTTGAAAACATACCCTTTTGAGTGTTCGCAGTATCTAATGAAAATACTCTTATTTTCTTTGGGACCCAATTTCCCAAACTTGTGAGAGGACTCATGAATATAGGCAGCATAACCCCATGGCTTAAGAAAACTTAAGTCCAGTATTCTAACTGTCCATAACTCATATGAAGTGGAAATAACCGATTTGGAAGACATCCGGTTAAGTATATAGGCAGCAGTTAACAACACATCACTCCAAAAAGTGATGGGTAAGTTAGCATGCGCCTTCATGGACCTAACCATTCCAGTAAGGTTCTGTTTCTTCTCTCTGCAACACCATTTTGTTGAGGAGTATATGGAATAGACAACTATCTTTCTATTCATTTTTCATCACATAATTTTCTGAACTTATCAGATAAATATTCTCAACCTCGATCGGATCTAAATACCTTTATTTTCTTGTCTAATTGATTTTCTGCCAGGTTCATAAACTTTCTGAAACAACTTATGCTTCAGATTAATAAGAAATCAAATAGACATATTCGACTCGAGTATAATCATCTATAAAAAAGTGATGAAATAAACAGCCGCTTGCCTTCCTCTCATATTCATTGAACCACAGACGTCCAAATGGATCAAATGCCGATGAAATTCAGCTCTTTTACCTTTTCCAAATGGTCTACTTGTTATTTTCCCTACTAGGCAATGCTCACATATGGACAAATCAACTTTTTCAATATTGCCCAACAAGCCCTTTTTGGCTAGTCTTTTAATATGTTATTGGCCCATATGACCAAATCTAGCATGCCACCATATACACATCATTATTATATTAGGTAGAAGACGTGAAACAAGGGAATAACATATTGACATCATTACAGTCAACATTTAATACAATAAAACCATTCAGTAAGTGACCACAACCATAGTAGTTTGTATCTAAACACAAATCTACACATTTATTATGGAAGTTCATACCAAAACCAAGCTTAACCAACACTAAGACAGACACTTAAAATTTCGACGAATCTCTGGAGCATATAGAACTTCAAGGTGTGTCAACCACTCATGTTCTATTGGTCGGTGCCAATTCCTTTACATCAGCTCTAGAGTTGTTTCCGATATGGATCCACTCAGTTCCAGTTGGTACTCGTCGGAATTCCACAAAGGATCCTCTATCCTTTGCTACATGGTCTGTCGCTCATGAATCTACATTCCACAAAGGATTGGATTCAGCCTATAATGCAGAACTTGACACATAAGCAAAGTTCTTAAATGTACAAGAGGTGCATTTCTTATTTGGCTCACGACAGTCGCGAGCATAGTGACTTCTCTTGTCACAATTGTAACACATCACTCTTGACATTTTCTTCACTTGAGGACGTTTTCCTCTCTTGTGTTGGTTAACTCTTGATTTCTTGCAATAAGGACTTGATCCTTTGCATTTCCACATATTGAACGAATCAATACGCTTGCGCTTAGAGCACAAAGCCCTTTCTGAGCTAGAACTAGCATAGCAAATGTCTATTTACGGCTCAAATACCGTTAGGCGGTCCTCTACTAGCTCAAGATGGTGCACGACACCCTCAAGATCTTCCATAATGTGGTTAAGAGCTTCTAGTGCTTCTTGCTTTTCCAGCACATATTGAATCTTCATATTCAATATTTCACAATTGTTACTGTTCATATCAGCAATCACGTTCGCTGAAACCATCGATCTGAACACATCAGACATATATGCACGAATAATTAATGCCTATCATTTATGCATCCCTATTTGCATAAACCCATCATATTAATAAATAATTTCAAGTAAGGTTTCAGAATCAAAAGGTCACTATGTTTCCAATCATCCTCCAAAAATCCTAACTTAAAATTATTATTAATATAATTATCTTATGCAAATAAATTCTATGAAGTTACAAAAACTTTTATTACTACCCATGACTAATTACCCACAGCAACCAGCAATAATGAAAGCAACAGATAATTGACATACAATTAAAAACAATAATGCTTTCAATTAACACAATTAGGTAGTAATTATTACATAATCAATCAAAGAAATAAATAAGGAATGTCCCTTCTAATCTATCAGTCAAAACATCTGAGAAAACTGAAGGCACATTTGTCAACCATGGAAAAACTTTTGGAAAGCTTTCATGTCGCCTCCAAGGCGCATTCACTCGGCGCCATGTGGCGCTCAATCTAAGGGTTGAAGTTTTGGTCAACTCAATCCTATAGTGCTCTCTTACAAAAGCTTCCACCAGCCTCCTATAACCCGAGACCACTTTGACCTCCCATAGCCGATCCAACACTGCTTGCCATTCAGGTGGAAGAGTGTTCATCAAAGCCGGCACCTTCTCAAAATCCGGCATAAGATAACCATTTCAGATAATTTCCTGTATCATCTGATTGACCCTGACCACATGTGATACTAAATCACCGTCATGCCACCGATAATCAGCTAACTCTGTCATCAGCCTCTTAAGTCTTGCGTTTCCTTCGTCCGTTCTCGGGATTGCAGGTATCCTTGCATAACGCATCATAGTTCCTGCAACAAATGCAGAATTAAAAATGGCACACTTATAATCCATAATTAATATAAGAGAAAATACATAATTTTCCAAAATTCATGTAACAAATGCAGAATTAAAAATGGATTACTTATAATCCACATAGGCATGACTGAAAAAGAAAACAAATTCCTTTTTTTTTTGTCAACGGTCAAAGTCAACGGTCAACTGGTCAACGGGTCAAGTCAACGGGTCAACGGGTCGGGTCAACGAGCGTGCGGGTCGGACCGTTCGCGCGGACCGAACGCACGTGCCTCGCGCGTGCGGGGATGACGTCACGCAGATGTCATCCGGCACGTGCCGGGCGCGTGCCTGCATCCGCGGGTCGGGTCGGGTCGCCGGTCGGGTCGGGTCGCCGGCCGGTGACCGTCCGGTGAAACGTCATCGGTGACGTCATCCGTACGGTTACCGACTGTTGGATGACGTCACGGTGACGTCATCACGTGACGTCAACACGCGTCGGTCTGCGGACCGGCGCGTGCCAGTTCGCCCGCCGGTGGCGTGCACGCGCTGGCCAATGCCAACGCTTCGGGCGCGTCGTGCCCACGCGCAGCGCCTTCCGGCCGCGCGTGTGGGCGCGTGCGGCGGCTCCCGGCGGCGGTCGATACATCTCCGGACTCGTCTCGATGTCGCGCTTCTCCCAGTGCCTTTAGAATTTGATTTCGACTCACGAAAACTCAGAAAAAAGGGCGAAAAGCGCTCGGGTGTCGGGATTTTCGCTCGGTTCCGTACGGCCGAAGTAATTTCACGAAAAATCAATCAAAAACATCAGAATTGATCGGGAAAAACGTGAACTAGGGCTTTGATACCAATGTTGGGAATAACAAATCCCCGAAAACCGGATTCGACACCGAATCGAACCCCTAAATCAATGCGGAAGACGAAGCCCGGGAAAACACGCATCAACGATCGTAAAGCACACCATGGATTCGAGCGTACCTTGTTAGCCACAGATTAAACACCAAACGCTGAAGAAGAGGAAGAAATTCTGATCCGATGATGTCAATTTTGCCTTGAAAAGGGAAACGGTGTCGCCTTGAGCGTTTGGGAGAAAAAGAGAGCGTTTGAAGGAGAGGGAGACGTAAGTACGTTGTTATGCCAACGGTTGTCTTCTCTCTCTCTCTCCTCCCTTTTATACCTTCCCCCATCCACGGGCCCTATTCCCGTCGGCCGGGCCTTTTTGGGCCCAACTTGAGCGGATGGACCTTAAGCCCATCTCATAAATCCATCAATATGTAACCTATATCATTAATTCAAGCGATAAAGGTAATAAACAAACTATCAAGAACATTGTACAGTCATTCTAGTGGTCATATAAAGTCCATTTAGTACTAAACTCGAATTCCACAGATGAATGTTTCTTAAGAAAAGAAAAGTCATACAGAGACAGAAATATTTATTTTGACATCATCCATTAAGCATGGAGTGTTTTCTTCATTTAAAACTAGAAAAACAGAGAGTTCATCGTAACAAGAATTATGCGTGATATCCTGATAAAATGAATACATTCAACTTTTTTGTGTCTGTAAATCAGCTTATCATGGATACTCCTCAGGAAAACCACTTAAGTGAAACCTCTACATGTTATAAAAAGCAAATGGTGGGAAAAAGCAGTAAACATGCCTCGAATGTTTTGGCATCAAATGTAGAAATCAAGATCGAAAAGTTTCGAGAGCTTCCGTAGAAAAGACTCTTTAAGGATTTGAACGATCGCTCATTATCCCCCAACTTCGCCAGCTTCTCCCTCAGTTTTAGCCGGGAATCATCCAGACTACCCGATAGTCTGGGCACCTCGGGCTTGACTAATCAAAAACACCTTTTCATTATCAAGATAGTAAGGCAAAGGCTGGTTTTGGGGGGAAGAGAAGCAAGCGGTTCTCTTCTCAGGGGCGGTAACTGTCGTTTGAAAATCATAAGAAAAGAAAATTGCCAGTGATTTGTGGTACGTGGTTTCTTAGAGAAGATTTTGTATGGATAGTCCAGGGATTATGTGCTGTTTTACGAGAAAATCATGGGTAAGTCTCCACGTCGGGGTCGGCCCATTTAATGGACGACACGTGGCGCCACTTGTCGAGAGGCACTTTTGAAAAAATAAAAAAGGGAAGAGAGATAGGATGCAGACGAGGTCGAGCTCTGTGGCCATAGAAACGCAAGCACAAAGGAGAGAGATCACATGAAGGAAGAGCGAAGGTGGTGGGACCCGGCCGACATGTGGTGCCGGGTGTCGAACAACATCAAGCCTTCACCGAAGGCTCGTTAACGTAGGTTCAGAGCAAAGCGTGTGTAGAGAGGTGGGCCACAGCAGTCCTCCCGTGCGTTCATTTGAAGTGAAAGTGGAGAAGTGGGCCGACGTGGACAGACAGGAGACACATGTCATCCTTTGAATGATTAAGAGTAAAAATTGCGTGGCACTTTTCAAGTACCTAATACTAGATATGTTAAACGGGTGGGTTAGGTTATAAATGGTCTAACCCAAATCGACCCATTTAACCCGTTTATGACCACTTATTGTAATGCAAATTTTTTTACCATACTCGACCTATACCCAACTTTGTTTAACTAAAATTAAGAAAATTTATTTCTTTTTTATATATATATATATTTTATATATATATATATATAATGGTATTGGTAAAATAGCTTTATACAACACAAATTTAATAGATAATTTTTATAATTTTTAAAATAATTATTTTTAAAAAATCGAATGTTAATTATTTTTATTTTTTTAAAATTAAAATTTTAATTCTTTTTTATTTTTTAAATATAATTTTCTTTTTTATTTTTTGTTGTTCTTCTTCTTTGGCCAGCCGCCACCACAATGACGACCTGCAGTCGGCCACAGGCGAGCCTCGAGCTCGCCCGGCTCACCAACGCCGGCGAGCTCAAGCTCGCCCGACGTCGGTGAGCTCGAACCTCGCCAGATCGGCGAGCCTAAAGGCCTCCCCAGATCTAGCAAGGCTCGAGCCTTGCCGGACATCGACGAGGTCTCCACCTTGCCAAATCTAGCGAGCTCGAGGCTCCCCGATGTCGGGTGAGTTCAAGCTCGCCCCTAGCCCGACTCTGGCGAGTTCAAGTCTCGCCAGATTGGTGAGGCTTGAGCCTTGCCGAGCGTTGGCTAGGCTTGAGGCTTGCCAGGCGTCGGCGAGGCCTCCGCCTCGCCAAATCCGGCGAGCTCGAGACTCACACGGCTAGTACACGGCCATCGCCATGCCGGCAACCGAAGGAAGAAGAAAGAAAAAGAAAAAAAAGAAAAAAATATATAATATAATATAATAATTATTTCGGTTTTTATAATATATATATTTGTAAAGTAAAGAGAGAAGAGAGAGATTGTGAGGTTTTGGGTGAAAATGGGTTTTAAACCCAACCTATTTAAGACCCACTTAAGGCCCATTTAAGACCAACCTATCTTAAGTCTTTAGTTGTTAAATCCATTTAACTAACTTCTTCAAGAAACAAGTAATCCATATATAACCCATTTATGATTTAAATGGGTCATATATGGGATCTATGACCCATTTTGCCACCTCTACCTAATATTTTCTCAGGTTTTCACTCCTTACAATTTGAGAGTGAGAAGCCTGGATATGATGTGGCCAAAAAGTCTAATCCGATGTAATGGACAAGCCCTCCTATGTACTTTACTTGTTTGCATTCCTTTCTTATCTTAGCTATTAAATTAAATAATGTTTCAGCATTTAAAAAAAATTAATTTTATATTAGCTATTACACCGAGTTATGTTATACTGGACACAAATCATAATATTTAGTTATACACAGAATTAAATGGTAGGAATGGATCTAATTGTCAAAATTCATCCATGAAATATGTGCTCGCTCCACATAAATTTGGATACTCTACACTTGCAATTCTAAACAATGGATTCAATGCTAAAGAAATTCAATAACTTCTTTTGGGTACACTCAACGTCAAAGTAAAGGGGACAATGGGACCACAACTTGATAGCGCATTTTTGTATTTCAAAATATGGCAAAACTAACTAGTCACGTGGTGATATGAAAAAAGATTATCGAAATATGAGGAATAAAAAAAAAAGGTTTAGTAATGATCCATAGAGAGAAATGCTGAGTAAAGAAAGTTCCGATCATTGATCAAGCTAGGCTCGGTTGCAAATAAGGTCGCATGCATGCTGGCAACAAACCAAGGCACGTCTCGATCATGTAGTAGGTCCTGTCCTGGTCAATGTGGTCATGAATCAAGCTCCGTCCAATTGGGGCCGGATTAATTCTTTCCCTTTGTCACTTTCGGCATCCCCATCTTCCTCAAATAAGCATTGATTCGAACTTTTGCTTAAGGTCTTCCAAATGTGGCAAGCAATCATGCCCGAGGATGGCATAATTTCCATGCCATTACGGCTGGATGGAGGGAGGGGTCAGGCTATACAAAGGGCTTTCAAACGTGACCTTCAAAAATCGAAATGCGCCGACGCCTAGAGTGCATGCTAGCGGGGGCTTATCAAAAAGCCATGTTAATTTGTACCGCGAGGACTATAAATACCAATTTTGAGTTAGATCGCATATCGATATCGTTAAAAAAATTTTGTGGTTGTATTTTTAAAAAATTCCCTAATTCCTAAATTTGGAAGAATACTTATAAAGAATGAGAACATGAGAATCTTCAAGTTCGATGTTTTTGTTTATTCATTACATTTTTGTTTTGTTAACATGAGAATCTTCAGGTTCGATGAGAATCTTCAAGTTTGATGTTTTTTGTTTATTCATTACATTTTTGTTTTGTTAGAGAGTAGTCATAACCATTATTTTTATTTTTTAGTATTATAGTTGGTAGGTGATCTTAAGACTAATTTTGTTTTAAATATCTGTATCAAATCGGAAAATAAAGTCATGCCATTTTTCTTTTTGTCAATTTTCGAACTAAAATTAAAAGTTCAATTTCACATTTGGCTATGTAACAAGAATTCTTCAACGATAATACGTTCATGTATACAAATTACCAAGACTTGGAAGTGATGATTTGCTTTTCCAAATAAACTTGAAGATTATGATTATTATTTGGCACTCTCAACGCTCTGAGTCTTATGTAATGAGTATGTGTAACACATTAAAATTGATCATTTATTTTAACTAAATACAAAAATATACATACCATATAATTATAAATCAATTTACACATTTCATTTGAAAAAATTGAGAATTCTACTAACGAGTTTGCATTTCGATGTAAAGTATTTGATAAACCACTTATTGGCTAATTAAAAAAGAAAGTATCTCTAATTAATTATTGTAGTCAATCTAACTAACAAGTTAACGTTTTATTTTCAAATTTAAAAAACGCGATATTACCTTTAATGACCCTTGTAATCGATGAACATCTCATTTTATATATTCTTAATACAGATGCTAAATAGGATCTCTGAAAACTTTCCGATTTCCACAAAGAATGTAAAATGTCTCGGCAATTTTGCATGCATGGCTTGGACTTTGCAAGCATGTATAGGTGGGTCCACCTGTCCAAAGATCGTGCAACATTGTCCTTTAATTTCAGACGCGATTTAAGAAATAATGCAAAGAAAGTGTAAAATACTACTGCTACTAATAATAACAACAGCACAATAATAATAAGATACTCGTCAGGGATAAAAATTTTCTATTTATAGTGAAGACTTACTACTTAGATTTCTTATCTAATTCTAAAAACGGATCAATTGTACAATTCGGTATTTTATATTGAATATTTTTTGAAAATTTCCAAATATTTCGTACAAATAAAAGTCAAAGAGATAACGTTGTAAAATTTAAAGAAGGAAAGAAAGAAAGAAAAAAAGAACCATTTGTACCCTTCAGAATTTCATAAATGCACCAAAAGTACACTATAGTATTTGATATTTCAATATTTTCAAAACTTAATGCTGAGGTTCGACAAACTTTTATCGTAACAAAGTCCAACAATGATTTTTTTTTAATATTATGGTAATAATAGTATATGAAGAATTTCCGATTTTATGTCATAAGTGCAAAACTTTATGAATTGTGAATATTTTTATTTATAATATTTAAATTTTCAATGTTTGTTTTTTGGTAAGAGTAAATTTTTAACGTTTCACTTAAGTGATATCAATTTTTTTGATTTTGGACCAATATCCACCATATGAAATAGGGAGTCAATTCCTCATGAATTTCTCTTTCTTGGACATCATTAGATTTGTTTCTTCAAATATTGCATATTGCACACATGACAAATTTATGTCCACTTGCCCATTATACAAAAATGGATGGCCCAAGGTCATGCTAGCATAGTCCAAAAAACAAACATAAAAATCCATGCATTAATCATAATGACAAGAGAATTAATAAAAACCAGATTCATGGTTACCGCATGGATGTAGGACTTTTTACTAGTGAGGCGAAAGAAAAATATGGGTCATTTCAAATTTACAATATGGAGGAAATTGTGACCACAGTTACCATGTTAAATTTCAATTGATTTTGTTGAAACCCTGTGATATGAGAAGGGTGACACTATGCCAGGCTCACGCATTTGCAAAGAGCCCATACGTTAACGTTCTTATGCATTCCTTGCCTTTAGCCAATCAACAAAATGTATATATTGTTTTACGGGTAAATGACCAAAAAAAAAAAAAATGGGGAGAGTTGCATGAAGAAACGCTATGTCCCCAGTTCAAAGTAATTTTGAATCGAAGATTACGTCCACCAAATCTTTTAGAGTCTTATCCGATCCATATAAATGTATTGTTATTATGGGCTTCAGACTTAAAGAGCTCATTTGAAGTGTTAAACATGAAAGAAATAGTTTTTTGACTGTCATTATATATTTATAATTTTTTTCCAAACATAGAATCATGATTGGTAGACAAGATATTAATCATCATCAATTACTTTTTCCTACTAAATGAATTAAGTGAACCCCCTTTTGACGTATTAAATAAGTCAATTTCTAGCTTAATTAAATCTTTCTCGATCTCAAAATTCATTTTTCTCGAAGATCATAGGCATCTTGCATAGAAATATTGGTTGATCTATGCCTAATAATGTCGATTCAAACCTTTACATGTCGAGACTAAGCATCAAGCTTGCTGTCCGAAGTGCATGTCAAGCGTTTGCTAAAATGCCTGAAAGAAGAGCGAGGAATTTTCACGTATTAGCTCGAAGCCAATTCACGTTTGCGTTTATATTCGTCCAACACTGCTCGATTTCTTTGCATTTTGCTGTGTTTTTGTGTGACTTTGTGTTATATTCTCCACCGTCTAAGTTGGTGTGTGTGGATTAAACTTTTTTTTTTTTGAATGCTTGTGGAATTCTGGTGGTTGTCCAGCGTCAGTGAAAGTTGCAGAAGAAGAAGGAGGCGTGAGGTTGAAGATCTAGTAGAAAAAAACAAAATAGTTAAAGGAAAAAACAATTTTTTTAAAAAGAGAGAGAGAGAGAGAGAAAAAAAGTAAAATAAAAAAAGGGCCATAGTAGAAAGATAGAGAATTAAAATGGGCTTCGGAATTTTAACTGTGGGCTGGTCGTCCGTTAAAAAAAAAAGGGTGGTGGGTTGCTTGTTTTGTGTTTTGGGGTAGACTGGGCTGAGAATTAGAAAACGAAAGTGGGGTGGAGTTATGACACCTTTCTTTTTGAAAAATTTAGGTGGGCCTCTTTGAGTAATTTGAGTGGGCCAGAGAGTGGGCCAGAATTAAGACAGTCTAGTTTTTCAGTCCAACCCGGACCAATTGAGTCCGGGTCGGTTTAGTCGGGCCGAGTCTCCTGACCCGGTTCGAATTCTTTCTTAATATCAAAAATCGTAAATAAGGAATAATAATAATAATAAAATTAACAAACTTTGAAAATAAAAATTTAGAACTTCAGAAAAATTATCAAAAACTTTAAAACTTTAGGAAATAATAAAAATATTTAGAAAACTTGAAAATCAATAAAAAAAATTAGAGTTTTAGAAAATCATTAGAAAATAAAAAAATTGGAAAACCCTAAGAGAGTAAATCCTAAAAATGGACAAGTCTTTAGCACTTTACAATAGGCTTCTCCTTTTTTCTCTTTTTGGGACAATTTTAGGATGGTTGCATGCCTCCTATTATGATATAATTGATTGTGCTTTTCAATTTGGATGTTACTTTCCTATTTTAGAATGGTTATGATGCTATTAAAACTCTTGGATAGGCTACTATGGAGTTAGGTAGCATGTGATCAGGTTAGATACTGAAAGAATGTGAGCCTTAGTGCTAACATAATCAAGTTCCTAAGTTTATAAGATATGATTGCATAGATAGTAAGATATTCTCATGTATCTTTTTGGGTTTCTAGTTGATCCCAAAAGGGCTAGTAGTGACTTTTTAGTCAAAATTCGCATAGGCTTAAATGATTAAACATGTGAACATATGATGTCATGTGAGGTATTGGTTTGGGAAAACCCGAGTCAATAGAAGGCCATAGGCTTGAAATTGATAATACCCCCAAACTCTCTTTCTCTCGAAATCTTGCAAAGGCTCAATGAGGAAATCTTGATTGAGTCTGAAAAAGAAACGGTAGATTTGGACGATATCATTGATGCATATCAACTTGATATTGATGATGATATTGAAGAAGAGAATGAAGCCAAAGTGGAAATAGGAACAAAAGTGGCTATAGAACAGATTGAGGATAATACTACTACAGAACAACAGCAAAAGGATGCTAAGGATCCACTAAGACGAACTAATGATCAGGATAGGATGGTGGATGTTGATCTTACTCATCATCTAGAAAGTGGCAACAATACTAGTGAACATTAGGAGCTTGCTTTGGATAAAACTATCACCGATCATTAGGAACCAGTTCAAGAACAAATCACTGTTGGAGAATAGGATGTTGCCTCGCACATAGGTGCTGTTGTAGTTGATTCCTCTAGAGTTATGGTACCTACTGAGGGGGAGCTTGGTCATGCCAAGGACTTAGTGGAAAATATTCCCGTTGAATTTTTTGATGAGGCTGACAAAGAAGAAATTGTTCGCGTTGAAAAAGCTCAAGGAAGTCAAGAAGTACTTGACTCTCAAGACATGTTGTTGTAGACCCTATTTCCATTCCTTCTGAAATTGCTTACATGATTGGAGTTTTTCATGATGTCCTAGAAACTTAGGAAGTTCAAGTGATGACTCTTCCATTTGCAGAATCTACTTTTGAATAAGTCCCTACTACGGCACCTCATGGCATCACTGGTGAGCAAACTACTAACCCTGCTCATACTTCTGATCTAGTTGTGTAGGATAAAAGGCAAGGAATTGCAAATGTTGAGAGGGAATCTAATGCTAATAAGCAGAGGCAACATGACATCAATATGGTGATGAAACTCGGGCTGGAGATTGGTCCATCAAGAATTCCTATTACTGATAGCACTGAAGATAGGCTATTTCCACGGACCTTACTCAAAATGATAGAATAGAAGGATAGGATGGAAAGAGAATTGAACACCTCAAACATGTTTCTCATAACCCAAGTTGAAGCTTTGGGATCACATGTGGGTTCATTCTCCAGTTTCTTCTCTAGCTCCTACTCAAGTTCCCAATCTAGACACTGACCCAACCTAGCCATCCTCCTCCAAATAATCTTCTAACTTGATTTATTTTTCAAAGTTTGGACTATTTTTGTCATTTAGTATGTAGGATTTAAGGTTTGTTGTTTGCACTTATTGGACTAACCTTCGTACTATGAGTTGCTTATGATATTATGCTTTATTTAGTATATTTTTGATTGATGACATAAAGGGTGAGAAGGTGGACTAGTAGAATTGAGGTAATTGAGGTTGCAAATTTCATTAACAATCTTTTTGCAGGATCTTAAAGACTCTGAGCATAGCAAAAGCAAAGAGGAATGGTTAAATTTTTCTTATCTTTTGATATTGAGTATTATCTATAAGAATTTCATTAAAATTCTTTCAATGCAAACATTCTTATAGTTTAACCGTGCCTCATTTTAAAACCAGCATTTTCAAGATATATTTAAATTTAATAATATTTTTTAAAGTTCCGCTTGTGTAAGTTTTGTCATCATAAAAAATGGGGGAGGTTGTTGAGAAAACATTCCCCAAGTTGTTTTGATGATTGAAAAAACTTAGAGACTTTGTTTTTGATACAAAAAAAATATGAAGTCGTCTCATTGCAGGAGAGTGGACGTAGGCTTGCAAAAGCCAAACCACTATAAATTTTTGTGTGCAATTCTCTATCCATTATTCTCTTTGTTAATTATGATAGAATTGTACATTGGTAAGATCTAACCACTTCATTAGAAGTCATCTCATTGCAATATTTATTTAAATTCTATAATTTATGCAAAATCACCTATTCACCCCTTCTAGGTGATAGTTATAATCATAACAATTTTGACTAATATTTGCCTGATTATTCTCATTGTTGTGACTTTGACTAGAAGAACGGACCTTTGCATAATTCTTATGAGGGATTTGATTACTCTGACTGATATTATTGGCACCAACAACAGAGGAGGGATTATGAACATACTCTATTACCGTTGGATTGGATAATGATGGTTGATAAGATGATCTTAATCTTGAGAAAACATCACACATAGCGTTGATGACGATCAGCTTGATCACGTCTGACATGTGACTCATAATATTGCTCTTTGAACAATCTCTTCACAGTGGGCAACGTTTGAGGGGTTGGTGCAACTTCTCTTAATTGTTCTTTAGTGAGACGTTGGGAAAGGTCTGTCCCCTCATGTTTCAACACCCCATCTTAATTGCAAGTATAATTACGAGCAGCACATGACATTTTGACCATGGCACATGAAATTTGACTGATGAGGGTGGATGCATAATCATGAAAGGGATTGCACTAGCTTTGATATTATGTTAGATTTTGTAAGATCATTGTCAACTATTTTAAAATGTTAAATTATTACATAAATATGTGGTTTAATATTTAAGTATTCTAAACATATGATGATATCCATAATTTAGGAAAAATCACAAAATCTCCTCTCCCATCAATTCTCACAAAAACAAAGGGAAAAATGTTGAGGGCCAAGCAAGATCATTGCTTTGACTCTTGATATGCTTTTGAGCCTTCTTGTTGCTCCAGATGATTGAAGCTGGAGCTCGACTGCAGTCTTCTTCTTCGGCTCCTTCTCCTTGTTTGGCTTCATATACTCACAAGTGCAATGTCCTCTCGTCCTTTGTCCAGACTTCGATTTTTTTTTTTTAAATGGCATATCAAATTTCAAAATTCATTGAAAAGCCATGTAAGACCAATTATCAAAATATCTCACCGAAAGCACTGTAGTGATCAATTTTCACTCATGTGGTACTCAAATGATTGAAAAGGTCATATGGCACTTGTGATATCCTTTTCTCCACACCTAGAGAAGAAATATTCGAAAGAGAGAATTGTATAATTTCTATATATCTCATAATGAAAAGTATATGAACCAGACAAAATTATTCAATTGGAGGATTTTAAGGTCAAAGGAGATATATGTACAATCCTAAGTGATATGAAAAATTAAGGAAATATCCTGATCATCTCTAACTATGCATGTTCCAACTTCAATTTTACTAAAAAAGTCAATGAAATATGTTGTCTCCTTTAGGATAGATTAATAAAAGTAAATTAGCAATGGTAGAGAAAACAGAAACAATTTGAAGGCCAAATATCACGAAAAGCCTAAGATATCTCACTTTTCTTATTCCTTTTTTTTTTTTTAATATCAAAATCAGCATCTAAAATCATAAAACAAATCTTCCGGAGACCAACGAATATAAACAGGAAAAAAAAAAATATAGGAGAGAAAACAAGTGGACTCACCAAAGTTTTCAAGAAGGGACAAAAAAAAAAAAAAACACAATAGAACATCTCCGCTACGTTAGGTTAGAAACAAATGCGAAGCACTGTATAACAAATAAGCCAGACGAAGTATGAAATCCTGAACTCAAAGATCTCCGCTCTCAGAGCCGAAGGTCGTTTGCCGTGGATTGCAAAAATCATAAAATCGCCCTAAAGAAATGAAAATTAATGCCCCCAAAATTCAGCCGCTCCTAGTTAATAAGGCATCCCAGTACAAAATCGATGTAAGTGTGGTTACAGTTGCTTTGAATTATAGGACATGTCTCCCATTCAAATTGAGACCCCACCAAATTCCCTTTCCCTTTTACGAGGTGCCGTATAACACCCCCAAGATATAAAGTCAACTATTTATATAAAATTTTATGTTGACATGCAACTTTTGATAGTTGTTGTTTATTAAGACTGAGAAAAAACGAAGAGTTGTTATCCATGAAGGAGCTCCGATTGAACTTCAACAAAGGGGTCCCATACCTAAATCACAATCTTAATGGGGCGAAATTACCATTGTTATAGTCAATTCCGTGAAATTACATTTATTAATGGTAAAGTCGGATTATACTCAAATTTTCAAATATCTCCCAAAAGAACACATAGTTTGGTTTCCAACCCAAAAAACCCCCCTTTAAGCATCCATCTATGGTAGTTGTTAGGCATTCGAATTTAAGTGACGTGGACTGAAGGAAGACAAAAAAACGCCATGTCACTCCATAAATTATTTTATAAAAATGAGAAAACATTGGTTAGTTGTGATTTTTCACACTAACTCCACCCGTTAATCACGTGCCCAAATGGTTCCTATTCATTTAAGTTTTCAAAATTGACCCTCTTCTCTCTTTGGTATCTCTTCCTTCATTTAGAAAATAATAGGTGGGGCGGCCATAACACATCAGCATGCATCCTAGCCAATCAGGAAGCTCCACGTGGCTCCACATCAACAAGTTGTCCCCACTGCTCTCTGCGCATAGAAAATATTAATTTCCTCTTTCTTATTTAAAAATTTCCCTTGATAGTAGGCCTGCGCATATTGATGGCCGCACTAGACCTACACTAGACTTGCTGCGGGGAGTTATTTCACTTTCTCTCTCCTCCTTTTTCTCCTTATGAAGGAGAAGACGACGCTCTCTCACCATCGGCTGTGATGGCTCTGCTGGGTAGGCTTCAAACCTTTGAGAGAAGGTCATAAGTTCGAAACCCCTACAACGCAAGTTGCAGGGAGGCTGGCGGGTTTACATGGCGAAAAAAGACGACTCTCTCTCCCTTCCTCTCATGAATTCAAAATTTCAGTTCCCCTGTCTTCACTCCTTCCGGTGCTCGCTCCCTCTCTGCTCTCGCTCTCGCTCGGCGCTCATTGGGCGTCACTTCTTCACTCTTTGCTCCAGCGCTTGTGTTCATTGGTCTTGCTTTTTCATGCTCTGCTCTAGCGCTTGCTCGGCTTGTTTGCTCTCTGCTTTGACGCTCCCTCGAGACTTGTTGGGTCTCTCCTGCTAGCTTGGAGTTGGAGCACACCTTGGTCAGCTCAAGGTCGCAGATGTCATAGCCAAGGAAATTGGCCATGGCGGCAATATTTGCTTTTTTTTCGTCCCGGGCTGGCCGTAGAGTAGGTAGCCTTGCTTCCAGGCCCGCCCATCTACCGATAGAAGTCCTTCCCGGCCGTGAAGTCACGGAGGTTCTCCATGATGTCCCTCTTCCTCTATGGGTCCATGGCCAATGTGTCAAAGGTGCTCGGGTGCTTCAACGGCACCGATTTCCACCCGCCACACGAATTAGTGTTAAGGAGGCGTTCTTGGTTCTCACGGCGGATGTTGTTGGCCTTGTCCATGATGTAGTCCAGATAGGAGTCGAGGATGAGCTCATTGTCGCACTTCCTGATCCGGAACGTGAAGCCACGCTTCTGGTCCAGGAGGGGCCCCCACGAGGAAGGCTGGGACTGCCATTGCCTCACCACGTGCTCCCACTAGACGGCAACGCTGTCAAAGATGTCGATGATGCCGTCATTGTTTGAGTGGCCGCAGGTGGCGAGCTGGAGTTGCGCTCGCGACCGAGGGAGAGGCAGCTACAGGAGGCGGAGACAAAGGAGCTGAATAGAGTTGGACGGTGTTGATGCGGTTGTTCTCGTTGATTTCAAAGTAGCAGTAGAATAGTCAAAGCCGAAGGCTCGTTTTAGGAATCTGAGGGTAGTGAAGTAAAGCTCCGGCGGGAGTGCCGCCTAGAGGAGGGTCTGGCAGAAGGCAAGGGTGCCAGCAGTCTGGTTCTCCAGATTCTTCGTTCGATATTGAGGATTTATTTTTTAGTCATAGCCATCCATTTTCTTTGTCAATTTCATCGAGACTAGTTTGTGTTTTGCAGGTTTTGTGCCTGCTATCGAGGAACCTATAGTAATCTTAATATTTTACCGGCTGTTCTTGTGGTTGAGTTAATTGGGGGGCTAATACTGTCTTGACACTATTCAATCTGACTAGTGCCTTCTTTTTATTTTTTGGGAAAATGATAAGCTGACTGCACCGTCACGACGGTGCAGTCTAAACTGCACCATGTACTGTGTCAAGGCCACTGGATGGCTAGCTTGTCCGGTCTACTAAAATATCAACAAGGATACCCTTCGGTGAAAAAGATATTGGGTAATTGAGGCCCCACATCTTGACTTTTCTCATGCTACTCTCTCTCTCAATGGTAATGTAAAAAATAAATGAATGTAAGAACAGATACTTCACCTTCCCTCTGAAGTGAAGTGAAGAAAGACGGCGAGCCATTTGCCGATTCTCTCGTTGGGCTTTATACTTGCAAGAACATCCACCGTGAACCTCTCTTCATCGCTGTTGCACACATGTCCGAGTCAAGAGCCGGCTCACCGCCACCATTGCCATCCACTAAAACCTCGCTGAAGCCCTCGCTCTCAGTCACTCTCCTATCACTATCAGTCTTGGCTTCAATTCTAGCGATCACGATCCTGTAACAACACGAGCCCTTCGACTGGCACTGCACTACTTTGCTCACGAGGAGTGGGCAGCCAGCGAGGTTAAAGTTAGAGGGTGAATAGCAAGTGATGATTATGGGGTTATGGGTAAAAGCTTGAGTTGCGAGGAGATGAGGTGCTCTGATGGAGGGAGAGAGAGAGAGAGAGGGGAGGGGGTGGGGAGGGCCCCTGGGGATGCGGCAGCCTTGCTTAATGATTCCATACTTGCTCAATACCTCGTATTTTGTCTCTTTCGGTTGTCAATTGCATCTCTATTTAGTGTGTGGTCAAAATGGCATTGTTATTCCCAAGAAATAATGGTACCGTCACCTCAGTAGCATACTTTTTTTATTTATTTATCTTGTACTAGATTTAGTTCATCAATGATGAAACTAAGTTTTGTTTGCCCCGATACTGCCATCCAGTGGAATCTCTTGATTTTAAGGAGTATAAAATCTAGACAAGAATTTCGCTTGAATTGTTTTTGGCAAGAACGGAATTGTCAATCAAAGCAAAATCAGATTTTTGTTTTTGGCTTGGATAAAAAAAATTAAATTTTTAATTGTAACTATTAATTATTATCAGGAATTGGTAAAAAGGAGTGAAAAATGTGAAACCAAAACATGGAGCTCTAAAAACAAAGGCAAAGCCAATTGTAACAAGCAAAACAAGGACGTGATTCTCCTGCAATTTCAATCCCGACCAAGAAAACATCCCTAAAGCAATCAAACAAGACTTGAAAGTCCTAGAAAATAAAGTAAGACACTCTCCAAATCAACCTCAGCCCACAAGATTTGCCTCCTTAAAATTGCAAAACCCAACCTTCAGTTCATGATAATTGATCATTCTTCGAGTTCTCAAGAAAAATTTCTAAAATATGAATTTCCGATGAGAAGAAATTTCGAGAGCGAGCAAGCACTAGAGCAAAAGAGCGAGCGAGCCAGCCGAGCAAGCACCAAAGCAAAGAGTGAAAAAGAGAGACCCACCAAGCACTGAGGGAGCTTCAGAGCAGAATGAGCCGAGCAAGCACCAGAGCAGAGAGCGAAAAAGAGAGACCCTCTGAGCACCAAGGGAGCTTCGAAGCAGAACGAGCCAAGCAAACTTTGAAGTAAAGAGCAAAGAAGTGACACCCAATGAGCATCAAGTGAGAGCCGGAGTAGAGAGGGAGCGAGCATTGAAGAGAATGAAGACAAGGGAACTGAAATTTGAATTCATGAGAGGAATGAAGAGAAAAAACGTCATTCTTTCTCCTTCAAAAGGAGAAAAAGGAGGAGAGAGAAAGTGAAACAAGAGTATGTTTGGTAATATTTTTGTTTCGGGAAATAATTTCTTTTAAGAAATAATATTTTTCTATTTTTATTCCCTTAAATAATTTTTGAATAAAAGAACACGTTTGATAACTATACAAAATTTATATTCTCATAATTGAAAAAGAATAGGAATGCATTTGTTACACTCAATGTCAATCAGCGGGAGGTAGGTGGCGATTGATGGCCGAGGGTCGGCCAACGATAGAGCAAGTGGCAAGGAAGAAGAAAAGAAAAGAAAGAAAAGAAAAAAATGATTTATTTCTAGAAATTGTTTCAGGGAATAAAAAACTACTCTTTTATATTTCTTATTTTTGTTTCAAATCTATTCCCTAACCATTTTTCTATTCTAGAGAATAAAAATTTAATTAACCTTACCAAGCGGATTTTTATTTTTTCTATTCCAAGGAGCAAAAGAACATAAAAACAAAGAAATAGAAGTGTTGCCAAATGAAGCCTAACTCTTCACAACAGGTCTAGTGCAGCCATTAATGTAAGGAGGCAATTAGTATTTTCTATGTACAAAGAGCGATGGGGACCACTAACTGACGTGGAGCCATGTGGAGCCTCCTGATTGGCTAGGGCATACATGTTGTGGCTAACCCACCTAATATTTTCTCCCCTCCAATAGTGTTGAAGTAGGCTTCCTTACTTTGGGTGTGGAAAAGAACCAACAACCGCCTAGACTGCTCGAAACTAAACCGAACTAAACTAAAACTTGTAGTTCCCAAGGGAACCAATCCAGTTTTCAGCTCCAATTTATTAGAATCGATGGATACCGATCCGATTCTCGGTTATAGATGTGAGTCTGCTCACCCACTCATTCGACTGAACTGGTAATATATAAATATGTATTTAATTTTTAATAAAAATTTATGACAAAAAATTTTAAGAAAAATGAAACCCTAAAATTCCTAATCTAAAATTCAAGACTTATTAACCGAGTGCTTGTCTTGTCTCACTCTCATCTTATACAAGTTGTTTCTCTCTCTCTCACTCACGGCTTTGACTCTCAACTCAACACCCATCGGCTTACGGTGTCAACTCTCAATTTAAGTCCAATCTTTTTACTAATCTTGCAATTAAAAGTATGAATTTTTTTTTTCTTTTTGCTTAACTGTGATTTGTTAGAAAATGTTGTAACGAGTGAATGAAGTTTGATGGGATCGGTACTATGGACCCACCCCAGTCCAGTTCTTGGGTGGATCCATAGACCAATGGTCGGTTCCCGATTCCAATTTTTTAGAACCAATCATTAATAGATTATTCCAGATTCCAAGGTGGAAACCGCCCACCAAGACCATGCTCAACTCCCTTTTTGACACACACTCTCTCTCCCTTTGCCTCTTCGCTTCCTCATCTCTTTTTCTTCGCTTCCTCGACCGCTAAGCAAATCATCTCTATCCAACAATGGCTATTACGCCTCTTTGCTTTGCACTTAACCTCTCTTCTTCAGCCCTCACTTCAGTCATCTCCGAATCCCTCGCTCTTCTCGTTCTTTCCCAAGAACCCTCCTCTCTTGTAGCCCACCCACCATGGCCCTAGCTTCCATGCCTCCGCTGCCAAAATCGCAAGCCCGACAACCTTTGACTCGGCTAGGATCGTCCGGAAAGTTTTCTTCTTCCAACACCGGTTCGATCCAGCCGAGGGTCACACCCGGATTAAGGAAGTGAAGTTCATGAAGAGCAGTGGGAGGACCAAGAACTGTCCCAAAATGTGAGGCCTAATTTTGTGATTCTGGGTCCGTCTAATTTGGGCAAGTTTTCCCATATCAATGCTCTGTTTCGGAAGAAGGAAGTTGTAGTTACATCCAAGAAACTACGTCCTTTTTCTTTCTTATGGTTTTACTTTGGTCACCAGGGATGAGCTAATTGATTGATGTATTTTGCAGGCAAGACTCGGCTTATAAATCGCTTGGCGGTGAACAAGAGTTGGTATACTGTGGATCCGTCGAGTTGTGGGGGAGCTTTTGGCTGGCTTAAATATCTCATGCTGTGTGACAACTCATAAATGCATAAAAAGAAAAATCGCAAAATGTGTAGGAATATGTAAGTTTTATTTCTTGGAATGCTACAACTAATTGAGTGAGGTAAGTCAATTCAAAGTTGTTAGAGTGGAAAACTGGATAATCGTTGGCTCACTACTTGTTAACAAGCTTGCAAAACTTGATTAATTGCACTTAAATGGTTTAAGCATTTTTTACCAATCACTTTGGATATGCCAAGGTAGTAATTCTTCTGGCTAAGATATAGAGATTGGAAATGTCATAATATCCATATCCTAAGCATTCTAATGATTTATCAATTTAGTCCTAAATCTTTGGAAAAATTCCAAAAAATGGCTTGAAATGCTCTCAATTCTCAAATAATGGCATAAAGTAAATCATATCTCAAATAAGAATTTGAAATGCTCTCATTTTCTCAAATAAGGGCTTGAAGTGACCATATTAATCTAAAATAATGACCTAACCTCATCGGCCGATCAAGGGCATTCCCATCCTTTTGCTTTCTTTATTTTCTTTATTTTTTCCCCTTTTTTTTTTCTCTTTTTTGGCATAAAAAAGACAAACTAAGAAAATAAAAAATAAAGACTAAAAAAAAACTCACACAAAAAAATTAAAAAAAAAAAGCTTAGGAAGAGGTCCAGTCGCCTATGGCTACCACCCCGTTGTCGGTGGGGCGTTGGCCATGGCCAATGGGATTGCTGGCGACTAGGGCACCTTGCCTAGACCTGGGGAAGGGTGGCAACCCTCTTTTGAATCTAGCGAGGACCAAGCTCTCACCTTTGGTCAACAACCTCGTTAGCCATCTCCGATGCCCCACTAGCGATAAGGTAGCAACCACAAGTGAGGGAGGTCTAGCTGCCAACCCTACACCTAATTTTTTTTCTTAAGTTTTAGCCTTTTTTTTTTAGTTTGTCTTTTTATGAACATAAAGAGAAAAAAATAAGAAAGAAAATAAGAAAAAGCAAAAGGACGAAAAATGCCCTTGATCGGCCGAAAAGTTCAAGATGGCCACGTCAAGTCATTATTTGAAATAATGTCCATTTTAGGCCATTATTTAATACAATGAGGGCATTTTATGTCTTTATTTAAGGTAAAGTTCACTTCAAACCCTTATTTGAAAAATCAATGATATTTAGGGCCTTTATTTGGAATTTTTTAAAACTTTTTGACAATATTTCAACTAAGCTGTAGAGATTAGATATATAACATTCACATCATAATATCCATGTCCTATTCCCATCATAATATTCATGTCCTAAACCTTTTGACGGTTTGAAAATGTAGACATTCCAGTTAAATATCCAAATAATAGTTTTAGAATTAAATTAACAAATCCTCAAAATGTTTGACTAAGCTAAGGTAATTGAAATATTTATAACTTAATTGGTACAATTGAAAAATTTATGATTGAATTGATCACCGTACAATAAATTTATGATTTTTTTGGATAATTAAACCAAAAACAAAAGTAAAGACAAAAGATGTAATGAGTCAACACACTTTTCAGGAAACTTTCTACAAGATATGATGTCTTCCATAAGAATGCAATAACGTACTTCTTTTTTTATCTGTACAATGATGCACTCCAAAGTGTTCATTTTTCTGAATTCAAACGCAAAGAACGATATAGAAAGATAGTATAATCGTTAGAGAAGAAGAAAATACTCGTTCCAATCTAATTCATCGACATTTCAACCTTCCAAAATAGCCTCGCACTGTTCTGGACATTGGAGAATCTTTCGGACACCGTTTCTATGAAACTCGAGGGTAGAAATAAAAACTTTCTACGCAGCCACCATTTCAAATTCCATTGAACCAGCGTTGGTTGAAGTCAAACGATTTTTCATTTTCTTCTATATAGTCCTTTTCTTTTCTATTTTTCTCCAATACAAAAAACTAAATATTCAACATAAATAAAAATTCGATCATCACGAATATTGTTTATTGTTTGTGATTGCATAATCAGCCACCACACAAAGCACGGAATAGCATGCGCTTCTCTGCCGAAGCCCAACAATAGACTTCATGTAATAAAACAGTTTCGACATCTTAGAGCTCACAGAGCCACCCTAAAATACTAAGAAAGACACATAAGATCAAAGGGTCTCTCCACAAGCAAGACCGTTGGTCAATAATGCATGCCTAATCGAGGGGCACGGGATCGTATATAGCCGACGCAAGAGTGTCCTTGGAAATATTACTGGGTTGGCCGAATCCGTCTCCACATCCGTAAAAAGTATGACAAATTCGTGCCGTGTTTACGCAGGCACCAAGAAAAGGCCCTAATCCGGGAATTCGGTAGTCTTCAAATACGGCTCTATTCATCCACTTCCAGGCCTCACGCACCATATGCATGATGTGTTCACGTGCGGCCTCTTCTGACGCGCCGGTTTCATTCATGTAGCATTCCAGTGCCTTCAAGTTGTCTCCTCGTGCCACTTCATGCTAAGCATGGACAATCATTGTTGGGTTACAACCATAAGTCCAAATACTCTTCCCACTTTTGTATCGAGGAAATAAAAAAGAAGATGTACCCTTTTTTTCTTATGAGCCACTATTTGCAAGAAGAAGAACAATATAAAAGTAAATTACCGATGATGTACCGAGATCATTGATAAGTCGAAGCATCTTGCTAGAACAACGCATGACGCTTGGGATTTTCGACACGTAATCAAGTCCCTCTTCCGTCAATTTATCTGTGGTTAGGAAGTAACTGGGCAACATCATAACCACCCCTCCGGATGAATTCGTCGAAACGTCAATGTATTCCTTCAGGGTCGGTTTAATGCCCTTGCTGCGCCAATGGACCTCCTTCAGGTACGCCTTGCATTCTTCGGCCCACTATAGGATTGGAATTCGGAAAAGTGTGTCAATGACCAAGTCAAGGGACGTTCTTTTCTCATACTTGTTCAGACTCTCAAACGTTCAAATTTAGAAGTCATAACGAAAGTTAAAAGTAGAAAAATGAATTGACTGACATGGACTAGAAATTATCAGGTGAAAGATTTCGCAAGTCAAAATTACCACTTTCCGCAGGTAAGGGATGGGGTTGATTCCTCGCTCTCTCATCGTCCAATACCCAACTTCGTTGGTCGTGTTGTACATGGCCATGAAACTATCCCTTATTATTGGAGGAAGCCTATCGATGTCTGTGATGTCCCACCTTGATAAGTTATCACAATTTCAGCAATTTTACCAAATTTACCGCCATTCAATACACTTCTTAGTAACAATAACGAAAATTAATGCCAACCATTACTTTATTAGCCCAAACCACCAACATAAACCATGATATGTCCAAAAGGCATTGAAGAATTTATTTCATATATATAATTTTTAGTACTTTTTTCCATTGCATTCATAGACTAATTAATTATGTCTTTTTTCTTGGCGGTCATAGTTACAAGGGAAAATGATGACGGTGGTGATACTAGGCAAACCTGACAATGAAATCTGTTAAGAGCTCAAGTTCTTCTGGCGTCCCATATATATCATAAACATCATCAATAAGTACCACCATATTACCAAACTTCCCATTCATTTCTCTGTAAGCTGTATGTTGAGGTTCGAAAACCATACTATTGGCCCAAAAATAGCTTTCCACCATCCTGTCCCTACTAAAGGTCATCTTGTTCGCCCCAAGTTCAACCCACCACCTGAAAAAATTGTCATATGATGATTAAGTCGATCAAAATGCACTCCCATGCTGCCATATTGATTTGTACCTTGCCAAATTGCTGACTTCCTTCTTGTAGACTGACTGCACTAAATTGAAGTCTAATTTAGCCAATTGTAGTAAAGAGGGGATCATGTCTTGCTGTTTCTTGTACATGTCAATGAACCACCGAGCCTCCAACCTGTTTAGCCTCCAGTGGATTGGCATATCTAATGCATGACTCACGTGACTCGCTAAATTAGTGGGAATCTTATTGAGGTTTAGATCCTTCAGATGCTTAGAAGCAAAGGTCCAAGCTTCATCGAGTATGGTTTCACCTTCCAATCCATGAAAAGAAGCTTCATAAAGACCAAGAAGCCCCTTCACATCTTCATTGAGCGATTCATTGAATGTGCCCGTCTTGCTCATAAATCTTTGAAACACATCTATATGTCCAACAAAAGGAATGGAAGGGTAAATTTTGATGCGTCAACATGATTTACCAAAGTTTTATAGTTGACGAGTACCTTGCGGTATGTTGTATCCATGTTGTCTGAGTAGCCGGAATCGAAGGGAAACGACATCAAGATTTTCCGAAAGTTGGGCATCTCCGGTGTTGTTATAGATGGAACTTAGAGCGTTCTTGATCTCCGTCTCGAATTGGTATCCTAGTCCTAGTCTTTGAACCGCGTCAATGAGCTTGAGCTTGGCCACCTGATTCATCTCCCCGTCCAATAGACCCTTGACTTCTTTCTTCAACCTTTGGACTTCCTCCGAACATTTATCCTCCTAGCACATGAAAAACGCTGAAAAATGAGATCTTAATCGAAGTCGATGCACAAGCACTGTCGAGCTCTTGCCTTATTGTTGAGAATATGCTGTTTTGACCAGGTTTATCGATATCTCCTATAGAATATTGTTGCGGTTGGCCCTACATTTGATACTTTGGCAATGGATGAAGGTACAAATTGATTTTACATATCTCGAATGTCATATATAAATCGTATACAGAAGTACACAAGATGTATACATCCATAAACTAGGTTCAAAGTAAAGTTTGTCCTTTGTTTCCATGTCGTTTTGGGATTTATGGACTCGTCCCACCAAAGTAAGTAGAAAATAGGGAAACAGTGCACCTCGGTCACTAAACTTATTTTTTTATATTTTTTTTCTGTCGTTGGCGTGGTAACTTAAATTTGAGCACGGCAAAGTGAAGCCAAGGTATTAATCGATGCCAAACAAAAGTATAATACTCAAATAATCCGTGCCATCATGGAATAAATTGTTACCGAAATTGTCAGAACCATAGACCAGAAAAATTGTTGGGAAATTTTTCCAAGTTTGAGGACCAAATGTGAATATTTCCCATCGTACTTAAGCTACTGAGTTTTGTGCCGAAAAAAAGAAAAGAAAATTCGTTACCGTGTAATTAACGGTGAGTGACTGCAAAAAGTCATAATCCCAAACGCTAGGTGGCCAATTCGCCGAATGTCTCCCGATCTCTTGAACTTCAATCTTCGAAGCACATGTCACGAATTGAGCACTGGACGCGGTGGAGGAGGTGGCGGCGGAGGAGGAGGAGCGGAGGTGCCCAGAGAATAAGAGAGAGGGCTGGTTATGGTGAAATGAGGAGGGGAGGAAGCTTGTTGACAATGCCTGAAGAGCCATTGCGAATTCTGTAGCGAGTCACTTAGTATGCCAACTATCCTTTATATAGGGGTTGGTCTGGAGCCCCCCTCACGGCGACAATTTGTAGCTGCTTTTCGAGCAGATTTTTTCCTATTTGCTCGAGCCATTCTCTGAGCATTGTAATTTATGCATTTTTTTTCCAAACCGGCTCTTCTCGACACACCATGATTAATTTGGATGAATAAGAATGAGGTACTTCGGAATTAGAGGTGTCAAAATAGACCCATTTTTCACTCATATTATTACAATTAGGTTGCACATGGGTTTTTTAAACATTTAAAAGGTAAGGTGAAAATGAACTTAAAAATTTAAAATTCAATCAAATTAGGTCTTATTGAAAATTTAGGTTGTGTTTGGTAACCATTCCGTTCTCATGAACAATTTCTACTAAGAACTTATTCTTCTTTATTTTATTCTATTGATTAGTTTTTGAGCATTTGAAGACATTTGGTAACTACTCAAAATTCCTATTCCTGAAATAGAAATGTGTTTGTTATGAATCTTAAATTTTTTGTGACTTAGAATTTCTTTTAATTTTTTAATACTTTTTAAATATTTTCCTCTTTTAATTTTTTAATAAATTTATTGTGTAATCTTTTTTTAAATTATTTTATTATATAATTTTATCATATTTTAATATGATTTTATTAGTAATTTTATTATATTTTTAATATAATTTTATGTTATAATTACATTGTATTTTTTAAATTTTCTTTTAATTTTTTTATAATTTCATTATATAATATTATTATATTTTTAAATTAATTTATTATATATTATTTTAAATTTTATTGTAGAATTTTATCATATTTTTAATATAATTTATATTATAATTTTATTATATTTTTAAATTTTCTTTTAATTTTTAGGGTTATACCTTGAAAAATTCTAAACTGATACACCTTTGACAAATTTACCAAAAAATAATATTTTTTACCACGAAAAAACCCTAATATAATATATCTGTAACAAATTTATCCCAAGTGACTACAAAAAAACTCAAATTGATAAATTTATGATAAATTTACCAAAAAATAATTTGTTCGGCCGCCATAAACCCAAACTAGCACCTTTGTGACAAATATACCCTCTATTAAATTTAGATTCATAACACGAAAAAACAAAAAAATAATATAATTTAATAAGTAGTTAGTAAAATCACAAGCTAGTACACTAGTCCACTGTCACGTGTCATTTAACTTAATAATTTGATACTAAAATTTAACGAAAACTAACATAGGGTAAATTTATCGTAAGTATATCAGTTTAGGGTAAATGTGTCAAAAGTGTACTAATTTGAGATTCTTGACGGTCAAAAAATTAATTTGGGGTAATTTGTCACAAGTATATCAGTTTAGGATTTTTAGTATAATACCCTAATTTTATTATATTTTTAAAATAATTTTATTATATTTTTGCAATTGGCTAGAGGAAAAAGAAAAAGAAAGAAAAGGAAAAGAAGAAAACATAAGAGAAAAACAAAAGGAACATGATTTGGTTTGATTTTGGAGTTGTTCCTGAAAGCAAAGAATTAACTTTTATTTTTTATTTTTTACTTTTGATTATGTTCCAAATTTATTTCCGGAAACCAAAAGGTTACCAAACGAAATTTTATCCTTTTTTTTTTCTGGAGAACAAAATAATATAATTAGATATTGTTTGACTAGTTACTAAACATGCCATTGGATGACTTATTTTTCGTTGCTACATGCAAAATGGTTTCTACATGACGTGTATTGACTGGACGCTCTCGCAGTGCTTTTGTGTGATGACGTCAACAATACATGTGAAGGAGCTTCAGCGCACGAAGGCACAAGGCATGTGAACCCAATGGGGTAGAGACGCATGAGAGCACTTGTGGCAGCGACTGGCAATGAAATTTCCGAAACAAGCAACATAAAGCGTCAAAACAGCACTCAAGAGTAACGAGTTTGGTGGAAAATCACATCCGCGTCGCTAATGCTTCGTTGCTACAAACACTGTGTAAAAGGCTCAAGGGGCTCTTCCTCAAACAACAAAAGGTCAGGAAAATGACTTTCCAAGTGTCATAATTTTCATATAATACTTGTATCAATACCACAACCTTTTTTCCCATAATGTTGTCTCCTTTAAGATAAACTAATAAAAGTATTAGCAACAGTTGACACAATAGAAATAATTTGAAGGCCAAATATCATGAAAAGTCTCTAACTTTTTTTTTCTTTTTTTTATAAAAATCACTATCTCCAATAATAAAACATTCTCTCGGAGACTGTCGAATATAAACGAAAAAATAAAGCAAAAATATGAAAGAAAATGAGTGAGAACTCGCTAAATTTCAAGAAGAAACAATAAGAAAAACATCATAGGACGTCTTTGCGATGTCAGGTCAAGAATAATTACAATCCTATGCTTTCATATATCCGCTCTTGAAGCCAAAGGTCGATTACTACTACGTAGCACGAACACCCACATCAACATCCGACACGCAATATGTCATAATACGACATCACATGCTGACATATCGTTTCTAAAAAAAAGAGAACTTTGACACGTTGTATATTAAATGTATATTTTTATATATACATAATAAATTATTATTTTTATGATTATTTCAATCAAATTAATTTGATTTAAATTCACAAATAAATAAATAAGAGCCTAGAATTAAATTAAATCAAAAACATTAATCCATAATTTGTTAATATCATTCATTGCTTCAATTTGATAAATTCAACTTCATTCTAATAATTCATAAAACTTAGAGAAAAAAAAACAAGCAATTCATGTTTTGGATTCATGTGTCAGACATGTTAGAAGAAAAAAGAAAAAAAAAAAAACTTGGGAGATGAATTGTGTATTACCGGAAGTGAGAGTTAGAACAAAAGATAAGACTAACTTTTCTTATTTTCCATTTATTATTTTTATTACTTTTTACTTTTTCATATATATATTTTGACCCATCAGTTTTTGAAAATTTTAAAATTGATCTCGTGTGTCGGAGTTACATGTCGAAAACTCACATGTCAGAATTTCGACTCAAGTTTAAGAAAATGTTGAAAAAGTTGACCAGGTATTGGATTTTCCAACACGTATTGATAGAGTGTCGAAGAGTACATGAGAGTGTCAAAATGTCGGACACAATACAAAAGCTTCCGAAAAGTATCAATGCTTCCTAGGTTTGCTATCGATTGCAAATATCACAAAATCCCCCCAAAAGATCCAAAACTAATGCCCCCAAAGTCCAACCGCTCCTAATCAATAGGGTGCCACTAGTACAAAATCGATGAAAGTTTGGTTGGGGTGGCTTTGAATAATAAGACATGTCTCCCATTCAAACTAGGACTCGCCAAACTCCCTTTCCATCATACTCCGCCAAACTCCGCCAAACTCCCTTTACAATGCCAACAAATAGAAAAAATTGCTTTTCACGTGTAAATTTTGATGGTTTTGATTTACTGAGACTAAAAAATCATAATCAAAATGCAAGGTTGTTATCCATGGATGAGCTACGATTGAAGCATAACGAAGGAGTCTAATACCTAAGTCACGATCTTAATTGCACAGATCTAGAAGCATAATTATGGTCAATCTGGTGAAATTACATGTACTAATGATAAAGTCATATTCTAAGAACCTTCAAATGTCTCACAAAAGAACGCAAAATTTGGCTTACAAGCCAAAAAAGTCCCTCATTCTGGCATCCATCAATAGTAGCTGTTAGAGGTTCCACATATCAATCGAAATGTGCTTACACCTCTTGCCTAGGCCAGAGGTAGGTGGGGCCTCACCTGGCCATGGCGAGGGCGGCCTCGCATTGGCCAGCAGGGGCAAGCTTGCCGACGCTCGCCTATGGCTAGCTGGCGGAGGAAGGAAAGAGAAAGAAGAAGGAGAAAAATGGAAAAAGAAAAAGAAAAAAAGAAAAATAATAATAATTTCAAAAATATAATATTATTAAAAAAATTGTTTACATTAGCATCGGCCGGCCAAAATTGATCGAATTGACTAAATTAACACAATTGCAAAAAACTTATAACTGAATTAGCCAAAAAGAAATATTTAGAATTGAATTGGAAAAATTGCAATATATTTAGATTTATTTTGGTAATTTTCCTCCTCTAGTGCTTTATCTAGACTTTGGTTTCTTTTTAAAATGCCATGCCAAACTGAAAAATTAATTTAAAAAATAACATAGGACAAATAGCCAGAATATCTCACGAGAAGCATTGTAGTAATCAAATATTCAACCAACATGGCGATATAGCGCCAAACTGATTGAAAAGTTAGATGGCACTTATGTATCTTTTTTCCCCACAAAAAGCTCTATAGCAAGAGAAGAAATATGTGGAAGAGAGAATTATTTTTTATCTTGTAATGAAAAATACATAAGTCTAATAAGATCATTCAATCGAGGATATGTACATTATAGAATCCTAGAAATATGGCACTTATATATACACACACACACACACACACACATATAATCCTAGAAATATGGACATTTAAGGAAATTACTGATAATCCCCAACTATGCACCTTCCGACTTTTATTTTTTCCTAAAAAAAAGTCACTAAATATGTTGTTTCCTTTAAGATAAACTAATAAAAGTATTAGCAATAGTGGACAAAATGGAAATAATTTGAAGGCCAAATATCATGAAAAGCCTCTAACTTTATAATTTACTTTTTGTAAAAATCAGTATCTCAAATTATAAAACGTTCTCTCGGAAACCGTCGAATATAAACAAAAAAATAAAGCAAAATATGAAAGAAAATGAGTGAGAACTTGCCAAATTTCAAGAAGAAACAATAATTAAAACGTCATAAAATGTCTTTGCGATGTTAGGTCAGGAATAAATATAATCTCATACTTTCAGATCTCCGCTATTGAAGCCAAAGGTCGTATACTACTAAATAGCACCAACACCAACATCGACACACAACACGTGACACGACACAACACACCGATAGGTTGTTTCTCAAAAAAAGAGAATTCTGACACGTTGTATATTAAATGTATATATTTTTATATATACATGAAAAATTATTATTCTTATGATTATTTAATCAAATTAATTTGATTCAAGTTCACAAATAAATAAATAAATAAATAATAACAAAAGCCTAGAATGAATTTTAACCAAAAATATCAATCCAGAATTTATTAATATCATTCATTGTTTCAAGTTGATAAATTCAACTTCATTCCAATAATCCATAAAACTTAGAGAAAAAAAAAACAATCAATTTCCATTTTGAATTCGCGTGTTAGACGTGTCAGAAGAGGAGAAAAAAAACTTTTGGGATGAATTGTGTATCACAGGAAATGTGAGCCGGAACAAAAGAGAATACTAACTTTTCTTCTTTCCCATTTATTATTTTAATCATTATTTTTTATTTTTAACATATATATTTTGACCCCTCATTTTTTTGAAAATTTTTAAAATTAACCTCGCGTGTCGGAATCACATGTCGAAAGCTGGCAAGACGGAATTTCGACTCAAGTGTCAGAGAGTGTCGAAAAAGTTGACCAGGTATTGAATTTTCCAACACGTGTTGAAGAGTGCATAAGACTGTCGGAGTGTTAGACACCATACGAAAACTCCCGAAGAGTGTCAATGCTTTTTAGGTTTGTTGCAGATTGTAAGTGTCACAAAATCCCCCAAAGAACCAAAACTAATGCCTCCAAAATCCAGCTGCTCCTAATCAATAGGGTGTCACTAGTACAAGATGGATGTAAGTTTGGTTTGGGTGGGTTTGAATAATAGAACATCTTTGTGATGTCAGGTCAAGAATAATTACAATCCCATGCTTTCATATATCTGCTCTTGAAGCCAAAGGTCGTTTACTACTAAGTAGCACTAACACCCACATCAACATCCAACACACAACATGACATAATACGACATCACATGCCGACACGTCGTTTCTAAAAAAAAGAGAACTCTAACACGTTGTATATTAAGAGTATATTTTTATATATACATAATAAATTATTATTTTTATGATTATTTCGATCAAATTAATTTGATTCAAATTCACAAATAAATAAATAAGAGCCTAGAATTAATTTAAATCAAAAACATTAATCCATAATTTGTTAATATCATTCATTGCTTCAATTTGATAAATTCAACTTCATTCTAATAATTCATAAATTTTAGAAGAAAAAAACAAGCAATTCATATTCTGGATTCACGTGTCGACATGTTAGAAGAAAAAAAAAAAAAAAACTTGGGGGATGAATTGTGTATTACGGGAAGTAAGAGTTAGAACAAAAGATAAGACTAACTTTTCTTCTTTTCCATTTATTATTTTTGATTACTTTTTACTTTTTCACATATATATTTTGACCCATCATTGTTTGAAAATTTTTAAAATTGACCTCGCGTGTCGGAATTACATGTCGAAAACACGCATGTCAGAATTGTGACTCGAGTGTTGGAGAATGTTGAAAAAGTTAACCAAGTGTTGGATTTTCCAACACATATTGACAAAGTGTCGAAGAGTACATGAGAGTGTCTAAATGTCGAACACAATACAAAAGCTCCCGAAAAGTATCGATGCTTCCTAGGTTTGCTATCGATTGCAAATGTCATAAAATCCCCCCAAAAGAACCAAAACTAATGCCCCCAAAATCCAACCGCTCTTAATCAATAGGGTGCCACTAGTACAAAATTGACAAAAGTTTCGTTGGGGTGGCTTTTAATAATAAGACATGTCTCCCATTCAAATTAGGACTTCACCAAACTCCCTTTCCATCATACGTGCTGTCTTACAATGCCGACAAATAGAAAAATTTGCTTTTCACATGTACATTTTGATGGCTGTGATTTATTGAGACTAAAAAATCATAATCAAAATGCAAGGTTGTTATCCATGGATGAGCTACAATTGAAGCATAACGAAGGAGTCTAATACCTAAGTCACAATCTTAATTGCACGGATCTAGAAGCATAATTATGGTCAATCTGGTGAAATTACAAGTACTAATGATAAAGTCATATTCTAAGAACCTTCAAATGTCTCACAAAAGAACACAAAATTTGGCTTACAACCCAAAAAAGTCCCTCCTTCTGGCATCCATCAATAGTAGCTGTTGGAGGTTTCACATATCAATCGAAATGTGCTTACACCTCTTGCCTAGGCTAGAGGTAGGTGGGGCCTCACCTAGCCATGGTGAGGGCGGCCTCGCATTGGCCAGCAGGGGCAAGCTTGCCGACGCTCGCCTCTGGCTAGCTGGCCAGAGGAAGGAGGGAGAAAGAAGAAGGAGAAATAAGGAAAAAGAAAATGAAAAAAATAATGATAATTTCGAAAATATTTAATATTATTTAAAAAAAATATCTATGTTAGCATCAGCCGGCCAAAATTGATCGAATGGACTAAATTAGCACAATTGCAAAAAGCTTATAACTAAATTAGCCAAAAATAAATATTTAGAATTGAATTGGAAAAATTGCAATAGATTTAGATTTATTTTGGTAATTTTCCTTCCTCTAGTGCTTTATCTAGACTTTGGTTTCTTTTTAAAATGCCATGCCAAACTGAAAAATTAATTGAAAAAATAACATAGGACAAATAGCCAGAATATCTCACGAGAAGCATTGTAGTAATCAAATATTCAACCAACATGGCGATATAGCACTTAGATGGCACTTATGTATCTTTTTTCCCCACAAAAAGCTCTATAGCAAGAGAAGAAATATGTGGAAGAGAGAATTATTCTTTATCTTGTAATGAAAAATACATAAGTCTAATAGCATCATTCAATCGAGGATATGTACAGTTATAGAAAATATATAAATATATATATATATATATATATATATATATATATATATATATATATATATATATATATATATATATATGTAATCTTAGAAATCTGGACATTTAAGGAAATTACTGATAATCCCCAACTATGCACCTTCCGACTTTTTTTTTTCCTAAAAAAAAAGTCACTAAATATGTTGTTTCCTTTAAGATAAACTAATAAAAGTATTAGCAATAGTGGACAAAATGGAAATAATTTGAAGGCCAAATATCATGAAAAGCCTCTAACTTTTTAATTTACTTTTTGTAAAAATCAGTATCTCAAATTATAAAACGTTCTCTTGGAAACCGTCGAATATAAACAAAAAAATAAAGCAAAAATATGAAAGAAAATGAGTGAGAACTTGCCAAATTTCAAGAAGAAACAATAATTAAAACGTCATAAAATGTCTTTGCGATGTTAGGTCAGGAATAAATATAATCTCATACTTTCAGATCTCCGCTATTGAAGCCAAAGGTCGTATACTACTAAATAGCACCAACACCAACATCGACACAAAACACGTGACACGACACAACACACCGATAGGTCGTTTCTCAAAAAAAGAGATTTCTGACACGTTGTATATTAAATGTATATTTTTATATATACATGACAAATTGTTATTTTTATGATTATATAATCAAATTAATTTGATTCAAATTCACAAGTAAATAAATAAATAATAACAAAAGCCTAGAATGAATTTTAACCAAAAACATTAATCTAGAATTTATTAATATCATTCATTGTTTCAAGTTGATAAATTCAACTTCATTCCAATAATCCATAAAACTTAGAGGAAAAAAAACAATCAATTTACATTTTGAATTCACGTGTCAGACGTGTCAGAAGAGGAGAAAAAAAAAACTTTTGGGATAAATTGTGTATCACAGGAAATGTGAGTCATAACAAAAGAGAATACTAACTTTCTTCTTTCCCATGTATTATTTTTATCATTATTTTTTATTTTTAACACATATTTTGACCTCATTTTTTTGGAAATTTTTAAAATTGACCTCGCGTGTCGGAATCACATATCGAAAACTTGCAAGACAGAATTTCGACTCGAGTATCGAGAGTGTCGAAAAAATTGACTAGGTATTGGATTTTCCAACATGTGTTGAAGAGTGCACGAGATTGTCGGAGTGTTAGACACAATACGAAAACTCCCGAAGAGTGTCAATGCTTTTTAGGTTTGTTGTAGATTGTAAATGTCACAAAATCCCCCAAAGAACCAAAACTAATGCCTACAAAATCCAGCCGCTCCTAATCAATAGGGTGTCACTAGTACAAGATGGATGTAAGTTTGGTTTGGGTGGGTTTGAATAATAGAAAATGTCTCACATTCAAACTAGGACTCCACCAAACTCCCTTTCCATCATACGTACCGTCTTACAATGCCACCAAATAGAAAAATCTGCTTTTCACATTTAAATTTTTGTGGTGGTGATTTATTGAGACTAAGAAATCATAATCAAAATGCAAGGTTGCTGTCCATGGGTGAGCTATGATTCAAGCGTCGCGAAGGAGTCTAATACCTAAGTCACGACCTTAATTGCACGGATCTAGGAGCAAAATTATTGTCAATCTAGTGAAATTACACGTACTAATGATAAAGTCAGATTCTAAGAACCTTCAAATGTCTCACAAAAGAACGCAAAATTTGGCTTACAACCCAAAACAATCCCCCCTTTTGGCATCCATCAATAGAAGCTGTTAGAGGTTCCACATATCAATAGAAATGTGCTTACACCTCTACTTAGGTGACATGCATTGAGGATAAATGAAGAGATGTCGTGTCACTCTTAAATTATTTAATAAATGTGAGAAACTATTAAATAGTTGTGGCTTTCCGCACAAGCTCCACTTGCTAATTACCACATGTTCGAAATGAGTCGTACTCATTAGAGTTTTCAAAATTTCCTCCCTTCCCTCTCCTTACTCTCTCCCTCCATTATTAATTCCTTGAACGAGACTCCTATACCTAAGTCACAATTTTAATGGCACGGATCTACAACCACTTTTATTATGAAATTAGTGAAATTATATCTACTAATGTCAAAGTTGGATTCTATCCAAACTTTCAAACATTTCACAAAAGAACACAATTTTTTTATTATTTTTTTCTTTTTCTTTCTTCACTTCCTTCTCCTTCCTCTAATCGGTCACTGCCAAAGGTAGGGTTGCCGAGGACCTCACCAGTCTTGGGGAAGCCTAGCCATGGCCAAACAACCTTGCCTAGGCCAACTAATATCATTCATTTTTCAACTTGATAAATTCAACTTCATTCCAACAATCCATAAAACTTAGAGAAAAAAAAAAACAAGCAATTCACATTCTGGATTCGCGTGCCAAATGTGTTGGAAGAGGAAAAAAAACTTGGGGGATGAATTGTGTATCATGGGAAGCGTGAGTTGAAACAAAAGAGAATACTAACTTTTCTTCTTTCCCATTTATTATTTTTATCATTATTTTTTATTTTTTAACATATATATATATATATATATTTTTTTTTTTTTTGATTCCTCATTTTTTTTGAAAATTTTTAAAATTGACTTCGTGTGTCTAAATCACATGTTGGAAACTCACAAGTTGGAATTTCGACTCGAGTATTAGAGAGCGTCGAAAAAATTGATCAAATATTGAATTTTCCGACATGTGTTGATGGAGTGTCGAAGAGTGCACGAGATTGTCGGAGTGTTAGACACGACACAAAAACTCCAGAAGAGTGTCAATGATTTTTAGGTTTGCCGCAGATTGTAAATGTCACAAAATGCCCTCAAAGAACCAAAGCTAATGCCTCCAAAATCCAGCCACTCCTAATCAATAGGGTGTCACTAGTACAATTTGGATGTAAGTTTGATTCAGGTGGGTTTGAATAATAGAACATGTCTCACATTCAAACTAGGACTCCACTAAACTCCCTTTCCATCATACGTACTGTCTTACAAGGCCAACAAATATAAAAAGCTGCTTTTCACATGTAAATTTTGATGGTTGTGATTTATTGAGACTATGAAATCATAATCAAAATGCAAGGTCGTTGTCCATTGATGAGCTACAATTGAAGCATAACGAAGGAGTCTAATACCTAAGTCGCAATCTTAATTGCACGGATCTAGGAGCAAAATTATTGTCAATCTAGTGAAATCACACGTACTAATGATAAAGTCAGATTATAAGAACCTTCAAATGTCTCAAAAAAAAAAAAAAAGAAGCAAAATTTGGCTCACAACCCAAAACAGTCCCCCCATGGCATCCAATAATAGTAGCTATTAGAGGTTCCACATATCAATCGAATGTGCTTACACCTCTCAAATTTAGGTGACATGCATTGAGGATAAATGAAGAGATGCCATGTCACTCTTAAATTATTTTAAAAATGTGAGAAATTATTGGATAGTTGTGGCTTTCCTTGCAAGCTCCACTCGCTAATATCATGTGTTTGAAATGAGTCATACTCATTAGAGTTTTATATAATCCTAGAAATATGGACATTTGAGGAATTATACTAATAATCCCAACTTTGCATCTTCCGACTTTTATTTTTTTTCTAAAAAAAGTCAATAAAAATGTTGTTTCCTTTAAGATAAACTAATACGCTTCGTTAAATTAGATTAATACCACCAAAAAAAAAAAAAACTACACGAATTGTACAATTGTGACATAAGAAGAGTAAAATCCCAAATTGGTACACTAGTCAACTGTCACACGTGTCATCAAACTTAGCAATTTGATAGTAAAATTCAATGGAACTATTAGAGGGTAAATTTGTCATAAATATACAAGTTTGGGATAAATTTGTTAAAGATGTGCCAATTTGGGGTTTTTATGGTCAAAATATTAGTTCAAAGTAAATTTATCACATATGTACTTTCAAGATATTAACCCAAAAGGAAACTACAAAGACCAAAAGAAATTCCCAAGCAAAGCCAATATCTGTCCACTTTGGTCGTAAACACAACTATACCCCTTAAAGCAGCAAAAAAGAGATCTTTGAGAAAGAACTATTTTCAGCTAGGGCTTTATTCATTTCACAAAAAAATAATTTCTAGGAAAACGTTTTTCGAATTGTTTAGCATTCGTTTCACAGAAAGTGAATTGCTTAGAGAAAACATTTTCCATGAAGGAAAAAAAAAGTCTTCTAAACTAGGGAAACATGTTTTCCCCTTTTCAAAAGCCGAAAACATTTTCCTCACTTAGTCTCTCTTATCTCGCATCCCTATAAACCCTTGCTCCCCCCCCCCTTTTTCTTCTACTTCTTTTAATTCGAATTATTATTTTTTCTTTTTTCTTTTTCTTTTCTTCATTTCCCTCTTCTTCTTCTTCTTCTTTTTTTTTTTTTTTTTTGGTAAACCCTCTTCTTCTATCTTGGCCGGTTGCAAGCCATGGCCACAGCCAAGGACCGGCCACGGAGAACCTCGAGCTTGCCCACCTCTAGCAAGCTTAGGCTCACCACTCGCCAGATTGGTGAGCGTGAGCTTGTGGTGAGGCGCTTGCTAATAGGTCATGCTCATTGATCTAGTGAGCCTTGAGCTTGCTAGACTCGAGCCTTGCTAGATCGGCGAGCGACAAACCTAGGTTCACTTGTGGCCAATTGTTAGCCGTCGACATGGCTGACAACCGATCAAGAAGAGGAGGAAAACAAAGAAAAGAAAAAGTATACATAAGAAAAATAAAAATGAAAAAATAATTTAATAATTTATTTTTAAAATAATAAAAATAATTAAAAATCGATTTTTTTAAAAATAAAATAAATGAAAAAGATTGTATACAGGAAAATATTTTCCTTCCCAAACAATGGCAAATATTTTCCACTTCATTTTCAAGTTTCGCCCGAATATCGGAAAATAATTATATTTTCTTGGAAATTATTTCTTAGAAACTATTTTCTAAAAATGTTACATTTTCTACGAAACAAACGAAGTCTAAAAGACACTTCGATATAGACATATCGCCCAATATGCATTAGTTACTTAAATGAGATGTCGCCTCCAAAAATATGAGGGAGAATTCATGAAAGAAAGTTATAGAATTTGGAAGATGGGGGAAGAGAAAAGGCATGAACAGATGTCAAATATGCTAGCGGTTCATTGTCAAATACGCTAGCGATCCATGGCAACGTAAGATGCTCAGTAAGTAAACATTATTACTCACGGATACCATAACTTGTCAAAGCTGCGTATGGTTCTCTCTACAAGTTAAGATAATGTTAAATATGGGGCAATCAGCATGAAATGCTAACAAGAAAACAACCCACTTTTGCCTCAAAAGGACTCAACTGATATGAATTGATTACACCCTTCACGTCACATGGAATTCCATCAAAATCACCATTTTCGGGAGCCAGACATAAGATTAGTGACAGCTGAGTTTTTCCTGTCAAAGCCATTACAACAACCAGACAGCTCAAGAAATCCATAAAGAATCAGTTAAAGAATCGTTGAAAAGCTGGTAGGAAAAAGATGATTTGTTGTTTAAAAAAATATAGACGCCTATCCGGGGTTTCCATCATATGGACCTTGCATAGGAAACAATTAGAAGATTCTTCGAGACAATTACGAGTTCATCCTCAAAAGCTTATTAACGCATATTGAGTGGACCGCTTTCTTTCTTCAGTTTATTGTTTTCTCAATTTTTTGATCTTTCATTTCCTATTTACTTCCTGCTGATGTTCCTTTTCTGCACATCATGTGCACACAAGAGGCCTTGTAATCCTATTCAATCAATTTTCACGATTGTAAGGGAAAAACAACAAACTGCGCACTTAAATAAACAAGCAATACACGTTTTCATAATTGTTCATTAGGTTTTTCGACTCCTTGCGCAGCTAATACATATTAGAAAACAAGCTAAAGACCAGAAACCAACGATAGCATTTGAGTTTCAGCAGAAAACATTCTTCCTGAATCAGCCATTTTGTTTGTCATATAGTCCCTCAAAAGAATTTCCAACGGTAGAAGGAGAAAATTTAGGACACGCGTGCAGAATGGAGGAGGCGAGGGGTGTTCATCCCACAATGTAAGCAAACCATCCACCGAAAACCACAGCTTCATCACTCGAGAGTGTGGCTTAGGACAAAGTGTCTTGTCGAGGAATTACACCTATGGTGTGAATACGACTTTAAATATCTAATGCTCATTGACTTGCTATACTAAAGTTAATGACTTACGCTGCTTCCAATGTAGACAAAGCATTTTTAAGCCTAAAAAGTTAAGATATAATTTCTTCGATCCAATGACAATTGACATGCACGGGGTCAGACAATTTTGTTTCTTCTGTTCTGTTACTTAAAGAGCAGTAAATATGTAGAACTGATGTCTGATCAAGAACTACACACATGAATATAAACCACGGACATTTAATTATTTTCATGAAATTGTTCCTGTTAAACGACCTTCCGCACGATGACAACAGCATTGCTGATTTTTTAAACTCTTAAAGGGTAAGCCCATGAACAAAACGCAATAGAAAGACCTAGTTAAGCAACTACCCTTATGCTCACTTAATGAGTAAAGCTCCAATCAGAGATAACACTGGGCCTGAGCAGGCCCAGTCACTTTCAAGCCCGTCCACTAAGACCAGCCCACAAACTATGTTGTGGTGGCTCTTAATTCATCTTCTTTGAAAGATACTCCTTGTATTCTTTTTTATAATTATTATACAGTACGCGATTATCATTTTTTTTTTAACATTCGTGTCAGGGTTAATCACATGCTGAAAAGAAAAGAAAAGAAAAAAAACCTGAATTGCTCATCATTTTTGCTCTTTGTTTGTCTTGGTGCTTGGTGATTGGTGCTGGGCAAATTATTCCTAGATGGCAATTCAATAAGTTTGTCGCTTCAGGTTTATGTAGTTCTTTGGCACCGTTGATGAAAGTCGTAAAAGTTGAGTTTTGAATTTTTTATATTATTGGAATGGAAAGTAGATAGTATTAACAAATGATGAATTAATAATTTTTTTTAGTGTAAATACATAGGGACCTCGAAAATAGTCTAGATTGATCGATAGGATTGCACGATGATTTTGGGTTTTGGTTTCGGCGACCATCCCCAGTGATGATATCAAAGAAGAATTACTAGAAGTGTTATTCGACCTTGTGTTGATGATATTAGAGAAGGGCACATAAAGATTGCTTCGGGAACGTTTGGGAGAAAGGACGTAATTGAAAAAAAGAAAATCAGGCAAGGAACTAAAAATAGCATCGGGACCCAATTGCAACAGACGCTCAAATTTGAGGACGGCATTTCAAAAATCCAAATTTTCCTCGGTCGTGCCGATGTCTTGGTCGACTTTCGCTTTCTCATCGCTCTTTTGCTCGGTTAAGGTTTTGTTTAGCCACCGTCGTCGATCGGCATGAAGCTCTCGCGCGAGTAGATCACCCAATTCGATTCACTCCGATAGCCCCGACGGATGAAGCGAATCGCAGAAACCTGCTGCTTATCACGCCAAAGCCCAATGAGTAAAAGTTCCCCCAAGAGGATGAAAAACCTCGTCTTCACCTCGGACGATCTGTCCCGGTTCCAGTGCCAGTGCAGGTCCCTCGACGATGAGGCCAATGCCGGTGCCGCGTCGTACGACCTCACTGTCCATCGGAGAGAGAATGGCAACGAGCCATCTGGGGACGATGAGGTCAATCCAGAAGCGTCAGGAAAAATCGGGTAGCGTAGATGATTCTCGTCTAAAAACTGAGGGAGGAGGTGGCGAAGTTGGGGGATGATCAGGGGCACGAGGGCATGCCCGTGGAGGAATTTGCGGCGGCAACGTATATTAGAGGGGTGTTATGGATGGAAAGAGGGGAAACGGGTGGGGGAAGAATGCCAAGGAGGATGTTACCTGTTTGACAGATTTTTTTTTTAATCGATTATATTTTATTCCTACTTTAATTCTCACTCTCGAATTTTTGTCCTGTCTCCTTGTAGGGTGTGGGAGTCGAAACCCACACTTGAAATTATATCGTCCCCACTTCAACCTCTTGAAAATGTGGGGACCTTACCTCTCCCTTTCATGTTGTAAGGGTGGCCACGTGGTTCCTATTTGGCACAATGAAAGGTGAGAAATTATATCTGAAGAGGGGAAGGGCAGTTGATGCCGTTGGACTGAAGATTTATGATATATTGATAGATGGGAGCAAAGCAGTTATTTAAGGTGTAGATCAAGAATATGTTGAGACTGCCTTACGCAAGCGTGGGCATCTGGTTTGCAATTTGTCCGGTGGTTATAAGCGTGTCCATAGGAGTCTAGTGTAAAGGGATATTGACTGAGATACTGGTGTAGTCCGCGATGCTGATAGTCAGGAGTTGTTCAACGTGCGGCTTGGTCAAATTGCTGAGTATGTTGGAGATCCAAGCTTAATTGGGGTTTTGCTCGGTGCCTCAACAGTGTCAGAAAGATGGTAGGCATTCCTGTTTAACATGACTCCTGTTTAGTATTTGGGTAGATTGAGGTCGTACTTGATTCATGCATTCAGTGTTGGCAGTTGCTTGAGGTGATCATGATGATGTCAAGTAAACTTTTCAGTTTTCATTTAGATTCATATTATGTCCATGTTGAGTTATTAAGTAAGTTCTACTTGCTGAAGCTATTCCCTTGTCAAATAAAGATATTGTGGTTTTGTTTTATAATTTATCTCTCTTTGTCTATCTATGTTATTGCAAAGTTGAATTAAGTCGATGAGAATAACAAAAGAAGAGGGTAGAGAAGTAACAGAGAGATCAAAAGAGAAGATAGAGCATGGAGAAAACATTTTTCGGGTACTTTTTTTTTTTAATACTTGAAAGGTACCAAATAATTGAATGCTCATGTAGTGAGCTGTAACGGCAGTAGGAACAAACCGCATGCTTGACTAGTTAGATCTCAATCTCATAACAGAGACTTATTCCGTTGATACTCCAAAACCTCGTTGTAAGCTTTTTGCTTTAAATGATTTTGATTTTTAGTTGTTTCGAAATAGCTGTATGGCTGTTCCCTTTGAAAGTGGATCAAGATTGGTGACAGCGGTTTCAAAATGTTGTGCATGATGGAAGTAGAGAGTGGATATCTGAAGATGGTGCAGGTTTTTCTGGTCAAGTTGACTCATAAAGGTGCTGCAATTTGACTTATGATAGCTTGTACCTGGCCTTCCGATTGTCAACTTACAAATATATGGACCGAAAAACATTGAAGTTTCTTAACATGGCAAATCTTAGATGCCAGTCTCTTGGTCGTGATACTACTTATTTGAGTCAAAAGGTAGATGAATGGTTGGTTCATCTCATCTTAAGTTGAGTCGAGAGGAGCTCCTTATGTAGTCGGACAATGCTGAATTGTTCATCATTTTTGTTCTTTGCTGGGGATTTTGGTTTAATCAATTAGTGTCTTTGGATTGAATCAATCAACCAATCAATTAGTTTGTCTTGGTGCTTGATGCTTGGCAAATTATTCCTAGATGGGCAATTCAATAAGTTTGTTGCTTTAGGTTAATGTAGTTCTTTGGCATAGTTGATGAGACGTAGTGGTGGTAAAAGTTTTAGAAATTGATGACTTTTATCGGATAAGGCTGATTTGATAATTTGGTCTTGGGTTGTAGAGAAGTTTCCTGTTAAACTTATTTGTTTGGTTCCCTTTATTGTGTTAACTTGATAAACCTAACCAAATCAATATTATATGTTAAGGCAATAATTTTGCTGTCAACAATAAGGCTATGATCCTTCTTGCACTTGATAAAAAATGTTGTAGCTAATAGTCGTTCAATGTCTTTGCAGTTTGCAATCTTCCCTCTAAGGAAATAATTTTCTTGCTTGATGTTAACGGTTAAAGTGCTAAGTTACTCCTTAGCTTCTTCTATGTTATTGGTTTAGAGCCGCATCTCATAAATGACAAACTAACTCAACGGTTTGGTTTGACTTTTACCCTTATTAGATTGATATTGGTGAAATAAATCATTTTTTTCTTTTTGTATACAATATACACCAAACAAAACCAAGAACCACAAATCTCCTAGTCAACAAGAAATGAAATTGACTTCTATTAAGTACAGTTGAAACAAATTTATATTGGCACGGTTTAATTGTACTTTTAGTTCCCACTTTTACTTGCTTGTCAACTCACTTATAAGTATTTGTGATTTAATCTAACTCTTATCTTGGATGGAAAATATTGAAAGGGGTAAAAAGAGAACCCACCTGCAATGATTCTATTATTTGGGTTACTACACGGGAAGGGAATGGAAGAGAAATTTAGTTACTTCATTTTGGATTGAAAGAAGTTTCTCCAAAGTCAGAGATGAATAATGGAAGTTATCGTTTGCTAATGCATATAGTTATAACCACAAGAGTATCCTTCGTGAGGAGTAGGAAACAAGAGAAAGAGAAAGGCTACTTTAGTCTATCAATTATATTTCGTTTTCCTCCATATAGTTTTCTCGCCAGTATGCATTTAAGTCAAGATTTCACCTTCCTATCTTTTTTGTTTTTTGTTTTTTTTCTTTTTCAAATAGAGTGAGTGACCAAGCTTTTGAATCTCATTGTGGTGTACTTTTGATTACTTGTGAGAGAGAACGTGATGTGATTTTTAGTGAAGTCGAGAAGATTGCATGTTCTATGCTACTTTTTTGGAGAAGCTATACCTTTTTTTTTTCCTTAATCTGAAGTTGCGATGAAATTAAACAAGTAATGTGACTGTAATATGAAAATCTCCTTGTGATGACAACCATGTGCTCGAAATTTGAGTTAAAGCAAGATGAATATGTGTGTAATTGGAGTCATAAGGGCTGAAGAAAGAAGGTAAGTGTGCGAGTCAACAAGCTGGATTGCCGGATTGGCTTTCTACTGCATCATCCTTTTTTGAATGTTAAATTGTTATACAGCAGCAGGTTTTCATTTGTAACATGCACAATGTTTCTCGATGTGGAACCGCATGTCAAAAGCTCTCCCGACATTTTTACTTTTTGTACATTTTCCTTTTCGGAGCTTGCCTCTCTTTTTCCCCTTTTTGGAGTGGGGTTGGAGAGCGATGAGGTTATTAATCTTGTTTCTTAGGCTATACTCTAATCAATGCTCTCCAATGGGGTTAGCATTTTTGTATCTGCTGGCATGTGGAAAAATAATAAATAGGTGTACATCAGAGCTCTATCGGTGTGAATTGGCGCATGCATAGATGGCACGACAAAGAGTAAGGGGTCGAGATTGAAATTGGAAATGACTGTTCAAGAAGGTCAGGTGGTGGCTGCGCATGTCACCACAAGGGATATGATTTTTAAGTCTATTTTGGAGGAAGGAGTTTTCCGCTTCGATTGTTGCGGCAGTTCCTAATCTTTCTTTTGGCAACAACAAGGATAGGAACACACCTATACAGAGTCATCATGTCCCTTCTTATATCCCTTTTGGGCAGCATATCATCAAACTTGAGGTCAATCTTCACATGCTCTTATTTCTTTGCCATGAATCAGTTGAATCTTTTCTTGGTTGATTTGTTGCGCTCTTGGGACTGTGACATTTCCAATATTTTTAGGAATTCACTGTGTTTTGATTTATGTTTTCCAAGTGAGTATGTATTTATGGAGTTCTTAATAACATTGTATTACATATGATTTAGCTACCTGCTGGGACCAGTTTTTAAGGGACTGGTGAAGTCAGTGGACAGCTTGAGCGTATGGGAAAATGAGTTAGTCCCTCATTCCCCAACTTTCCATACTAGCATTTGCTTTATCTTTCCTTGAATGCTCAGTGATCTCTCCGGTTTTAGGTGTTTACATGGAACACTAACGCATGGGGTTATGGCCCTGGTACTAGAGGTGGCAAAATGGGTCATATATGGGTCACTTTTTTTTTTTTTTTTAAGACACTAGTTAAATAGGTTTAACAAATGTGGGTCTTAAGTGGGTTGGATTTAGAACTCATTTTCAACCAAAACCTCACAATCTCTCTCTTCCCATTTTAACTTTACAATTTTTTAAATATAAAAATCGAAATTATAATTATTTTTTATTTTAATTTTCTTTTACTTTTTAATTTTCTTTCTTTTATTTTTTTCTTTCTTCTTCCTCCTTCCAAAGTGGCCGGCACGGCAACCGGCAGGCGAGCCTCGAGCTTGCCGGATCTCGGCAAGGCAATTGTTCAATTTAACATTATTTTTTTCTTGTTCTTTTTTTCTTCCAAGTACTTGTCTAATATTTATATGTATCTTAAATATATGTTTTTCACTTTGACTAGTAATAGAACACGCCGGCCAAATAGTTTACCTTAATATAGATGCTCACGAGGGTTAACTTTTAAATTGACACGAAAATGATAGAATATTTAAATATTAAATCGGGCAAACTGTTTTGAAAGCTAAAATTATAAAGTAAATGTGTGATTTATTATTTAAATATTTTAACATGATTTAATATTTAAATATTCTATCATGAACACTAAGGCATGACAAAAAACAACCTAACCTAGCATTAATTGAAAGCTTGAAATATATAAATTGTTCAACAAATAGACAATATAGATACTCAAATTATTTTACAATTTTGGGGAGTTCATCAATAATAACATCAAGATGTCTAGTTAGGCAATCAAAGAAGACACTCAAACGGGTTGCAATTGATCGAACGAAGGCAAATAAACACAACCCACCAGGCTTAGGAGCTCTTCCTGCTTGAACGAAGGCTCAAAAGCTTTTCCGCCAGTCTCTCTTCCGCCACCCGTCCTCTGCCGAAACCTCCCCCTCCCTCCCTCTCTCTCTGTGTTGAAGTGGGTGGCGGAAGAGAGACGTGGCGGAAAAGCTTTTGAAAGTAGAAGATGTCAGCAGACTATCCGAACCTGCCAGTTGACATACCCCGACTCTCTCAACTTTCAACAACTCCGCGACCTTGTTGAGACCTCCGTGCAGACTATCGCAGAACTTCATAAGATGCTTGATATCATACAATGTCGGGAAATACATGTGGATCAACTTGAAGAACCCCGCTTGAGTGTCCGGCAGGGGTTGGCAAGTCAACACCTTGAGCAAATACCCGAGATCGTACCCGCTGTGGAAGGTTACCCAGTGAACATTATCGTTCAGCACAATCCCAGACGACATCAGCAACTCCCCAAATCGCACGGCATTGATGCCCCTGTCCCTATTCTTCTTGAAATTGATCCCGCTCTGTTTCAAGAGCTCGATTGAATCATTTGCGAAGAAATCCTCATTCGCATTGAACTCGAGGAAATTGAACTGCCAAATGCAGCACTTATCCGACCCGCAAGTCGGCAAGTTCCCTCTCTCATCAGAAAAAGTGAGGCCCAATTGGATCAACTTCAGTATATCCACATTCTCCTTCAGAGTCTGGTGGTGAAACTCACTGGAGTTCTTGAAGTTGCCCACAGGGCGCACGACAATACCCGGGAACTCCGTATCCATGGCCGCACGAATTAGTTAAGGAGGTGTTCTTGGTTCTTAAGGCGGATGTCGTTGGCCTTGTCCATGATGTAGTTCAGGTAGGAGTCGAGGATGAGCTCATTGTCGCACTTCCTGATCCGGACCGTGAAGCCACGCTTCTGGTCGGGGAGGGGCCCCCACGAGGAAGGCTGGGACCACCACTGCCTCACCACATGCTCCCACTAGACGGCAACGCAGTCAAAGATGTCGATGATGCAGTCATTGTCTGAGTGGCCGCAGGTGGTGAGCTGGAGTTGCAAGCGCGACCGAGGGAGAGGCAGCTACAGGAGGCGGAGACGAAGGAGCTGAATAGAGTTGGACAGTGTTGACGCAATTGTTCTCGTTGATTTCAAAGTAGCAGTAGAAGAGTCAAAGCCGAAGGCCCGTTTTAGGAATCCGAGGGTGGTGAAGCAAAGCTCCGGCGGGAGTGCCGCCCAGAGTAGGGTCTGGCAGAAGGCGAGGGTGCCCAGCAGTGTGGTTCTCCAGATTCTTCGTTAGATATTGAGGATTTATTTTTTAGTCATAGCCATCCATTTTCATTGTCGATTTCATCGAGACTAGTTCGTGTTTTGCAGGTTTCGTGCCTGCTATCGAGTAACCTATGGTGATCTTAATATTTTACCGGCTGTTCTTGTGGTTGAGTGATTGGGGGGGCTAATACTGTCCTGACACTATTCAATCCAAGCGAGACTAGTGCCTTCTTTTTATTTTTTTTTGGGAAAATGATCTGCACTGCACCATGTATTGTGTCAAGGCCACCGGATGACTAGCTTGTCCGGTCTAGTAAAATATCAACAAGGATACCCTTCGGTGAAAAAGACATTGGGTACTTGAGGCCCCACATCTTGACTACTCTCATGCTACTCTCTCTCTCTCTCTCTCTCTCTCGATGGAAATGAAAAAACATAAATGAATGTAAGAACAGATACTTCACCCCCCCTCTGAAGTGAAGTGAAGAAAGACGACGAGCCATTTGCCGATTCTCTCGTGGAGCTTTATACTTGCAAGAACATCCACCGTGAACCTCTCTTCATCACTGTCGCACACATGTCTGAGTCAAGAGCCGGCTCGCCGCCGCTGTCGCCACCCACTAAAACCTCACCGAAGCCCTCGCTCTTAGTCACTCTCCTATCACTATCGGTCTTGGCTCCAATTCTTGCGATCACGATCCTGCACCAACACGAGCCCTTCGACTGGCACTGCACTGCTTTGCTCACGAGGTGAGGGCAGCCGTCGAGGTTGAAGTTAGAGGGAGAACAACAAGTGATGATTATGGGGTTGTGAGTAGGAGGGACGGAGGCGAGAACCTATGCTCAAGAGCTTGAGTTGCGAGAAGGCAAGGTGCACTGATGGAGAGAGAGAGAGAGAGAGAGAGAGGGCCCTTGGGGATGCGACAGCCTTGCTCAATGATTCCGTATTTGCTCGATATCTCGTATTTTGTCTCTTCCGGTTGTCAATTGCATCTCCATTTAGTATGTGGTGAAAATGGCACCGTTATTCCCAAGAAATAATGGTACCGTCGCCTCAGCAGCACCCTTTTTTTTTTCTTTTCTTTCTTTTTATCTTATGCTTGATTTAGTTCATCAATGATGAAATTAAGTTTTGTTTGCACCATTACTACCATCGAGTGGAATCTCTTGATTTTAAGGAGTATAAAATCCAAACAAGAATTTCGCTTGAATTGTTTTTGGCAAGAACGGAATTGTCAATCAAAGCAAAATCAGATTTTTGTTTCTGGCTTTGATTTTAAAAAAAGTAATTGCAACTGTTAATTATTATTTGGAATTGGTAAAAAGGAGCGAAAATGCAAAACCAAAACATGGAGCTCTAAAAGCAAAGGCAAAGCCAATTGGGACAAGCAACACAAGGACGCGATTCTCTTGCAGTTTCAATCCCAACCAAAAAAACATCCCTAAAGCAATCAAACAAGACTTGAAAGTCCCAGAAAATAAAGTAAGACACTTTCCAAATCAACCTCAGCCCATAAGATCTGCCTTGTTAAAATTGCAAAACCCAACCCGCAATTCATGATAATTGAACATTCTTCAAGTTCGCATAAAAAATTTCTAAAATCTGAATTTCCAATGAGAAGAAATTCAGAGAGCGAGCGAGCACCAGGGCAAAGAGCGAGCGAGTTGAGCAAGCACCAGAGCAGAAAGCGAAAAAGAGAGACCCGCTGAGCGCCGAGGGAGCTCCGGAGCAGAATGAGCTGAGCAAACGCTGAAGCAGAGAGCGAAGAAGTGATGCCTAATGAGCACTGAGCGAGAGCCGGAGTAGAGAGGGAGCGAGCATTGAAGAGAATGAAGATGAGGGAACTGAAATTTTGAATTCACGAGAGGAAGGGAGAGAAAAAACGTCATTCTTCCTCCTTCAAAATGAGAAAAAGGAGGAGAGAGAAAGTGAAATAAGAGTTTGTTTGGTAACATTCCTCTTTCGAGAAATAATTTCTTTTCAGAAATAATATTTTTTCTATTTTTATTTCCTTGAACAATTTATGAATAAAAGAATGTGTTTGATAACTACATAAAATTTATATTCTCACAATTGAAAAAGAATAGGAATGCGTTTGTTACACCCCAATGGCGACTGGCGGGATGTCGCGGTCGGTAGCCGAGGGTCGGCCAACGGTAGAGCAAGTAGCAAGGAAGAAGAAAGGAAAAGAAAGAAAAAAAAAAGACTTATTTTTAGAAATTGTTTAGGGGAATAAAAATCTACTTTTGTCTATTTCTTATTTTTATTCCAAATTTATTCTCTATACACTTTTCTATTTCAGGCAATAAAAAAATTAATTAACGTTATCAAACAAATTTCTCTTTTTTCTATTATGTGGAGTAAAGAGCATAAAAACAAAGAAATAGAAGTGTTATCAAACAGAGCCTAACTCTCCACAACAGGTCTAGTGTAGCCATTAATGTAAGGAGGAAATTACTATTTTCTATGTGCAAAGAGCAGTGGGGACCACTAGCTAATGTGGAGCCACGTGGAGCCTCCTGATTGGCTGGGGCATACATGTTGCGGCCGACATACCTAATATTTTCTCCCCTCCAATAGTGTTGAAGCAGGCTTCCTTACTTTGGGTGTGGAAAAGAACCAGCAACAACCTGGACTACTCAAAACCGGACCATTAACCAAGTGCTTGTATTGTCTCACTCTCATCTCGTACGAGTTGTTTCTCTCTCTCTCTCTCTCTCTCTCTCTCTCTCTCTCTCTCAGCCTTGACTCTCAACTCAACACCCATCGACTTACGACGTCAACTCTCAATTTGAGTCCAATCTTTCTACTAATCTTGCAATTAAGAATAGGAATTTTTTTTTTTTTTTTTTGCTTTACTTTGATTTGTCGGAAAATGTTGCAATGAGTGAATGAAGTTTCATGGACCCACCCCAGTCCAGTTCTTGGGTGGATCGATAAAACCAATGAGCAGTTCTCGATTCCAATTTTCCGAAACCAATCCTTAATGGATTATTTTTTTATTTCAAGATGGGAACCACCCACTCGGACCATACTCAATCCCCTTGTTGACACACACTCTCTCTCCCTTTGCCTCTTTGCTTCCTCATCTCTTTTTCTTCGCTGACTGCTAAGCAAATCATCTCTATCCAACAATGGTTATTACGCCTCTCTTTTCTTTGCACTTAACCTCTCTTCTTCAACCCTCACTTCGGCCATCACCGAATCCCTTGCTCTTCTCATTATCTCCCAAGACCCCTCCTCTCTTGCAGCCCACCCACCATGGCCCTAGCTTCCATGCCTCCGGTTCCAAAATCTCAAGCCCGACAACCTCTGACTCGGCCAGGATTGTCCGGAAAGTTTTCTTCTTCCTGCACCGGTTTGATCCAGCCGAAGGTCACACCCAGATTAAGGAAGTGGAGTTCATGAAGAGCAATGGGAGGGCCAAGAACTATCCCAAAATGTGAGGCCCGATTTTGCGATTTTGGGTCCGTCTAATTTGGGCAAGTCTTCCAATATCAATGCTTTGGTTCGAAAGAAGGAAGTTCCAGTTACATCCAAGAAACCAGGTCCTTTTTCTTTCTTGTGGTTTTACTTTGGTCACCAGGGATGAGCTGATTGATTGATGTATTTTGCAGGCAAGACTTGGCTTATAAATCACTTGGCGGTGAACATGAGTTGGTATACTGTGGATCCGTCAAGTTATGGGGGAGCTTTTGGCTTGCTTAAATATCTCATGCTATGTGACAACTCATAAATGCATAAAAAGAAAAAATCGCAAAATGTGAGGTAATATGTAAGTTTTATTTCTTGGAATGCTGCAACTAATTGAGTGAGGTAATTTGATTTGAAGTTGTTAGAGTGGAAAACTGGATAATCGTTGGATCACTACTTGTTAACAAGCTTGCAAAACTTGATTAATTGCACTTACATGGTTTAAGCATTTTTTACCAATCACTTTGGATATGCCAAGGTAGTAATTCTTTTGACTAAGATGTGGAGATTGGATATGTCATAATATCCATATCCCAAACATTTTAATGATTTATCAATTTAGTCATAAATCTTTGGAAAAATTCCGAAAAATGGCTTGAAATGCTCTCAATTTCTCAAATAATGGCATAAAGTAAATCATATCTCAAAAAAAGAACTTGAAATACTCTAATTTTCTCAAATAAGAGCTTGAAGTTGCCATATTAATCTAAAAGAATGACCTAACCTCATCGGCTGATCGAGGGCATTCCCATCCTTTTACTTTCTTTATTTTCTTTCTTTTTTTTTCTTTTTTTTTTTCTTTTTTGGCATAAAAAATACAAACTAAGAAGGTTCCTAGGTTACAAAAAAAAAAAATACAAACTAAGAAAATTAAAACCACCCGTGGTGGTGGTGTAGGTGGTTGGGCTTTTTTGCCGATCCACGGCGTCGTCGTGCTTAAGTGCAAGCCATGTTTTTCTCTTTTTTGGCATAAAAAATACAAACTAAGAAAATAAAAAATAAAGACTAACACTAAGAAAAAAAACTTAGGAGGAGGTCTAGTCGCCTGTGGCTACCACCCCGTCATTGGTGGGGCGTTGGCCATGGCTAGCGAGATCGCTGGTGACTAGGCAAGGTGGACAACTCTTACCCAGACTTGGGGAGGGGTGGCAACCTTCTTTTGAATCTAGCAAGGACCAAGCTCTCACCTTTGGTTAGTGACCCCGTCAGCCATGTTTGATGCCCCTCTAGCGATAGGGCAAAGTGGCCACAAGTGAGGGAGGGCTAGTTGCCAACCCTGCGGCTAATTTTTATTTTATTTTATAAGTTTTAGCCTTTTTTTTTTAGTTTTTCTTTTTATGAACATAAAGAGAAAAGGAAAAAAAAAAGAGCAAAAGGACGAAAATGCCCTTGATCGGTTGAAAAGTTCAAGTCATTCTTTGATATTGACATGGCCACTTCAAGTCATTATTTGAAACAATATCCATTTTAGGCCCTTATTTAATAAAATGAGGGCACTTTATGTCTTTATTTAAGGTAAGGTTCACTTCAAACCCTTATTTGAAAAATCAATGATATTTAGGGCCTTTATTTGGAATTTTCTTAAACCTTTTGACAATATTTCAACTAAGCTGTAGAGATTAGATATATAACATTCACATCATAATATCCATGTCCTAAACCTTTTGATGGTTTGAAAATGTAGACATTCCAGTTAAATATCCAAATAATAGTTTTAGAATTAAATTAACAAATCTTCAAAATGTTTGACTAAGCTAAGGTAATTGAAATATTTATAACTGAATTGGTACAAATGAAAAATTTATGATTGAATTGATCACCATACAATAAATTTAGGATTTTTTTGGATAATTAAACCAAAAACAAAATTAAAGACAAAAGATGTAATGAGTCAAGACATTTTTCAGGAAACTTTCTACAAGATATGATGTCTTCCATAAGAATGCAATAACGTACTTCTTTTTTTATCTGTACAATGATGCACTCCAAAGTGTTCATTTTTCTGAATTCAAACGCAAAGAACGATATCGAAAGATAGTATAATCGTTAGAGAAGAAGAAAATACTCGTTCCAATCTAATTCATCGACATTTCAACCTTCCAAAATAGCCTCGCACTGTTCTGGACATTGGAGAATCTTTGGGACACCGTTTCTATGAAACTCGATGGTAGAAATAAAAACTTTCTACGCAGCCACCATTTCAAATTCCATTGAACCAGCGTTGGTTGAAGTCAAACGATTTTTCATTTTCTTCTATATAGTCCTTTTCTTTTCAATTTTTCTCCAATACAAAAAACTAAATATTCAACAAAAATAAAAATTCGATCATCACGAATATTGTTTATTGTTTGTGATTACATAATCAGCCACCACACAAAGCACGGAATAGCATGTGCTTCTTTGCCGAAGCCCAACAATAGACTTCAGGTAATAAAACAGTTTCGACATCTTAGAGCTCACAGAGCCACCCTAAAATACTAAGAAAGACACATAAGATCAAAGGGTCTCTCCACAAGCAAGACCGTTGGTCAATAATGCATGCCTAATCGAGGGGCACGGGATCGTATATAGCCGACGCAAGAGAGTCCTTGGAAATATTACTGGGTTGGCCGAATCCGTCTCCACATCCGTAAAAAGTATGACAAATTCGTGCCGTGTTTACACAGGCACCAAGAAAAGGCCCTAATCCGGGAATTCGGTAGTCTTCAAATACGGCTCTATTCATTCACTTCCAGGCCTCACGCACCATATGCATGATGTGTTCACGTGCGGCCTCTTCTGACGCGCCGGTTTCATTCATGTAGCATTCCAGTGCCTTCAAGTTGTCTCCTCGTGCCACTTCACGCTAAGCATGGACAATCATTGTTGGGTTATAACCATAAGTCCAAATACTCTTCCCACTTTTGTATCGAGGAAATAAAAAAGAAGATGTACCCTTTTTTTCTTATGAGCCACTATTTGCAAGAAGAAGAACAATATAAAAGTAAATTACCGATGATGTACCGAGATCATTGATAAGTCGAAGCATCTTGCTAGAACAACGCATGACGCTTGGGATTTTCGACACGTAATCAAGTCCCTCTTCCGTCAATTTATCTGTGGTTAGGAAGTAACTGGGCAACATCATAACCACCCCTCCGGATGAATTCGTCGAAACGTCAATGTATTCCTTCAGGGTCGGTTTAATGCCCTTGCTGCGCCAATGGACCTCCTTCAGGTACGCCTTGCATTCTTCGGCCCACTATGGGATTGAAATTCGGAAAAGTGTGTCAATGACCAAGTCAAGGGACGTTCTTTTCTCATACTTGTTCAGACTCTCAAACGTTCAAATTTAGAAGTCATAACGAAAGTTAAAAGTAGAAAAATGAATTGACTGACATGGACTAGAAATTATCAGGTGAAAGATTTAGCAAGTCAAAATTACCACTTTCCGCAGGTAAGGGATGGGGTTGATTCCTCGCTCTCTCATCGACCAATACCCAACTTCGTTGGTCGTGTTGTACATGGCCATGAAACTATCCCTTATTATTGGAGGAAGCCTATCGATGTCTGTGATGTCCCACCTTGATAAGTTATCACAATTTCAGCAATTTTACCAAATTTACCGCCATTCAATACACTTCTTAGTAACAATAACGAAAATTAATGCCAACCATTACTTTATTAGCCCAAACCACCAACATAAACCATGATATGTCCAAAACGCATTGAAGAATTTATTTCATATATATAATTTTTAGTACTTTTTTCCATTGCATTCATAGACTAATTAATTATGTCTTTTTTCTTGGCAGTCATAGTTACAAGGGAAAATGATGACGGTGGTGATACTAGGCAAACCTGACAATGAAATCTGTTAAGAGCTCAAGTTCTTCTGGCGTCCCATATATTTCATAAACATCATCAATAAGTACCACCATATTACCAAACTTCCCATTCATTTCTCTGTAAGCTGTATGTTGAGGTTCAAAAACCATACTATTGGCCCAAAAATAGCTTTCCACCATCCTGTCCCTACTAAAGGTCATCTTGTTCGCCCCAAGTTCAACCCACCACCTGAAAAAATTGTCATATGATGATTAAGTCGATCAAAATGCACTCCCATGCTGCCATATTGATTTGTACCTTGCCAAATTGCTGACTTCCTTCTTGTAGACTGACTGCACTAAATTGAAGTCTAATTTAGCCAATTGTAGTAAAGAGGGGATCATGTCTTGCTATTTCTTGTACATGTCAATGAACCACCGAGCCTCCAACCTGTTTAGCCTCCAGTGGATTGGCATATCTAATGCATGACTCACGTGACTCGCTAAATTAGTGGGAATCTTATTGAGGTTTAGATCCTTCAGATGCTTAGAAGCAAAGGTCCAAGCTTCATCGAGTATGGTTTCACCTTCCAATCCATGAAAAGAAGCTTCATAAAGACCAAGAAGCCCCTTCACATCTTCATTGAGCGATTCATTGAATGTGCCCGTCTTGCTCATAAGTCTTTGAAACACATCTATATGTCCAACAAAAGGAATGGAAGGGTAAATTTTGATGCATCAACATGATTTACCAAAGTTTTATAGTTGACGAGTACCTTGCGGTATGTTGTATCCATGTTGTCTGAGTAGCCGGAATCGAAGGGAAACGACATCAAGATTTTCCGAAAGTTGAGCATCTTCGGTGTTGTTATAGATGGAACTTAGAGCGTTCTTGATCTCCGTCTCGAATTGGTATCCTAGTCCTAGTCTTTGAACCGCGTCAATGAGCTTGAGCTTGGCCACCTGATTCATCTCCCCGTCCAATAGACCCTTGACTTCTTTCTTCAACCTTTGGACTTCCTCCAAACATTTATCCTCCTAGCACATGAAAAACGCTGAAAAATGAGATCTTAATCGAAGTCGATTCACAAGCACTGTCGAGCTCTTGCCTTTTTGTTGAGAATATGCTGTTTTGACCAGGTTTATCGATATCTCCTATAGAATATTGTTGCGGTTGGCCCTACATTTGATACTTTGGCAATGGATGAAGGTACAAATTGATTTTACATATCTCGAATGTCATATATAAATCGTATACAGAAGTACACAAGATGTATACATCCATAAACTAGGTTCAAAGTAAAGTTTGTCCTTTGTTTCCATGTCGTTTTGGGATTTATGGACTCGTCCCACCAAAGTAAGTAGAAAATAGGGAAACAGTGCACCTCGGTCACTAAACTTATTTTTTTATATTTTTTTTCTGTCGTTGGCGTGGTAACTTAAATTTGAGCACGGCAAAGTGAAGCCAAGGTATTAATCGATGCCAAACAAAAGTATAATACTCAAATAATCCGTGCCATCATGGAATAAATTGTTACCGAAATTGTCAGAACCATAGACCAGAAAAATTGTTGGGAAATTTTTCCAAGTTTGAGGACCAAATGTGAATATTTCCCATCGTACTTAAGCTACTGAGTTTTGTGCCGAAAAAAACAAAAGAAAATTCGTTACCGTGTAATTAACGGTGAGTGACTGCAAAAAGTCATAATCCCAAACGCTAGGTTGCCAATTCGCCGAATGTCTCCCGATCTCTTGAACTTCAATCTTCGAAGCACATGTCACGAATTGAGCACTGGACGCGGTGGAGGAGGTGGCGGCGGAGGAGGAGCGGAGGTGCCTAGAGAATAAGAGAGAGGGCTGGTTATGGTGAAATGAGGAGGGGAGGAAGCTTGTTGACAATGCCTAAAGAGCCATTGCGAATTCTGTAGAGAGTCACTTAGTATGCCAACTATCCTTTATATAGGGGTTGGTCTGGAGCCCCCCTCACGGCGACAATTTGTAGCTGCTTTTCGAGCAGATTTTTTCCTATTTACTCGAGCCATTCTCTAAGCATTGTAATTTATAATTTATTTTTTTTTTCCAAACCGGCTCTTCTCGACACACCATGATTAAACCGGCTCTTCTAATTTAGGGTTTCTTTTAGTAATTTTTTTATATTAAAAAGGTTCCGGTCCGGTCCGGGTGGGCGGATCCACCCATGGAACTGGGAACCGGACCGGTACCCACCGGTTCCGAAAAATTGGAACCGGGAACCGGACCGGTTCCCTCAAAACCTCCAGTTCCGGCGGTTTCGGTCCGGTTCGGGCGGTCCGGGCGGTTCCCGGGTATTTTGCACACCCCTACCTAATATAATACATCTGTAACAAATTTATCCCAAGTGACTACAAAAACTCAAACTGATATATTTATGATAAATTTACCCAAAACTAATTTGTTCGACCGCTATAAACCCAAACTAGTACATTTGTGACTGAACGCCTCGCAATGCTTTTGTGTGATGACGTCAACAATACATGTGAAGGAGCTTCAGCGCATGAAGGCACAAGGCACATGAACCCAATGGGGGTAGAGACGCATGAGAGCACTTGTGGAAGCGAATGGCAATGAAATTTCCGAAACAAGCAACATAAAGCGTCAAAACAGCACTCAAGAGTAACAAGTTTGGTGGAAAATGACATCCGCGTCGCTTATGCTTCGTTGCTACAAACACTCTGTAAAAGGCTCAAGGGGCTCTTCCTCAAACAACAAAAGGTTGGGAAAATGACTTTCCAAGTGTCATAATTTTCATATAATGCTCGTATCAGTACCACAACCATTTTCCCAAAATGTTGTCTCCTTTAAGATAAACTAATAAAAGTATTAGCAACAGTTGACACAATAGAAATAATTTGAAGGCCAAATATCATGAAAAGCCTCTAACTTTTTTTTTTTTTTTTTATAAAAATCACTATCTCCTATTATAAAATATTCCCTCGGAGACTGTCGAATATAAACAAAAAAAAATAAAGCAAAAATATGAAAGAAAATGAGTGAGAACTTGCCAAATTTCAAGAAGAAACAATAAGAAAGACGTCATAGAACGTCTTTGCGATGTCAGGTCAAGAATAATTACAATCCCATGCTTTCATATATCTGCTCTTGAAGCCAAAGGTCGTTTACTACTAAGTAGCACTAACACCCACATCAACATCCAACACACAACATGACATAATACGACATCACATGCCGACACATCGTTTCTAAAAAAAGAGAACTCTAACACGTTGTATATTAAGTGTATATTTTTATATATACATAATAAATTATTTTTTTATGATTATTTCAATCAAATTAATTTGATTCAAATTCACAAATAAATAAATAAGAGCCTAGAATTAATTTAAATCAAAAACATTAATCCATAATTTGTTAATATCATTCATTGCTTCAATTTGATAAATTCAACTTCATTCTAATAATTCATAAAACTTAGAGGAAAAAAACAAGCAATTCATATTCTGGATTCACGTGTCGACATGTTAGAAGAAAAAAGAAAAAAAAAAACTTGGGGGATGAATTGTGTATTACGGGAAGTGAGAGTTAGAACAAAAGATAAGACTAACTTTTCTTCTTTTCCATTTATTATTTTTGACTAATTTTTACTTTTTCACATATATATTTGACCCATCATTTTTTGAAAATTTTTAAAATTGACCTCGCGTGTCGGAATTACATGTCAAAAACTCGCATGTCAGAATTGTGACTCGAGTGTTGGAGAATGTTGAAAAAGTTAACCAAGTGTTGGATTTTCCAACACATATTGACAAAGTGTCGAAGAGTACATGAGAGTGTCTAAATGTCGGACACAATACAAAAGCTCCCGAAAAGTATCGATGCTTCCTAGGTTTGCTATCGATTGCAAATGTCATAAAATCTCCCCAAAAGAACCGAAACTAATGCCCCCAAAATCCAACCGCTCCTAATCAATAGGGTGCCACTAGTACAAAATTGACAAAAGTTTGGTTGGGGTGGCTTTTAATAATAAGACATGTCTCCCATTCAAATTAGGACTTCGCCAAACTCCCTTTCCATCATATGTGCTGTCTTACAATGCCGACAAATAGAAAAATTTGCTTTTCACATGTACATTTTGATGGCTGTGATTTATTGAGACTAAAAAATCATAATCAAAATGCAAGGTTGTTATCCATGGGTGAGCTACAATTGAAGCATAACAAAGGAGTCTAATACCTAAGTCACGATCTTAATTGCATGGATCTAGAAGCATAATTATGATCAATCTAGTGAAATTACAAGTACTAATGATAAAGTCATATTCTAAGAACCTTCAAATGTCTCACAAAAGAACGAAAAATTTGGCTTACAACCCAAAAAAGTGCCTCCTTCTGGCATCCATCAATAGTAGCTGTTAGAAGTTTCACATATCAATCGAAATGTGCTTACACCTCTTGCCTAGGCTAGAGGTAGGTGGGGCCTCAACTAGCCATGGTGAGGGCGGCCTCGCATTGGCCAGTAGGGGCAGGCTTGCCAACGCTCACCTCTGGCCCTGGCCAGAGGAAGGAGGGAGAAAGAAGAAGGAGAAAAAAGGAAAAAGAAAATGAAAAAAAAATAATGATAATTTCGAAAATATATAATATTATTAAAAAAAATTATCTACGTTAGCATCGGCCGGCCAAAATTGATCGAATGGACTAAATTTGCACAATTGCAAAATACTTATAACTAAATTAGCCAAAAAGAAATATTTAGAAGTGAATTGGAAAAATTGCAATAGATTTAGATTTATTTTGGTAATTTTCCTTCCTCTAGTGCTTTATCTAGACTTTGCTTTCTTTTTAAAATGCCATGCCAAACTGAAAAATTAATTTAAAAAATAACGTAGGACAAATAGCTAGAATATCTCACGAGAAGCATTGTAGTAATCAAATATTCAAACAACATGGCGATATAGCACCTAGATGGCACTTATGTATCATTTTTTCCCCACAAAAAGCTCTATAGCAAGAGAAGAAATATGTGTAAAAGAGAATTATTCTTTATCTTGTAATGAAAAATACATAAGTCTAATAACATCATTCAATCGAGGATATGTACAGTTATAGAAGATACACACACACACACACACACACACACACACACACACACACACACATATACATACATATATATAATCCTAGAAATATGGACATTTAAGGAAATTACTGATAATCCCCAATTATGCACCTTCCGACTTTTATTTTTTCCTAAAAAAAGTCACTAAATATGTTGTTTCCTTTAATATAAACTAATAAAAGTATTAGCAATAGTGGACAAAATGGAAATAATTTGAAGGCCAAATTTCATGAAAAGCCTCTAACTTTTTATTTTACTTTTTGTAAAAATCAGTATCTCAAATTATAAAATGTTCTCTCAGAAACCGTTGAATATAAACAAAAAAATAAAGCAAAAATATGAAAGAAAAAGAGTGAGAACTCGCCAAATTTCCAGAAGAAACAATAATTAAAACGTCATAAAATGTCTTTGCGATGTTAGGTCAGGAATAAATATAATCCCATACTTTCAGATCTCCACTATTGAAGCCGAAGGTCGTATACTACTAAATAGCACCAACACCAACATAGACACACAACACGTGAAACGACACAACAAACCGATAGGTCGTTTCTCAAAAAAAGAGAATTTTGACACGTTGCATAATAAATGTATATTTTTATATATACATGATAAATTATTATTTTTATGATTATTTAATCAAATTAATTTGATTCAAATTCACAAGTAAATAAATAAATAATAACAAAAGCCTAGAATGAATTTTAACCAAAAACATTAATCTAGAATTTATTAATATCATTCATTGTTTCAAGTTCATAAATTCAACTTCATTCCAATAATCCATAAAACTTAGAGGAAAAAAAAACAATCAATTTACATTTTGAATTCACGTGTCAGACGTGTCAGAAGAGGAGAAAAAAAACTTTTGGGATGAATTGTGTATCACTGGAAATGTGAGTCAGAACAAAAGAGAATACTAACTTTCTTCTTTCCCATTTATTATTTTTATCATTATTTTTTATTTTTGACATATATATTTTGACCTCTCATTTTTTTGAAAATTTTTAAAATTGATCTCGCGTGTCGGAATCACATGTCGAAAACTCGCAGGACGGAATTTCGACTGAGTGTCAGAGAGTGTCGAAAAAGTTGACTAGGTATTGGATTTTCCAACACATGTTAAAGAATGCACGAGACTATCGGAGTGTTAGACACAATACGAAAACTCCCGAAGAGTGTCAATGCTTTTTAGGTTTGTTGTAGATTGTAAATGTCACAAAATCCCCCCAAAGAACCAAACTAATGCCTCGAAAATCCAGCCGCTCCTAATCAATAGGGTGTCACTAGTACAAGATGGATGTAAGTTTGGTTTGGGTGGGTTTGAATAGGGTTTGAATAATAGAACATGTCTCCCATTCAAACTAGGACTCCACCAAACTCCCTTTCCATCATACGTACTGTCTTACAATGCCAACAAATAGAAAAATCTGCTTTTCTCGTTTAAATTTTGGTGGTGGTGATTTATTTAGACTAAGAAATCATAATCAAAATGCAAGGTTGCTGTCCATGGATGAGCTATGATTGAAGCGTCATGAAGGAGTCTAATACCTAAGTCATGACCTTAATTGCACGGATCTAGGAGCAAAATTATTGTCAATCTAGTGAAATTACACGTACTAATGATAAAGTCAAATTCTAAGAACCTTCAAATGTCTCACAAAAGAACGCAAAATTTGGCTTACAACCCAAAACAATCCCCCCTTTTGGCATCCATCAATAGAAGCTGTTAGAGGTTCCACATATCAATATAAATGTGCTTACACCTCTACTTAGGTGACATGCATTGAGGATAAATGAAGAGATGTCGTGTCACTCTTAAATTATTTAATAAATGTGAGAAACTGTTAAATAGTTGTGGCTTTCTGCACAAGCTCCACTTGCTAATTACCACATGTTCAAAATGAGTCGTCCTCATTAGAGTTTTCAAAATTTCCTCCCTTCCCTCACCTTACTCTCTCCCTCCATTATTAATTCCTTGAACGAGACTCCTATACCTAAGTCACAATTTTAATGGCATGGGTTTGCAACAATTTTTATTATCAAATTAGTGAAATTATATCTACTAATGTCAAAGTTGGATTCTATCCAAACTTTCAAACATTTCACAAAAGAAATTTTTTTTATTATTATTCTTTTTCTTTTTCTTTCTTCACTTCCTTCTCCTTCCTCTAATCGGTCACTACCAAAGGTAGGGGTGCCGAGGGACCTCACCAGCCTCGGGGAAGCCTAGCCATGGCCAAACAACCTTGCCTAGGCCGACTAATATCATTCATTGTTTCAACTTGATAAATTCAACTTCATTCCAATAATTCATAAAACTTAGAGAAAAAAAAAAAACAAGCAATTCACATTATGGATTCGCGTGCCAGATGTGTTGGAAGAGGAAAAAAAAATTGGGGGATGAATTGTCTATCACGGGAAGCGTGAGTTGAAACAAAAGAGAATACTAACTTTTCTTCTTTCCCATTTATTGTTTTTATCATTATTTTTTATTTTTTAACATATATATATTTTGACTCCTCATTTTTTGAAAATTTTTAAAATTGACTTCGTGTGTCTAAATCACATGTCGAAACTCACAAGTTGGAATTTCGACTCGAGTATTAGAGAGCATCGAAAAAATTGATCAGATATTGAATTTTCTGACACATGTTGACGGAGTGTCGAAGAGTGCACAAGACTGTCGGAGTGTTAGACACGACACAAAAACTCCCGAAGAGTGTCAATGCTTTTTGGGTTTGCCGCAGTCACAAAATGCCCTCAAAGAACCAAAACTAATACCTCCAAAATCCAGCTGCTCCTAATCAATAGGGTGTCACTAGTACAATTTGGATGTAAGTTTGGTTCGGGTGGGTTTGAATAATAGAACATGTCTCACATTCAAACTAGGACTCCACCAAACTCCCTTTCCATCATACGCACTATCTTACAATGCCAACAAATATAAAAAGCTGCTTTTCACATGTAAATTTTGATGGTTGTGATTTATTGAGACTATGAAATCATAATCAAAATGCAAGGTCGTTGTCCATTGATGAGCTACAATTGAAGCATAACGAAGGAGTCTAATACCTAAGTCACAATCTTAATTGCACGGATCTAGGAGCAAAATTATTGTCAATCTAGTAAAATCACACGACTAATGATAAAGTCAGATTATAAGAACCTTCAAATGTCTCAAAAAAAAAAAAAAGAAGCAAAATTTGGCTCACAACCCCAAACAGTCCCCCCCCATGGCATCCAATAATAGTAGCTGTTAGAGGTTCCAAATATCAATCGAATGTGCTTACACCTCTCAAATTTAGGTGACATGCATTGAGGATAAATGAAGAGATGCCATGTCACTCTTAAATTATTTAATAAATGTGAGAAATTATTGGATAGTTGTGGCTTTCCTCGCAAGCTCCACTCACTAATATCACGTGTATGAAAATAGGATTAGTTCAAGTAGGAATCAAACCTCTTACAAAAGAAGGTCTTAAAACATCAATTCTCTTAGTTTATGAGATTCACGTCTCTTGAACTATGATGAATCTATTCTTGGTACCGTGGAGACAAGTCTCTGCAAAGGACCTATACATTTTGACTGTTACCCCAATTTCTCAATATCCCTCAAGGATAAGAACATTCTAAGAGCCCTCACACTCCAAATAAAAATCCATAATTACAAAGTAGCGGATGGATCAATTCCTTTAGCTCTTGTCTATAGGATCCATTACAAAGCCATGACCTCCGCCTTCGGAGAAAATGCTTTCAAACATAGTCCACGAGGAGAAACACTTCTCCTCCAAACTAACATTTCTAGAGCAAATACAACAATTCCAAGGTCTATTAACTAGAACCAAGTCACTCTACCTGAACAATGGGAATTAGAAAACCAAATTCCTCAACAAATTGTTCAAAATACTAGTTCGACCAATGTTATTTAACTTCCAGAAGGAAGGGTCACAATTAGGTTTTCCAGAAGATCTTTTGATTCAAGATCTAGTCCTTCATTTCATTCATCCTATTCAAGATCAGTAGATTTAAATCGCAATCTCCCACCTATAATCATCATTCCTCCAAGTATGCATAGACTATATGTTCTACTTACCCAATGCTTTTTGGGAAAGAAAGAAGCATATCGTTGATTTACCTTACGAACAAGATTATTTTGAAAACAAAATACCTACAAAAACCTGCCCGACACAAATGAATCAAGAAGTTTTGAAATTTTGCCAAACAACTACGAGATTTCTTGAATAAAAAACTCATAAGAAATAGCCAATCACCATAGAGCTGTTCTGTTTTCTATGTCAATAAAAATGTTGAATTAGAAAGAGGAGTTCCAGATTAGTTATTAATTATAAACCTCTAAACATAGACCTTAGATGGATAAGATATCCAATACCTAATAAAAAAGATTTGCTAAACAGATTATTAGATCAAAAATATTTTCAAAATTTGACATGAAGTCAGGATTTTAGCAAATACAAATCAGTGAAAAAGATAAATACAAGACAGCTTTTACTGTCTCTTTTGGTCAATACAAATGGAATGTTATGCCATTTAATCTTAAAAATGCCCCTTTAGAATTCCAGAGAATCATGAGTGAAATCTTTAATCCTTATTCAGAATACATTATTGTTTACATAGATGATGTTATAGTTTTCTCCTCTAATATAGAACAACATTTTAAACATCTTTCTACTTTCATAAAAATAATCATACAAAATGATTTAGTAGTATCTCTTACTAAAATTGCACTCTTCCGACAGGATTATATTTCTAGGTCATTATATCCATTTGGGCACCATAACTCCCATACAAAGATCAATCTCTTTTACTATCAAATTTCCCGATGAGATTAAAGACAAAACTCAACTACAAAGGTTTTTAGGTAGCCTTAATTATATTTGTTGCGACCAATTTTTTGGATGTAAACCACCTAGGGTTTGGCTAATGGATTGTTAAGCCTAAACTTAACTCGAGCTCTCCCAAGCCCATACCAATTCGCGACTTAGGTTCAAGTTCTTAGCATGCAATTGATTTTTTAATCGGAGTCGCCACTAATATATTTTTTGGTGGGTCGATTATAAACCCAAGTAAAGTAACAGGAGATTTACTTTACTCCTACAAACAAGAGATTATGAGTTCGGGGACTTGGTTATGTTAGACTTTTCTAACGCCCTTTCGGTACCATTATTTTATTTTCAAAAATGTTTGGCAAGCAGCTTGAATTGATTTTAAATCTATTTCCCTAACATGTGGAGGTTATCATGCATGTGCACAAACCATCAATTTAACACCCAGATAAACAATAAATAAATTGCAAAAACTTACCTCCAAGCAACAAAAGCATCTGCAATGTTAAATTAAAATCCACATCAACAACCCTAGATATGGTTTCTAATTAACACGCAATTTAATTTTTTTGTTTTCACTTAATTAATTAAAATCATGCAATATGTAATGTGATATTAACTAAATGACCTAATCCTAATGACATGTAATTTCTAATTAAATGGGCCTAGCAAAAATACTAAATGACATGCATTTCAATGAATCTAACCCTAATGACGTGCATATGACATTTTTTTCCTTTTCCTAAAAGAATGCATTTTATCCTAAATAATAAAACTAATTTAACCTATGACATTTTTTTTATATTTTTCATGAAATTCGAAATTTGGTGAAATGTGAAAATACCTAATTAGATTAAGATCCTATTTAATTTATATTAGGAATTAGGTTGAGTCAAACCCTAATTTAAACTAAAACATTATTTTAACCTAAATAATCCTAAAATGCAATATATCTAAAAAATAACTAAAATTATAGTAAATTAAAAAAATATATATTATCTAAAATTAAATTAAGTGCAATTTAACCCTAATATGCAATGACGTGTAAAATATGACATAATTCTACATGACATATACATGATGATTTTTTGTTGTTTTTATTAATTTTTGAAATTAATAATTGCCAAATAATTAAACATGCAACCTAAATTAAAATCTAGCAACCTAAATTGATTTATTTGAATTTTGATTTTTTTAATTTTTTTTTAAATTTGAAATATTCCTATTTTAAATATGTAAACTATGCAATATTCTAACCCAAACATATCTCAAGATAAACAAGGCAATTAAGACGAGACAACTCATTCAAAATCATCAAAAATATCACACATCATTCAGATCAAGAGAAAATATTTCGCTAGTAAAATCGATAAATTGATCTTAAATCTTAAAGATCAAAATATCAATTTTATTCTCACTTGATTAATTATTTCATCTAAAGCCTTATAGATGAAATAAAAAAACCCTGGCACAGTTGCGAATCAGGTGATATGTAATATGTTGAGATTTCCAATTATGTAGAGATAGGTATTGCAACCAAAGAAAATAACATATAAAATGATAATAATAAAAAAAAAAAGTAAAGAAAAACCTAAACTTGCCTAATAAAGTAAAGCAAAAATACCTTATTTAATTTTTTTCTTTTTTTTCTTTTTTTTAAGAAAAAAAAAGGACCGACAAGGGTTGAATCTTTGGCGTTGTGTACGGCGGAGCCTCCGGCGACGAGTCAGTGAGGTCGTAGCTGTGGGAGCGAGGGCGTCGAGCTCGGCGAGAAGGACGCAGGTGGTGCTGGGAGGCTGAGGAGCGTAAGGCGAGCGTTCCACAGAAGAGGATGAGGGCGGTTTCGTCGTGGGCGTAGTTCAGGATTGTAAATCAATTCAATTGCCACCACAACCATTGAGTCAGGATCGTGCTTTGTAGATCTCTACGGTTATAAAAATTTCAGCATCACACAAACATGCGTTGTGGGAAGATTTTAGGATCGAATAATTGTAGATGCCTAATAAAACAGTCATAGCATGAGGCGTGTTTTTTATTTTATTTTTGGGAAAATTCCAAAATAGGACCCGAAGTGCCATCTTTTTCTCAAATAAGGGTCCGAAGTGAACATTGTTTCAAATAGGGACCCGAAGTGCCATCACTTTCTCAAATAAGGACCTGAAGTGGATGTTATTTCAAATGAGGACCTAAAGTGGTTATGTTTGTTTCAAATAAGGACCTGACTTTTCGGCGATCAAGGATATTTTTGTCTTTCCATTTTCTGCCTTTTTTTTTCTTTCTTTTTTTTTTTTTTTGTTCTTCTTCTTCCTCTTCGCTAGTGGCCAGCTAACCACCGGCGATGCCCACAGAGGGCTAGGCGAGACCGCCCACGCTGGTCCTTACTAGTAGCTAGCGAGGGCCAACCTCATTGATGGCCCCTAGGTGAGGGTCGCCACGCCCAGGCGACGCCATCCCTTACTTGTGGCTAGCGTGGATGGCCCTCACTGGCGAAGGCGACCCTCACCCAACCCTTTGTGGGCATCGTCGATGGCTGGCAGCCATCGACAATGAGGAAGAAGAAGAACCAAAAAAAAAAAAAAAAAGGAAATAAGGGGAAAATGCCAAATGATGAAAATACCATTGACTGGTTGACAAATTAGCTAGTCGGCAACTGGCGAGGTGGGGTCCATATTTTGAAACAACCAAAGCCAATTTAGGTTATTATTTGAAACAAAGTCTACTTTGGGCTCTTATTTAAGAAAATAAGGGCACTTTGGGTCATTTTTTGAAATTTTTCCAAAAAAAAAATAAAGAGGAAAGAAAAAAGGCGAAAAATCACAAAAGACAAAAATACCCTTGATCACTGAAAAGTCAAGTTCTTATTTGAAACAAACATAACCACTTTAGATCCTCATTTGAAACAACATCCACCTGCACCCTTATTTGAGAAAGTGGTGGCATTTCGGGTCCCTATTTGAAACAATGTTCACTTCGGACCCTTATTTGAGAAAAAGAGAGTATTTCGGGTCCCATTTTGGAATTTTCCCTTTATTTTTTTATATGACAATTAAAACCAAGATTTGGTAGTTTAATGGCAAATCTCGTTGTGCCTTCTGTTACCACGAATGAGATGAGTGCCGATTGAACTCCCGAGGTGCTCCTTATATTTAGTTTAATGGCAAACCTTCATTCTCTTGCCATCTCCTGCCATGATCACTTTTGCACATTATTGGTTTCGATTTTCAAAAAAAATGTTGGGATAGCAAATTTTTAAAAATCAAATCGAATACACGTGCAATGTGGGAGTGGCCGACTGGAAGACAACATAACTTGGGATGAAGCCCATAATGAGGGGCCCGACGAAAAATATGGCACCCGCCATCACAATTGCCCAACGGCGGCTGAATTGATTAGAAATCAATCTCACTAGCACCAACTTGAGCAATGTGAACATGCCGAGGATGGCCATCATAAGCTCAAGATGGAAGTAGCCCAGAATTAGGTTCGTGTTAATATATAGCGCAAGCTCGCTAATCTATTATTGCTTTTGCAATCGATTTGTTTATTCTATTCAAATATATGTTGTACCACGCCCTGCTCTTTCTTCCGCATTATACTAGGACAAGCTAGGTTGTATCGTTCGCCCCCTTCCCTCCCCCAAAAAAAAACCTTCATTCTCTTGCCATCTCCATCACTTTTACATGTTTTTTTTTTTTTGTAAGGATCACTTTTACATGTTTGTGGTTTTGATTTAATTTTTTTTTTTTTCGGATAGCAAATTTTTAAAATTCAAACCAAATACATGTGTAATGTACGTGCGATACACGTGCAACGTATGTGCGATACATGTGCAAAGTATGTGTGCATATGTGCGCGTACGTGCGATATACTTCGAGCAAATTTTTAGATAGTTTGGTTCTATTGCAGCACCCAGTTAGTTTTCTTGCACATTTGTACTTTCATGTGCCATCCCTTTCTGGCATTATGCGGTAGAGTGGGCTCTAAGAAAAGGAACATGAATGCCAGGTTCAACTTCAGTAACCTCCTACTATTTACTTTGAATGTCTTGTCTTTTGCTTTATTGAAGATATAAATTGATTTACCTACATTGACGCTTGCTTGGGCTTTCAAAGTTTGAACTATCAAATGGAGCTCTTTTTTTTTGGTTGTTTATGAAGAAATTTATGAACAAAGAGAGAAAGAGAGAAGAAAAACAGAGATGATGAACTTTTATTCAATGAGAAGTATTTTTACATCGAGAGCTTGATAACTAGTTTGGTCTCTTTAGATCAGTTTATATATCAGCTGAAATTATCAACTGACTGGAAAAACTAACAGAAAGCAAAACAGAATGTTTCAGCTTTACACGCTTAAAACCAAATATGGATTCCACAATGTAAACATGCTACACGTGCTACAATCTTTGTTGTTGACTTCTTCAGTAGCTTTTCTTCCTCTGTTCTTGGCAGCACCAGTAGTAACTCCATCGACATGCTTTCGCATTATACTTCCTCTGTTTTTGGCAGCACTAGATTCTTTAGTAACATAATGTGTACTTATCATATGATTCTTAATAGTTTACATATCTCTTGAATTAATCAAACAAGACCATGCACAATGGAAACAATTTTATTGTTAGAGTTTGGAAGCAAAGGATTTTTCTCCATAGATTTGAAAAATTTCTTAACCATGCTTAGACGACGAAACCTGTTTAGCTCATAATTTGGGCGATGAAGCTTCATCAGCCCTGCTTGTCTTTTAGGCACACCAGGTGGGTGTTGATGCATGTCTAATCAGAAGTTTAGTACTGGCTAGACCTCCTTGATATATTTTCACTAGTCTGGATTGACATCAAAGATCTTAAGTGATTGATTGGGAATAACATCTGTGAAGAAAAGAAGTATAGCCACCTTTGTTTTTGCTCTAATTCTTCTACAATAAGCCATTTGTTGGCGAAAGGCCCACCTTGTTAAAATATGCCTCGAGTTTTAAGCCCGAAGCGAAAAGTTATTTTTGAAATAAATTAAAATAAACAGGTACACGAATTAATCTGTTGGACGTCATATTCTTAAAGCTGGTCAACAAATCTTTGAAGCAGTTGACCGAGGCACGTTTGCTTCTTCTGGGGTTGGACGAAGGAAATAAAAAAAGGGAAAGTCAATCTTTTACTTCCCTGTTCACCGAATCTTGGATGATTCGCTTTCTTCACGCATGAAATTTTTGGCGGTGGAATATAATATTCCTCAGAAGGTTTGCTCGTGGGACGTCCTTTACCGAAGCATCGTTGTTGATATGAGCATTGAAGCGCCGTTATTATAGCGAGTGCTTGGCGGGTTTTCGTTCGTGAATTACATCCAAGAAGTTTAGTGTTTGTAGTCGATTAAATCTTGAGGTAAGATTTGCGTGTAATTCCTTCGTGAGATTGAGAGATTATTTTCAAGGAATTTCGGGGCTAAACACTGTGGGGCAAATAAATCCTTAAAGAAAGTGATATCACGCTTCAAAGTCCGAGTTGTTTTACAAGATCCGATTTCATTGGTCAACCCATTTCGAAGCTATATTTCCAACAGTTACTACTGGTGCTGCCAAGAACAGAGGAAAAAAAGCTACTGAAGAAGTCAACAACAAAGATTGTAGCACGTGTAGCATGTTTACATTGCGGAATCAACATTCGGTTTTAAGCGTGTAAAGCTAAAACATTCTGTTTTGCTTTTTGTTAGTTTTTCCAGTCAGTTGATAATTTTAGCTAATATATATAAACTTATCGAAGAGAGCAAACTAGTTATCGAGCTCTTAGATGTAAAAATACTTTTCATTGAATAAAAGTTCATCATCTCTGTTTTTATTCTCTCTTTCTCTCTTTGTTCATAAATTTCTTCATGGTATCAGAGCTCTATGAGTTTATATGGCTTCTCCAATGCAGATTGGGCTGGTTGTGTTGAAACCAAACGATCCACCACTGGTTTATGTACCTATCTTGGTTCTGATATCATTTCATGGGCAGCGAAGAAGCAACCTACAGTCTCTCACTCTTCCACGAAGCAGAATATTGGGCGCTTGCTTCGCTGCGGCGATCTTACTTGGATTAGCTTTATTCTTCCAGACATTGGCCTATCTCTGAACTCTCCAACACTTTTATTTTGTGATAATCAATCTGCCATCTCACTTACTACCAATCCTATTCTTCATGCTCGAACTAAACAGATTGAAGTCAATTTTCACTTCATTCGTGAGAAAGTTTCTTACGGTTCTCTGCGTGTACGGTATATTCCGAGCACTCATCAACTTGCTAACATATTTATTAAAGCCTTGTCACGGCTGACACATTTCACTCTTCGAATCAAATTGGGCATGGGATTTTCACCCCTTCCAAATTTGCAGGGGATGGTAAGAATCATATGATAAGTACACATTATGTTACTAAAGAATCTGGTGCTGCCAAAAACAGAGGAAGTATAATGCGAAAGCATGTCGATGGAGTTACTACTAGTGCTGCCAAGAACAAAGGAAGAAAAGCTATTGAAGAAGTCAACAACAAAGATTGTAGCACGTGTAGCATGTTTACATTACGGAATCAATATTCGGTTTTAAGCATGTAAAGTTGAAACATTCTGTTTTGCTTTCTGTTAGTTAGTTTTTCCAATCAATTGATAATTTCAGCTGATATATAAACTGATTTGAAGAGAGCAAACTAGCTATCGAGCTCTCAGATGTAAAAATACTTCTCATTGAATAAAAGTTCATCATCTCTGTTTTTCTTCTCTCTTTCTCTCTCTGTTCATAAATTTCTTCATAAACAACCAAGAAAAAAAGAGAGCTCCATTTGATAGTTCAAACTTTGAGAGCCCAAGCAAGCGTCAATGTAGGTATATCAATTTACAAGACATTCAAAGTAAACAATAGGAGGTTACTAAAGTTGAACCTGGCATTCATGTTCCTTTTCTTAGAGCCCACTCTAAAAAGGGATGGCACATGAAAGTACAGACGTGCAAGAAAACTAACTGGGTGCTGCAATAGAACCAAACTATCTAAAAATTTGCTTGAAGTATATTGCACATACGCACAAATGCGCGCACATACTTTGCATGTGTATCGCACATATGTTGCATGTGTATCGCATGTACATTACAGGTGTATTTGGTTTGAATTTGAAAAATTTGCTATCCCAACATTTTTTTTTTAAATCAAAACCACGAACATGTAAAAGTGATCCTTACAAAAAAAAAATGTAAAAGTGATGGAGAGGGCAAGAGAATGAAGGTTTTTTTTTTTTTTTGGGGGGGGGGGAAGGTAAGGGAAGGGGCGAACGGTACAACCTAGCTTGTCCTAGTATGATGCGGAAGAAAGAGTAGGGGCATGGTACAACATATATTTGAATAGAATAAACAAATCGATTGCAAAAGCAACAATAGATTAGCGAGCTTGCGCTATATATCAACACAAACCTAATATGGGCTACTTCCATCTTGAGCTTATGATGGCCATCCTCAGCGTGTTCACATTGCTCAGGTTGGTGCTAGTGAGATTGATTTCTAATCAATTCGGTCGCCGTTGGGCAATTGTGATGGCGGGTGCCATCGTCGGGCCCCTCATTATGAGCTTCGTCCCAAGTTATGTCGTCTTCCAGTTGGCCACTCCATGGCCAACCTCGGCACCAACTTTGCCCTTACGATTACCCCAATCTATGCCACCGACATTTCCGCGGCCTTCTCCTATGACATCTTGATCTCTATACCTAAAGTGGTCATTTATTTTCGTTTCTTTTTTTCCCCAATTTTGTGGCATCTTTTTCATTTTTTGTTTACATGGTTTAGGTATCAACATTGGCACCCTATTCGGCAATCTATCCAATTATATTCTCTCCTATCTCCACCTCAACCATGCATGGTGTTGGATGCTTATTGTGGAAGCAATCCTCTCGATTGTACTTGTGCCTACTTTCATATTTCTCCCATGCTAGAATTGCTTGAGTGGCTCATCATGCGGGGCTGCCTAGGCCTCGCCTGGCCCATCCTCACCAAGACCTCCAAATTTGAGGAGCAAGCTTGCCCAAATCAAGAAGGATGTTGGCATACCCGAAGACTGGGGCGATGACATTATGAACACCAACTGGAACATCGGCGCGTGGTGGGACATCTTCCACCCAACTTATTGCATCCGTCATAAACACCATGATACTCTTGGCCCCTCATTTTTTTGAGAAGTATAGATACAACGATTTTTCCAACGTAGACCTTCGAATTAGATTTTGCATAAGGTGGGTTTATCTATTCAAGCATTCGATTCTGGCATCTCTTTGCCTTTTTCCAACCCATTTTATTGATTGCTCCAAATACATCTTCCCCATCATTTTCTTTGAGAAAGTATATTGCATGTACATTGCATGTGTATTCAGTTTGATTTTAAAAAATTTGTTATCCCAACATTTTTTTTTTAAAATCGAAACCAATAACATGCAAAAGTGATCATGGCGGGGGAGAGGGCAAGAGAATGAAGGTTTTCCATTAAACTAAATATAAGGAGCACCTCGGGAGTTCAATCGGCACTCATCTCATTCGTGGTAATAGAAGGCACAACGAGATTTGCCATTAAACTACCAAATCTTGGTTTTAATCGTGGTATGCAAAAAAAAAAAATAATAATAATAATAACACGCCTCATGCTATGATTGTTTTATTAGGCATCTACAATTATTCGATCCTAAGCTCGAGCCTCATTTTCACCTACCTGTTAATTTGGACTTTTCAGATTTGACATTTCTAAAATTTAATGTGTCGGAAGGAAAAAAGAAAAGGCTACGCAAGAAAAGAAAGGGAAAATTTCAAGAGATCAATGCAAGGATAAAAGGGTCATTTTAGCGAGAAGCCACTCTTGAGGCCTCTGCTTTCGCCATTGGTCGTACCAAATGTAGACAACCAGATAAGACAAGTAGGAGCGTGCGTTGACTCCTAACGTTGACTCTACGGGCTAGTTGAGATTTTGCTGCAATTTGTCTTAACACGCAGCCCTTTGTTCATTTCATGCGAAGAAAGGTGAAGTGTGTTCTCCTAGTGCGTTGCTTCCGCCCAAAGCGACCTCGTTTTCGATAGGAGCACGCCCTCACGTGCTCGAGTTTTGCAGGAACCCAAGGGTGTGGGAAGGAGTAGAGGGGAGCGTCAAGTCCTGTTTAATCCGAACATCGAATGGACAGGTGACCGGTGGGCTCTCGGACAAATTGGTTTGCCTTTTTGTCTGCTGAACCGGTTTAAAATCTCTTTTTCAGGAGTGAGAAAAAATTGGACCTATCAAGATTTGACTCATGGTCTATAACATTAACAAACAACATAAACCACCTAACTGACCGATGTTTTTGTAGTGAAGTGGTGCAGTTTTTTTAATGTAAGCATTTTCTTTTTGTCCAAAGACGTAAACGATCAGATCCCACCAATTAGATTACTAATTATGATCTTCTGGAATCAGGAGTTCCAAGGTAAGTTTTGTAATTTTAGATCCGTGATCAATTACTCCTGAAATCGATTGGCTCCATGAAGGGAAAAATAGCATAATACCTTTTGGTATGATTTATCACTCGGCATCTCTTAGCTGCCATATAAGACAAATATTACGTGAAATAATCTTCTCTCCCCATTGAGAGTATAAGGAGCACCTCAGGAGTTCAATTGGCACTAATCTCATTCGTGGTAATAAAAGGCACAACAAGATTTGCCATTAAACTACCAAATCTTGGTTTTAATCATGGTATGCAAAAAAAAAATGAAAAAATAAATAAATAACACGCGTCATGGTATGATTTTTTTATTAGGCATCTACAATCATTCGATCCTAAAATCTTCCCACAACGCATGTTTGTGTGATGCTGAATTTTTTTTATAACCGTAGAGATCTACAAAGCACGATTCTGAGTCAATGGTTGTGGTGGCAATTGAATTGATTTACAATTCTAAACTACGCCCACGATGAAACCGCCCTCATCCTCTTCTGTGGAACTCGCCTTACGCTCCTCAGCCTCCCAGCACCGCCTGCGTCCTTCTCGCCGAGCTCGACGCCCTCGCTCCCGTGGCTACGACCTCACTGGGTCGAGGTCGTAGCCGGAGGCTCCGCCGTACACAACGCCAGAGATTCAACCCTCGTCGGTCCCTTTGCCCGCCCCGGTGGAGATCCGGCGGCCACGGGTACCTCTGGGTTTTGTCAATTTTGGGCCGCGAGTCTTACACTTAGATTTGATCTTTTCTGGTCCAAATTTTTTTTTTGGGCCTTCTTTTCACGATTACATTTTCTAAAATTCCATGTTTGATTTTACATGCATAAATCATTCGGGAGAGAGATGAGGGTGTCTATCGGATCTTCTCCCGTGATACTTTTCATAACAATAGCCAGAGGAAGGCTGTTCTTCATGTAAAGCTTCATCGTCGAGAGAGACTGCTAATAGATTTAACCCCCAATATCAAGAGTATGGTGCCGTTCACATTGAGACGCAAAAGACGGCTTTGGAAAATTATCTATGTAGCACTCCGATCTCACACCAATACTCGATCTTAATCTCACATGGGATAGGCAAACATAATTCATATCCATGGGAAACTAAAAAGCAATAATAGAGCAACCAAACAAACACTCCCTACGAAAGAAGTAGCTAAATAACCAGCGACAGCCATGATGAAAGGGAATTACTCGGATGGGAAACAGCACGGGAAGACGCTGGCTTCATTAGCCTTGGATATTTCATCACCTCTGCAGTGGTTATCGTCGACATCCACCACATCATCCGTCAGGTCATCCTCTCCAACGTTAATGTCGTCTTCAACGTCCTCTTGGAGAGGGAATTATTAGGATTTTCTCCTGTTCTTGTAAACACCGACCACGATGAACCTATTTCCTTTGCGCTATATACGAGTGCATACATTCAGATCAAAATACCTGTATATCTCTATACATGCACATGTCCTCCATTTTCCTTGAGAATAACAGCAGAAAGAAACAACCAACCTGATCCTTTTGCCGCTCAATCAACGTTGCATCTTTCTCCAATTGTTTTAGTCCTGCAACATGTGCACAGCACCACCCATTAAGCATGTCAAAAACAGTAAGCAAATAAGAGTAATTCTACCCACCGCAATGAAAGCGGAAATTCAGCATCCAGTTGCTGTATCACGGCCACCAGGTGAACAGAAACTTATCTTCGGCTCAATAAAATTGTGAATAGGGACCCTTTGGACCAAAAGGAAAAATAACCTGCAGCAGGGGAAATAATTAGAAACCATGGATATAACACTTAGTAAGAGATGTGGAAGGATGATTGAAGTACCTGCAAACAAGATGACCTGCACAAGTTACTCATATGAGCGAACATAATTATGGACCTATGGTATTCCAGGAGAGTGAGAAACCGAACTTATAAAATTGCTAAATTTTCTGTGATGCTCAGTCCAGTGGAAAAACAGCAACTCCAACTTCTTTTCTTCTGCCTTGGCAGCATTTCGTGCCCTAAGAGTCTGGTGCAAGTAGCTGTTGTAAACAAAAGAGAGTAAATGTCAACTGCTTCAGTTTCTTCCTCCATGCCTTGTTCCGCTGCCCTCCCCCTTTTCTCTCCTTCGCCGCTCGGCTTAACATTGGATTGGACGACGGGCCTCGAGGAATTGGGCCTCCCAATCCGTACCCGAACCCATTTACAATTCCAACAAAATTATTGTCGGAGCGGGTGGACACGGGCCTGAGCTGCCCTGCCAAGACACTGCAAAAGATATGGGCTGAAAAAGAAATACAGAGATGGGCTAAAGGGAAAAAAAGATGGGCCCTAGGAATTAAAAAATGGGCTTGACACACCGGCCTGCTCGATTTTTTTCATTTTCATCATTTTTTTAAATATATATCACTTTCATTCATTTTTATTTCCCTTTCATTTGGTTCATTCTTTCAGTTTTTTGGCTTTTTATCTTTTATCCTTTTTTATATAATTTTTTATATTTTATAAAATAAATGGATAGATAAAACGTTGACAAAAATGTATGTGTCAACAAGCAATTGAATATAAATTTGTTGTGGCAACCATCTGTTTTGCATATTTGTAGTAGCTGAAGAAACAAATCTAATGATATCCAAGAAAGAGAAATTCATGAGGAATTGACTACCAATTTTAGACGTGGAAATTGGTTCAAAATTAAAATATTGACACCATGTAATCAAATGTTGGAAATTTACATATTGTAAATAAAAATAAAGTTTTTTACTTATACCATAAATGGGAAATCCTTCATGCACTATCATAACCATGATATTAAAAAAAAATTCAATGATGTACTTGGTTACGATAAAACTTTGTCCACCATCTTCACAAATTACTTGAAAGTTTTGAAAATATTGAAATATCAAATAACATAGTTTACAATTGGTCTGTTTATGTAATCTTGAAGGGTACAATTCATTCATTTTTTACTCTCTTTAAATTTTACGAGATTATCTCTTTGACTTTTATTTATTACAAAATATTTGGAAATCTTCTAAATAGTGAATATCAAATACTAAACCGTGTTGCCGTATTTTTTTTCACCAAAAAAAAATACTGAACCGTGCAATTGATTTATTTTCAAAACTTAGAGAAATTAAGTCTTTACTATATATAGAAAATTTTTATCCCAAATGAGCATATCATCATCATCATCATCATCATCATTATTACTACTACTATTATTAGCAGCAACAGCAGCAGTAGCGGTAGTATTTCACATTTTCTTAACATTGTTTTTAAATTGCATCTAAAATTAAAGGAAAATATTGCAGGAATTTAAGACAAGTGGACCTACCTATACATGCTTGCAATGTCCAAGCCATTCATGCAAAATTGTTGTGACATTTACATTCTTCGTGGAAATCGGAAAGTTTTTAGAGATCCTACCTGCCACCTATATTAAGGGTATATCAAGTGAGATGTTCATCTATTACAAGGGCCATTAAGGGTAATATTGCGTTTTTCTAATTTCAAAAATAAAATGCATTATTTTGTTAGTTAGATTGACTACAATAATTAATTAAAGATAGTTTCTTTTTTCATTTAGCCAATAAGTGATTTATCAAGCACTCTACATCGAAATTCAAGCTCATTAGCAGATAACTTAATTTTTTTAGATGAAATATGTAAATTGATTTACAATTAGAGAATACGTATATTTTTTTATTTAGTTAAAATAAATGATCGATTATAATAGGTTACACATATTCATTACTTAAAACTCGAGCATTGAGAATGCCGAATAATAATCATCATTTTCAAGTTTATTTGCAAAAGCAAACCATCACTTCTAAGTCTTGGTAATTTGTATACATGGATATAGTATCGTTAAGGAATTCTTGTTGCCTGGCCAAATGTGAAATCAAACTTTTTATTTTAGTTTGAAAATTCACAAAAAGAACAATAGCAAGATTTATATTTTCTACTTTTATAAAGATATTTAAAAATAGAATTAGTCTTAAAGATCGCCTATCAACTCTAATACTAAAAAATAAAAGACAAAGATATAAATATAAAGAATAACTTACTTACAAAATCTCCTCCTCAATGAAAACATGGAATGAACATTTGGGGACTATATTTTCACCCTTTTACTAATGTCAATTTAATCAGTCAAGCATTACATTGGGGCAAAGACATTATAATCCTGAGTGACTCTAAATGAGATGATGATCCGTCTAAAATAATTATTCGTTTTCCTATCATAGTGAACTTCGGAATAGACAGTAGTTGCGGGAAGGGAGCAAAATATCCACCATATGAAATAGCGAGTCAATTCCTCTTGAATTTCTCTTTCTTGGACATCATTAGATTTGTTTCTTCAAATATTGCACACATGCAAAAACAGAATCGTTTTCCACAGCAAATTTATGTCCACTTGCCCATTATACAAAAATGGATGGCCCAGGTCATGCTAGCATAGTCCAAAAAATAAAAATAAAAATCCATACATTAGTCGTAATGACAGGAGAATTAATAAAAACCAGGTAGGACTTTTTACTAGTGAGGCTAAAGAAAAATAAGGGTTATTTCAAATTTACAATATGGAGGAAATTACGACCACTGTTAACATATTAAATTTCAATTTTCTTTGTTGAAACCCTGTGATATGCGAAGGGTGACGCTAGGCTGGCTCACACATTTGCAAAGAGCCCCACCGTTAACTTATTTATGCATTCCTTGCCTTTAGCCAATCAACAATATGTATATATTGTTTTATGGGTAAATGACAAGAAAAATAAATAAATTGGAGAGAGTTATATGAACAAACGGTTGATTGTATTACGGCTCCGGTTCAAAATAATTTTGAATTGGAGGTTACGTGGACTACTCTTTTAGACTCTTATTCGATCTATATGAATGTATTGATTTGTATGCATATATTGAGAAATCAGTGTTAAGAACTTAAAGAGCACATTTGAAGTGTTAAACATGAAAGAACTAGTTTTTTGACTATCACTATATATCTATAATTTCTTTCCAAACATAAAATCATGATTTGTAGATAAGATTTTAATTATCATTAATTTCTTTTTCCTACTAAATGAATTAAGTGAACCCCTTTAACGTATTAAATAAGTCAATTTTTATCTCAATTAAATCTTGTAAGTCTAAACTAATTAGAGTTATCTAACAAGCTTAATTGCATTTTAATTGTTTAAATTTTCAGCGCGTGGGCTATCCGCCGGTTGACAAGTCAAACTTTTGAAAAACGCACGCTAATTTGGTACGTGGTTTCTTAGAGAAGGCTTTTGCATCGATTGTTTTACGAGAAAATCTCGGGTAGGCCTCCATGACGTGGGGGACCCATTTAATGACGACACGTGGCGCCACGTGTCGTCCGGGTCCCACCACACGCCTTCTCTGACCTCTCACCTCCTCTCTCCACTGCGCTTGCGTTTCTTCTCTTTTCACCTTGCGCCTTAGGGACTGGTGCTGGCCGTTGTCGGACATGGACGAGAGGGAGTTCCCGCCGGCGGACCCCCCCCGCTGCTGGTAGAACCTGGAGGGGCGGCGGCAGCGGCGCCCATGAGGCGGTGGAGGCGTAGCTGGAGGCCATGGAGAGAAGGGTCCCGACGGTGGCCGCCTTCTCGCCGTCGAAGGGGAAGGAGATGGGGAGATTCGCCATCGTGTCGTCGTGGGCGGCGCCGTCTTTGGGAGATGAAGGCGGCGGATGCCGGCGAGGCAGCGAGGGAGGAGGCATGGAGCTGAGCAGTAAATGCGCAGAAGCGGAGGGGAGAGAGAGAAGGTGGAAGAGAGAGATGATCGCAGAGAGAGAAACCAATGGGGGGATCGAAAGTGCTTCCAAGTAAAAAAAAACAAATAGTCGAGAGAAAAATAGATCATTAATATTATACTTCTTTTTTTTTTTGTCAATCCTATTCTATTCCTACTCTACACTCACACGCAGACTTGTGCCCTGCCTCTTGCAGGGCGTGGGAGTCGCAACCCACTCTCAAAACTTACGTGTCCCTAACCCCATCCCCCCTGAGGAGGTGGGGATTTGAACCCCTCACCTCCCCCTTCCATGTTGGAAGGGTGGCCACTGGGGCGAACCCCCAGTGGTTATATTATACTTCGAAAAGGGGAAGGTTGATGCGATTAAATTCTTGCATTAATCAAATTGAATATCTTATAAATGAAAAGCAGGCACGAAAGTATCTGATTCATAACAAATTTTACGACTAGAATTGGCTGAGCTGGCGCGTGGGAGAGCGACGCATAACCGAAAAAGATTCGGTTGGAGATTTGTGACGGAGAGAGTAGAGATAAAAAGGAGAGTTTTTCACTCCACCGCCCACATCCCGCCGGTCACTACCGCCCTTGGAAGCCGCCCCGGACGTCGGAGCCGTTCGTCGAAACCCCAGGTAGGAGCTCTTTCTCTTGACACCCCCGATCTCAAAATTCATTTTTCTTTCTCAAAGATCGTAACCATCTTGCATAGAAATATTGGTTGATCTGTGACTAATTATGTCGATTCAATCCTTCATGTGTCGAGACTAAGCCTCAAGCTTGCTGTCCGAAATGCGTATCGTGCATTTGCTAAAATGCCTGAAGGAAGGCCGAGGAATTTTCACGCATAAACTCGAAGCCGATTCAGGTTTGCGTTTATATTCGTCGAATCTTGCTCGATTTCTTTGTATTTTGTCGTGTCTTTGGGTGACTTTGCGATATATTCTCCACCGTCCGAGTTGGTGTGTGTGGACTCAAGTATTTTTTTTCTTTTGTTTTTTTTTTTTTTGGGAATGAATGCTTGTGGAGTTACTGGTAGAGGTTTTGAACTCATATTTTATTTATACTGGTCTTTCTACGTGGAATGCCAAATATTTCATGCTGATGGTGCTTTCAATAAAGCTTTTTCAATTCCCTAAGATTTTTCTTTTTTTATTTAATTTCCTCAAAAAATCTTGTAGTTGGGAGAGCACACCCCATCATTATTCGACATTTTATGCCAAGTTTCTCACTTTCGGCCTTTTTCCTCTTTCCATGGCTCCTCCGCATTCCGCCTCGACAACAGCGGCCATGGCCTACCCTGCCTCGCATCCTCTGCCGAGCCGACATCAGCCGGATGAACGCAACGCATCCGACCTTCCTCACCGTCCGCACCGACCTCAGCCACACTCCTCCCTTTTGAATCCGATGCGACGATGTAAATCTTCCGCTTGCTGTATTTGGACTGCTGTGATGTCTATTTTGATGGTGATACCGGCTTCGATCCTGTTCTTTTGCATTGTGAGCGGACCTCGATACCCCACATTGAGTGTTGCTGCGCTGATCGCGTCCAATCTCACGACCGCTGCACCCAACGGGGCTACTTGGAAAGCCACCTTCTTGGCGGAGAAAGAAGGGAGGTGCGGGAACTTCTTCTTCCGTCATGTGCAGTGCTTTGTCTACTACCATTGGGACGTAGCGCATACCTTGGCAGTGGCGTCGGCAGAGCCATTCGAGCTGCGGGGTGGCGCGAGGGCAGTGATAAATGCGCAGATGATGACGACGGAGAGGCCGGAGGAAGAGGAGGAGGAGGAGGAGGCGGTCGAGGATATGGATCGAGAGCGGAGGTCAGTAGGTACGGTGGCCGTCGGGCTGGGCTTGAGGATGCAGGGCAGGTACGTGTTCGGGCCTTGGTGGAAGAAAAGCCACGACCGCATCGAAGCTCGCTGCGACAACCTAAGGATTGCATTCGCGAATTCCACAACGGAGGGGAGCCTAGTCATCGAACCTAATACAGTAACCGGCGATAGTTCCACATCCGATAGTTCCCCATCCGATAGTCTTCCGTCGTGCTCCTACGGTGGTGACTGAATCTAGTTTACGATTTTTATTTTTTTTATAAAGTTTTTAGTGATCCAGGAATTAGTGACATTTCTACCACTCTATTGTTAATATATATTGTCTGTGAAGAAGATTATTGCGCTTATTAAGTATCACATTTCAGTCGCCGCAAATGAAATTTGCAAGCACACACCTTGTCGTTTTTTTTTTTTTTTTTTTTTTTTTGGGTTAAACACGCCTTGTCGTTTGATGGGCATATAATATTTGAATTAAAATAGACAATGTTGATCAAAGATGTCCTCGATATGTTATAACAAAGACAATATAGAGTTAATAGATTAATTTGGAAGACACATTCACTTATGTTATAACAAAGACGGTATAGAGTTAATAGATTAATTTGGAAGCCAAAATTGTGTACAAAATAAAACCCGAAACTGCTTCAATAAAAATGAAAAATGAAAACTTGCGAGGACAAGGATGCCTTCACAAGCATGACAATATGAAGTATGGGCATATCCAAATTAACATTTTGCTCGTTGTCAAAAGCCTACGCACAGTTCTCATTAATTGCGTTCGTTTTATTACGTGCTAATGCATTTCTGGCCTCTTATTTCTACTTGCCATATTTGTTTTGGATGAAAAATTAAATCCCAAATAAATTAATTGTTCCCCTGAAGCCATCATGGTCAAAGGTAGTTTGGTTAAAAACTGACGCCAACTTTCGGAAAATGACTCTGGAAATTAGCAGGCAGGACAAGAATATTGAAGGATCTTTTCTTGCAGAAATGAATTTTACGCTTATGCAAAGGAAAGCTCTGTGAAACAAATCATTATGCCCTACTATTAAAAACAAGCAATTTACTTAAAAACATTTCACGTAGAAGAAAATAAAACAGAGGATGAGCATTGTGGTCATGACAATTTGTATGCACATTCTTTAGGTAAATATGATTCCAAACCCTACCATCCTTTGGAAAGGCGTCGATAATATGGACAAATAAGATTCTTTTTTACCTAAACACTATCATCCAGATGCTATTAGCTATCTACTAGTTTTCTTGGGCGGCAAGGGGAATTTACCAAAAGAAAGTCAAATATATTATATGGATGTCAATTCAGTATTAAACATTTCAATTTTATCAATCTAGCCTTAAATTTTTTAACAATTCACCAATTGAGTTATTTCATCCAAATTTGACTACGTAGTATGATCGGTGTTAACGTGGACAATATTTGCAATTTTCTAGTTTTCTAATATTTTTATTTTCCCTTTCTCTTCTTATTTTTATTTTTTTTCCATTGTGGCCAATGAGGGTTGTGGCATTGCCGCAAGGTAATGAATTTACTTGATCTCTTATATGGACCAAAATAATTCTATGCAATCAATCAACCCCTCAACGAACTTCACCACTATCAGCTCCAGTTCATCACTAGTTACGAAAAATTAAAATTAGATCCTAAGGACATATCAAAACCAAAATGGCGCACAACATGCATCAATTAAAATTACCAATTGACAATGAACATGATATTATGAGTTGAATTTCAAAATTGATTAATCCTATAATTAAATGCAACCTATTTGAGATGCTAATCTATATTTTTAAGTTTTTCTTCACAAAAGAGCGATACCTAATACTCAAAACATGCCAGGACTGAATATCAAGCATCCAATCCCGTAGATATACAAAGACCTAATCTGTTATGCATAAACCAAATCTATGGTGCATGGATTTGCACGCAGGAAGTGATGACGATGGTCCCCTTTCTTTTTGAACTCCAACAGATGATCAGATTATTTCTTTCTTTCGCCCTCCTTGATCTTTTCTAATCCAATCTCCTGCTCGCAAAATTTCCTTTCAAACCCTAAGGCCATTCTCTATATCAGTCTATTGCTTCATCTCTAAATTTCACTCCGTCCATCTCATCTCTTTTCAAACTTCATGCTAAATCTTATATCCGCTTATGATTGTGTTTGAAAAATAATGAACAAATTGAATCAATCTTGAATTGTTCTTGAATTCTAATTTTATTTGAACCCATCTTGACCCAAATCTTGACCAATTTAGAATCAACAAAACAAATAAGGAAACGAGAATTAATTGTCGGACTCTACATATTTGGACGAGATAATTAGCGCCTTTGTGCATTTGAGTTGGTGACACAAGAACGTGTTCTCTGTATAAGAAACGTGTTCTTGGCTGACATTGCGTCCCGCGATCTGTAAAGCAATTTTATTAAATTATTGCTAGTTTATAACAGGATTTGTAAATTTATGCGAGAACATTAAACCAATACCAGGTTAGTTTAAAACTCCCTCTAGCTTTAATATTACAACAACATCCGCATTTGTCAAACTTGCTATAAAATAAGTAAACAAGAAAAGATTACGTTGCGATTTAGTTAAAAAAATAGTTAATTTGTAATTTTCCTAATATGTATATAGATATGCCCGGTGATGTTGAGGCCATTTAAGGGAACAACATCATCTGCATTTGATACCATGTTACTTTTTACCCGTAATTACTATTGGAAGTCAGTTTTGTGATGCTAGATACTGTGATGTTTTTAAGACAAATAGGTTGAGAAAGTTTGCGCAAACCTTTTTTTCGAAAAATCTTAAATATTTATGACATTTTAAAATATGGAAAAAGTTACAAAAAAAAATCCTAAACTTTAATCATTGTGACACATTTATCATAATTTTTTTTTGTGATACCAAAAACTCCAAACTTATATCTAACCGTTACATTTACCGCAAACTTTTTTTCTGTAACGCCAAAAACCTCAAACTCATACATATATAACACATTTACCTTAAAACTGCAAACTTTTTCTATAACACCAAATTTATCAGGTAAATGTGGCACACGGATACAAGTTTGGGATATTTGGCGTTACAAGAATAAGTTTGGGATAAATGTATCACACTATACAAATTTGAAGTAAATGTGTTATGCATATATAAGTTTGGGGTTTTTGAAATAAATATGTCACAAGTAGACATAATTTAGGATTTTCGGTGGCTTTTATAATAATATAAGAGGCATTATCTACTCATTTCATTTTTCGTATTGCTTGCTTGCAAGTATAAATAACATAAAATTAAGAAACGGGGAAATGAAAAAATTTCCTCCCTTCATTCTAAAGACAAATGAAAAATTTTCCACACCCAAAAAAATTGAAAAAATTCTGCTCAGTTTCTCTAAAAGTGGTGGTCTCATTTTGAAAGAAAATCACTTTTACTGGCAAAAAGAAACCAACAGAAAATATTTTTGAGGTCGGCAGCAAAATAGAAAACAAAAATACGGAAAAAGTATGCGGCTGCTCAAGCAATTTCGACGAAACCACGAGGTTGAAATTGCAATAATTTTGTGTTTTCGTACTAAACTTTGAAGATATGTTTTATGCTTTTCATTTTATCCCTGAATTATTATTTTTTTCTTGGATCGTACTCTCCAATTCTCTATCAATCTCTGCTCGCAAGGGAGACCATCACCACGAGTATTCTTTGAGACATGTGAAATCTTCTGAGCAGTTGTAAGGACTTTGGCCTCTTCTCAACCTCCACGAGAGATCTATCTTGTTTTGTATTGATATGGGGCAACATGTAGCCCTTCTCAATCTGGAAGACAATAAAAGAAAAGAAAAACCTACTAAATATTATAAAGGGGAGTTTTTTTTATTGAAAGATAGGTACGTAGTCAATAAGCTCAGGGCCCGTAGATGCATTCGATGGAAGACTTTATTCCTCCAGGAGACAGACTTAGAGATATAGAGTTCTTTCCACATTTGAAATAGACAATCATCTAGAGAGAAGCTGGTATTTATTTAGCCAAATTCAAATCTCAAGCTGAAAAACAGAGAATTCTTGACACAGGACCTTGGCAATTTTCAGGCCATCTAATAAATTTCAAACCATGGGTAGCTAATACCCCTCTTCACTGTTACGACTTTGCTACCTGTGCATTTTGGGTTAAGGTGATAGGGTTACCTCTGGAATGCTATACTGATGATATGATACGTAAAGCTGTTAGTTTGGTAGGCTCTGTTCTGCAAGTAAAATCTGAGTTTGCCACTAGTTCCGCCCTGAAGGCATGCCGTGCTCGTGTTGAACTGGATTTATCTGAACCATTGAAGGTTGGTCGACTCATTAAACTTACAAATCGAACTTTGTGGTTGGACTTTCGGTATGAAAGATTACCTCATTACTACTATTCTTGTGGACATCTGGGCCATTATACTGATTCATGTCCTTCTATTCCCTTTGAGGAGAAAATGATCACTGAATCTGACTCTACTCCTTACGACCCCTGGCTAAAAGCTGAAATTCAAAAGTACAGCCCTTACTGGCAATGTTATTATGGCCCAACTATTTTGGAGGAGGATAGAGAGGAAACCATACCTGAAACCCCTCCCTCTAAGATTCGTCCTCTTCCTCTTCTTTTACCACCAATTCCTGTTACAACCACTCAGCCACATCCTATTATTCCCATCTCAACTCAAACCACAACTGATTCATCAACCATACCTCCCTCCGAGCCACGAACCTTAACCACTGCTTTAATCCCTGCCACAGAGAAGATGAAGGGACTGAAATGGCCAGTATTATCTCCTCAGACAAAAAAAGGGCAAAGTACACGACCAGTAAGCAAGATTAGTCCTTCAAAGAAACCCAGGCGCTATAATCCCTATGACTTACCAGGAGGACATTCGGGGGTCTATGATGACTCGCTTTTGTTGGACACGCCAACTATGGAGGCGTCTGAAGAAGTATTTCGGGCGACGGTGGCTGGCCCTAAACAGTCACCATATCAAAGATGAAACTTATAGGTTGGAACTGTCAGGGTTTGGGCAATCCCCTGACAGTCCTATCCTTAAAAGCCCTTTTGGCTAAGGAAAAGCCTGACCTCTTATTTTTTATGGAGACGAAAAATGTTGATGAAGTTCTCCTTCGATTGAAAAGGTCTTCGGGTTTTTTGCATCACAAGCTAGTCACCCCTGTTGGATCAGCTGGTGGCTTAGCTCTTTTTTGGAATGCAGGGCTCACTCTGTCGATTTCTTCTCCTCTCCGCATTTACTGGATTTTACCTGTTTTGATATCTCGATGCCAGATCAATGCGGATTTCTTGTATTCATGCCCCTGCAGTCTATCAAGAACGTCAGTATCTTTGGCAAACCTTGCGCCATTTTAGCAACTTCAATGTCTTACCTTGGGTGTGCTTCGGTGATTTTAATGAAATTTTAAACCGATGGGAGAAAGTAGGCTCTAGACCAACGGATTCTTACCGCCTTTCTTCTTTTAGAGAAGTCCTCAATGACTGCAGATTGATGGATTTGCCCTCTCATGGTTATGCCTATACGTGGTCAAACAACAGAGATGCCGAAGCCTTGGTGAAGGAACGCTTGGATCGAGTTGTCTGTACTTCTGAATGGCGTGTCTCTTACCCCAACACCCAAGTGGTAGCCCTACCTGCAGTAGGTTCAGATCACAGCCCTCTGGTTATTCATACAAATCCCAGCATAACTCGACGAAAGAGAATCTTTACCTTTGAGGCTTTCTAGAACCAGGATCCTGGCTGTCAAGCAGTGATCAAGTCCTCCTGGAACTCTATCTCACGAAGGGACTCTCCTCTCCCAATCAAACTTCGTGCAGTCGTCATTGCTTTATCTCGTTGGAGTCACCAGGTTTTCTCCCATAACAAGCAAAAGGCAATGGAATTAGAACACCAGTTACAATCTTTATCAAATCAGCAACCTACTTCTCTGAACCAATCTCAGCAACAGAGGATTAAAGAAGAACTTCAACAAGCGTGGCAGAGGGAAGAGCAATATTGGGCAATGCGATCAAGGATAAACTGGTTACAATGGGGTGACCGTAACACTAAGTTTTTCCATGCTTCTACTCTTCAACGAAGGCAACGAAATCAGATTGCTATATTGAAAGATGAAAATCAGCAATGGATTAAGGATCGTGATCAGATCAAACATATGACTACCCTTTATTACTCACAGTTATACACCACTTCCGGATCTAGACCTTATGCACAGATATTAGACCAATGTCCAAGAATGGTGGATGCAAAAATGAATGCAGGCCTTCTCGCTCATCCCACTCTTGAAGAGGTTCGCGCTACTACTTTTCAACTAGGTGCTTCAAAGGCACCAGGACCCAACGGTTTAAACGGATTATTCTATCGATCGCATTAGGAAATTATTAAAATGGACATTCGCAGGGCAGTACAGCAATTTTTTCAAAGTGGCACACTACCCCCATCCCTAAACAGTACAGCTATAACCCTGATTCCCAAAACTCCTAACCCGGAATGCTTAGATCAGTACCGCCCTATTAGCCTATGCAACTATGTCAACAAAATTTTTGCTAAAGTGCTTGCTAATCGATTGAAACCTCTGCTGCCTCTACTGATCACCGAAGAACAGAGCGCCTTTGTTGCTGGCAGACAGATTCAGGATAATGTTCTGATAGTACAGGAACTCATTCACCAGCTCAAAACAAGGCAACAGAAGCGTCATTTTAAAGCCATTCTAAAGGTAGACATGCAGAAAGCTTATGACTGTGTTGAGTGGGACTTTCTCCGAGATTATTTACTTCGATTGGGATTTCATTCACATTGGGTCCATCTAATTATGCAGTGTATCTCAACGCCTTCTTTCTCTATTAAAATGAATGGGGAGTTTTTACCAAGATTCCAACCATCTCGTGGGCTGAGGCAGGGAGATCCCTTATCCCCTTACTTGTTTATTATCATTGCAAACCTCTTATCCATCCTAATTAGAAATGCCATGAATATGGGCTCTCTCAAAGGGATAAAGTTGAACAAATGGTGTCCTACTCTATCACATCTTTTTTTCGCCGATGATGCTGTGTTTTTTCTGGATGGTACCCTCTTGGAGTGTCAGCACCTCTCTAACATTCTAAATCAATATTGCTTAGCATCAGGACAAACAATCAATCGTAATAAATCTGGAATTTTCTTTAGTTCCTCTTGTCCTATTGCTCTTCAGGAAAATTTAGCTGCTGCATTACGGGTACCAGTTTTACAGCGTTGTGGGAAGTACCTAGGGATACCTACTGATTGGGGAAGATCTAAAAGAGATATGTTCTCTTGGCTGCTGAGTAGAGTTCAATCCAAACTAGAAGGATGGAAGGAGAAGCTTATATCTAAGGGGGGGAAAGAAGTTCTCTTAAAGGCGGTTATTCAATCTATCCCTCAGTATGCAATGTCTGTGTTCAAGATCCCTATATCCTTATGTAGAGTTATTGAGAAAAGAATGGCTAAATTCTGGTGGAGTAATGACGCAAGCAGATCTGGAGTGCATTGGCAAAGCTGGAATCATCTACAGAAACAAAAAGACATTGGTGGATTAGGATTCAGGGATTTAGTGAGTTTTAATCTCGCCATGCTCGGTAAGCAAGCATGGCGTCTACTGAATCAGCCATCATCTTTGTGGAGTAAAGCTTTTTAGGGGATTATATTTCCATTCTTCCACTTTTTTAAAAGCAAACAAGGGTTCTCGCCCCTCATGGGGCTGGCAAAGCTTATTATGTGGAAGGGATGCAATATCACCTCATATTAGTTGGTCTGTGGGAGATGGATCAAGCATCAAAATAAGAAAAGACAGATGGCTTCCTATGGGAATTCTAGCTGGACCTAAAGCCCCTGAAGAACCTACTCTAGTAGCTGATCTTATTGATGGAAAATTGATTTGTTATCCAGATTTTTTGATATGCCAATTATTCAACAGATCACAGACATTCAACTCAGACATCACTTTACCACAGATACACTCATATGGACAGCAACCAAGCAAGGCATATTTACGGTGAAATCTGCATATCATGCACTCATTCACACTCAATCGGCCATCACAACCTCATCTGCATCAACATCACACCAAACTCCTACCTGGTTATGGCACTCTATCTGGAAAATGCCTGCCGCTCCCAAAATCCGAGTATTTCTTTGGTCCATCTGCAATGATGCCTTGGCAACGAGAGAGAACCTGCATCGACGACATATATTAGATAGTCCCTGCTGCACATTGTGTAAAAGAAAGACCCTAGAAACTTTAAAGCACTTACTATTACTCTGCTCGTGGACTCGACAGGTGTGGAATCATCCCCAGATTCGGATTTCAATCCTTCCCATTAAAATCAACCGTATGGATTCATGGATCGCTTCAACAGTTGGGACAGGAAATCGTTTACCTCGGCTGGCCTTTATTTCTCACATATTGTGGCAGATCTGGCATGCTCAGAATGCCTTCGTCTTCCGAGGTACTTATCCCAAATCATATCAAGTTGTAGAAGCAGCTCTAACTGGCGCTCAAGCGGACCGATCATCTTCAGCCTCAAACCTGTACCAGAACAGTTTCGTCACAAATCGATCCCATCTTTGGCGTCCTCCAGATCTTGGGGTATTGAAAGTCAATATAGACTGATCATTTCATCAGGGCAGCAACAAAGGATCGATAGCTTGTATTTGCAGGGATCATCAAGGCCGGCTTACCGATGGGTTTTCTGTAGGGGTAGCAGCTGTCTCTGCTCTTCAGGTTGAGATTCAAGCTCTCTCATTATCGCTTCGGCATCTTCTGCACCAAGAACTCCAATCAGCAACAATCGTTGTTGAATCAGATAACCTTACTCTGGTCGAAACTCTAAACAGCCACTCACAGCCGCCATGGACGGATCGTTCTCTATTCGTTGAAGTAGCTTTCCTCCTAACCCTATTTCCCAACCTCACGCTAGGGTTTTGCCGAAGAGAGGCGAATTCTGTCGCTGACTGGGCTTGCAAGGCCCATAATCACTCCTCTTTGCTTTGTAATTGGGCCCTTAATTCCCCCCCCCCCCCCGCTCTCTTGAACTTATTATGCGCGGATGCTCTAGCCGCGGGTTGTAAGGCCTTTTCCTCTTAATACTATGAGGGTTTCCGTTCAAAAAAAAAAAAATAGACAATCATCCAACTCCATATTATCTCAAACCTAAAGCAAAATTCACCACCTTCATCCCCTCTCGAACTAGAACAAAGGTTTCAGAAGATGAGGATGACTCGATATTAGCTTACTCCATCATGTCCGATCCTTTTCTATAGCATCAACGACTGTTCTTCCAACAAAGTCATTGTTTCTTGCATGGAATGATAATACAGTGGGAAAATGTTGAAAAAATTTCAGAATTTCGTCGTGAATAGCTCATCTCTAGGACAAAGCACAAAAAAGAAAAATCAATCCATAACCTCAAATATCATCATTTTCTCTTTCATGGAAAGCTCCTTTCCTTCAAAATATTGACCCATTCTTTTACGGTTTTATCCATTCCTTTTTAATAAAGATTGGATTAGCCCCATATGAAACTGCCAACAAGCCAGACTTGATCATTGCTCGAGCCAATATCGAACCTCTCTCTGTTTTTTTCTTTTTATTATTATTTTTTTTGTGGTTTTCTCTCTAGTTTTCCTGGTTTTCCTTTTTTAATCTCTTTTCCCTCTCCTCTCTTTTTTTCCGCCAAAACCAGCCAAGGAATCTTTCTCTCCCTTTTTTTCCGTGAACCTCTCTTTAGCCCCAACTCTTCCATGGCCGAAACTCCCTCAGCCAACGTCCCTCTCTCCTCTCTTGACTCGTTTTTTTTTTCTCTAGCCAAGCTCACTGTCACTCTTTTTTCTATTTTTTTTTCCTTTGCTCTAGCTCCTCTAGTCGAAGCTCCCTCAATCTCTGCTCTGTATTTTTTTCTTTCATCGAGCAAGAACCAATGCCCGAACCTCTCTCTCTCTCTCTCTCTCTCTCTCTCTCTCTCTCTCTCTCTCTAAGATTTTTTTCACTCATGGTCGAAGCCCTCTACTCTCATCTTCAACCCCCGGCCAACCCCAAAATGGCCGATGTCCTGCCTTCCTCTTTTTTCTCTCTCCAACGAAGCTTTGACAAGTGTAGTGTGACTTCATTCCTTCGAAAAGTCATAAAAATGTTAACCCTTTTTTCTTATTCCCTTTAAATTAACCAGATTTCACTTTGCTAATGTACACAGTATATTAACAGGTCCAAGAAATCTTGACACCCAATACACTACCCAGAAGCAAGCTGGAAGCAAAACAACAAAAACAGTAGATCATCGAGCATTCAAGAATCTTCCCTAGAGACCCAGAACAATATAATCATCAGATTGAAGGAAAAGACTTCACCATGAGAATTGAACAGCTTGCGGCCAGTACCAGCGACCGAGATGCACACGACGAATTGCACGAGGGGCGGCTGTTCTTTAGAAATCCTTGACAGGTCGGGGAACAAGCGCACGTACAAATAGCGGTTCCTCTCGATTGATAACGCTTGCCCCTCTTTACTCGAATCCACGCTGCTCACCATTTTCCCTAGTCAAGCACGCTCTTTTTTCTCTAAAGGGGTTAGGATCATAGTACTATTGGTATTAGAGCCAGCTGGAAGGTATAGATAGTCTTTTTAAGATCATACTCACAGATTGAGAGCCATTTGTTGGCATCCTTCTTGTTTCTACAGAGTGGTCCAGGCCGTAAGTCCCTGAGTGGCTGTTAGATAGTTGGTTTAGCTCTATAATGGTTCTGAAGAAGGAATAGTTCCGATCTCAAGTATGAGCTTACTTAGAAGATCTACATCTTCCTCTAGTTCTCTATCACAAATGAACTCAAATCCAAGTCTTATACATAGGGAAGAAGTAAGGATAGAAGATTTCAACAAATCTATAGAGAATTGGGAAATTCCTAAAATACAACTTGAGGAAATATACAAACAATCAAAATTGAAATTTTTCAAAAAATCAGACTATGTCATAGCCACGAAGAAAGAACCTCTTTCTAATTCTTACGAAAAAATACATCTTTTGAATCAAGAGTCTATTAAGAAGCATAAACAAAAATACAATTATATTCATATAGGATTAGTTCAAGTATGAATCAAACCTCTTACAAAAGAATGTCTTAATACATCAATTCTCTTAGTTTTACGAGATTCACATCTCTTGAACTATGATGAATCTATTCTCGATACCGTGGAGACAAGTCTCTACAAAGGACCTATACATTTTAACTGCTACCCGAATTTCTCAATATCCCTCAAAGATAAGAACATTCTTAGAGCTTTCACACTCCAAACAAAAATCCATAATTACAAAGTAGCAGATGGATTCATTCCTTTAGCTCTTGTCTATAGGATCCATTACAAAGCCATGGCCTCTGCCTTTGGAGAAAATGCTTTCAAAGATAGTCCATGAGGAGAAACGCTTCTCCTCCAAACTGACATTTCTAGAACAAATACAACAATTCCAAGGTCTATTAACTGGAATCAAGTTACTCTACCTGAACAATGGGAATTAGAAAACCAAATTCCTCAACAAATTGTTCAAAATACTAGTTCGACCTATGTTATTCAACATCCGAAGGAAGGGTCACAATTAGATTTCCCAGAAAAACTTTTGATTCAAGATCTAGTCCTTCATTTCATTCATCCTATTCAAGATCAATAGATTTAAATCCCAATCTCCCACCTATAATCATCATTCCTCCAAGTACACATAGAGATAATTCAAAAGAGATATTACACCTTTACCTCCTACCACCAATAGAAATAATCATGAGACACCACCTGAATCAGAAATTAGTGGTTTAGATAATAGATCAGGGATTTCTAGGCTAGTTTACCAAAAGAACCAGCCTGAACCAGTTCTAGAAAACACAGATTCTCCTCACCATTCTCCTACTTATTCACAAATGATAGATGCTAAGCTTAATGTTTTAGAAAAACTTTTTGAACTAAACAAGACATTCCTTAATAAAGAATTTAATTCTGAAAACAATAGACAAATCAGAGAATGGTTCTTCAAAACCTTTGCTGATAAAGCAAAAGACATAAAGCAAAAATATTATGACTACATGTATGAATATGAAGTCCATATATTTTTCTTTGATTGGTTAGAAGAATAACTCCTCGAACCAACCACCACCTTGGTGGCCGCGATGGTTTGGACTCTCTCCCCCTCACGAATGAGAGGAGTTTGAATCCCCTCACGGTCGCTTGAGGTCTTAAGTGAGATGCCGGGGATGGTGGGTCCTCCCGTTTACGTGTCCCCCCAAGTTTACTCACCGGCTGCCAGCTGTACGGGATTCCTAGGTCACCAAAAAAAAAAAAATCCTCGAACCAAAAGAAATAGTTGTTTTAGATCATCGTTATAAGTGGAAACTTGATAATGGTGAAACCATAGAATCCAATCATCCACCTCTTAGGAGAATAAAAATACAACATGGAGATAGCGAGATAACAGTTACTCCTTTTAGGCTTTCAGACAAAGGAGACTCTCTTTACACTCACAAAGTTATTGAACAAAACAATTATACAAATCAACATTTGGTAACCATAGGAAAACAGTTGAATAGGATAGAATCCACCACCAGAATCCTACCCAACTTATTACACCACAAGTCGACACACTCAAAAAACCCATTTTTAAGGCTTTTGAATTTCCAAAAATTCTTAGTCCTGAGTTTGCTAAAGCTATAGAACAAAAGAAAAAGCTTTTAGGAAAATCAAAGCTAGAACCTACACCTATATTAGACACTCCTAAATTTCAAGGACTTATTATCAATGATACTCTAGACCAACCTACTATTAGTACCTTGACTAAACCATCTAATGACTGATAATGAATCGGTCGCTGAGGTAAATAGACTCAATTGGAGACAACCTAAAAAACTTTATTATAGTAGAGCCACCCCACCAGACATCGCCCAAGAAGAATCATCACAAAAAATACAGAATAAATACTCTCCTGACGCCATTTATGAATGGAATATTGATGGTGTAGCCAAAGCTAATATTATGAACATACTAAACAACATAGTGATACTTGCTAATGCCTACGAAAATAGCAAAATGTTTCTGACCATGCTGTTGCTAATCTTTTAGTAGCCGGATTTACTGGACAATTAAAAGGTTGGTGGGATAACTACTTGACCAATGAACAAAAAACACAAATTTTAACTGCTTATACAATAGATGACTTTGGCCAACACGTGGATGATGATCAAGGACATCTCATCCAAGATGCAGTGAATACTCTTTTTATTCCATTTCACAATACTTTATAGGAGATCATTCATATATTAGGGATAGAAACCAAGACCTCATTTCCAATATGCAATGCAAATCCTTAGGAAGATTTAGAGAATACAAAAAACTTTTCCTTTAAAGGGTTCTTGTTAGACCCAACTGCAATCAACCCTTTTGGAAAGAAAAATTCCTAGCCGGTTTACCCCAGATTATAGGTGACCAAGTTAGAGATAAAATTAGAGAAGAATACAGTGGCTAAATTCCTTATGATATACTTTATTATGGAGAAATAGTCTCTTACGTTTATAGGCAAGGAACACAAATGTGTAATACAATCAAATTACAAAGATAACTCAAGGAAGAACAATCTCTTACCAATAGAAGTTTAGGAGATTTTTGTGCTCAATATGACCCCTTTTATAATGAAAAAACAAAACCAAAATGTAAAGGAAGTTGTCCTTCTGAAAAAGAAACAAAGAAACATCGCAACAAATCTCAACTTCATAGGAATAAACATAGACACCAGAATAACCAAAATAGACCTCACATAGATAAGAAAATTTTTAAAGACATTAAATGTTACTCTTGTGGTAGAAAATGTCATATTTCAAAAGAGTGTAGGATTAATAAAAAAATTGAATGAACTTTCTTTAGATGACAATACATTATACTAGTTAAACAACATCCTTATAGAAAATAGCGACACTTCTTCTCATGAACTTCTTGAAGAAGATGGTCTTCAAATTAACGCAATAGAATCCTCTTGATTCTAATTATAAAGATGTCTCTCCAAAAAAAAAAAAAAAAACATTCATGAAATAAACATGTTAACAAAAGAAGAAGAATTCCTTCTTAGCATTGCTAATAAAATAACCGACCCTGAAGCCAAAAAAGAATATTTATATAGACTTCACTCTTCTATGAATATTACCACTAAGCCCAATACTTCTTATAATCTTAAAGACATTCTGAATAGAAACAAAAAAACCCCAAAGTCCAAACCTATAAATATTAATGATCTCCAAAATGAGATAAAACAATAACATTTAGAAATACAAGCATTAAAAAGACTCAATTAGAAATGAAACGAGAAATTTTCGATATGAAGTCTCTTGTCATAAAAGAAAATATGAAATTAGAAGATCAAAACGAAATCGTCAATACTTCTAACACTTTTAACCCAGCCTTCCTTATGTTATTAACAGGAATAACATCCAGGAAATGGATAATAAATATAACAATAAATATTAATAATGAGTATATTATTGAAACAACAGCACTTTTTGATACAGGGGCTGATCTCAATTGTATCAAAGAAGGCTTTTTTCCAACAAGATACTTCAATAAAACCTCCAAATCCTTAAAATCAACCTCGGGAGACAGATTAAATATCCAATACAAATTACCGAAGCCTTAATAGTTAAAGACTAAATGTCTTATAAAACATCTTTTCTTTTAGTTAGAAATATGAGGCAACAAGTAATCCTTGGAACACCTTTCATACAATTAATTCAACCTTTTAAAGTAACTAATGAAGGTATTGAAACTCATGCTCTAAATAGAAAAATCACATTTAACTTCATAACAAAACCACAGAAAATGAGCTTAAATATTTTACAAGAACACTATTTCAAAAATAAATTGCCTAATAAAAGATAAAGAAAACCGGCTTGAATTCTTAAAAGAAGATTTAGAATTCAAAATAATAGAAGAAAATCTTATAAAACCAAACACCATAGAAAAGATAGCTTCCCTACAAAAACACATAGAAAAGACTATATGCTCTACTTACCCAATGTTTTTTGGGAAAGAAAGAAGCATATCGTTGATTTACTTTATGAACAAGATTATTCTAAAAATAAAATACCTACAAAAGCCTGCCCGACACAAATGAATCAAGAAGTTTTGAAATTTTGCCAAACAAAAATACAAGATCTCTTGAATAAAACACTCATTAGAAAGAGCCAATCACCATAGAGCCGTTCTGCTTTCTATGTCAATAAAAATGTTGAATTAAAAAGAGAAGTTCCCAGATTAGTTATTAATTATAAACCTCTAAACATAGCCTTTAGATGGATAAGATATCCAATACCTAATAAAAAAGATTTGCTAAACAGATTATTAGATCAAAAATATTTTCAAAATTTGACATGAAGTTAGGATTTTGGCAAATACAAATAAGTGAAAAAGATAAATACAAGACAGCTTTTACTATCTCTTTTGGTCAATATGAATGATATGCTATGCCATTCGGCCTTAAAAATGCCCCTTCGAATTCCAGAGAATCATGAATGAAGTCTTTAATCCTTATTTAGAATATATTATTGTTTATATAGATGATGTTCAAGTTTTCTCCTCTAATATAGAACAACATTTTAAACATCTTTCTACTTTCATAAAAATAATCATACAAAATGGTTTAGTAGTATCTCTTACTAAAATTGCATTCTTCTAGACCAGGATTAGATTTCTAGGTCATTATATCCATTTGGGCACCATAATTCCCATAGAAAGATCAATCTCTTTTACTAACAAATTTCCGGATGAGATTAAAGACAAAACTCAACTACAAAGGTTTTTGGTAGCCTTAATTATATTATAGATTTCTTTCCCAATATAAATATTCTTTGCAAACCTTTACACCAAAGGTTATGCAAAGATCCTCCATCATGGACTTCAGTCCATACAAACATCATCAAACAAATAAAGATTCATGTGAAAGAAATACCATGCTTACACCTAGCTGACTCATTTGCTTTCAAAATAGGAGAACCAAATGCTTCAGAATTAGGATATGGTGGCATTCTCAAACAAGTCAATAATAAAAAGAACAAATTGTTCAATTTATCTCAAAACATTGGACTTCCACCCAACAAAACTATTCGACAATCAAAAAAGAAGTACTTGCTATAGTTTTGCCCATATCAAAATTCCAATGAGATTTATTGAATCAAAAATTTCTCTTGAAAATTGATTGCAAATCAACCAATGAAATTTTACAAAAAGACGTACTAAACATTGCATCAAAACAGATTTTTGCCAGATTGGAAGCCATACTTTCAATATTTGACTTTGACATTGAATTTATAAATGGTTTTTTAAATTTATTACCTGATTTTCTCACAAGAGAATTTTTACAGAGAATACCATCATGCCAAGATCCGAAAAAGATAAAGGCAAAGCCATTGCTGAAACCTCCAATACACCACCAAAGCCAACAAGCTTGACACCTATCAAGTCATGACTCCAAATGGCAAAAAACAATTAGTCATTCCTACAACAACATCCAATACCAAATATACCTTCAAAAGAAGAACCCATACTAGCCCTAGCCCAGCTAGTTACCATACTACCCAAAGAAAAGCTAGAGTTATTTGCTCAATTTTTACAAAAAAAAAAAAAAAGTAAAGAAAGAGCCATCTAGTGCCATCGCGGTAAGCAACAATCCTTCCCCGCTTGTTACACAAAAAAAATCGAAATATAAAATAATTTCGAATGAGATGGTCATTAGGCCACAGGCAACCTCTCATTCTCAAAAATCAAAGTTTTTCCTCAAAACATTTTTTCAAAAAATACTGACTGTGGAGAATGGATTCTTCAATGAAGATTCAATCAAATTTACAAAAAACATCGTTCCAAAAAATTGGCTTTTCAAACCACACAATACAAACAAAACCCTTGCTTATTATGAGCAAATTCTAGTGGAGACAGAATCGGCAAGGTTCACTCACTTTGCTAACAAAAATAATATAGAAAAATCATATACTTCACTATATCCATCAGTAAAGTCATACACCCCTCACACTAAGGAGCTTTACTTCATACATCCAGAAAAATTCCAAACAAGACTTACCCAAAGCTTACCATACTCCTTATCATATACCTATTGGGACTACCAACAAGCTTGGTGGAATGTTTTCTTCGGAAAAAATACAAATTGCCAACACACTTGGCTAGTATTCTTCAAAAACAACTTCCCAAGACAAAACCTACCAAACTGGTTTGACTTCTAGTGGGATCTCTTTGGTGCTTTGGAAGTAATACTACACCCCACAATCGATCAAGGGTACCAAATATTTCGTAAATACTTTGTACCAACACCACATGATACAAGGTTCACATACCTTATGCATTTTTTTCATAATATTCAAAATCTCATGGGTAACAGCTTGGGAATTTGAATACAATACATCTACCAAACTGGGTGTACCAGTACTTGTCCGAAAATACAAAACAAAATGGTGGAATTGATTCAAATACCATGAACAAGGGTTTGAAGCTGCAGTTAAAACTTGGCTAAATAGTCAGAAAATCCAACTAACTACAGTCCCGTCAAATACATCATTTTTACAAGAAAAATCCATAGCAAGTGCAGCACTTGCTGCAGTTTATAGCAGGGAGGAATACTCCAATATCATTAGAATAATGCTCTTAGAAGCGGAAGAATCACAATGTGAATCTTCCAAATCACAAGACAGTCAAGACGGATCCTTACAGTCACATGACAATGGAAATACCAATGAAGACGACTACTACAGGATTAGCCTAGACAAAAATTAAAGATTAAAGATCACATGCCAATACTGTCGCAGCGGCGTAAAGGCTATACACTGTAGCAAGATAGGCATACGATGTTTATTATTCACTATTCACACAGTACTATTCACTCAATACTGTTCACTTTACACTGTTCAGCACTGTAGCACCTCCTATAAATACACTCTTTTAACATAGAAGAAGAAGAAGAAGACTATTTTTTTTTTTTTTCATATTTCACTTATCTCTTCTTCCTCCTCACCCTCTTGTAAACCCTCATCCTTTCAAGCCTCAAGCTTTCTGACCTTATACCCCTGGTTACGAAGTAAGTTTGTTTTCAAATACATTTAGCATAGTTTATACAGGGTTACCAACTTACATGATAGTTGGTTAACCATTTCTTGTAATATAAACATCAATACTCCCTGGAGTGCGGATTACCACCTAGTGGATGACTTGATACTTTAGTTTCTATACTTTTTAATACATGTAATTTTCATTTCATATAATACAAGTTCATACAACCTTTATGGTTGGTTATTGTTTATGCATACTCTTACTTTATATTTTATATATTGCTTTTGCTCTTTACATTTTTTTTTTAATTCTCAAGATTTCATTTAGTTTTTATACCGTTCTTATATTTCTCTTATAGACCTGTTAGTCTCTTATACTTCCTTTTTCTCTCATATAGTATATATATATATATATATATATATATATATATATATATATATATATATATATATATTTTATATAGAGAAAACCTTAAAATAAACAGCGTCAACAAAATTAAATAGTTCTTTAGTGAGGAGTTCAAATAATTTTACATTGTTCTTTAATAACTTAGGTTTTTAATGTATTTTACGGTATTAATAGTCATAATTTACGAAGGAGAAAAATATTTTTGTCGGGAGTCCTCACAGCGTTCAAAAAGGCACCTTATGGCATCCTTCTCTAGTATTCGTTCTTTTCTGTCTTATTTGACCTCTTAGTCTTCAATTTTTCAAAATCGAAAGAAACAATTTCTTCGCTCACCACTCGACACTCGCCTCGCTTGCTTTGTGTCACTTGTGCTGCTCGCCGCTCGATGTTCGCTTGGCTTGTTATTCCCCACTCGACATTCTATGCTCATTATGTTTGACGCTCACCTGACTGGACCCTCATCGTTTGCCTTTCTTAGCTGACATCGCTCATCATCGAACCCATTAGGTCGGTACGATCCCCGGTTGCTCTTTCAAGTGGTACAAAAAATGAAATAAAAAGTTATTGGTTGGTTCTGGGTTGACCTTGAAACCGGACCAAACCCATTGGGTCAGTCCAGTCCTCAATCGCTTTTTAAAGGAGTACAAAAAATGAAATAAAAAATTATCAGTTGGTCCCGAGTTGACCCTGAAACTGGACCGAACCCATTGGGTCGATCCGGTCCTCGGTACCAAGCTCAATAGGGTCGGTCCTCGGTTTCAAAAATTAAGGACCAACATTGTGCAGGTGGGTCATAGGGTTAGGTAGTGAATCGGCCCAACCCAAACCATGCTCTCCCCTACTCAAAACATGCTAGCCATGACTGAATATCGAGCATCGAATCTCGTAGATATACAAAGACCTAATCTGTTATGCATAAACCAAATCTATGGTGCATGGATTTGCACGCAGGAAGTGATGACGATGGTCCCCTATCTTTTTAAAATCCAACTGATGATCAGATTATTTCTTTCTTTTGTCCTCCTTGATCTTTTCTAATCCAATCTCTTGCTCGCAAAATTTCCTTTCAAACCCCTAAGGCCATTCTCTATATCAGTCTATTGCTTCATCTCTAATTTCACTCCGCCCATCTCTTCTCTTTTCAAACTTCACGCTAAATCATATATCCGCTTATGATTGTGTTTGAAAAATAATGAACAAATTGAATCGATCTTGAATTGTTCTTGAATTCTAATTTTATTTGAACCCATCTTGACCCAAATCTTGACCAATTTAGAATCAACAAAATAAATAAAGAAACGAGAATTAATTGTCGGACTCTACATATTTGGACGAGATAATTAGCGCCTTTGTGCATTTGAGTTGGCGACACAAGAACGTGTTCTCTGTATAAGAAACGTGTTCTTGGCTGACATTGCGTCCCGTGATCTGTAAAGCAATTTTATTAAATTATTGCTAGTTTATAACAGGATTAGTAAATTTATACGAGAACATTAAACCAATACCAGGTTACTTTAAAACTCTCTGAAGCTTTAATATTACAACAATACCTGCATTTGTCTCAAACTTGCTATAAAATAAGTAAACAAGAAAAGATTACATTGCGATTTAGTTAAAAAAAATAGTTAATTTGTAATTTTCCTAATATGTATATAGTAATGCCCGATGATGTTGAGGCCATTTAAGGGAACAATATCGTCTGCATTTGATACCATGTTATTTTTTACCCGTAAATTACTATTATAAGTCAGTTTTGCGACGCTAGATACTGTGATGTTTTTGAGACAAATAGGTTGGGAAAGTTTGCTTAGACCTTGTTTTCAAAAAATCTTAAATCTTTATGACATTTTGAGACAAATAGGGCTAGCATTCGAAAGAGCCAAAAATTTGCTAAGTGGGTCGGCTTACCTGGCCCACACGGCTTGTTATTTTTATACAATTTCATTCATTTTCAATTTTTATTTACCTTTTTTTTAATAATTTTTTATATTTTCTCAAAGTAAATGAATATTTGAAACATCAACAAAAATTCAGATGTCAACAAATGCTGACTTTTGAAAAATCATTAATCAAAAACAAAAGATAATTGAATAGTATACATGTCGATTTTCATTAATAATAAAATACTTTTCACGAAATTAACACCACGCTGCACGCAGCTACAGAGAATTGCGATTTGGTGAAAAAAGGTGGAGGGAGAGGAGATGATGAAGACAAGTCCGAGTCAAAAAGCCTTCTTGATAAATTTATATTTCACCATCCTCATGTACTTAAAATTGCCATCCTTGTTTCTAAATGAGATGAACTCAAAAAAAGATTCGATTAAATTGGAGGACTCCACGAAGGTCTTATAATTGAAGAATTGTTCCCATTTCTCCTCCTCCTCCTCCCTTTAATTTTTTGGGTCTTCTAGTTACCTAGAAATATTCAATTTTAGGGTTCTTTCAGATGATTGAAGATCTAATGGCAAACGATCATGTTTTGTGCTCAAATCGATATTAGTATTTGGTACTTTAGGCCCTTTTTGGTAACCATCCAAACGGGGCCAAATTCTGATTCTTTGTTCCCAGAATCAGTTTGATCTTAGAATAGCATTTGGTAAAATTTTTGTTCCCGGAAACAGATTGGGAATAGAATCAAGAACCAAAAAAAAGTTTATTCTTATTCCAGGAACAAATTTGAGAATCAAAATCAAGAACTCTTCCCTTCGGCCATCTCGCGACCGTTGTCCACCACCGCCCGCCACCATCTACCGTCCTCCACCGCCGGCTACCAATTCGACAAGCTCGTCAAAGGCTCGCCAGACCAGGGCGAGATCCGGAGAGCTCGCCGAAAGCAAGCCCAACCACCGGCGAGACTCGGCCTCCCCAAATCTGGCGAGGCCAAGGCAAGTCTCGCGACGCCCAGCCCCGTCGGTGGCCTAGCAGGCCTTGCCCAGCTCTAGCGAGGCTGGCCTGGCCACCAACAAGGCTAGGCAAGCCTCGCCCAACTGCCGGCGAGGCTCAGCCGACAAGGGCCGGCCTCGCTGAGGGCCGGTGACACTCCGGTGAGGTCGCTAGCCCTTGTCTGGCCGGTCGCCGGTCAGTCAACCGGCCACAAGAAGAAGAAGATGATGAGAAAAAGGAAAAAAAGAAAAAAAAAAAAAAAAAAAAAACGAAAACGAAAAAAACGAAAAAAGGAAAAAATGAAAAGAAAAAATGAAAAAAAGTAAAACATTTATTTAAAAATTAAAAGAAATTGATTTGGAACAAAATTAATGAGCACGGTACCAAACACAATTCTATTCCAAAATCAAAAATTTTGGACAGTTACTAAACGGCTTAAAATACTTAGAATCAGTTCCCGTGAATAAAATCGTTACCAAATGTGCCCTTAGTGTCAAAAGAGGGAAATATATCGCCGAAGCCATCTACTCCTGATGAGAAGATGGCAGAAAACATACTAAGATCGGTTATCCTTAGTGGGGTCAAGAATCACTTACTTCCATGGTTCAAGAAATGGTGCGTCATCTATCATAGCTTTACATTTTTCCTTTCTAAACAGGACTCTGTTAGCCAACTCTTTTCATGCATCTTTCCCCTAAACCTGCATCTGTAGGTACGCCAAATTCCTCGCGATGAGCTCAATGACAAGATATCATCCAACTCACAACAGAGCTTTATTCGAACAGGTGTGGAACCACAACCCCTAGTGTCCCAATTGGCATCTCTCGTCAATTCCCAAACATTGTCATCGACCATCACATGTAATGACAAGAGTGCAGAAAGTTGGCTCAAACTATAAAGACTCTTGAGCTTATAGCATGCATGAAATCTACATATCAGCTGAGCTTTTGATACTTTTGTAGTTAATAATCAATTAGAGAGGTTGTGCTACACCTTGAAAGTGCTCGTTGGAGTAGCGAAGCAATCCCGATCCTTCATTGATCCGAGTTCCCATATATTTGCTGCTCTTCCACAAATTACTTCACAAGACAACCCCAACAAAATCTCTCCGAGAAATATCGCATCAGAGGACACCGTATTACCCTCAGGTACTGGTTTATAATCAGGAAAATTCCTTGGAAAGATATGGATTAAGCGAAGGTAAGTGATAAGGTTGATAATATTATTAGTGAAACATCAAAAGATTAGATTAGAGTATTAGATGTGATTTAATTTTGCCATTGAAAGATTAGATTAGAGTATGATCTGATTATGATTTGGTTCTGCCATTGGAAGATTAGATTAGAGTATGATTTGATTATGATTTGATTTTGCTATCAAAAGATTAGATTAGAGTGGGACATATAATTTGATTCCGATTATTCTAATCGTAGATTAATTGATTCGGTCAATCTGTAAGATTAGATATTCGGAATATAGAATAGGAAATCTAGGTGTCTTCTTAATATAAATAGCATTAGGTATTGTAGAAGAAGAGTGTGCATTATGACTTTGAGTGAAGAACATTTTTCTCTTGGGAAATCTACCTTTGAATCGATGTTTTCTTGATTTCTCTGATTTTCTTCAGTAAGAAGCATACTTACTGAAGTAAATGTGCAATTGGAAATGGTAAACTCAATACAAGGTCATTTGACACACAGCATCATAAGCAAACCCAAAATAGAAGCCCGACGCATTGTACTTCCATCAGTGAAACTTCTGAACTAAACAATGTAGACATAAGTGACAAGGGCACAACCATGGAACAAATGGAAGAGAATCAAAATTGCCAAGGGAAAGAATCTGAAAAGGAGCCTAAGTTGGCTCGACTCAATGACCTTGACGAAATATGGATGGATATTGTGGAAAAGGTAGAAAGCACAAATATTAGGCAATTCCTCTGCTAGTAAGTGAAGCTCGCATCATTCACCATGGCAAGCAATAATGTGTTTCGTCCAATACCCAACTTAATGACATTTATCAACTACCTATCATTCACGTGATATTCAGTTTCACTCCAACAGCCAATGCCATTGTGTATTTGATCTTACCTGAAGACCAGACAACTGCTGAGATGTGTGAAGAAATCATATCTAAGGCCCTACAAAATGCATTGGGGTGCCTCGTCGTAGTAACTGTAAGTCTGGAGCCACCATGACTTGAGGATGATCGAATCTGATAAAGTCAGAACCATGAAAATACAAGCTACCGAATCTAGTCATTTCAGAAAGCAACAGAGAACATTATCTCCTACGAAGACCAATAATTACTACACCAGTTCTAATTACGCCAAAAAACAAAATACAGGCAAGGGTTTGCCTATAGGCCCTCCAGAACCACAAAAACAACTAAAAGACAGCAACACTATGCTCCATAGGGAGAACAAAAGGCAGCCATACATGCATCCAACATAATCTATATAAATATAGAGAGACTTTCATCACCGGAGAACAAAGCAGACACATTCCCAGACGTAGATGCAAACTATCCATTGGCACCAGCTGATGCACAAGAAGGAAAACAATAAAGCATCAGTGGCTGTCAGCATCAGTGGCTGTCAGTATCTTCCATTCAGCACAGTGATGCAACTGTCGAACCATAAGTCAAGACATTGTTCAAAAATGCAAATATGGACAATGAGGGTAGAGTAAAAAGAAATTTGAAGCTCAAACAGAGCTTATCATAGGATAGGGAAGATCATCATTCCCACATGATACGAGAAGCAGGTAAGTACATCCGATGCTCAATCAAACAAATAACCTAGCTTTTGCTGCCAAGGAAATAAGGTGCTTCTGTTCTCTATCTAGGCGACCTAATCTTTCTTGGAGGTGCAAGGACATTTTTTGTCTGTAGAGAAAAGCAGGAAACAATGGATTGTGATGTTAGGAGCATATTTATGCTTCCTCATAACATCGTCACAAAAATTTGAGAGCTGAAGGTTCCGAGAATACAAAATCAGTGCCACCCATCAGCATCATTAGATGCGTGCATCTTATGTGCTAAATGAAGAATACTCTATGTTCTTCTGAGACAACTTGGGAAGCTAACTATATAAGTAGGATTTTTGTTGGAAATTAGTGATCCATTTTCAATAAAAACTAGAAGCTATTAGCTTAATGAAGAATAAGCTTGAAGACCCTCAAATGTTGAAGAAGCTTCTGGTACTACCTGGACAGCAAGATCACGTGAAGAAGCCCAAGTTGATCAAGAAAAGAGGGGCACACAATAAAATAATATTATAGTAGTTGCTGGAGTTTTCAAGAGAATAAGCTCTACGTGCATGGGAAATTTGTACATGGGAAATCATGAAAGAAAAGTCAACAAAAGTGGATGGGAGTTGGAGAGAATAGAAAAATGCAGAAAAATGGAGAAGAGACCAGAAGATACGGAAGAAGCCGCACAAACCGGAGATAAAAAACCAACTTGTAATATTATATTATTTTTTGTACTAATGTCGGTGGAGTATGGCGGTGAATTCACGCCTATAAATAGGCTTGGAAGTTGATCATTTGTGTGTGTAAGAGGTTACCTCCACCTTGTATGGGGGGTGAACTCTCCACCTTGAAAGGTCTTAGACCTTCCTTGTATTTTCATCAAATTAGTTTGTTTAACTAATAAAATTATTTCCCCAATATCTCATGTCTTATATCTTTCAAATTATCTTATTTTGTCCCTTGTTCATCCTCCACAAAATATACCATACACTTGCACATATCACTAACCAAGAACTATAACTACTGCCAACACTATGCTTCCATAGCGCACACACATCCAAAATATAATTTTTTAACAATTTTCCTTTATTGAAAGTTTTGACAAGTTTTTGCTATTGAAGTTTCTTAAAATTTCTCACTCGATGAATGCAAGAAAAGCAGCATTGTCATAGATTCTTGAGTGAAAGATAGTCATCAACAATTTATCCTCCAAAAACCTTCTCATTGATCATGATCGTATGCATAAATCAAAAGTGCCAAAATTCAAAATGGATCCCTTGGGTCTTGGAACAAAATTTAGCAATAGAAGTTCGAGTAATCAAATGCAAACCTTCTTAGTGGCAAAGCAGGATGATTTGAATGAAACGGGGGAAACCCAATATCCAGCATAGTATTATTGAGACAAAACAGGAGTAAGGTGGGCCTTTCGCCAACAACTTGCTTATTGCAGAAGAATTAGAGCAAAAACAAAGGTGGCTATACTTCTTTTCTTCACAGTTGTTATTCCCAATCAATCACTTAAGATCTTTGATGTCAATCCAGACTAGTGAAAATATATCAAGTAGATCTAGCCAGTACTAAACTTCTAATTAGACATGCATCAACACCCACCTGATGTGCCTAAAAGACAAGCAGGCTGATGAAGCTTCATCGCCCAAAGTATGAGCTAAACAGTTTCGTCAAGTCTAAGCATGGTTAAGAAATTTTTCAAATCTATGGAGAAAAATCCTTTGCTTCCAAACTCTAACAATAAAATTGTTTCCATTGTGCATGGTCTTGTTTGATTAATTCAAGAGATATGTAAACTATTAAGAATCATATGATAAGTACACATTATGTTACTAAAGAATCTAGTGCTGCCAAAAATAGAGGAAGTATAATGTGAAAGCATGTCCATGGAGTTAGTGCTGCCAAGAACAGAGGAAGAAAAGCTACTGAAGAAGTCAACAACAAAGATTGTAGCACGTGTAGCATGCTTACATTGTGGAATCCATATTCGGTTTTAAGCGTGTAAAGCCGAAACATTCTGTTTTGCTTTCTGTTAGTTTTTCCAGTCAGTTGATAATTTCAGCTGATATATAAACTGATCTAAAGAGACCAAACTAGTTATCAAGCTCTCAGATGTAAAAATACTTCTCATTGAATAAAAGTTCATCATCTCTGTTTTTCTTCTCTCTTTCTCTCTTTGTTCATAAATTTCTTCATAAACAACCAAAAGGAAAATAAAAAAAAAAGAGCTCCATTTGATAGTTCAAACTTTGAAAGCCCAAGCAAGCGTCAATGTAGGTAAATCAATTTATATCTTCAATAAAGCAAAAGACAAGACATTCAAAGTAAACTGTAGGAGGTTACTGAAGTTGAACCTGGCATTCATGTTCCTTTTTCTTAGAGCCCACTCTACCGCAGAATGCCAGAGAGGGATGGCACATGAAAGTACAGATGTGCAAGAAAACTAACTGGGTGCTGCAATAGAACCAAACTATCTAAAAATTTGCTCAAAGTATATCGCACGTACGCGCACATATGCACACATACTTTGCACATGTATCGCACATACGTTGCACGTGTATCGTACGTACATTACACGTGTATTTGGTTTGAATTTTAAAAATTTGCTATCCGAACATTTTTTTTTTTTTTAAATCAAAACCACGAACATGTAAAAGTGATCCTTACAAAAAAAAAAAAAAAACATGTAAAAGTGATGGAGATGGCAAGAGAATGAAGGTTTTTTTTTTTTTTTTTTTTTTTGGGGGGGGGGAAGGGGCGAACGATACAACCTAGCTTGTCCTAGTATAATGCGGAAGAAAGAGCATGGGCGTGGTACAACATATATTTGAATAGAATAAACAAATCGATTGCAAAAGCAATAATAGATTAGCGAGCTTGCGCTATATATCAACACGAACCTAATTCTGGGCTACTTCCATCTTGAGCTTATGATGGCCATCCTTGGCATGTTCACATTGCTCAAGTTGGTGCTAGAGATATTGATTTCTAATCAATTCAGCCGCCATTGGGCAATTGTGATGGCGGGTGCCATATTTTTCGTCGGGCCCCTCATTATGGGCTTCATCCCAAGTTATGTCGTCTTCCAGTCAGCCATTCCATGGCCAACCTCTGCACCAACTTTGCCCTTACGATTGCCCTAGTCTATGCCACCGACATCTCCACGGCCTTCTCCCGTGACATCTTGATCTCTATACCTGAGGTAGTCATTTATTTTCGTTTCTTTTTTTTTTTACCCCAATTTTGTGGCATCTTTTTCATTTTTTGTTTACATGGTTTAAGTGTGTATCAACATTAGCACCCTATTCGGCAATCTATCCAATTATATTCTCTCCTATCTCCACCTCAACCATGCATGGTGTTGGATGCTTATTGCGGAAGCAATCCTCTTGATTGTACTTGTGCCTACTTTCATATTTCTCCCATGCTAGAATTGCTTGAGTGGCTCATCATGCGGGGCCGCCTAAGCCTCGCCTAGCCCATACTCACCAAGACCTCCAAATTTGAGGAGCAAGCTTGCCCAAATCAAGAAGGATGTTAGCATACCCGAGGACTGCGACAATGACATTGTGAACACCAACTGGGACGTCGGCATGCGGCGGGACATCTTCCACCCAACTCACTGCGTCCATCATAGACACCATGATGCTCTTTGCCCCTCGCTTTTTTGAGAAGTATAGATACAACGACTTTTCCAACGTAGACCTTCGAATTAGATTTTGCAGAAGGTGGGTCTATCTATTCAAGTATTCGATTCTGGCATCTCTTTGCCTTTTTCCAACCCATTTTATTGACTACTCCAAATACATCTTCCCCATCATTTTCTTTAAGAAAGTATATTGCACGTATATTGCATGTGTATCGCACATACATTGCACGTGTATTCAATTTGATTTTTAAAAATTTGCTATCCAACATTTTTTTTTTGAAAATCGAAACCAATAACGTGCAAAAGTGATCATGGCAGGAGAGGGCAAGAGAATGAAGGTTTGCCATTAAACTAAATATAAGGAGCACCTCGGGAGTTCAATCGGCACTCATCTCATTCGTGGAAACAGAAGGCACAACGAGATTTGCCATTAAACTACCAAATCTTGATTTTAATTGTCATATTATAAAAAATAAATTAATTAATTAAAAAAAAAAAAAAAAAAACAAGCCTCATGCTATGATTGTTTTATTAGGCATCTACAATCATTCGATCCTAAAATCTTCCCACAACGCATGTTTGTGTGAGGCTGAACTTTTTATAACCGTAGAGATCTACAAAGCACGATCCTGACTCAATGGTTGTGGCGGCAATTGAATTGATTTACAATACTGAACTACGCCCACGACGAAACCGCCCTCATCCTCTTCTGTGGAACGCTCGCCTTACGCTCCTCAGCCTCCCAGCACCACCACCTGCATCCTTCTCGCCGAGCTCAACGCCCTCGCTCCCGCGGCTACGACCTCACTGACTCGTCGCCAGAGGCTCCGCCGTACACAACGCCAGAGATTCAACCCTCGTCGGTCCCTTTGCCTGCCCCGTTGGAGATCCGGCGGCGAGCCTTACACTTAGATTTGATCTTTTCTGGTCCAAATTTTTTTTGGGCCTTCTTTTCACGATTACGTTTTCTAAAATTCCATGTTTGATTTTGCATACATAAATCGTTCGGGAGAGAGATGAGGGTGTCTATCGGATCTTATCCCGTGATACTTTTCATAACAATAGCCAGAGGAAGGCTGTTCTTCATGTAAAGCTTCATCGTCGAGAGAGACTGCTAATAGATTTAACCCCAGTATCAAGAGTATGGTGCCGTTCACATTGAGACGCAAAAGACGGCTTTGGAAAATTATATATGTAGCACTCCGATCTCACACCACTTGATCTTAATCTCACATGGGATAGGCAAACATAATTCATATCCAAGGGAAACTAAAAAGCATAAATGGAGCAACTATACAAACACTCCCTACGAGAGAAACAGCACGGGAAGACGCTGGCTTCATTAGCTAGTGACTAGTATTATCGGGTTGTGGAGTGGTAAGACCTGATTCAGCCTTGAATATTTCGTCACCTCTGCAGTAGTTCTCGTCGACATCCAGCACATCATCCGTCAGATCATCCTCTCAGACGTTAATGTCGTCTTCAACGTCCTCTTGGAGAGGGAATTATTAGGATTTTCTCCTGTTCTTGTAAACACCAACCACGATGAACCTATTTCCTTTGCGCTATATATGAGTGCATATATTCAGATCAAAATACCTGTATATCTCTATACATGCACATGTGCCTCCATTTTCCTTGAGAATAACAGCAGAAAGAAACAACCAACCTGGTCCTTTTGCCGCTCAATCAACGTTGCATCTTTCTCCAATTGTTTTAGTCCTGCAACATGTTGGGATATAATACGCGGAAACGATAGGATCTTGCAAATTACGTCAACGTGAAATCGCCAGAGAATTAAACGAGAAAAATCAGGACACCAGAAATTTACGTGGTTCGGTCCGAGTATCGGTACCTACGTCCACGGGGAGAGCCAGCAGCAAATAATCCACTAAAATCGGAGAATCAGAGTTTACAATCGCTCAATCGCTCAAGTGTTTCCAGCACCTAGATTTAACCCCAAACCCTAAGTGTATAAATAACAACTCAATTGGGAATAAACTCACGGCACAAATTACCGCGTGACGAAACTCTCTACGTATGCTTCGCGAGGCTTCAAGATCTTGGACCTTCTTCAAGCGGCGTGGACGTGCGCGGCTTCTCACGTACGTAGGATTTCTTCTGCAGCTCCTCGCGGCTTCTTTTTGGTCGAACGTCCACCTCTACGTAGGGTTTTCTTTTTCTTTTATATGTGTGCCCCAAAAGTCAAATTCTTGACTTTTGGGCCCCACCTTCTTCATTCACGTGCAGAGTTCAAATCCGAATAGAATTCGGCCGTGCAAGGATTCAAAAGTAAATAGGAAACCTAGGCTCACCGTGGATAACATCATTTAGCGACAATTCCGAAACAAGGAATTCTTATACCGTGTGCCCATTTATTTATTTTATATTTCCTCTTTTCCAGCGAAAAACTCGAGACATAATTTTAACAATTCTCCACCTTGGCTCGATGTTTTAAGCCAAGTTATAGTGCTCATCTTCCATGCTGCTCTCCCAACGCCCCGATGGGCGCTCACTCTCCACAGACGCCAATAGAGCTCAAGCAGAGCTTGAGCTTTGTCACAGGAACAGACTTAGTCATCATGTCTGCCGGGTTATCTGCTGTAGCAATCTTTTTAACAATAACAATACCCTTAGCTAAGACATCTCGGATGAAGTGGTACCTGATGTTAATATGCTTCGTTCGCTCGTGATAAACTGGATTATACGCCAAATATATCGCACCTTGGTTATCACAGTGTATATCCACACTTTTCTGTTCTAACCCAAAGTCCAAGAGCAAACTTTGTAACCATATCGCCTCATTCGCTATAAAGGTCAGTGCCATGTACTCGCTCGCCGAAGACAAGGCAATGTGATCCTGTAAGGATGCCTTCCAACTAACTGCACCACCTGCTAGCGTAAACATGTACCCTGCTAAAGACCTGCAATCATCCAAGTCACCGGCGTGATCCGAATCCACATAACCAGTGGTCTCACTGCCATTGCTGTCCCTCCGGTATACTATACCCACATCTGTTGTCCCCTTTAAATATCTGAGGATCCACTTCACAGCTTCCCAATGAGCTTTACCAGGACACTTCATATAGCGACTAACCACGCTCACAGCTTGTGAAATATCAGGCCTAGTGCACACCATAGCATACATAATACTACCCACGGCACTAGAATAAGGAACACGAGACATATGCTCCTCCTCCTCCTCAGTCTGCGGTGATAATTTATCTGAAAGTTTAAAGTGCTTCGCTAAAGGTGTACTTACAGATTTCGCCGACTGCATGTTAAAACACGCCACAATCTTCTCAATGTATTTCTTTTGAGACAGACGTAAAACTCCTGCAGTCCTGTCACGCAAAATCTCCATACCCAAAATTTTCTTTGCAGCACCTAAATCTTTCATCTCAAATTCAGCATTCAACTGCCTCTTCAGCACATCAATATCAAACATATCCTTAGCTACTATCAGCATATCATCAACATATAAAAGCAGATAAATCAAAGAACCATTCTCCAATCTCCTAAAGTAAACGCAGCTGTCCATCTGACTTTTTGAATAGTCTTGACTAGCCATAAAGGCATCAAAACGTTTATACCACTGCCTAGGAGATTGTTTCAGCCCATACAAAGATTTCTTTAACAAGCAAACATGATCTTCCTTACCCGGAATAGCAAATCCCTCCGGTTGCCTCATGTAAATCTGCTCCTCCAACTCACCGTGAAGAAACGCGGTTTTTACATCTAATTGCTCTAACTCGAGATCCTGCGAAGCAACTAAAGCAAGTAAAATACGAATAGAAGTATGTCTTACCACAGGAGAGAACACCTCATTGTAGTCAATGCCCTCACGCTGTGTATACCCTTTCGCCACAAGTCTCGCCTTATACCTCGCTACCTCGACACCAGGAATGCCTTCTTTCCGTTTGAAGACCCATTTACTTCCGACAATCTTTTGGCTCTTTGGTACTTTGACCAGCTCCCATGTCTGATTTCGATGGAGAGATTCTATCTCTTCACTCATAGCTCCTAGCCACTGCGACGACTCCAAACTAGCCATCGCCTCAGAGTAAGACGAAGGCTCATCTGTCTCCACCTCATCACCTACAGTTAATGCATAAGCAATATCTGTATAACCATAACGTACCGGTGGTTTAATTTGCCTTCTCTCTCTATCTGCGGCTATAGTCTGCTGCGGCTTTGCTGATTGTTCACTATCACCGACTTCAGGAATTGCGGCTTCATCTGCAGTCTCAACCCTCGTTACCTTCGAGGTCTCCGAGTCTCCACCGAGGCTCCACCTCACTTATGACACCATGATCTCGTCTTCTCGCTGGTTGTGTCTCGAACTCCTCTGTTGAAGCATTGCAATCTCGCCGAAGATTACATCTCTCGCGATTAGAAAACCGGGTGATCGGGATCGGTGCACCACAGCCGGTAGCATTTCACCCCTTGTGCATAACCCAAAAATATGCACTTCTTTGCCCTCGGCTCAAGCTTACCATCACTCGCATGAGCATACGCAGGACATCTGAATATTCGTAATCCGGAATAATCAACAGGTTTCTCCGACCATACTTCCTCAGGAGTCTTCCACTCGATAGCAGACGATGGAGATCAATTTACCAGGTAACACGACATGTTCACTGCTTCAGCCCAAAATTCCTTGCCAAGTCCTGCATGCGAAAGCATGCATCGAGCTCGCTCAAGCAAGATTCTCGTTCTTCCGTTACGCCACGCCATTCTCCGCCGTGGTGTCCCACTTGTGCGGTGTCTTACAATACCTTCTTTCTCGCGAGTAACTCGGTAAAATCTTTACCAGAACTCCATGCCATTATCGGTTCTCAGGCACTTGATTTGCTTATCTGACTGCTTCTCAATCAATGCCTTAAATTTCTTGAACCGATCAAACACGTCATATTTATGCTTCAGAAAGTATACCCATACCTTCCTCGAATAATCGTCGATAAAAGTCAGCATACATCGAGCACCTCCTTTCGAAGGAACTGAAGACGGGCCCCAGACGTCTGAATGAATATATTCAACAGGTCGTTTGGTCAAATGAATAGCTGTAGTAAACTTAACTCTATGCTGCTTCCCATATATGCAGTGCTCACATAAGTCCAGCTTTCCTGTTTTCTGACCACTCAACAACCCCCTTTCACTCAGCATCGTCATACCTGCCTCACTCATGTGCCCTAAACGCATATGCCATAATTGAGTCAAGTTAGAGTCTGACTCACCTGATGAAACAGCAGCACTTCCAGTCACGGTCTCTCCCAGTAGATGATAGAGAGTATTCACTTTCTTCCCTTTCATCACTGTCATAGCACCTCGAGAGACCTTCAGTACTCCACCTTCAGCGGTGTACCTGCACCCGATGTCATCGAGTGTCCCCAGAGAAATAAGGTTCTTCTTGAGCTCCGGTACATGCCTCACATCTGTCAATGTGCGAACCACCCCATCATGCATCCGAATCCGGATTGTCCCTATCCCCACGGCCTTGCTGCATCGCATTATTCCCCAAAAGAACCTTACCACCATCTGCAGCTTGGTAAGTAGTAAACCAGTTCTTATGAGGCGTCATGTGATAAGAACACCCCGAATCTAGCACCCATTCGTCTCCTGACGAAGTAGCGGTCACACATAAGATAGCTTCTACATCCCTATTGCTCCCCTCAGCTACGTTTGCCACATTACTTGTAGCATTCTGCTTATCAACTTTATTTCTCCGCTTTGGACAATCTCTCCGGATGTGCCCCTCCTCATGACACTCAAAGCACTTCACGCGTCCCTTGGACTTTCTATTGCGTGATTTTGATCTACTTTTACCTCTACTGCTGCTAGGCTCTCGATGTTGTTCTCTACCCCGAATCGTCAGTGCTTGCGCTGCTCCTTTCGCCAGACCGTCATCTCGCAACTTTCTCTGCCACTCCTTAGAGAATAAGGCGGACTTTACCTCCTCTGAGGTAATAGTAGTACGCCCCTGCAACAGCAAATCGTAAAGTGCTCCCATGACTCGGTAAAGAGGCTAACAACATCATGCCCCGTTCTTCATCATCAAGTATCTTACCGACGTTCTTCGATCCAACATGAGTTTATTAAATTCATCTAGGTGGGTTCGATAGACGTACCTTGATATATCTAAATTGAAACATCTTCTTTAGCATATACAAGTGATTGTTCAAACCTGTCTTCACATAGAGTGTTTGAAGTTTTGCCCATAATGACGCGGCATCCTTCTCCTCAATAACCTCTAGTAAGACCTCATCCGACAAATTTAACAGGATCATGCTCTTTGCTTTTTGCATAAGCTCTACCCTCTCTGAGGCTTTCATTATAATTGGCAACTCATCTTCGCCATCTAGTGCCTTGGCCAAACCTTGTGTTGTCAATAAAGCCCGCATCTTGATGCTCCATAACACAAAGTTATTTCTTCCATCAAACTTCTCAATCTCAGATTTCCTCTCAGACATAATTGCAATAACAGAATTTCCAGATAATAATCAGACAAGCAAAAGCCCCAAATTACAATCAAGAAATCCAACCTGGCGCTCTGATACCAATTGTTGGGATATAATACGCGGAAACGATAGGATCTTGCAAATTACGTCAACGTGAAATCGCCGGAAGAATTAAACGAGAAAATCGGGACACCAGAAATTTACGTGGTTCGGTCCGAGTATCGGTACCTACGTCCACGGGGAGAGCCAGCAGCAAATAATCCACTAAAATCGGAGAATCAAAGTTTACAATCGCTCAATCGCTCAAGTGTTTCCCGCACCTAGATTTAACCCCAAACCCTAAGTGTATAAATAACAACTCAATTGGGAATAAACTCATGGCACAAATTACCGCGTGACGAAACTCTCTACGTATGCTTCGCGAGACTTCAAGATCTTGGACCTTCTTCAAGCGGCGTGGACGTGTGTGGCTTCTCACGTACGTAGGATTTCTTCTGCAGCTCCCTCGGCGGCTTCTTTTTGGTCGAACGTCCACCTCTACGTAGGGTTTTCTTTTTCTTTTATATGTGTGCCCCAAAAGTCAAATTCTTGACTTTTGGGCCCCACCTTCTTCATTCACGTGCAGAGTTCAAATCCGAATAGAATTCGGCCGTGCAAGGATTCAAAAGTAAATAGGAAACCTGGGCTCACCGTGGATAACATCATTTAGCGACAATTCCGAAACAAGGAATTCTTATACCGTGTGCCCATTTATTTATTTTATATTTCCTCTTTTCCAGCAAAAAACTTGAGACATAATTTTAACACAACATGTGCATAGCACCACCCATTAAGCATGTCAAAAACAGTAAGCAAATAACAGTTATTCTACCCACTGCAATGAAAGCAGAAATTCAGCATCCAGTTGCTGTATCACGGCCACCAGGTGAACAGAAACTTATCTTCGGCTCAATAAAATTGTGAATAGGGACCCTTGGACCAAAAGGAAAATAACCTGCAGCAGGGGAAATAATTAGAAACCATGGATATAACCCTTAGTAAGAGATGTGGAAGGATGATTGAAGTACCTGCAAACAAGATGACCTGCACAAGTTACTCATATGAGCGAACATAATTATGGACCTATGGTATTCCAGGAGAGTGAGAAACCGAACTTATAAAATTGCTAAATTTTCTGTGGTGCTCAGTCCATTGCAAAAACAGCAGTAAATGTCAACTGCTTCAGTTTCTTCCTCCATGCCTCCTTCCGCTGCTCTCTTCTTTTTCTCTCCTTCGCCGCACGGCTTAACATTGGCCGACGGGCCTCGAAGAATTGGGCCTCTCCCAATCCGTACCCGAACCCCTTTACAATTCCAACAAAATTATTGTCGGAGCGGGTGGAGACAGGCCTGAGCTGCCCTGCCAAGACACTGCAAAAGAGATGGGCTGAAAAAGAAATACAGAGATGGGCTAAAGGGAAAAAAAGATGGGCCCAAGGAATTAAAAAATGAGCTTGACACACCGGCCTGCTCGATTTTTTCATTTTCATCATTTTTTTTATATATCACTTTCCTTCATTTTTATTTCCTTTTCTTTTGGTCCATTTTTTCAGGGTTTTTTTTTTTGGCTTCTTATCTTTTATCCTTTTTTATATAATTTTTTATATTTTTATAAAATAAATGGATACATAAAACGATAAAAATTTATGTGTCAACAAGCGATTGAACATAAATTTGTTGTTGGAACCATCTGTTTTGCATATTTGTAGTAGTTGAAGAAACAAATCTAATGATATCCAAGAAAGAGAAATTCATGAGGAATTGACTACCAATTTTAGACGTGGAAATTGGTCCAAAATTAAAATATTGACACCATGTAACCAAATGTTGGAAATTTAAATATTGTAAATAAAATTAAAGTTTTTTACTTATACCATAAATGGGAAATCCTTCATGCACTATCATAACCATGATATTAAAAAAAAAATCAATGATGTACTTGGTTACGATAAAACTTTGTCCACCGTCTTCACAAATTACTTGAAATTTTGAAAATATTGAAATATCAAATAACATAGTTTACAATTGGTCCGTTTATGTAATCTTGAAGGGTACAATTCATTCGTTTTTTACTCTCTTTAAATTTTACGAGATTATCTCTTTGACTTTTATTTATTACAAAATATTTGGAAATCTTCAAAATAGTGAATATCAAATACTGAACTGTGTTCTTCACCAAAAAAAAAAAATACTGAACTGTGTTGCCATTTTGTTTTCTCCCAAAAAAGAAAAATACTGATTTATTTCCATAACTTAGAGAAATTAAGTCTTTACTATGTATAGAAATTTTTTATCCCAAACAGTATATTATCATCATCATCATCATCATCATTATTTTTACTCCTACTACTACTATTATTAGCAGAACAGCAGCAGATATGATAGTATTTCACATTTTCTTAACATTGTTTTTAAATTGCATCTAAAATTAAAGGAAAATATTGCAGGAATTTAAGACAAGTGGACCCGCCTATACATGCTTGCAATGTCCAAGGCATTCATGCAAAATTGTTGCGACATTTACATTCTTCATGGAAATCGAAAAGTTTTTAAAGATCCTACCTGCCACCTATATTAAGGGTATATCAAGTGAGATGTTCATCGATTACGAGGGCCATTAAGGGTAATATTGCATTTTTCTAATTTAAAAAATAAAATGCATTATTTGTTAGTTAGATTGACTACAATAATTAATTAAAGATAGTTTCTTTATTTCATTTAGCCAATAAGTGATTTATCAAGCACTTTACATCAAAATTCAAGCTCATTAGCAGATAACTTAATTTTTTTAGATGAAATATGTAAATTGATTTACAATTAGAGAATATGTATATTTTTTTATTTAGTTAAAATAAATGGTCAATTATAATAGGTTACACATATTCATTACTTAAAACTCGAGCATTGAGAATGCCGAATAATAATCATCACTTTCAAGTTTATTTGCAAAAGCAAACCGTCACTTCTAAGTCTTGGTAATTTGTATACATGGATATAATATTGTTAAAGTATTCTTGTTGCCTGGCCAAATGTGAAATCAAACTTTTAATTTTAGTTTGGAAATTCACAAAAAGAACAATAGCAAGATTTATATTTTCTACTTTTATAAAGATATTTGAAAATAGAATTAGTCTTAAAGATCGCCTATCAACTCTAATACTAAAAATAAAAGGCAAAGATATAAATATAAAGAATAACTTACTTACAAAATCTCCTCTTCAATGAAAACATGGAATGAACATTTGCGGACTATATTTTCACCCTTTTACTTTTGTCAATTTAATCAGCCGAGCATTACAGTGGGGCAAAGACATTATAATCCTGAGTGACTCTAATTAAGATGATGATTTGTCTAGAATAATTATTCGTTTTCCTATCATAGTGAACTTCGGAATAGATAGTAGTTGTCAGAAGGGAGCAAAATAAGGCCAATTTCATCCCCCGCTCCCCCCCCCCTTCCATTTCTATCTTTGCACTTTTTACATAAATTGCCTTGTATATTCTGAAATTTGATTTCCGTAGTAATTTTTGTTGACTAATCGAGTAAAAAAAGCTACAACCAAAACGTTGTGTTTTTTGCCCCATAAAATAGATGTTAAATGATGCCTCCGCCTTCATTGACCACATAAGGTCATCAAATAAAGCTACAATGATTTGGCTCCATCTATTAAATAGAATCGCCTGTCATTTTTACCTCCTCATTTTGGGGTTTTCTAGATGAAGCCTGTCAAGGCCGACTGATGCGACGTATGCATACCAAAACACCCAAAACACACGCGGACAAAATTGAAATTTGCTCAAACTCGAAATTTTGGCCGAGAACAGCAAATGGATGATAGCTTCTGTTGGGAATAACGGATCCCCAAAAAATCGGATTTGACACTAAATCGAACCCCTAAATCAATACGGAAGCGAGGCCTGGGAAAATCACGTATCACCGATCCTAAAGCACACCACGGATTCGAGCGTATCTTGTTAGCCACAGATTAAACACCAATGCCGAAGATCGAGGAAGAAATTCTGATCCGATAATGCTAATTTGCCTTGAAGAGAAGGCGGTGTCGCCATAAGCGTTTTTCTTCTTTTTTCTTGGAGGAAGAGAAGGAGAGGAACGTACGTACGTTCTTATGCAAAAATGTGCGTTCTCCCTCTCTCTCCTCCCTTTATATACGTTCCTCCAAAAAAGAATCGTACCCCTTCATCCATGGGCCCTAATCTAGTGGGCCGGGCTTTTAGGCCCAACATGGGCGGACGGGCCAACTCAGGCCCATCAATAAAGAAAAAATCCATCTCTCCCACTCGCACATGGTGGTCCAAAACCAACATGGGCGAACATTCCCTACTCAGCCCCATCAGAAAAAAAAAAAATCCATCATAGACTCTCACTTAACATGGTGGGCCAAACAGAATCATCTTTTCCTCTCTTCAACATTCATACCGGTGAATAATCCGTACAATCAGCATACTTTGAGAGCTCGTTGCTATACATATGTTAGGAATATATAGCAACTCATAATAGGCGTCACATCCTGAGTAGATTTAGTATGCAGTACCCTAGATCGATCGATCACATTTATATCTCTCTTGATCTCTTTTAAACAATGATATATATATATATATATATATATATATATATATATATTGTATTTACAATTATGATTATCACAAAGACAGTCATAATTGGTTAACCGGTGAATACACCAAATTCAATCTTCCTCTTTCCTTCAAACTCTCAATTTCAGTTCAGCTTGCTTTTCTAGAAATGTCCCATTAGATCGAATCAAACTCATGACCATTGGCAACATCCTAAGATAGCAAACACTAAATAGAAATCTTGAGAATAAGTAAGAGTCATGAGGGGACAAAAATTGAGGAACTCTTTTCCTCAAGAGTCTCACACGACATAAAAGTTAAGATCAAACTTTTGTCACTCTTATTGGTCGTCTCATGCATACGTAGTATGAAATACGTATTACGGTATTAACTCATTTCCCATGAAGCGTATGTCTACACCTTCAATACCATACAGATGATAGTTCAGACATACCCAATGTCTAACTTGAGTTCACGTATCTACTCATTCACAAAATTTCATCAGAACTCACATTTGACATCATAGACAGATAAATTAAAATATGTGGGTTATTTTACTTTCGGACATAGTAAGTATTATGTCCTCATCTTAACACCCAGTTAAGGCGACATACGTATTTTAAGCTTGAGCTCTCGATTATCACCTAGATAATAAGCTTAAAAACAGTCTCATCTCTATTTGTCACACAAGTAAATAGAGGTGATTACCCGTGTGAGTGGGCTAATCTTTTATCTCATCCGACATACTTCCTTAACTTAAAATAATACACTGAGCATTAAGATGCATAAAGATCATACAAAGATTCATAGGCATTAATGATGAAAACACAAATTCATCAAATGCGAACACTTAGGGAAAATACAATATTCAGTAAATCAGCCTCTACGCAATCCTAGAGATTTCATATGGCCACAAAAACACATCTCTAGATATTGGCTTTGTCATAGGATCTGCTACCATTCTTTGCGTAGTATGTATTATAAGTTCACATTCTTTCGTGCAATCATATATTTGACAAAATTATACTTGGTATATATATGCTTGGTCTTGTCATGATATTTTGGATCTTTAGTGTACACTTTTACTGCTTGGCTATCACAGTTAACCAATAACAAATCTGCAGCACTTCCAATAACACCTAAATGACCCAAAAAATCTCTTAAGCCAAACATCTTCTTATACTACTGCTGATAATGCCACGAACTCAACTTACATCGTGGACAAGGTTATACACTTTTGTTTCTTACTGCTCCAACATATGGTGCCATTATTAGGTAAGAAAACAAAGCCAAAGGTAGATTTTCTTTCATCTAAATCTCCTCCCCAATCAGTATCAGAATAGCCTTTGAGTCGCAGATCCTTTCCTTAATGACTCGTATAATCAACAGTTCCCTTTAGATACCTTAGTATTCTCTTAACGGCTTTTCAATGTGCTTGACCTGGATTGGATTGGTAACTAATCATCATTCCAACTGCAAAACATATGTCAAGTCCTATACACATCATAGTGTACATAAAGCTCCCAACAGCACTAGCATAAGGAATATATTTCGTTTGTTCCTTCTCTTGTGGAGTCCTTGGACACGGTTTATGACTTAATCCTTCACCTTTTGCAATAGGAGTATCTATGGGTTTATAATCTTTAAATCTTAACTCTAAGAATATATATAACATCACCCATGTCTTTTATAACAAAGTTGGAAGACAACCAACTCTTGACAGTATTAACAAACTCCATATTGTTTCCAGCAATTAGTATATCATCAACATATAATGATATAATCACAAATTGATCATTGGATCTTTTGATATATATACAATCATCCTCGTCAATCATTGCAAAATCATATGCCATTATGGCATTATGAAAATGTATATACCATTGTCTCGATGACTGCTTAAGGCCATATATCGACCCCCAAAGTCAACATACATTTTCTTCTTGGTCTTTCACTATGAAACCAGCAAAGTTGTTCCATATATATTTCTGCCTCTAATTCTCCATTGAGGAAAGCGGTCTTTACATCCATTTGATGTAACTCAAGATCTATACTAACCACTATTGCGAATAATGCGAATCGAAGTAAATCTCACTACAGGAGGAAATGTTTCCTCATAATCAATTACTTCCTATTGATTATACCCTTTCGCAACAAGGCGAGCCTTATGCCTTTCTATCGAGCCATTAACCTTTCGCTTTATTTTGAGAACCCACTTGTTCCCAATAGCTCTGCGTCCCTTTTGGAAGATCAACCAGTTCCCATACTTGATTTAACTTCATTGACTCCATGTCCTTTTTCATTGCATAAATCCATTTTTCCTTACTAGAGCATTTCAGAGCCTCATTAATATTTCTTGGCTCATCCTTATCTCGTGGAGCAATTATAAAAGTTTCCCCTTCAATGTCAGAACGTCGACGGGGAATACTTTGGCAACTTGTTCGCCGTATGGGAGATTGTACACTTAGCACATCATTTCCAATTATGCTTCCACTTTGATTAGATAATAACGATATCATCTTATCATGTGGTTGTAATTGAGAATGAGTTGAATTCCATTCATCACTTCTCATATTACTCCCACTTGGATGAACTCCACTAATATCATTATCTTGATCCAATGTTTCAAATATGGAATAATCTTCTCCTATTTCGCCCTTCTTAGGAAATTCATCAACTAAGAATGTGACATCCTGTGATTCAAATTCAGGTATACTCCTACTTTCCTACTCACCTATAAACATATATCATTTCGAGTGTTCGAAGTATCTCATGAAAATACTCTTACTTTCTTTGGGACCCAATTTCCCAAACTTATGAGAGGACTTATGAGTATAGGCAGCACAACCCCATGGCTTAAGAAAACTTAAGTCCGGTTTTCTACCTATCCATGACTCATATGGAGTGGAAATAACTGATTTGGAAGGCACCCGATTAAGTATATAGGTAGTAGTTAACAACGCATCACTCTAAAAAGTGATAGGAAGGTTAGCATGGGCCATCATGGACCTAACCATTTCCAGTAGGGTTCTGTTTCTTCTCTCTGCAACACCATTTTGTTGAGGAGTATATGGAATAGACAACTGTCTTTCTATTCCTTTTTCATCACATAATTTTCTGAATTCATCAGATAAATATTCTCGATCTCGATCGGATCTCAATGCTTTTATTTTCTTGTCTAATTGATTTTCTACCAGGTTCATAAACCTTTTGAAACAACTCAATGCTTCAGATTTATGAGAAATCAAATAGACATATCCGAATCGAGTAGAATCATCTATAAAAGTGATGAAATAAACAGCCCCTAGCCTTCCTCTCACATTCATTGAACCACAGACATCATAATGGATTAAATGCAGTGGAAATTAAGCTCTTTTACCTTTTCCAAATGGTTTCCTTGTCGTTTTCCCTATGAGGCAATGCTCACATATGGGCATATCGACTTTTTCAATGTTGCCCAACAAACCCTCTTAGGCAGTCTATTTATATGTTGTTGGCCAATATGACCAAGTCTAGCATGCCACATAATCACATCATTATCATATGAAGTGGAAGATGTGAAACAAGGGAATAACAAATATTGACATCATCACAGTCAACATTTAGTACAATGAAACCATCCAGAAAATGACCACAACTATAATAGTTTGTATCCAAATACAAATCTACACCTCTATTACGGAAGTTCACACTAAAACCAAGCTTAACCAATATCAAAATAGACATTAAATTTCGACGAATCTCTGGAGCATATGGAACATCATGTAGGAACAAGGTGTGTCCACCACGCATGTTTAATTGGCAGGTGCCAATCCCTTTAACTTCATCTCTAAAGTTATATCCCACATAGATCCACTTAGTTCCAGTTGGTATCATCGGAATTCCATGAAGGATCCTTTATCCTTCGCTACATGGTCTGTCGCTCCTGAATCTACAGTCCACAAAGGATTGGATTCAGCAAATAATTCAAAACTTGACACATAAGCAAAGTTCTCAAATGTACAAGAGGTGTTTACCTTTTTCGGCTCACAATAATTGCGAGTATAGTGACCTCTCTTGTCACAATTGTAACACATCACCCTTGACATTTTCTTCACTTGATGACGTTTTCCTCTCTATTGTTGGTTAACTCTTGATTTCTTGCAATAATGACTTGATCCTTTGCATTCCCACATATTGAACGAATCAATACGCTTGCACTTAGAGCTCAAAGCCCTTTCTAAGCTAAAACTAGCATAGCAAATATCTATGTTCGGCTCAAATGCCGTTAGGCGGTCCTCAGCTAGCTCAAGGTGGCGCACAGCATCCTCAAGATCTTCCATATATGGTCAAGAGCTTCTAGTGCTTCTTGCTTTTCCAGCACATATTGAATCTTCTTATTCAACATTTCACAATTGTTGCCGTTCATATCAGCAATTACATTCTTAGTTGCTGAAACCATCGATCTAAACACATCGACGTATATGCACGAATAATTAATGCCTATCATTTATGCATCCAACTTTTACCTGAGACCCATCATATTAACGAATAATTTCAAGTAAGGCTTTAGAATCAAAAGGTCACTATGTTTCCAATCATCCTCCAAAAATCCTAACTCAAAATTATTATTAATATAATTGTCTTATGCAAATACATTCTACGAAGTTACAAAAACTTCTATTACTACCCATAGCTAACTACCCATGACAATCGCGAAGAAAGCAAATATTATCTAACATCCAATAGAATAACGGTGCTTTCACATAATACAACTATACATTACACTAAGCAATATATACAGATAGAAATATCAACATAGAAAGAGATATTCAACACTCAAAAACATCTCAAACTAATCTAAAAAATAAATAGGGAATGTCCCTTTTAATCTATCAGTCAAAGCATTTGAGAAAACTGAAGACACATTTGCCAACCATGGAAAAACTTTTGAAGAGCATTCATGTTGCCACCAGGGCACATTCACTCTGCGCCATGTGGCGCTCAATCTAAGGGTTGAAGTTTTGGCCAAAATCCTATAATACTCTCTTACAAAAGCTACCACTAGCCTCCTATAATCCGGGACCACGACGACCTCCCATAGACAATCTAACACTGCTTGCCATTCAGGTGGAAGAGTGTTAATCAACGCCGGCACCTTCTCAAAATCCGGCATAAAATAACCATTACTGATGATTTCTTGTATCGTCTAATTGACCTTGACTACATGTGATACTAAATTACCGTTATGCCATCGATAATTAGCTAAATCTAACATCAGCCTTTTAAGTCTTGCATTTCCCTCGTCCGTTCTCGGGATTGTAGGTATCCGTGCATAACGCATCATAGTTTCTGCAACAAATGCATAACTAAAAATGGATTACTCATAATCCATAATTTACATAAGGGAAAATACATAATTTTCCAAAATTCATGCAACAAATGCAGAATAAATTAATTTGATTACATATAAACCACATAAGCATACATGAAAAAGAAACAAATTCCTTTTTTTTTTAGGTCAACGGTCAACGGTCAAAGTCAACGGTCGTCGGTCAACGGTCAACGGTCAAGTCGTCGGACGTCGGACCGGTCGAACCGAATAGACCGGTCGGACCGGTCGTGCCGGTTCGGGCAAACCGACCGCACGTGCAGCAGCCGCGTCGCTGGATGACGTCACGCCAGACATCGGCCGACGCGTCGGGCGTCGCGGTTGGTCGGGTCGTCGGCTTATGCAGCCGGCCGACCAACGGTCGTCGGCGATAGCGTCACCGATGACGTCATCCGGCGGTTACCGTGATGTCACGGTGACGTCAGCACGCATCGGTCCGCCGGCCGGTGCGTCGGGCAGCTATCGGCGCGCACGTGCGGTTGCCACCCGGCCAGCGTGGGCGCACGCAGCGGCGTGGCCAGCGCTTCCAAGCGTGTGCAGCGTCTCCTGGTGGCTCGCGACCAGTCGCCGGACTCATCTCGACGAGCCATTTCTCCCTATGCCATCAGAATTCGATTTCGACTTACGAAAACTCAGAAAAATGGGCGAACAGCATTCGAGTGTCGGGATTTCTCGCCCCGATCCGTACGTCCGAATTTCTTTCGCGAAAAATCAATCAAAAAACATCAAAACAGGTTAGGAAAACGTGAATTAGGGCTCTGATACCAATGTTGGGAATAACAAATCCCCGAAAAATCGGATTCGACACTAAATCGAACCCCTAAATCAATGCGGAAGCGAAACCCGGGAAAATCACATATCATCGATCTTAAAGCACATCACGGATTCGAGCGTACCTTGTTAGCCACAGATTAAACACCAATGCCGAAGATCGAGGAAGAAATTCTGATCCGATGATGCCAATTTGCCTTGAAGGGAAGGCGGTGTCGCCGTAAGCGTTTTTCTTCTTTTTTCTTGGAGGGAGAGAGGGAGAGGAATGTACGTACGTTCTTATGCAAAAAGGTGCGTTCCTCCAAAAAAGAATCGTACCCCTTCATCCATGGGCCCTAATCTAGTGGGCCAGGCTTCTAGGCCCAACATGGGCGGACGGGCCAACTTAGGCCCATCAATAAAGAAAAAATCCATCAGCTTCCACGTCTGCCTCTGGTTACTTTTCGTTTGATTTGGAGGAGCTTTTGGGGTGAGTCATTTTTGGGACTTCATTCATGTCATGAGTTATGCGTTGGAACCTTCTACCTTAATTGTCATTTTTGGGACTTTAGTGTCACAAGAAGCTTTAATGAAAAGAGGGGTTATGATGCTTGCACCCACCCCCACATGATCCAGAGACCATAAGCACGTCCCTTCGGAGGGTCCCTTAACAAACCCTTCGAGAAATCAAGTAATTGCTGCTTTAATTTTATTTTTATTTTTGGGTCGAAAAAGAAGGGTACATTGAGTTATTACTTCCCATCTTTTTTTTTTTTTTTTTTTAGTATGAAAAAAGTCATAAATAAACCCCCAAGTTTGCCCACTATAATATATTTATCCTAAACTATTATATATATCCTTAATACATATGCTAAATAGGATCTCTAAACACTTTCCAATTTCCACAAAGAATGTAGAATATCTTGGCAATTTTGCATGTATGGCTTGGACTTTGCAAGCATGTATAGGTGGGTCCACCTGTCCAAAGATCGTGCAACATTGTCCTTTAATTTCAGAAGCGACTTAAGAAATAATGCGAAGAAAATGTAAAATACTACTACAACTAATAATAGCAATAACAACAATAATAATATGATACTCAAATCTGGGATAAAATTTTTCTATTTATAGTAAAGACTTACTACTTAGACTCCTTCTCTAAGTTCTAAAAACAGATCCATTGTACAATTCAGTATTTGGTATTGAATATTTTTGAAAATTTCTGAATGTTTGGTAATAAATAAAAGTCAAAGAGATAATGTCATAAAATTTAAAGGAAGAAAGAAAAATAAAAAGAACCATTTGTACCCTTCAGGATTTCATAAATGCACCAAAAGTACACTATAGTATTTGATATTTCAATATTTTCAAAACTTTCCAGCATTTCATGAAGACGTTCGACAAACTTTTATTGTAACAAAGTTCAACAATGAATTTTTTTTTTAATATAATGGTTATGATAGTATACAAAGAATTTCTGATTTTATGTTATAAGAGCAAAACTTTATGAAATGTGAATATTTTTATTTATAATATGTAAATTTTCAATGTTTGACTTAAGTGATATCAATTTTTTGATTTTGGACTAATATCCACCATATGAAATAGGGAGTCAATTCCTCATGAATTTCTCTTTCTTGGACATCATTAGATTTGTTTCTTCAAATATTGCACACATGTAAAAACAGAATCGTTTTCCACAGCAAATTTATTTCCACTTGCCCATTATACAAAAATGGATGGCCCAGGTCATGCTAGCATAGTCCAAAAAATAAAAATAAAAATCCATACATTAGTCGTAATGACAAGAGAATTAATAAAAACCAGATCCATGACTACCGCATGGACGTAGGACTTTTTATTAGTGAGGCTAAAGAAAAATACGGGTTATTTCAAATTTACAATATGGAGGAAATTACGACCACAGTTACTATATTAAATTTCAATTAATTTTGTTGAAACCCTGTGATATGCAAAGGGTGATGCTAGGCCAAGCTCACGCATTTGCAAAGAGCCCATACATTAACGTTTTTATGCATTCCTTGCCTTTAACTGATCAACAATATGTGTATATTGTTTTATGAGTAAGTGACAAGAAAATAAATAAATTGGAGAGAGTTGCATGAATAAACGCTTGATTGTATTACGTCCCCAGAAAGTAATTTTGAATCAGAGATTACGTCGACCACTCTTTTAGAGTATTATTCGATCTATATGAATGTATTGATTTGTATGCATATATTGAGAAATTAGTGTAAAGAACTTAAAGAGCTCATTTGAAGTGTTAAACATGAAAGAAATAGTTTTTTTTACTATCACTATATATCTATAATTTCTTTCCAAACATAGAATCATGATTGGTACATAAGATTTTAATTATCATCAATTTCTTTTTCCTACTAAATGAATTAAGTGAACCCCCCACTTTAACGTATTAAATAAGTCAATTCTTATCTTAATTAAATCTTTTAAGTCTAAACTAATTAGAGTTATCTAACAAGCTTCCTTGCATTTTAATTGCTTAAATTTTCAGCGCGTGGGCTATCCACCGGTTGACAAGTCAAACTTTTGAAAAACGCACACTAATTTGGTACGTGGTTTCTTAGAGACGGTTTTGCATTGATTGTTTTACGAGAAAATCTCGGGTAGAGGCCTCCACGACGTGGGGGCGACCCATTTAATGACGACGCGTGGCGCCACGGGTCGTCCAGGTCCCACCACACTCCCTCCCTCTCTGACCTCTCACCTCCTCTCTCCACTTGCGCTTGCGTTTCTTCTCTTTTCACCTCGCGCCTTAGGGACCGGTGCCGGCCGTCGTCGGACATGGACGAGAGGGACTTCCCGCTGGCGGACCGCCGCCGCCGGTGCTGGTAGAACCTGGAGGGGGCGGCGGCGGCGGCGCCCGGGAGGGTGGTGGAGGCCATGGAGAGAAGGGTCCTGACGGCGAGGGCCTTCTCGTCGTCAAAGGGGAAGGAGATGAGGAGATTCGCCGTCCAGGTCGACGTGGGCGGCGCCGTTTTGGGAGATGAAGGCGGCGGATGCCGGCGAGGCAGCGAGGGAGGAGGCATGGAGCTGAGCAGTGGATGCACTGTCAGGGACTCAGAATCCGTTTTTGGGTCGATCGGAGATGGAGTATCGTCACTGTTCTGGCAGAAGCAGAAGCGGAGGAGGAGAGAGAGAGAGAGACGGTGGAAGAGAGAGATGATCGCAGAGAGAGGAACCAATGGGGGGATCGAAAGTGTTTCCAAGTAAAAAAAAACGAATAGTCGAGAGAAAAATAGATTATTAATATAAGACTTCGAAAAGGGGAAGGTTGATGCGATTAAATTCTCGTATCAATCAAATTGAATATCTTATAAATGAAAAGCAGGCACGAACGTATCTGATTCATAACAAATTTCAGGACTAGAACTGGCTGAGCTGGCCCTTGGGAGAGCGACGCATAACCGAAAAAGATTCGGTTGGAGATTTGTGACGGAGAGAGTAAAGATAAAAAGGAGAGTTTTCACTCCACCCCCCACATCCCGCCGGTCACTGCCGCCCTTGGAAGCCGCCCCGGACGTCGGAGCCGTTCGTAGAAACCCCAGGTAGGAGCTCTTTCTCTCGACGCCCCCGATCTCAAAATTCACTTTTTTCTCGAAGATCATAGCCATCTTGCATAGAAATATTGGTTGATCTGTGACTAATAATGTCGATTCAATCCTTCATGTGTCGAGACTAAGCCTCAAGCTTGCTGTCCGAAATGCGCATCATGCGTTTGCTAAAATGCCTGAAGGAAGGCCGAGGAATTTTCGCGCATAAACTCGAAGCCGATTCAGGTTTGCGTTTATATTCGCCGAATCCTGCTCGATTTCTTTGTATTTTGCTATGTCTTCGTGTGACTTTGCGATATATTCTCCACCGTCCGAGTTGGTGTGCGTGGATTCAAGTTTTTTTTTTTGGTTGTTTTGGGAATGAATGCTTGTGGAGTTACTGGTGGTTGTCCAGCGTCGGTGAAAGTTGCAGAAGAAGAAGAAGGCGTGAGGTTGAAGATGGAGTACAAAAAGACAAAAGCAATAAAAGAAAAGAGAGAAAAAAGCAAAATAATAATAATAATAATAATAATAATAATAATAATAATAAGTGGTGGGCCTCGAGCTTGCTTGTTTTCTGGGTTGGGATAGGTTGTGCTGAGAATTAGAAAATGAAAGTGAGCTTGAGGTTTGACGCCTTTCTTTTTGAAAAATGTAGTTGGGCCTTCTGATTAACTCTAAGTGGGCCGGAATTAAGACAGTCTAGTTTTTCAGCCCAACTGGCTCGAATTCTTTTTTAATCAGGCCGTGGCTCCAAACCCGGTTCGAATTCTTTTCTTTTTTAATATTAAAAATAGTAAAAAATGAATAATAATAATAATAATAATAATAATATAATTACTAAAAATTCGAAAATAAAAATTTAGAAGTTCAGAAAATGATAAAAATGTTTAAAAACTTTAGGAAATAATAAAAATATTTAGAAAATTTGAAAATCAATAAAAAAATTAGAGTTTAGAAAATAATTAAAAGTAAAAATATTGGAAAACCCTAAGAGCATAAATCCTATAATTAGTTTGTTGTTGGACTGAAGATTTATGATATATTGATGGATATGGGAGCAAAGCACTTATTTAAGGTGTAGATCAAGAATATCTTGAGGCGCATTACGCAAGCTAGGGCATCCAGTTTGCATTTTGTCTAGCGGTTATAAGCATGTCCATGGGAGTCTAGTGGACAGGGATATTGACGAGATACTAGTGTAGTCGCGATGTTGATAGTCGGGAGTTATTCAATGTGCGGCTTGGTCAAATTGCCGAGTATGTTGGAGATCCAAGCTTCATTGGGGTTTTGCTCGGTGCCTCAACGGTGTCGGAAAGATGGTAGGCATTCCCGTATAACATGACTCTGTTTAGTATTTGGGTAGATTGAGGTCGTACTTGATTCATGCATTCGGTGTTGGCGGTTGCTTGAGGTGATCGTGATGATGTCAAGTAAACTTTTCGGTTGTCGTTTAGATTCATATTATGTGCATGTTGAGTTATTAAGTAAGTTCTACTTGCTTGAAGCTATTCCCTTGTCAAATAAAGATATTGTGGTTTTGTTTTATAATTTATCTCTCGTCTATCCATGTTATTGCAAAGTTGAATTAAGTCGATGAGAATAAAAAAAGAAGAGGGTAGAGAAGTAATAGAGAGATCAAAAGAGAAGATAGAGCACGGAGAAAACATTTTTCGGGTACTTTTTTTTTTTTTTTTATATACTTGAAATGTACCAAATAATTGAATGGTCATGTAAGGAGCTGTAACGGCAGTAGGAACAAGCCGCATGCTTGACTAATTAGATCTCAATCTCATAACAGAAACTTATTCCGTTGATACTCCAAAACCTCCTTGTAAGCATTTTTCTTTAAATGATTTTGATTTTTAGTTGTTTCGAAAATAGCTGTATGGCTGTTCCCTTTGAGAGTGGATCAAGATTGGTGACAGCGGTTTCAAAATGTTGTGTATGGTGGAAGTAGAGAGTGGATTTTTGAAGATGGTGCGGGGTTTTACGATCAAAGTTGACTCATAAAGGTGCTGTAGTTTGACTTAAGATAGCTTGTACTGGCCTTCCGATTGTCAACATACAAATATATGAACCAAAAAACATCGAAGTTTCTTAACATGGCAAATCTTAGATGCCAGTCTCTTGGTCGTGATACTACTTATTTGAGTCAAAAGGTAGACGAATGGTTCATCTCATCTTGAGTTGAGTCGAGAGGAGCTCCTTATGTAGTTGGACAATGCTGAATTGTTCATCATTTTTGTTCTTTGCTAGGGATTTCGATGCAATCAATTAGTGTCTCTAGATTGAATCAATCAACCAATCAATTAGTTTGTCTTGGTGCTTGATGCTTGGCAAATTATTCCTAGATGGGCAATTCAATAAGTTTGTTGCTTCAGGTTAATGTAGTTCTTTCGCATAGTTGATGAGCCGTAGTGGTGGTAAAATTTTTAGAAATTGATGACTTTTATCTGATAAGGCTGATTTGATAATTTAGTCTCGGGTTGTAGAGAAGTTTCCTGTTAAACTTATTTGTTTGGTTCCCTTAATTGTGTTAACTTGATAAACCTAACCAAATCGATATTATATGTTAAGGCAATAATTTTTTTATCAACAATAATGCTGTGATCCTCCTTGTACCTAATAAAAAATGTTGTAGCTGATAGTCGTCCAATGTCTTTGCAGTTTGCAATTTTCCCTCTAAGGAAATAATTTTCTTGCTTGATGTTAACGATTAAAGTGCTAAGTTGCTCCTTAGCTTCTTCTATGTTATTGGTTTAGTGCCACATCTCATAAATGATGAACTAACTCAACGGTGGTTTGACTTTTACCCTTATTAGATTGATTTTGGTGAAATAAATAATTTTTTACTTTTTGTATACAATATACACCAAACAGAACCGAGAACCACAAATGTCCTAGTCAACATGAAATGAAATTGACTTCTATTAAGTACAGTTGAAACAAATTTATATTGGCACGGTTCAATTGTACTTTTAGTTCCCACTTTTTCTTGCTTGTCAACTCGCTTATGAGTATTTGTGATTTACTCTAACTCTTATCTTGGATGGAAAATATTGGAAGGGGTAAAAAGAGAACCCACCGCAATGATTCTATTATTTGGGTTACTACATGGGAAGGGAATGGGAGAGATTTTTTTTTTTTTTTTTTTGGTAAAGGTAATAAATATATAAATAAAGCTAAGGCAATATACAAAAGATCGGCACCAAAAACCTACACTCATTCCTCAAAATGAGACAAAGTGTAGGGAAGCCAATGTAAGAGGCCACATGGGCAAACAAGAAAGCCACAAGGGCACAGCAACAAAACAATGGGAGAGAAATTTAGTTACTTCATTTTGGACTGAAAGAAGTTTCTCCAAAGTCAAAGATGAATAATGGAAGTTATCGTTTGCTGATACATATAGTTATAACCACCAGAGTATCCTTTGTGAGGAGTAGGAAACAAGAGAAAGAGTAAGGCTACTTCAGTCTATCAAATATATTTCATTTTCCTCCACATAGTTTTCTCTCCAGTATGCATTTAAGTCAAGATTTCACCTTCCTATCTTTTTTTTTTCTTTTTCAAATAGAGTGAGTGACCAAGCTTTTGACTCTCATTGTGGTGTACTTTTGATTACTTGTGAGAGAGAACGTGATGTGATTTTCAGTGAAGTCGAGAGGATTGCATGCTCTGTGCTACTTTTTTGGAGAAGCTATATCTTTTTTTTTTCCTTAATCTGAAGTTGCGATGAATTTAAACAAGTAATGTGACTGTAATATGAAAATCTCCTTGTGATCACAACCATGTGCTCGAAATTTGAGTTAAGGCAAGATAAATCTGTGTGTAATTGGAGTCATAAGGGCTAAAGAAAGAAGGTAAGTGTGCGAGTCAACAAGCTGGATTGCCGGATTGGCTTTCTCTTTGTATCATCCTTTTTTGAATGTTAAATTGTTATGCAGCAGCAGGTTTTCATTTGTAACATGCACAATGTTTCTCGATGTGGAACTGCATGTCAAAAGCTCTCCTACCACTTTTACTTGCCTTTTTTGTTTTTTTTTTCCTTTTTTGGAGTGGGGTTGGAGAGATGATGAGGTTATTAATCTTGTTTCTTAGGCTATACTCTAATCAATGCTCTCCAATAGGGTTAGCATTTTTGTAACTGCTGGCATGTGGAAAAATAATAAATAGGTGTACATCATAGCTCTATCGGTGCGAATTGGTGCATGCATAGATGGCATGACAAAGAGTAAGGGGTTGAGATTGAAATTGGAAATGACTGTTCAAGAAGGTCAGGTGGTGGCTGCACATGTCACCACGGGGATATGATTTTTAAGCCTATTTTGGAGGAAGGAGTTTTCCGCTTCGATTGTCGCGGCAATTCCTAATATTTCTTTTGGCAACAACAAGGATAGGGACACACATATACATAGTCATCATGTCCCTTCTTATATCCCTTTTGGGCAGCAAATCATCAAACTTGAGGTCAATCTTCGCATGCTCTTATTTCTTTCCCATGAATCAATTGGATCTTTTCTTGGTTGATTTGTTGTGCTCTTGAACCGTGACATTTCCAATATTTTTAGGAACTCACTTTGCTTGATTTATGTTTTCCAAGTGAGTATGTATTTCTAGAGTTCTTGATAACATTGTATTACATATGATTTAGCTACCTGCTAGGACTAGTTTTTAGGGACTAGTGAAGTCAATGGACAGCTTGAGCGTATGGGAAAATGAGTTAGTCCCTCATTCCCCAACTTTCCATGCTAGCATTTGCTTTATCTTTCCTTGAATGCTCAGTGATCTCTCCGGTTTTAAGTGTTTACATGGAACATTGATGCACGGGGTTATGGCCCTGGTACTAGAGGTGACAAAATGGGTCATATATGGGTCACTTTTTTTTTTTTTAAGACCAGTTAAATAGTTTTAACAATTAAAGACTTAAGATATGTGGATCCTAAGTAGGTTGGATTTAGAACTCATTTTCAACCAAAACCTCACAATCTCTCTCTTCCCATTTTAACTTTACAATTTTTTTTAATAAAAATCGAAATTGTAATTATTTTTTTATTTTAATTTTCTTTTTTTCCTTTCTTCTTCCTCCTTCCGGTGGCTGGCACAGCGATAGCCGGTAACTAGCTAGGGCGAGCCTCGAGCTCACCGATTCTGGTGAGGCAATTATTCAATTTAGGATTATTTTTTTCTTGTTCTTTCTTTCTTCCAAGTACCATCTAATATTTATATATATCTTAAATATATGTTTTTCACTTTGACCAGTAATAGAACACTGGCCAAATAGTTTACCTCCATATAGATGCTCACGAGGTTAACTTTTAAATAGACATGAAAATGATAGAATATTTAAATATTAAATTAGGCAAACTATTTTGAAAGCTAAAATTATTAAGTAAATGTGTGATTTATTATATAAATATTTTAACATGATTTAATATTTACATACTCTATCATGAACACAATGACATGACTAAAAACAACATAACCTAGCATTAATTGAAAGCTTGAAATATATAAATTGTTCAACAAATAGACGATGGTGGATCGGACGTGGATACTCAAAAAAAAATTATTTTGCAATTTTGGGGAGTTCGTCAATAATAACGTCAAGATCTCTAGTTAGGCAATCAAAGAAGACACTTAAACGGGTTGCAATAGATCGAACGAATGCAAATAAACACAATCCACCAGGCTCAAGAGCTCTTCTCGCTCGAACGAAGGCTCAAAAGCTTTTCCGCCACGTCTCTCTTCCGCCACCCACATCCTCTGCCGAAACCACCCCCTCCCTCTCTCTCTCTCTCTCTGTTGACGTGGGTGGCGGAATAGAGAGAGAGGGGGAGGGGGTGGTTTTGGTAGAGGACATGGGTGGCGGAGGAGAGAGGTGGTGGAAAAGCTTTTGAGCCTTCGTTCAAGCGGGAAGAGCTCTTGAGCCTAGTGGGTTGTGTTTATTTGTCTTCGTTCGATCTATTGCAATCCGTTTGAGTGTCTTCTTTGATTGCCTAACTAGAGATCTTGACGTTATTATTGACAAACTCCCCAAAATTGCAAAATAATTTTTTTAGTATCTACGTCTAATCCACCATCATTTGTTTGTTGAACAACTTATATATTTCAAGCTTTCAATTAATGCTAGGTTAGGTTGTTTTTAGTCATGCCATTGTGTTCATGATAGAGTATGTAAATATTAAATCATGTTAAAATATTTAAATAATAAATCACACATTTACTTAATAATTTTAGCCTTCAAAACAGTTTGCTTGATTTAATATTTAAATATTCTATCATTTTCGTGTCCATTTAAAAGTTAGGATCGACCGGGGAAAATGGTGAGCAGCGTGGATTTGAGTAAAGAGGGGCAAGCGTTAACGGTCGAGAGGAATCGCTATCTATACATGCGCTTGTTCCCGAGCCATTAGGATTTCTAAAGAACAACCGCCCCTCGCGCAATTCATTGTGCACATCTCCGTCTACGGTACCGACTACAAGCATTCGGTTCTCATGGTGAAGTCTTTTCCTTCATCTAACGATTCTATTGTTTCGGGTCTCTAGGGAAAGATAGCTTCCCTACAAAAACACATAGAAAAGACTATATGCTCTACTTTACCCAATACTTTTGGGAAAGAAAGAAGCATATCGTTTTTTTTAGGTAAAGTTTATTTTTTTTTTTTTTTTTTTTTGGTAAAGAGAAAGAAGCATATCGTTGATTTACCTTATGAACAAAATTTTTCTAAAAACAAAATACCTACAAAAGCCTGCCCTACACAAATGAATCAATAAGTTTTGAAATTTTGCCAAACATAAATACAAGATCTCTTGAATAAAAAAAACTCATAAGAAATAGCCAATCACTATAAAGTTGTTCTACTTTCTATGTCAATAAAAATGCTGAATTAGAAAGAGGAGTTCCCAGATTAGTTATTAATTATAAACATCTATACACAGCCCTTAGATGGATAAGATATCCAATACCTAATAAAAAAGATTTGCTAAACAGATTATGTAGATCAAAAATATTTTCAAAATTTGACATGAACTCAGGATTTTGACAAATACAAGTCGATGAAAAAGATAAATACAAAATAGCTTTTACTATCCCTTCCAAAGAATCATGAATGAAATCTTTAATCCTTATTCAAAATATATTATTGTTTATATAGATGATGTTCTAGTTTTCTCCTCTTATATAGAACAACATTTTAAACATCTTTCTACTTTCAAAAAAATAATCATATAAAATGATTTAATAGTATCTCCTACTAAAATTGAACTCTTCTAGACCAGGATTAGATTTCTAGGTCATTATATCCATTTGGGCACCATAACTCCCATAGAAAGATCAATCTCTTTTACTGATAAATTTTTGGATGAGATTAAAGACAAAACTCAACTATAAAGGTTTTTAGGTAGACTCAATTATATTATAGATTTCTTTCCCAATATAAATATTCTTTGCAAACCTTTACACCAAAGGCTACGCAAGGATCCTCCGCCATGGACTTCGGTCCATATAGACATCGTCAAACAAATAAAGATTCATGTGAAAGAAATACCATGCTTATACCTAGCCGACCAATTTGCTTTCAAAATAATAGAAACAAATGCTTCAGAATTAGAATATGGTGGCATTCTCAAACAAGTCAATAATAACAAAAAACAAGTTGTTCGAGTTTATCTCAAAACATTGGAATTCCACCCGAGAAAACTATTCGACAATCAAAAAAGAAATACTTGCTATAGTTTTGTCCATATCAAAATTCTAATGAGATTTATTAAATCAAAAATTTCTCTTCTTATATTGCAAATCAGCCAATGATATTTTACAAAAAGACGTATTAAACATTGCATCAAAACAGATTTTTGCCATATGGCAAGCCATTCTTTCAATATTTGACTTTGACATTGAATTTATAAATGGTTCTTCAAATTTAGGGCTAATACCTTGAAAAACCCCAAACTGGTACACTTGTGACAAATTTACCCCAAACTATTTTTTTTACCATAAAAAACCCCAAACTGGTAAACTTGTGACAAATTTACCCCGACTGATTATAAAAAACCTTAAACTGGTACATTTATGACAAATTTACCCTAAACTAATTTATTCGACTGCAAAAAAACCCTAAACTGGTAAATTTGTGACAAATATACCCTATGCTAAATTGAATTAATACCACAAAAAAATCATAAAAATTGTAAACAGTGACAAGCGGAACGTAAAATCCTAAATTGGTATCTTTGGTTAACATCACGTGTCATTTAACTTAATAATTTGAGAATAAAGTTTAACGAAAACTAACATAGGGTAAATTTGTCACAAGTGTACCAGCTTGGGATAAATTTGTCAAAAGTATATAAGTTTGGGGTTTTTTGTGGTCAAAAAAATAGTTTGGGGTAAATTTGTCACAAGTGTACCGGTTTGGGGTTTTTTAGGGTATTATCCCTCAAATTTATTACCTAATTTTCTCACAATAGAATTTTTAAAGGGGATACCATCATGCCAAGACCCAAAAAAGATAAAAGCAAAGCTATTGCTGAAACCTCCAATACACCACCAAAGCCAACAGGCTTGACACCTATTAAGTCATGGCTCCAAATGACAGAAAACAATCGGTCATTCCTACAACAACATCCAATACTAAATACACTTTCAAAAGAAGAACCCATACCAGCCCTAGCCCGGCTAGCTGCCATACTACCCAAAGAAACACTAGAGTTACTTGCCCAATCTTTACCAAAAAAACACTAAAGAAAGAGCCATCTAGTGCCATTGCGGTAAGGAACAATCCTTCCCACTTGCTACACAAAAACAATCGAAACATAAAATAATTTCGAATGAGATGGTCATTAGACCACGAGCAACCCCTCATTCTCAAAAATCAAAGTTTTTCCCAAAACATCTTTTCAAAAAATACGATTGTGGAGGATGGATTCTTCGACGAAGATCGAATCAAATAAAAAAAATTGGCTTTTCAAACCATACAATACAAATAAAACCCTTGCTTATTATAAGCAAATTCTAGTGGAGACAGAATCAGCAAGGTTCACTCACTTTGCTGACAAAAATAATATAGAAAACATTCTATACTCCACTATATCAATCAGTAAAGTCATACACCCCTCACACTAGGGAGCTTTACTTTATACACCCAAAAAATTCCAAATAAGACTTAGCTAAAGCTGACCATACTCCTCATCATATACCTCGGGACTACCAACAAGCTTGGTTGAATTTTTTTTTTTTTTTTTTTGGTGACCTAGGGAACCTCCGTGCGTCGCTTCGCGGCGGAGAGTAAACCCTGGGGTGACTGGGCCACCACCACGAGACCCGGCCACGGGTGAATCGAACGACTTGCACTCAAGCATCGACCACGCAGGATTTTGAACTCCTCCCCCGGTGGTGGGGGTACTAAGTTCGAAACCATCAAGGCCACTGTGGGCGGTGGTAGCTTGGTTGAATGTTTTCTTAAGAAAAAATACAAATTTCCAACACACTTGGCTAGTATTCTTCAAAAACAACTTCCCAAGACAAAGCCTATCAAAGTGGTTTGACTTCTGGTGAGATCTCTTTGGTCCTTTAGAAGTAATACTACACCCCACAGTCGATCAAGGATACCAAATATTTTGCAAATACTTTGTACCAACACCACATGATACAAGGTTCTCATGCCTTATGCATTTTTTCATAATATTCAAAATCTTATAGATAACAGTTTGGGAATTTGAATACAATACATCTACCAAACCGAGTGTACCAGTACTTGTCCGAAAATACAAAATAAAATGGTGGGATGGATTCAATACCATGAACAAGGGTCTGAAGCTACAGTTAAAACTTGGCTAAATAGTCAGAAAACCCAACTAACTATAGTCCCGTCAAATACATCATTTTTACAAAAAAAAAATCCATAGCAAGTGCAGTACTTGCTGCAGTTCAGAGCATGGAGGAATACTGTAATATTCTTAGAACAATGCTCTCAGAAACGAAAGAATCACAATGTGGATCTTCCAAATCACAAGACAGTCAAGACAGATCCTCACAATCACATCACAATGGAAATACCAATGAAGACAACTGCTACGGGATCAGCCTAGATAGAAATTAAAGACAAAAGATCACATGCCAACACTATTGCAACGACGCAAAGGTTATACCTTTGGAGCAAGATAGGCATACAATGTTCACTATTCACTATTCACTTAGTCTTGTTCACTTTATCTTTGTTCAACAACGTAGCACATCCTATAAAAACACTCTCTCAACATAGAAAAAGGGGACTTGAATTTCTTTCATATTTCACTTCTCTCTTCTTCCTCCTCATCCTCTTGTAAACCCTCATCCTTTCAAGCCTCAAGTTTTCTTACCTTGTACCCTTGGTTACGAAGTAAGTTTGTTTTCAAATACATTTAGCATAGTTTATCTTGGGTTAACAACTTACATGATAGTTGGTTAATAATTTCTTGTAATATAAACATCAATACTCCTAGAGTGCGAATTACCGCTCTAGTGGATGACTTGATACTTTAGTTTACGTACTTTTTAATACATGTAATGTTCATTTCATATAATACAAGTTCATACCACCTTCATGGTTGATTTTTGTTTATGTATACTCTTACTTTATATTTTATATATTGCTTTTGCTCTTTACATTATTTTTAATTCTCAAGATTTCATTTAGTTTTTATACTATTCTTATATTTCTCTTATAGATCTGTTAGTCTCTTATATTTTCTTTTTCTCTCATATAGTATATATATAATTTTTTTATATAGAGAAAACCTTAAATAAACAACGTCAACAACATTAAATAGTTCTTTAGTAAGGAGTTCAAATAATTTTACATTGTTCTTTAATAACTTAGGTTTTTAATGTATTTTACGGTATTAATAGTCATAATTTACGAAGGACGAAAGTGTTTTTGTGAGGAGTCCTCACGGCGTCCAAAAAGGCACCTTATGACATCCTCCTCTAGTATTCATTCTTTTCTGTCTTATTTGTCCTCTTAGTCTTCAATTTTCCAAAATCGAAAGAAAACAATGTCCGCTCACCACTCGACACTCACCTCGCTCGCTTTGGGTCACTCGTGCTGCTCGCCGCTTGATGTTCGCTTGGCTTGTTACTTCCCGCTCGACATTCGATGCTCATTCATTCGACACTCACCTCACTTGACCCTCATCGCTTGCCTTTCTTAGCTGACCTTGCTCATCATCGAACCCATTGGGTCGGTACGATCCCCGGTTGCTCTTTCAAGGGGTACAAAAAATGAAATAAAAAATTATTGGTTGGTTCTGGGTTGACCTTGAAACCAAACTGAACTCATTAGGTCAATCCGATCCTCAATCGCTTTTTAAAGGAGTACAAAAATGAAATAAAAAATTATCGGTTGGTCCGGGTTGACCCTGGAACCAGACCGAACCGGGTTGGTCCGGTCCTCGGTCCCAAGCTCAATAAGTTCGGTCCTTGGTTTCAAAAATTGAGGACCAGCATTATGGGGGTTGGTCTTAGGGTTAGGCAGTGAATCGGCCCAACTTGGACCATGCTCTCCCTTACTCAAAACATGCTAACCATGATTGAATTTCGAGCATCGAATCCCATAGATATACAAAGACCTAATCTGTTATGCATAAACCAAATATATGGTGCATGGATTTGCACGCAGGAAGTGATGACGATGGTCCCCTATCTTTTTAAATTCCAACTGATGATCAGATTATTTCTTTCTTTCGCCCTCCTTGATCTTTTCTAGTCCAAGCTCCTACTCGCAAAATTTCCTTTCAAAACCCTAAGGCCATTCTCTATATCAATCTATTGCTTCATCTCTAATTTCACTCCGTCCATCTCTTCTCTTTTCAAACTTCACGCTAAATCATATATCCGCTTATGATTGTGTTTGAAAAATAATGAACAAATTGAATCAATCTTGAACTGTTCTTGAATTCTAATTTTATTTGAACCCATCTTGACCCAAATCTTGACCAATTTAGAATCAACAAAACAAATAAGGAATGAGAATTAATTGTCGGACTCTACATATGTGGACGAGATAATTAGCGCCTTTGTGCATTTGAGTTGGTGACACAAGAACGTGTTCTCTGTATAAGAAACGTGTTCTCGGCTCACATTGCGTCCCGCGATCTGTAAAGCAATTTTATTAAATTATTGCTACTTTATAATAGGATTAGTAAATTTATACGAGAACATTAAACCAATACCAGGTTAGTTTAAAACTCCCTCAAGCTTTAATATTACAACAATACCCGCATTTGTCTCAAACTTGCTATAAAATAAGTAAACAAGAAACGATTACGTTGCGATTGAGTTAAAAAAATATAGTTAATTTGTAATTTTCTTAATATGTATATAGATATGCCCGATGATGTTGAGGCCATTTGAGGGAACAATATCGTCTGCATTTGATACCATGTTATTTTTTACCCGTAAATTACTATTAGAAGTCAGTTTTACGATGCTAGATACTGTGATGTTTTTGAGACAAATAGGTTGGGAAAGTTTGCTTAAACCTTTCTTTTCAAAAAACCTTAAATCTTTATGACAATTTGAGACAAATAGGTCTAGCATTCAAAAGAGCCAAAAATTTGCTAAGTGGGTCGGATTACCGGCCCACACGACTTGTTATTTTTATACAATTTCGTTCATTTTTAATTTTTATTTACCGTTTTTAATGAGTTTTTATATTTTCTCAAAGTAAATAAATATTTAAAACATCGACGAAAATTCGGATGTCAACAAATGCTGACTTTTGAAAAATCATTAATCGAAAACAAAAGACAATTGAATAGTATACATGTCTATTTTCATTAATAATAAAATACTTTTCACGAAATTAACACCACGCAGCTATAGAGATTTGTGATTTGGTGAAAAAAGGTGGAGGGAGAGGAGATGATGAAGACAAGTCCGAGTCAAAAAGCCTTCTTGATAAATTTATATTCCGCCATCCTCATGTACTTAAAATTGCCGTCCTTGTTTCAAAATGAGACGAACCCCAAAAAAACTTTCGATTCAATTGGAGGACTCCACAAAGGTCTTATAATTGAAGAATTGTTGCCATTTCTCCTCCTCCTCCTCCTCCTCCTTCTTTTAATTTTTTGGGGTCTTCTGGTTTCCTAGAAATATTCGATTTTAGGGTTCTTTTCAGATGATTAAAGATCATCGGAAACGATCATGTTTTGTGCTCATATTCGACATTAGTATTTGGTACTTCAGTGTCAAAAGAGGGAAATATGTCGCCGAAGCCATCTACTTCTGAGGAGAAAGAGGCAAAAAACATATTAAGATCGGTTATCCTTAGTGGGGTCAAGAATCACTTACTTCCATGGTTCAAGAAATGGCGTCATCTATCATAGCTTTACATTTTTCCTTTCTAAACAGGACTCTATTAGCCAACTCTTTTCATGCATCTTTCACTTAAACCTGCATCTGTAGGCACGCCAAATTCCTCACGATGAGCTCAATGACAAGAGATCATCCAACTCGCAACAGGGCTTTATTCCAACAGGTGTGGAACCACAACCCCTGGTGTCCCAATTGGCATCTCTCGTCAATTCCCGAACATTGTCATCGGCCATCACATGTAAAGACAAGAGTGCAGAAAGTTAAAGAGTATTGTTAAGAAGTTAAAGAGTTCATTTGAAGTGTTAATAATCTTCAAGTGTTAAACGTGAAAGAAATAGTGTTTTGACTGTCATTATATATTTATAATTTTTTTCCAAACATAGAATTATTATTGGCAAATAAGATTTTAATTATCATCATTTACTTTTTCCTGCTAAATGAATTAAGTGGACCCCCCTTTAACGTATTAAATAAGTCAATTTTATCTTAATTAAATCTTTTAAGTCTAAACTAATTAGAGTTATGTAACAAACTTAATTGCATTTTAATTGCTTTAATTTTCAGTGCGTGGGGTATCCACCGGTTGATAAGTCAAACGCTTGAATATCACATGTTCTAAAAAGAAAAAAAAAAAAAGAGGAAAATGCCATTAATTTGGTACGTGGTTTCTTAGAGAAGGGGTTACATGTTGATTGTTTTACGAGAAAATATCGGATAGGCCTCCACGATGTGGGGACGACCCATTTAATGGACGACACATGGCGCCACGTGTCGTCCGGGTCCCACCACACTCCCTCTCTGACCTCTCACCTCCTCTCTTCACGGCGCTTTTTTTTTGGGTCAGTAACTCTCCATTTTCACCTCGCGCCTTAGGGACTGGTGCCGGCCGTGGTCGGACATGGACGAGAGGGACTTCCCGCTGGCGGACCGCCGCCGCCGGTGCTGGTAGAACCTGGAGGGGACGGCGGCGGCGGCGCCCGGAAGGGTGGTGGAGGCCATGGAGAGAAGGGTCCTGACGGCGAGGGCCTTCTCGTCGTCGAAGGGGGAGGAGATGAGGAGATCTGCCATCGGGTCGTCGTGGGTGGCGCAGTTTTTGGAGATGAAGGCGGCGGATGCCGGCAAGGCAGTGAGGAAGGAGGCATGGAGCTGAGCAGTGGATGCGCTGTCAGGGACTCAGAATCCGTTTTTGGGTCGATCGGAGATGGAGTATCGTCACTATTCCGGCAGAAGCAGAAGCGGAGGAGAGAGAGAGAGATGATCACAGAGAAAGAAACCGATGGGTGAAGTCTGCGCGTGGATGACCGAAACCGCCTAGAATTTGGGCTGAGCTGGCGCGTGGGAGAGCGACGCATAACCGTAAGAGAAGAGGGGCGCGCGAGAGAGAAGATAAAAGGAGAGTTTTCACTCCACCGCCCACATCCCGCCGGTCACTACCTCCCTTGGAAGCCGCCCCGGACGTCGGAGCCGTTCGTTGAAACCCCAGGTAGGAGCTCTTCCTCTCGACACCCCCCGATCTCAAAATTCATTTTTTTCTCGAAGATCGTAGCCATCTTGCATAGAAATATTGGTTGATCTGTGACTAATAATGTCGATTCAATCCTTCATGTGTCGAGACTAAGCCTCAAGCTTGCTGTCCGAAATGCGTATCATGGGTTTGCTAAAATGCCTGAAGGAAGGCCGAGGAATTTTCGCGCATAAACTCGAAGCCGATTCAAGTTTGCGTTTATATTCGCCGAATCCTGCTCGATTTCTTTGTATTTTGCTATGTCTTCGTGTGACTTTGCGATATATTCTCCACTGTCCGAGTTGGTGTGCGTGGATTCAAGTATATTTTATTTTTTTTCTGGTTCTTTTGGGAATGAATGCTTGTGGAGTTACTGGTGGTTGTCCAGCGTCAGTGAAAGTTGCAGAAGAAGAAGAAGAAGAAGGCGTGAGGTTGAAGATGGAGTACAAAAAGACAAAAACAATAAAAGAAAAGAGAGAAAAAAGCAAAAAAAAAAAGTGCCGGAGTAGAAAGATAGAGAATTTAAATGGGTTTTGGGCTTTTAACTGTGGGCTGGGCGTAAAAAAAAGTGGTGGGCCTCGAGCTTGCTCGTTTTCTGGGTTGGGATAGGTTGTGGTTAGAGTTAGAAAATGAAATTGGGCCGGAGGTTTGACGCCTTTCTTTTTGAAAAATGTAGGTGGGCCTTTTGTTTAACTCTGAGTGGGCAGGATTTAAGACAGTCTAGTTTTTCAGTCCAACAGGCTCGAATTCTTTTTTAATATTAAAAATAGTAAAAAATGAATAATAATAATAATAATAATAATAATAAATTATTAAAAATTTTGAAAATAAAAATTTAGAAATTCAAAACATGATAAAAATGTTTAAAAATTTTAGGAAAGAGGGAGAGAGCAGACTAGAGGTCGAATCTCTCGACCTCTAGTCTGCTCTCTCCCTCTTTCCTCCTCGAAGTTGCGCCTCTCGAACCACGACGTCGGTGAGCTTGAGTCTCGCCAGATCCGACAAGGCTTGAGCCTCACCTAGCCTGTCGTCAATCTGTTGCCATGATGGCCACCAACTAAGGAAGGAGGAAAAAGAAAGAAACAAGAAAAAAAAATTGAAATATGAAGAATAATTATAATTTTGATTTTTTATATAAAAAACATTTTTATAAAGGTAAATAAGGAAAGATTGTGTGGGGCTTGGGTTGGAAATTTAGAAATGGCTCTAAGGTTCTAACCCACTTAATATTTTAAATGAGTTGTGACTCATTTTCGACACATTTAAATTAGACTCACTTCTTTTATCCATTTTTAGCTGGGTTTTTAAAAGCCTTTGACCCATATACACTCTGACACTCTCTCTCCTCTACTCTCCTCTACAAACCGTCTCTCTCTCTCTCTCCACGTTCTTCGTTCCATTGTGGTGAGAACAAAAAATCGCAGATTGCTTCCATATGCTCTTCCCTCTCCTCTTCTCTCCTTCCTCCGCCGGTTGCTTCCATCTCCGCCCACCCTGAGAGACCACCTGACGCTGACATTATCGATGCTCCTCCACCTCCATAGGTTGCCTCTGTCACCCTCGACACCGACGCCAACGCCCTCAAACCCGACACTGACGCCGAGGCCGACGCCAACACCCTTGCCTCCCTCTCGCAATCTCTAGTCCACTCTCTTTGTCTTTCCTCCTCAAAGTTGCGCCTCTCTTCCAGTGAACCACGACGCCAACGCCTCTCTGTCAGTTGCCTCTATTGCCCCCGACTCCGACACCGACGCCTTTGCCTCCACCTTCATCCTTAACGCTAATGTCGACATCCATGCCCTTTTGTTTACCTCTCGCGGCCTACTCTCCATGGTTCTTGTTGTTACGATGGAGCGGAGGTCGCAAGAGGTAGGCGAAGGGGTATCAGCGTCGGTGTTAGGGGCAGAGGCGAGGGTGGAGGCGAAGGCGGAGGCGTCGGAGTCGGGGGTTGAGGGCAACGAAGGCAACCAGCAGAGACATCAACGTTGCAGTTCACCGAAAGAGAGGTGCAACTCCAAGGAGGAAAGAGAGAGAGAGAGCAGACTAGAGAGAGGCAGGGGCGTCAATGTCAGCGTCAGGTTCGGGGGCGTAGGCAAAGGTGGAGGCGGAGGCGGAGGCGTCAGCAGCGTCGAAGTCAGGGGCGACGGAGGTAACCTATGGAGGTATAGGCAGAGGAGTGTCGGTAGAGTCGACATCAAGGTGGTCTCTCAGGGTGAGGGGAGATGGAAGCAACTAGCGGAGGAGGGGAAGAGCATACGGAAGCAATGATTTTTGTTCTCAACTCAACAGAATGGAGAACGGGGGGAGAGAGAGAGAGAGAGAGAGAGAGAGAGAGAGAGAGAGAGAGAGAGAGAGAGGAGGGAGAAGGTCTACAAAGGAGAGAGAGCGTCAGAACGTATGTGTAGAGAGGTGGGCGAAGGTGGAGAGAGAGCATCAAAGCGTATGTGTAGAGCGGTGGGCCAGGTCTACAGGAGAGAGAGCAAAGGGTGCCAAGCAAATTTTGAATCACTAACCCCATTTACACGAGCCACGTGTTGACTTCTGAATAGTTTTACATTTCGCCTAAGTGGAGTATAAAACCCACCCAATATTTTCTCCCATCATTATTCTACATTTTATGCCAAGTTTCTCACTTTCGGCCTTTTTCCTCTTTCCATGCTCCTCTGCATTTCGCCTCGACAACAGCGGCCATGGCCTACCCTACCTCTCATCATCTGCCAAGCAGACATCAGCCGGATGAACGTGACGCATCTAATCTTCCTCACGTCCCCACCTGCCTCAGCCACACGCCCCCCTTTCAAATCCAATGCCACCATCTGTTTTCCATATTTACAGTAGTTGAAGAAACAAATCTAATGATATCCAAGAAAGAGAAATTCACAAGGAATTGACTAATTTTAGATGTGGAAATTGGTCCAAAATTAAAATATTAATATCATGAAATCAAATGTTGGAAATTTACATATTGTAAATAGAAATAAAGATTTTTACTTATACCATAAATAGGAAATTCTTCATGCACTATCATAACCATAATATTAAAAAAATTCATTGATGCACTTGGTTACGATAAAACTTCGTCCACCGTCTTCATAAATTACTTGAAAGTTTTGAAAATATTGAAATATCAAATAACATAGTTTACAATTGGTCTGTTTTTGAAATCTTGAAGGGTACAATTCATTCGTTTTTTTACTTTCTTTAAATTTTATGAGATTATCTCTTTGACTTTTATTTCTTACAAAATATTTGGAAATCTTCAAAATGGTGAATATCAAATACTTGAACTGTGCAATTGATTTATTTTTAGAACTTAGAGAAATTAAGTCTTTACTCTAAATTTCTTATACCAAACTACTACCACTATTACTACTACTACTACTATTAGCAGCAGCAACAACGGTAATGGTAGTATTTCACATTTTCTTAACATTGTTTTTCAAATTGCATCTAAAATTAAAGGAAAATATTGCAGGAATTTAAGACGAGTGGACCCACCTATACATGCTTGCAATGTCCAAGCCATACATGCAAAATTGTTGCGACATTTACATTCTTCTTGGAAATCGGAATTTTTTTAGAGATCCTACTTGGCACCTATATTAAGCGTATATCAAGTGAGATGTTCATCTATTACAAAGGTCATTAAGGGTAATATTGTGTTTTTCTAATTTCAAAAATAAAATACATTATTTTGTTAGTTAGGTTGACTACAATAATTAATTAAAGATAGTTTCTTTTTCATTTAGCCAATAAGTGATTTATCAAGCACTTTACATCGAAATTCAAGCTCATTAGCAGATAACTTAATTTTTTTAATTAAATATGTAAATTGATTTACAACTAGAGAATACGTATATTTTTGTATTTAGTTAAAATAAATGATCCATTATAACAGGTTACACATATTCATTAGTTAAAACTCGAGCATTGAGAATGCCGAATAATAATCATCATTTTCAAGTTTATTTGAAAAAGCAAACCATCACTTCTAAGTCTCGGTAATTTGTATACATGGATATAATATCATTAAGGAATTCTTGTTGCCTAGCCAAATGTGAAATCAAACTTTTAATTTTAGTTTGAAAATTCACAAAAAGAACAATAGCAAGATTTTATTTTTTACTTTTATAAAAATATTTAAAAACAGAATTATTCTTAAAGATCGCCTATCAACTCTAATACTAAAAAATAAAAGGCAAAGATATAAATATAAAGAAGAACTTACTTACAAAATCTCCTCCTCAATGAAAACATGGAATGAACATTTGCGGACTATATTTTCACCCTTTTACTAATGTCAATTTAATCAGCCAAGCATTACATTGGGGCAAAGACATTATAATCCCGAGTGACTCTAATTAAGATGATGATCCGTCTAGAATAATTATTCATTTTCCTATCATAGTGAACTTTGGAATGGACAGTAGTTGCCAGAAGGGAGCAAAATAAGGCCAATTTCATCCCCCTCCCTTTTCTATCTTTGCACTTTTTACATAAATTGCCTTGTATATTCTGAAATTTGATTTTCTTAGTAATTTTTGATGACTAATCGAGTAAAAAGAGCTACAACCAAAACGTTGTGTTTTTTCCCCCATAAAATAGACGTTAAATGATGCCTCCGGCTTCATCGACCACATAAGGTCATCAAATAAAGCTACACTGATTAGGCTCCATCTATTAACTACAATCGCCTGTCATTTTTACCTCCTCATTTTGGGGTTTTATAGATGAAGCCTGTCAAGGCCGACTGATGCCACGTACACATACCAAACACCCAAACACCCAAAACACACACGGACAAAATTGAAATTTGCTCGAACTCGAAATTTTGGCTGAGAACAGCAAATGGATGATGGCTTCCACGTCTGCCTCTGGTTACTTTTCATTTGATTTGGAGGAGCTTTTGGGGTGAGTCATTTTTGGGACTTCATTCATGTCATGAGTTATGCGTTGGAACCTTCTAACCTTAATTGTCATTTTTGGGACTTTAGTGTCAGAAGAAGCTTTAATGGAAAGAGGGGTTATGATGCTTGCATCCCCGTATGATCCAGAGACCATAAGCACGTCCCTTCTGGAGGGTCCCTTAACAAACCCTTTGAGAAATCAAGTAATTGCTGCTTGATTTTTTTTTTTTTTTTTTTGGGGTCAAAAAGAAAGGGTACATTGAGTTATTACTTCCCATCTTTTTTCTTCTTTTTTTAAGTATGAAATAAGTCATAAAAAACCCCCAAGTTTACCCACTATAATATATTTATCCTAAACTATTATATATATATATATATATATATATATATATATATATATATATATATATATATATCCTTAATACAGATGCTAAATAGGATCTCTGAACACTTTCCGATTTCCACAGAGAATGTAGAATATCTCGGCAATTTTGCATTTATGGCTTGGACTTTGCAAGCATGTATAGGTGGGTCCACCTTTCCAAAGATCATAAAACACTGTCCTTTAATTTCAGAAGCGATTTAAGAAATAATGCGAAGAAAATGTAAAATACTACTGCTACTAATAATAGCAATAACAACAACAATAATAAGATACTCGTCTGGGATAAAATTTTTCTATTTATAGTAAAGACTGACTACTTAGACTCCTTCTCTAAGTTCTAAAAACAGATCCATTGTACAATTCAGTATTTGGTATTGAATATTTTTGGAAATTTCCATATGTTTCATAATAAATAAAAGTCAAAGAGATAACGTCGTAAAATTTAAAGAAAGAAAGAAAAATAAAAAGAACCATTTGTACTCTTCAGGATTTCATAAATGCACCGAAAGTACACTATAGTATTTGATATTTCAATATTTTCAAAACTTTCCAGGAATTCATGAAGACGTTCGACAAACTTTCATCGTAACAAAGTGCAACAATGAATTTGTTTTTTTTTTTAATATAATGGTTATGATAGTGTACAAAGAATTTCCGATTTTATGTTATAAGAGCAAAACTTTATGAAATGTGAATATTTTTATTTATAATATGTAAATTTTCAACATTTGACTTAAGTGATATCAATTTTTTGATTTTGGACTAATATCCACCTTATGAAATAGGGAGTCAATTCCTCATGAATTTCTCTTTCTTGGACATCATTAGATTTGTTTCTTCAAATATTGCACACATGCATAAACAGAATCGTTTTCCACAGCAAATTTTTGTCCACTTGCCCATTACACAAAAATGGATGGCCCAGGTCATGCTAGCATAGTCCAAAAAATAAAAATAAAAATCCATACATTAGTCGTAATGACAAGAGAATTAATAAAAACCAGATCCATGATTACCGCATGGACGTAGGACTTTTTACTAGTGAGGCTAAAGAAAAATACGGGTTATTTCAAATTTACAATATGGAGGAAATTGCAACCACTGTTAACATATTAAATTTCAATTAACTTTGTTGAAACCCTGTGATATGCGAAGGGTGACGCTAGGCTAGCTCACGCATTTGCAAAGAGCCCATACGTTAACTTATTTATGCATTCCTTGCCTTTAGCCAATCAACAATATGTATATATTGTTTTATGGGTAAATGACAAGAAAAAATAAATAAATTGGAGAGAGTTGCATGAATAAACGGTTGATTGTATTACGTCTCCGGTTCAAAATAATTTTGAATCGGAGGTTACGTCGACTACTCTTTTAGAGTCTTATACGATCTATATGAATGTATTGATTTGTATGCATATATTGAGAAATCAGTGTTAAGAACTTAAAGAGCTCATTTGAAGTGTTAAACATGAAAGAAATAGTTTTTTGACTATCACTATATATCTATAATTTCTTTCCAAACATAGAATCATGATTGGTACATAAGATTTTAATTATCATCAATTTCTTTTTCCTACTAAATGAATTAAGTGAACCCCCTTTAATGTATTAAATAAGTCAATTTTCATCTTAATTAAATCTTGTAAGTCTAAACTAATTAGAGTTATCTAACGAGCTTAATTGCATTTTAATTGCTTAAATTTTCAGCACGTGGGCTATCCGCCGGTTGACAAATCAAACGTTTGAAAAACGCACACTAATTTGGTACGTGGTCTCTTAGAGACGGTTTTGCATTGATTGTTTTACGAGAAAATCTCGGGTAGGCCTCCACGACGTGGGGGCGACCCATTTAATGAAGACACGTGGCGCCACGTGTCGTCCGGGTCCCACCACACTCCCTCTCTGACCTCTTACCTCCTCTCTCCACTGCGCTTGCGTTTCTTCTCTTTTCACCTCGCGCCTTAGGGACTGGTGCCGGCCGTTGTCGGACATGGACGAGAGGGAGTTCTCGCCAGCGGACCCCCTCCGCCGCTGCTGGTAGAACCTGGAGGGGCGGCGGCGGCGGCGCCCGGGAGGGCGGTGGAGGCGTAGCTGGAGGCCTTGGAGAGGAGGGGCCTGACGGCGGCGGCCTTCTCGTCGTCGAAGGGGAAGGAGATGAGGAGATTCGCCGTCCAGGTCGTCGTGGGCAGAATCCTTTTTTGGGTCGGTCCCGGTTGAGGCCCGCGGAGAGAATGTCGAGGACGAAGCGCTGGCGAGGATCGATCGGAGATGGAGTATCGTCACTGTTCCGGCAGAAGCAGAAGCGGAGGAGAGAGAAAGAGAGACGGTGGAAGAGAGAGATGACCACAGAGAAAGAAACCGATGGGTGAAGTCTGCGCGTGGGTGACCGAAAACGGAACAGTCAGCGTGCCTCTATGTGAGGGAGCAGTGAGCAACGGAGCGAGTGAGCGAAGCGGACCCCATGGTAACCGCCTAGAATTTGGCTAAGCTGGCGCGTGGGGGAGCGACGCATAACCGTAAAAGGCAGAGGCGAGGAAGGAGTGCGCGAGGAGGACGAGAAAAAGATTCGGTTGGAGAGGGGGAGGAATCGACCATTTTTTCCTCCTTTTCTTGCTTTGCAGAAAGAGGTTCGCCGGAAGTTTTGAGGGTGAGGGAGATTGGTGGCGGAGAGAGAAGAGGGGCGCACGAGAGAGAAGATAAAAAGGAGAGTTTTCACTCCACCGCCCACATCCCGCCGTTCACTACCTTCCTTGGAAGCCGCCCCGGACGTCGGAGCCGTTCGTTGAAACCCCAGGTAGGAGTTCTTTCTCTCGACACCCCCCGATCTCAAAATTCATTTTTTTTCTCGAAGATCATAGCCATCTTGCATAGAAATATTGGTTGATCTGTGACTAATAATGTCGATTCAATCCTTCATGTGTCGAGACTAAGCCTCAAGCCTGCTGTCCGAAATGCGTGTCGTGCGTTTGCTAAAATGCCTGAAGGAAGGCCGAGGAATTTTCGCGCATAAATTCGAAGCCGATTCAGGTTGCGTTTATATTCGTCGAATCCTGCTCGATTTCTTTGTATTTTTTTTATTTTTTTAATGGGAATGAATGCTTGTGGAGTTACTGGTGGTTGTCCAGCGTCAGTGAAAGTTGCAGAAGAGGAAGAAGGCGTGAGGTTGAAGATGGAGTACAAAAGGACAAAAACAATAAAAGAAAAGAGAGAAAAAAGCAAAAAAAATAAATAAATAAATAAGTGGTGGGCCTCGAGCTTGCTTGTTTTCTGGGTTGGGATAGGTTGTGCTGAGAATTAGAAAATGAAAGTGGGCTGGAGGTTTGACGCCTTTCTTTTTAAAAATGTAGGTGGGCCTTTTGATTAATCCTGAGTGGGCCGGAATTAAGACAGTCTAGTTTTTCAGCCCAACTGGCTCGAATTCTTTTTTAATCAGGCCGTGGCTCCTAACCCGGTTCGAATTCTTTTCTTTTTTAATATTAAAAATAGTAAAAAATGAATAATAATAATAATAATAATAATAATAATAATTATTATTATTATTATTATTAAAAAATTCGAAAATAAAAGTTTAGAAGTTTAGAAAATGATAAAAATGTTTAAAAACTTTAGGAAATAATAAAAATATTTTGAAAATTTGAAAATCAATAAAAAAAAATTAGAGTTTAGAAAATAATTAAAAGTGAAAATATTGGAAAACCCTAAGAGAGTAAATCCTAAAATTGGTTTGTCGTTGGACTGAAGATTTATGATATACTGATGGATATGGGAGCAAAGCACTTATTTAAGGTGTAGATCAAGAATATCTTGAGACTGCATTACGCAAGCTAGGGCATCTAGTTTGCATTTGGATATTGACTGAGATACTAGTGTAGTCTACGATGTTGATAGTCAGGAGTTGTTCAATGTGCGGCTTGGTCAAATTGCTGAGTATGTTGGAGATGCAAGCTTAATTGGGTTTTTGCTCGGTGCCTCAACAGTGTTAGAAAGGTGGTAGGCATTCCTATTTAACATGACTCCTGTTTAGTATTTGGGTAGATTGAGGTTGTACTTTATTCATGCATTCAGTGTTGGCAGTTGCTTGAGGTGATCGTGATGATGTCAAGTAAACTTTTCATTTGTCGTTTAAATTCATATTATGTGCATGTTGAGTTATTAAGTAAGTTCTACTTGCTGAAGCTATTCCCTTGTCAAATAAAGATATTGTGGTTTTGTTTTATAATTTATCTCTCTTTGTCTATCTATGTTATTGCAAAGTTGAATTAAGTCGATGAGAATAAAAAAAGAAGAGGGTAGAGAAGTAACAGAGAGATCAAAAGAGAAGATAGAGCACGAAGAAAATATTTTCGGGTACTTATTTCTTTCCCATGAATCAATTGAATCTTTTCTTGGTTGATTTGTTGTGCTCTTCGAACTATGACATTTCCAATATTTTTAGGAACTCACTTTGCTTGATTTATGTTTTCCAAGTGAGTATGTATTTGGAGTTCTTAATAACATTGTATTACATATGATTGACTACGATGGGACTAGTTTTTAGGAATTTGGTGAAGTCAATGGACAGCTTGAGCGTGCTGGGAAAATGAGTTAGTCCCTCATTCCCCAACTTTCCATACTAGAATTTGCTTTATCTTTCTTTGAATGCTTAGTGATCTCTCCAATTTTAAGTGTTTACATGGAATACCGACGCACAAGGTTATGGCCCTGGTACTAGAGGTGGCAAAATGGGTCATATATGGGTCACTTTTTTTTTTAAAGACACCAATTAAATAGTTTTAACAATTAAAGACTTAAGATATGTGGGTCTTAAATGGGTTGGATTTAGAACTCATTTTCAACCAAAACCTTACAATCTCTCTCTTCCCATTTTAACTTTACAATTTTTTTAATAAAAATCGAAATTATAATTATTTTTATTTTAATTTTTTTTTTTTTTTTTTTTTTTCCTCCTTCTAGTGGCCGGCACAATGATGACGGCAACTAGCCAAGCGAGCCTCGAGCTCGCCGAATCTGGCGAGGCAATTATTTAATTTAACATTATTTTTTTCTTGTTCTTTCTTTCTTCCAAGTACCATCTAATATATATATCTTAATATGTTTTTCACGTGACCGTAATAGAACACGTCAGACAAATAGTTTACCTCCATATAGATGCTCACGAGGGTTAACTTTTAAATGGACACGAAAATGATAGAATATTTAAATATTAAATTAAACAAACTGTTTTGAAAGCTAAAATTATTAAGTAAATGTGTGGTTTATTATTCAAATATTTTAATATAATTTAATATTTACATACTCTATTATGAACACAATGGCATGACTAAAAACAACCTAACCTAGCATTAATTGAAAGCTTGAAATATATAAATTGTTCAACAAATAGACGATGGTGGATCAAACGTAAATACTCAAAAAAAAAATATTTTGCAATTTTGGGGAGTTTGTCAATAATAACGTCAAGATCTCTAGTTAGGCAATTGACACTCAAACGAGCTGCAATCCATCGAACGAAGGCAAATAAACACAACCCACTAGGCTCAAGAGCTCTTCCCGCTTGAACGAAGGCTCACAAGCTTTTCCACCACATCTCTCTTCCGCCACCCACATCTTCTGCCAAAATCGCCCCCTCCCCTTCTCTCTCTCTCTCTCTCTCTCTCTGTTGACGTGGGTGGCGGAATAGAGAGAGAGGGGGAGGGGGCGGTTTTGGTAGAGGACATGGGTGGCGGAAGAGAGACGTGGTGGAAAAGCTTTTGAGCGGTCATTCGAGCGGGTTGAACTCTTGAGCTTGGTGGGTTGTGTTTATTTGCCTTCGTTTGATCTATTGCAACCCGTTTGAGTGTCTTCTTTGATTGCCTAACTAGAGATCTTGATGTTATTATTGACAAACGCCCCAAAATTGTAAAATAATTTTTTTTGAGTATCTACGTTTGATCCACCATCGTCTATTTGTTGAACAATTTATATATTTCAAGCTTTCAATTAATGCTGGGTTAGGTTGTTTTTAGTCATGCCATTGTGTTCATGATAGAGTATGTAAATATTAAATCATGTTAAAATATTTAAATAATAAATTACACATTTACTTAATAACTTTAGCCTTCAAAACAGTTTGTCTGATTTAGTATTTAAATATTCTATCATTTTCGTGTCCATTTAAAAGTTAGGATCAACCATGGAAAATGGTGAGCAGCATGGATTTGAGTAAGTAGGCGAAGCGTTATCGGTTGAGAGGAATTGCTATCTATACGATGCGCGTCTCGTCGCGGGTACCGATCGCAAAGTCGTTCGGTTCTCATAGTGAAGTCTTTTCCTTCAATCGATGATTCTATTGTTCGGGTCTCTAGGGAAGATTCCTGAATGCTCGATGATCTACTCTTTTCGTTGTTTTGCTTCGGCTTGCTTCTCGGGTAATGTATTGGGTGTCAAGATTTCTTGGACTTGTTAATATAGTATGTACATCAGCGAAGCAAAATCTAGTTAATTTAAAGGGAACAAGAAAAAGGGTTGACATTTTTATGACTTTTTGAAGGAATGAAGTCACACCATGCTTGTCAAAGCTTCTTTGGAGAGAGAAAAAGAGGAGGGCAAGACATCGGCCATTTTGGGGTTGGTCGGGGGCTGAAGATGAGAGTAGAGGGCTTCGGCCATGAGTGAAAAAAATCTTAGAGAGAGAGAGAGAGAGAGAGAGAGAGAGAGAGAGAGAGAGGGGTTTGGGCATTGGTTCTTGCTCGACGGAAGAAAAAATACAGAGCAGAGATTTAGGGAGCTTTGGCTAGAGGAGCTAGAGCAAAGGAAAAAAAAATAGAAAAAAGAGTGACAGTGAGCTTGGCTAGAGAAAAAAACGAGTCAAGAGGGGAGAGAGGGACGTTGGTTGGGGGAATTTCGGCCATGGAAGAGTTGGGGGCTAAAGAGAGGTTCACGAAAGAAAAGAAAGAGAAAGATTCCTTGGCTGGTTTTGATGGAAAAAAGAGAGGAGAGGGAAGAGAGATTAAAAAAGGAAAACCGAGAGAAAACCACAAAAATAAAAATAAAAAGAAAAAATAGAGAGAGGTTTGTTCAAGAAGAAAGGACATGACCGACCCAATGAGTTGGTCGGTCCCCGAGTCAACCCGGGACCAACCGATAATTTTTTATTTTATTTTTTATACTTCTTTAAAAAGTGATTGAGGATCGGACTGACCCAATGTGTTTGGTCTGGTATCAAGGTCAACCTAAAACCAGCCAATAATTTTTTTTATTTCATTTTTTGTACCCCTTGAAAGAGCAATTGGCGATCGTACCAACCCAGTGAGTTCGATGATGAACGAGGTCAGTTAAGAAAGGCAAGTGATGAGAGTCAAGTGAGGTGAGCATCGAATAGAATGAGCATCGAATGTTGAGTGAGGAGCAACAAGCTAAGTGAACATCAAGCGGCGAGCAGTACGAATGACCCAAAGTGAGCGAGGCGAGTGTCGAGTGGTGAGCGACGAAATTGTTTCCTTCGATTTTGGAAATCGAAGACTAAGAAGACAAATAAGACGTAAAAGAACGAATATTAGATGAAGATGCCATAAGGTGCCTTTTTGGACACCGTGAGGACTCCTCACAAAAATATTTTCCTTCTTCGTAAATTATGACTATTAACACCGTAAAATATATTAAAAACCTATATTATTAGATAACAATGTAAAATTATTTGAACTCCTCACTAAAGAGTTGTTTAATATTATTGATGCCGTTTATTTTAAGGTTTTCTTTATATATATACTATATGAAAGAAAAAGACAGTATAAGAGACTAACAGATCTATAAGAGAAATATACGAACAGTATAAAAACTAAATGAAATCTTGAGAATTAAAATAATGTAAAGAGACCACCCGTGGTGGCGGCGTAGGTGGTTAGGCACTGGTTCCTCTCACGAAAGGTCCAATGTTCGATCCATGGCGTCATATGCTTTGAAGGAAAGGAACCCACGACTTACTCGGCGAGGCAAGGGTGGTGGTGACTCTACTTGTCATCTAGGGTTTACCCACCGGTTGCCGGTTGTACGGGTTCTCACGGGTAACCAAAAAAAAAAAATAATAATAATAATAATAATAATAATAATAATGATGATGATGTAAAGAGCAAAAGTAATATGTAAAATATAAAGTAAGAGTATGCATAAACAAAAACCAACCATAAAGGTAGTATGAACTTGTATTATATGAAATGAAAATTACATGTATTAAAAAGTACATAAACTAAAGTATCAAGTCATCCGCTATGACGGTAATCCGCACTCTATGGAGTATTAATGTTTATATTATAAGAAATGGTTAACTAATTGTCATGTAAGTTGGTAACCCTATATAAACTATGCTAAATATATTTGAAAACAAACTTACTTTGTAACTAGGGGTACAAGGTAAGAAAGCTTGAAGCTTAAAATGATGAGAGTTTATAAAAGGGTGAGGAGGAAGAAGAGAGAAATGAAATCTAAAAAAAAAAAAAAATTCGAGTTCTCTTCTTCTGTGTTGAGAGAGTGTATTTATATAAGATGCTACAGTGCTAAGCAATGTAAAATGAATAGTACTGAATGAATAGTATTGTGTGAATAGTGAATAGTGAACGGTGTATGTCTATCTTACTACAGTGTATAGCCTTTGCGCCGCTGCAACGGTGTTAGCATGTGATCTTCCGTCTTTAATTTCTTGTGGTTTTCTCTTTGGTTTTCCTTTTTTAATCTCTCTTCCTCTCCTCTCCTTTTTCTGCCAGAACCAGCCAAGGAATCTTTCTCTCCATTTTCTTTCGCGAACCTCTCTTTAGCCCTAACTGATGGGGTTTCATGAATCATGTATAAGAAAATTAACAAAATAAACGCAGCGGAAACAAAAATATATTTTACACATGATTCTCCTTAGGCGTTGTTCGTGCGTTTTAATCAAAAATCTAAACATAAAAGGGAGTTAAACGAATTACCTCTCGAAGCGTGCTTTAAACAAGTCGGTTCGGATGTTCTACACTTCGAGTCCCACAAGCGTCGGACCTCTCTCGAAGCGTGCTTTAAACAAGTCGGTTCGGATGTTCTACACTTCGAGTCCCACAAGCGTCGGACCTCTAGTTCAAACACACCAACAACGAACGTCGAACGGAAGAGAGAAATTTCAGATATTCGCCACTTCGATTGTGCTAGCAATCATGTGGAAATGATCCGACGTATCCTCAATGTATTATAGTCACGACCCGAATGAGAAAACACTCTACTTTTCGTATCTCTCGAAGAATACAAGAACACACACGTTTCTCTTTGTTTTTCAGCAACCCATTTTCTCTAAAAACAAATAGCGCACGCCCACCTTTCTCTGTATTTCAACCCCTTGAAGTGTCGCCAAAAATCAAGACGCACACCCACAGAAAATTTCTCTAACTCGCAACCTTTTTGCAGCCTTTCTTTTTAATATTTATACACGAATCAGCAACGGTTGCCAATCGTGGGATCAGCAACCGTTGCTGATCCTCGTTCTCATGCACGATCGAGCACGATCGTGCATGAATGGAACGGTCAGCAACCGCTGACCGTTTATGCACGATTTCGTGCACGATGGTCAGCAGTTGCTGACCATCCATGCACGAACAAAATACGTGTATGATGGTCAGCAACCGCTGACCATCATGCACGAATTCGTGCGTGCATGTGCACGTTTTTTGTGTGAAGTGGTCAGCAAAAATTGCTGACCATTTCCAAATTAATTAATCAATTAATTTCCTTAAAAATAATAATAATAATAACATAATCCTTAGCAGCTTTAGGGCATCTTCTAACAATCTCCCACTTGCACTAAAGCCAACTTGTTTGGTATGTTAACGTATATCCACTTTGGGCATGCATGTGCATCATATGCAAGTAGGCTCGTGACTATCATACAAATTAAATTAAATCTCATTTAATTTAATTTCAAATCAACTCAATTCGATTGTAGTAATTGCAAACACATTTGCAAGATATTTCTCTCTTGTTCCACGTCATCCTAGTTGTTTATGGTGTGTGACATCTCTAGGTTCATCACTAAGCTGGTAGTAAGACTTGTACTAACACATTAGTACTTCCAAAAGAATTAATTGTCCCGATTAATCTTTTAGGTCCTACAAGCCACGATTGACATCTAGCAATATGTCATGGCTACCCAGATAGTGTGAATGCTTTAAGAACATAATGAACCTGTCAGCTTTGGCTATAGTGTAATTCAATCCCTCTGTCTTACTATATCCCGATCAAACAAAGACCATGGAATATTTGTCAAGTCATTAATTCGATCATATGCACAAATCTAATTGACATGCATTTTATTCGAGACATAAACAATTTATTCTCGGTTACAACCCCGGCCGAGGATTTCAATGCAGTGTCACAATTAGATCGCATAGGACATCATTATCATACCTTGCATATAACAAGGAGACAGATTCCATATTGCGCACATGTGTAACTTCGTATATGAACAAACTATGACCATCAAGTATAAAGACGGATCGACGACCCGGCATTATGTGCACTCGTGAACCATAGTTGTTCGATACACAAGTTAACACTGTGCCTCAGGTCTAAGGATTATTTACACAAGACCAAAACATGAACAATTAGACATTGACCATGCTAAAAGCTTCCATGTCGCTAATCGTTCCATATGCGTCACGTTCAGTGAATTTGTCTAATGCAAACACCTGTGTTCTAACTCAGGCATCATAATACCCAATGACATGTGACTCATCATTCCCTTAAGTATCCAATACTTAATGGCGAAGTTAAGAACACACCGGTCTCAACAGGATTATTAATATCCACTTAATAATCCATCGACCGGGAACAATTTAAAGATTCGGTCTAACTATGAACCCGTCACATATATTCTTGACGTCTCAAGAATAGGTCTAGTTGCAACGATCTTATGGAATCATTCATCAATATAAAATAATTGGACAAATGAATGAATACGTCATTGCCATTAATTAAATAATAATAATGAAAGTACAACTGAAATCCCTAATATGTAACTATTACATAGTAACTTTAGGGCATACATCCAACAATTTCCCAGTTACACTAAAGCCAACTTGTCTAATACCTCAAACCCATTTTATCATTATGTCTTTCAAAAGAAGGCGAGGTAAGGCCTTAGTGAAGGGATCGCCACGTTTTTCTGCGAGGCAATTTTCTGCAATGCGATATCACCTCTCCCAACAATTTCTCGATGAGATGGAAGCGTCTCTCAATATGCTTAGACTTCGGTGAGACCTTGGTTCCTTAGCTTGAGCTATCGCCCCATTGTTGTCACAAAACAATGTGATCGGTGGCTCAATTGAAGGAACGACTCCAAGTTCGAGAAATAAACTTCTTCATCTAAGCGGCTTCCTTTTTGCCGGAAGCACTACATACTCGCCTCGGTGGTGGAATCGGCGGTTATATTTTGTTTGGAACTTTTCCAACTAGCGCACCACCATTGAATATAAAGACAAACCCAGACGTAGACTTATAATCATTAGGATCCGATTGAAAATCGGAATCGTATAAGCTACAACTTTAAATTCTCCTTCTCCATATATCAAGAATAAATCTTTAGTCCTTCGCAAGTACTTAAGAATATTCTTGACTGCTATCCAAGTGCTCTTCTCCTGGATCGGGATCGATATCTCGCTAGTAATACTTACAGCATGCGCAATATCAGGTCTAGTACATAGCATAGCATACATTATGCTTCCAATAGCGGATGCATATGGTATCTTTGCCATCCGCTCTCTTTCTTCAGGAGTGTTGGGACACATCTCCTTAGAAAGACGAATCCCTTGCCTAAAAGGCAATAATCCTCTCTTGGAACATTGCATGTTAAACCGCGTTAACACTTTGTCTATGTACGTAGATTGTGAGAGGCCAATCAATCGTCTTGATCTATCTCTATAGATCTTGATACCTAAAATGTAGGTTGCCTCTCCTAAATCTTTCATGGAGAATTTCTGTGACAAGAATAGTTTTATCGATGATATCATTGGTACATCATTTCCAATAAAAAGTATATCATCGACATACAAAACCAGAAATGCAACTGCACTCCCACTGATCTTCTTACATACACAAGGTTCATCCGGGTTTTTGATGAAGCCAAACGATTTGACTACCTTATCAAAACGGATGTTCCAACTTCTGGAGGCTTGTTTGAGTCCATAAATGGATCTCTTAAGCTTACACACCTTCTGTTTTTCACTATTGGATTCAAAACCCTGTGGCTGTTCCATATAGATGTTCTCATCGAGAAAACCATTTAGAAAAGCCGTTTTGACATCCATCTGGAATATCTCATAATCAAGGTGTGCAGCTATAGCCAACATAATCCGAATGGATTTTAGCATGGCCACGAGTGAGAAAGTTTCGTCATAATCAATTCCTTCTTTTGACGATATCCTTTCGCCACCAGCCGTGCTTTGTAAGTTCTAATTTGACCTTCAGCATTCATCTTCCTCTTGAAGATCCATTTACAGCCAATTGGTACAATACCATCAGGTAGGTCAGTCAAGGTCCATACCTCATTGGAATACATTGAATCCATTTCGGATTTCATGGCTTCTAGCCATTTACCAGAATCGATGTCCAACATCGCTTCCTCATAGGTTTTAGGATCACCGGGTCGATCACTATCATTCACAATGAATAATGGTTCAATATGATCAACCGAGTGTCTATAACGGCAGTGGGCGAGACATTCTCGCACTTCTCCTAAGAGGTTGTGTATCAGAAGCTCCCACTGAATTAGAGATTGGTATCTAAACTCGGTTGTTTGATACTTCATTATTTTCTTCTTGTAAGACTATTTTCCGCCCAGCACCACTTTCTTGGATGAACTGATTCTCCAAGAAAGAAGCGTGCTTGCATACCAAAATTCTTTGGTCTGAATGAAAATAGAAATAATATCCAAGAGTTTCCTTTGGATATCCAATGAAGCGACCTTGTTCAGATCTTGCCTCCAATTTTTCCACTTTCAGCTTTTTCACAAAAGCTGGACAACCCCAAATCTTAATATGATTAAGACTAGGTTTCCTACTATGCCATATCTCATAGGGCGTAGTTGGAACAGATTTGGACGGCACTCTATTCAGTATATATACGGCTGTCTCAAGGGCATATCCCCAAAGGGATATTGGCAAATCGGTGTAACTCATCATAGATCGTACCATATCTAATAAAGTACGATTTCTTCGTTCAGATACACCATTATGTTCTGGAGTTCCAGGAGGTGTCCATTGTGATAAAATGCCATTCTCTTTAAGAAAGTCCGGGAATTCAGTACTAAGGTATTCACCTCCTCGATCGATCGAAGAGCCTTAATACATTTTCTGTTTGTTTCTCAACTTCAGCCTTGAATTCCTTGAACTTTTCAAAGGATTCAGATTTATACTTCATGAGGTATAAATAACCATACCGTGACTGATCATCAGTGAAGGTAATGAAGTAATTATAACCACCTCTAGCAGATTCATTAATTGGTCCACATACATCTGTATGTATTAATTCTAATATGTCGGCGGCTCGCGCACTTTGTCCCACAAAGGCGCTTTGGTCATTTTTCCTAGAAGACATGCCTCACAAGTCGAGTATGACTCAAAATTTGAAGGATCAATGTATCCATCATTACTCAACTTGTTAATTCTGTCTTCTCCAATATGACCTAATCGGAGATGCCAAACATACTTTTTATTTGGACCGTCTCTAGGGCGTTTATTAGTTATGGCATTTATATCAATTCTATTTTGCTTATTGACATTGGTAATCGCATTACCGAGCATTGTAATGGTATAAAGATTGTTGGTTAATAAACTAGAACCAACACATATTCTATTATGATAAATAGAACATACATCATCAGCAAAAGAAAATTCATAATTCTCTTTACCCAGATTAGGTATAGAGATGATGTTCCTAACATCATTCTTATAATGCAAACAGTTCTTTAAAACCACTAAAGTCCCTATAGCTAATGCAGCAACTCTTGCTCCATTGGCAAACGTCAGGACAATCTCATTTCGCCCTAGCATCCTGCTTATTTCCAGATTCTGCAAAGACATACAAATATGTGAAGTTGCAGCAGAATCTAGAACCCATGAGCTGGATTCAGCACTAACCATAAGATTAGTTTCAATAAGCATAGACACCATACCTTCATAAGGTTGGTCCTTGGGCTTGACCTTCAAGCTTGCGAGGTACTTCCTACAGTTCCTCCTCCAGTGCCCTTTGACACCACAGTAATGACATTTTCCTTTATCAATCATGGGCTTTGGTTGCACCACAGGTTTGGCAGGCCTCTTCCATTTATTCTTTTTCTTCAAAATGGTCTTACCCTTTGAAGAAGAAGCCTTAGCCATCGCCACTACATTTGGCCTCGTGTTATGCATTTCCTTCTCATAAACTACCAACATGCTATGTAACTTAGCAAGAGTTTTCTCCATCTTATGCATGTGGAAGTTTTGGACCAAACCAGAGAAGGAATCGGGTAAAGATTGGAGGATCAGATCCACAGCTAACTCATTGTCCATAACGAGATTCAGCCTAGCCAATTCCTCAATGTGCCAGATCATTTTCAAAGCATGATCATTAACAGATGATCCTTCAGCCATCCTCATACGGTACAATGCCTTAGATATCTCATATCTAGAGGTTCGACCATTCTCATCAAAGTATTCCTTTAAATGCAAAATGATCGACCTAGCATCTTCCATAGATTCATACTTCTTTTGTAATTCATTGTTCATCGAAGCAAGCATATATGACCTAACTTTTAAGTCATCATCACGCCATTTATCATAAGTGACACGCTCCTCTTGGGTCCCACCCTCAGGAAAGGAGGTTGGCATCTTTTCATCAAGCACATACCCTAATTTTTTCTGAATTGAGAACAATTCTCAAATTCCTCACCCAGTCAGTGAAATTGGGTCCAGTCAAACAATTCTTGTCAAGTATAGAAGCGAGTGGGTTTGTGGTCACCATTTTCAGAGTAATAATATATATCTGTTGCAGAAAATAAATTGTTAGCCGTTGTATCTTTCAAAGTAACTATTTCATTTTGGTCTTTAAATGAAATAGATCCTCCCACTAAATTTATCTTCAAATCCCATACTCCTTAAGATGGGAAGCGGTAATCTTTGTTGGGTAAAGATTACTAGTGGGGATGGAGTCCCACCAGTCCAAAGTCCACCTCACCTAACGGTTATTGGTGTCCTGTGAACTTAGTGAGTGAACCAGCTTGTTCAACGCATCATATGCGAGTCCCAATCATAACTTCGGCCTCTAGACCATGAAAGCCTCACCTAACAGTTATTGACATCATGATCATAGTTAAGTCTAGCCCATCGTCTCATGCAAGTATTGAAAACACAAATGATTCCCTCACTGACGGTTATTAGAAATCATTTGGCTTCAACCCCACAGCATCATATGCATAATGGAGTGGTCCAATATTATAAATGGTAATTAACCCCTATGTATCCATAACCGGTTAGTTAACCACTATAATATTGGATCAAACCACGACGATGGAAGGCCACGAGTCCGAACCCGTTTCGACTTAATATCCTTTGTAAGGAGATTTGGGTCATTATTAATGGTCTCACTTTGCACATTAATCGGTTTAACATGCACAATATCATAAACACAATAAATAAATAGATATCACATAAACATCTATCCTATGTGGTGATCATGGAATTATGGTTCAATGGGTCTCGAGCCAAAGGGACCCATTTAGCCATTTTAATGTTTTAATAATATGGACCTGCTCTTCACTTTTCTTCAATCTTTGAACTCTTCAAAGACCGGGCCCAAAGAGCTCACCGGTTTAATGGCTCCTCCAATGGCTCCTCCTCTCTTGTAGTATTTACATCAACAATTGAAATACTAACCTATACTAAAATTACATATCAAGAAAAATTAAAGTAAAATAAAAGGAAGGACGCAGCCTCCATTTAATAATTACATCCCCAAAAAGAATACCGTAATCATCATACATTCATCCATACAACAATCACAACAATTAGGGATTTTTCCATGATCACCACCCTTCCTTATGAGCCATAAATTCAAAATTTAAAGCTCTAGAAGGCATGCATAAAATTCTGCATATCATTTGTAGAATATAAACATGAAGTACAACAAGTTATGGATTTTTGATTCAAAATTGATTTAGTTCTAATTTTTGCTTAGTCGATTAAATTTATCACATAAATTAATCAACTTCTATAGGCCACATAAAAGGTAAGAGAACCAATTCTCTTAACAAAAATAAATTGGCCATTAGAATGCAAAAATATATTTGAACTATAAATCAATTAAACGCACGAAAACGCCTAAGGTTGGCTCGATACCCTTGATGGGGTTTCATGAATCATGTATAAGAAAATTAACAAAATAAACGCAGCGGAAACAAAAATATATTTTACACATGATTCTCCTTAGGCGTTGTTCGTGCGTTTTAATCAAAAATCTAAACATAAAAGGGAGTTAAACGAATTACCTCTCGAAGCGTGCTTTAAACAAGTCGGTTCGGATGTTCTACACTTCGAGTCCCACAAGCGTCGGACCTCTCTCGAAGCGTGCTTTAAACAAGTCGGTTTGGATGTTCTACACTTCGAGTCCCACAAGCGTCGGACCTCTAGTTCAAACACACCAACAACGAACGTCGAACGGAAGAGAGAAATTTCAGATATTCGCCACTTCGATTGTGCTAGCAATCATGTGGAAATGATCCGACGTATCCTCAATGTATTATAGTCACGACCCGAATGAGAAAACACTCTACTTTCTCGTATCTCTCGAAGAATACAAGAACACACACGTTTCTCTTTGTTTTTCAGCAACCCATTTTCTCTAAAAACAAATAGCGCACGCCCACCTTTCTCTGTATTTCAACCCCTTGAAGTGTCGCCAAAAATCAAGACGCACACCCACAGAAAATTTCTCTAACTCGCAACCTTTTTGCAGCCTTTCTTTTTAATATTTATACACGAATCAGCAACGGTTGCCAATCGTGGGATCAGCAACCGTTGCTGATCCTCGTTCTCATGCACGATCGAGCACGATCGTGCATGAATGGAACGGTCAGCAACCGCTGACCGTTTATGCACGATTTCGTGCACGATGGTCAGCAGTTGCTGACCATCCATGCAAAAAACAAAATACGTGTATGATGGTCAGCAACCGCTGACCATCATGCACGAATTCGTGCCTGCATGTGCACGTTTTTTGTGTGAAGTGGTCAGCAAAAATTGCTGACCATTTCCAAATTAATTAATCAATTAATTTCCTTAAAAAATAATAATAATAATAACATAATCCTTAGCAGCTTTAGGGCATCTTCTAACAACTCTTCCATGGCCAAAATTCCATCAACCAATGTCCCTCTCTCCTCTCTTAACTCGTTTTTTTCTCTAGCCAAGCTCACTGTCACTCTTTTTTCTATTTTTTTTTCCTTTGCTCTAGGTCCTCTAGTCGAAGCTCCCTCAATTTCTGCTCTGTATTTTTCTCTTCCATCGAGCAAGAACCAATGCCCGAATCTCTCTCTCTCTCTCTCTCTCTCTCTCTCTCTCTCTCTCTCTCTCTACGATTTTTTTCACTCATGGTCAAAGCCCTCTGCTTTCATCTTCATTGACCAACCCCAAAATGGCCGATGTCTTGCCTTCCTCTTTTCTCTCTCCAACGAAGCTTTGACAAGCGTTGTATGACTTCATTGCTTCGAAAAGTCATAAAAATGTCAACCCTTTTTTCTTGTTCCCTTTAAATTAATCAAATTTCGCTTCGCTGATGTACACAATATATTAATAGGTCCAAAAAATCTTGACACCTAATACACTACCCAGAAGCAAGCCGGAAGCAAAACAACAAAAAGAGTAGATCATCGAGCATTCAGGAATCTTCCATAGAGACCCAATACAATAGAATTGTCATATTGAAGGAAAAGACTTCACCATGAAAACTGAACAACTTGCGGCCGGTAGCAGCAACCGAGACGCGCACGACGAATTGTGTGAGGGGCGGCTATTCTTTAGAAATCCTCGACAGCTCAGGGAACAAGCACACATACAAATAGCGGTTCCTCTTGACCGATAATGCTTGCCCTTCTTTATTTGAATCCACGCTGCTCACCATTTTCCCTGTTCGAGCACACTCTTTTTTCTTGGGATAAGTACATTAATGATGCCATAAATTGTGTACGACGCTCACATTGGTGCCAAAAGTTTCCGTTGGATTACTTAAGTGCCAAATCGGAGGAAAAACTATCACTTTGGTGCCATCAGCGAAAGATTCTGACCACCAGCGAAAAATTCCAACTAAAATGATTACGTGACTTTTTTAAAAAAAAAAATCGACAAGGCCTTCAAATGATGTCGTTTTCGGTCCTCCTTAAGAAAACGACATCATTTTGCCATCCTACATGAATGGCCTCACAAAAACGATACTGTTTAACTCATTTGGAGATTTTTCCGACCTAGCTCGCTTAGCCATCATTGCTTAGTCTCCACCGTCGCTCGCTTAGCCGCTATTGCTTGGCGCTGTTCGGACACCCTCAACAGCACACGAGGGAGCACCAGCCCTAGTCGTCGGAGCCTAGGTACTGGAAGACGCAGGCTAGGCACTCGTCGGGGAGATCGGAGATGAAGAGGGAGACATCAATGGCGGCGCACTCGTCAGCAGCCTCCCTGAGCACTGGCTAGATCACGGCCTTCGACTTGGCAGCCGAGTGGCCGTCCTCGGGGTTGGGGTTGGAGTTGGGGTCGGGGTCGAGGCTACGGCCACCAAGTGGCCATCGTCGAGGTTGGGGTTGGGGTCAGAGCCATGGCCGCCGAGCGTGGGGGCCGTCAAGATTTAGGATTTGAATTGAGGGAGAAACCAAACGGTTTTTTTTTTTTTTATGTGTTAGGACGCTAAAACGACATCGTTTGAAGGCCTAAGTGATCCAAGGAAACTCCAGCGAGCCACATCGGTATAAGAAATTAATTATAAAAAAAAAAGGCCACATCGGATTTCCGGCCGATTAGATCGACGTTGGCACCAAAGTGAGCGTTTTTCAAATTTTTTGGTACTTAAGTGATCCAACGGAAACTTTTAGCACTAAAATGAGCACCGTACACAACTTATAGCACCATTAGTGTACTTATCCCCTCTTTTCTCTAAAGGAGTTAGGATCGTAGTACTATTGGTATCAGAGCCAACCGGAAGGTATAGATAGTCTTTTTAAGATCATACTAAGAGATTAAGAGCCATTTGTTGGCACCTTTCTTGTTTCTACAAAGTGGTCCAGGCCGTAAGTCCCTAAATGGCTGTTAGACCGTTGATTTAGCTCTATAATGGTTTCGAAGAAGGAATAGTTCCGATCTCAACTATGAGCTTACTTAGAAGATCTACATCTTCCTCTAGTTCTCTATCACAAATGGACTCATATCCAAGTCCTATACATACAGAAAAAGTAAGGATAGAAAATTTCAAAAAATCTATAGAGAATTGGAAATTCCTAAAATACAACTTAAGGAAATATACAAACAATCAAAATTGAAAATTTTCAAAAAATCCGACTATGTCATAGCCACTGAAGAAAGAGATATTCCTATTTCTAATTCTTACGAAAAAAAAAACTACATCTTTTGAATTAAGAGTCTATTAAGAAACATAAACAAAAATACAATTATATTCATATAGGATTAGTTCAAGTAGAAATTAAACCTCTTACAAAAGAAGGTCTTAATACACCAATTCTCTTGGTTTTACGAGATTCACGTCTCTTGAACTATGATGAATCTATTCTCGATCTTTTGTGGAGACAAGTCTTTGCAAATGACCTATACATTTTGATTGTTACCCCAATTTCTCGGTATCCCCGAAGGATAAGAACATTCTTAGAGCCCTCACACTCCAAATAAAAACCCATAATTACAAAGTAGCAGATGGATCCATTCCTTTAGCTCTTGTCTATAGGATCCATTACAAAGCCATGGCCTCCACGTTTGGAGAAAATGCTTTCAAATATAGTCCACGAGGAGAAACACTTCTCCTCCAAATTGACATTTCTAGAGCAAATACAACAATTCCAAGGTCTATTAACTGGAATCAAGTCACTCTACCTGAACAATGGAAATTAGAAAGCCAAATTCCTCAACAAATTGTTGAAAATACTAGTCCGACCAATGTTATTCAACATCTAGAATGAAGGGTCACAATTAGGTTTCCCAAAAGATCTTTTGATTCAAGATCTAGTCCTTCATTTCATTCATCCTATTCATGATCAGTAGATTTAAATCCCAATCTCCCACCTATAATCACCATTCCTCCAAGTATGTATAGAGTTAATTCCATAAAAGATATTACACATTTACCTCCTACCACCAATAGAAATAATCATGAGACACCATCCGAACCAGAAATTAGTGGTTTAGATAATAGATTAGGGATTTCTAGGCCAGTTTACAAACAAAACCGGCTTGAACTAGTTCTAGAAAACATAGATTCTCCTCATCATTCTCCTACTTATTCACAAATGATAGATGCTGAGCTTGATGTTTTAGAAAAATATTTTGAATCAAACAAGGCATTCCTTAATAAAAAATTTAATTTTGAAAACAACAAACAAATCATAGTGTGGCACCCCGAAGTGCCCAAGGTCACCACATCTTACCAAAGAAGAACCCTAGTTCCCAAGAATTTTTTTTTTTTAAACAGTCCCAACGCATCTTATTTGCGGAAGCATAATCGAGTCTTACTAATTCCCCCTTCAACAACTATAATACAATTGCACACCACTATCCAAAAGATAAAGCCACGACGCTTTTATTTACATATTTTTATGATGGATTTTTCTTGAGTCAGTACATCAAAAGAAAGGCCAAGACTTCTCACTACACTCGGCCATAATCCCAAAAAGGGACACTCGACCCACTATGTCTATCATGCAAGATCCCCCATCAACTAGTGTCGGCTATCATCCCAAAAAGTTGCAGCTCCTACTCTTCACGAACAGGCCGTCACACCCATCCTGGTGCATTGGGCGGTGGCGGCAGCAGCATCCCACGCATCACTCCATTTTGACGAACATGAACGGATATGAACTCCTGAATCACAAGGCCCTACACCATTTTCTCCCATCATTATTCTACATTTTATGCCAAGTTTCTCACTTTCGGCCTTTGTCCTCTTTCCATGCTCCTCTGCATTTCGCCTCGACAACAGCGGCCATTAGGGCTGAGCGCGGTTCCTAGGTTACCCGGGAACCGAAACCGAACCGGAGGAGGGTCCGGTTCGGTTCCCGGTTCCAAGGGGGACCGGTTCCAGAACCGGAACCTGAACCGGAACCGGTCCTGGAACCGGAACCGGAACCGGTTTCGAAACCGGAACCTGTTTTGGAACCGGAACCTATTTCAGAACAGGAACCGGAACCGGTTACTTAGGGCAGAAAAAGCTCGACCTTGGATGTTCTAGTGACTTGTATGTGATGTTCTAGTTGAAGTTTGGATTTGGCCTCTAAATGAAAGTTGTAAAGGACTTCTTGGAGTATAACATACTCAAATTTGGGACAAAAAAACAAGTATAAGTGGGTGAAATCGTTATTCTTTGGAAAGACTGGATCTGGAGATTTTGGGACCGACCCTTGATGAATGCATGGACTGTAAGGCAACCTTTTTGTCGAAATTTCATTTCGGTTTCTTAATAAAAGTTGTAAAGGACATCCTAAGGTACCACATATAAAAAATTTAGAGAAAAAAATAATAGGTAGGTGAAATCGTGGTCCTTTGGAGATGGTTAGATCTGGAATTATGGTACTACGAACAGGGATTTTAACCGTCCATATTTAATTATCTAGGACGAATTTGACTTCGATGTTTTCATGAAGTATCTACCTTATGGTCTTGGCTATCACATAGTCGAATTTAATAATTTTTGAAGGTCATTTGGGTATTTAATCGGAAATGTTTCTAAAACTGTGCAATCTAATGTGTTCGGATCTTGTAAGTTGCAATGCGCGGACTATATCATTTTGTATGAGGTTCTTTTGGAAATGTGTTCTGCAAGAAATATCTCTCTTCATGTCTTCCCTACAACATATTTAAATTTCGTAATTTTTGTAGTTCATTTACCTATTTAACCAAAAATGTTTCAAAAACTGTGCAAGTAGAGAATAGGAAAAGTAAATCGATTTTATCTTTCAATCCAGAACGAATTGGACTACGATTTCTTCATGAAACTTGTACCTCTAGGTCTTAAATATAACGTGTCCAAATTTCAGAATTTTATGAGTTCATTTAAGAGTTTAATCGAAATTTTTTTCAAAACTTGTACCTCTAGACATTCTTGTTTTAGTGGTTTTTTATTTCTACTTTCTAGTTTGCTATTTGTTTTGAAATTTCTAATTATATTCTATTATTGTTTTGCAGTACGAAGTTAATGTATCAAGATAACATGTCAATGGGAAGTTACCGTGTAGTATACATGTACATTATAGTTCTTTTTTGGTAACATGCGCATACGTTATATTTTTTTTTTAGTAACGTGTGTGCACGTTATAGTTTTTTTTGTAACGTGCGCATATGTTATAGTTTTTTTTGGTAACGTGCGCGTACGTTATAGTTTTTTTGGGTAACGTGCGCATATGTTATAGTTCAAATATGAAAATAAAAAAAAAAAAAAAAGGAACCTGTTGGAAACTGGAACCGACCACGGAACTGTGATGGTAGGTTCCAGTTCTCGGTTCCCACGGGTATGTTCCAGGTTCCTCATTTTGAGGAACTGTGCCGAGGGTAGGTTCCAGGTTCCAGACGGAACCGAACCGGAACCTGGAACCGCTCATCCCTAGCGGCCATGGCCTACCCTACCTCTCATCCTCTACCAAGCAGACATCAGCCGGATGAATGTGACGCATCTAATCTTCCTCACGTCCCCACCTGCCTCAGCCACACGCCCCCCTTTCGAATCCAATGCCACCATCTGTTTTGCATATTTACAGTAGTTGAAGAAACAAATCTAATGATATCCAAGAAAGAGAAATTCACAAGGAATTGACTAATTTTAGATGTGGAAATTGGCCCAAAATTAAAATATTAATATCATGAAATTAGATGTTGGAAATTTACATATTGTAAATAGAAATAAATATTTTTACTTATACCATAAATAGGAAATTCTCCGTGCACTATCATAACCATGATATTAAAAAATTCATTGATGCACTTGGTTACGCTAAAACTTCATCCACCGTCTTCACAAATTACTTGAAAGTTTTGAAAATATTGAAATATCAAATAGCATAGTTTACAATTGGTCCGTTTTTGTAATCTTGAAGGGTACAATTTATTCGTTTTTTACTTTCTTTAAATTTTACGAGATTATCTCTTTGACTTTTATTTCTTATAAAATATTTGGAAATCTTCAAAATGGTGAATATCAAATACTGAACTATGCAGTTGATTTATTTTCAGAACTTAGAGGAATTAAGTCTTTACTATAAATTTCATATACCAAACTACTACCACTACTACTACTACTACTATTAGCAACGGCAGCAACAGTAACGGTAGTATTTCACATTTTCTTAACATTGTTTTTCAAATTGCATCTAAAATTAAAGGAAAATATTGCAGGAATTTAAGACGAGTGGACCCACCTATACATGCTTGCAATGTCCAAGCCATACATGCAAAATTGTTGCGACATTTACATTCTTCTTGGAAATCGGAAATTTTTAGAGATCCTACTTGGCACCTATATTAAGGGTATATCAAGTGAGATGTTCATCTATTACAAGGGTCATTAAGGGTAATATTGTGTTTTTCTAATTTCAAAAATAAAATACATTATTTTGTTAGTTAGGTTGACTACAATAATTAATTAAAGATAGTTTCTTTTTTCATTTAGCCAATAAGTGATTTATCAAGCACTTTACATCAAAATTCAAGCTCATTAGCAGATAACTTAATTTTTTTAGATGAAATATGTAAATTGATTTATAATTAGATAATACGTACATTTTTGTATTTAGTTAAAATAAATGATGGATTATAACAAGTTACAAATGTTCATCACTTAAAACTTGAGCATTGAGAATGCCGAATAATAATAATCATTTTCAAGTTTATTTGAAAAAGCAAACCATCACTTCGAAGTGCTGGTAATTTGTATACATGGATATAATATCGTTAAGGAATTCTTGTTGCCTGGCCAAATGTGAAATCAAACTTTTAATTTTAGTTTGAAAATTCACAAAAAGAACAATAGCAAGATTTATATTTTCTACTTTTATAAAGATATTTAAAAATAGAATTAGTCTTAAAGATCGCCTATCAACTCTAACACTAAAAAATAAAAGGCAAAGATATAAATATAAAGAATAACTTACTTACAAAATCTCCTCCTTGATGAAAACATGGAATGAACATTTGCGGACTATATTTTCACCCTTTTACTAATGTCAATTTAATCAGCCGAGCATTACATTGGGGCAAAGACATTATAATGCCAAGTGACTCTAATTAAGATGATTATCCGTCTAGAATAATTATTTGTTTTCCTATCATAGTGAACTTCAGAATAGACAGTAGTTGCTAGAAGGAAGCAAAATAAGGCCAATTTCATCCCCCTCCCCCTCCCTTTTCTATCTTTGCACATTTTACATAAATTGCCTTGTATATTCTGAAATTTGATTTCCTTAGTAATTTTTGTTGACTAATCGAGTAAAAAAGGCTACAACCAAAACGTTGTGTTTTTTTCCCCATAAAATAGACGTTAAATGATGCCTCCGGCTTCATTGACAACATAAGGTCATCAAAGCTACAATGATTTGGCTCCATCTGTTAAATAGAATCGCCTGTCATTTTTACCTCCTCATTTTGGGGTTTTCTAGATGAAGCCTGTCAAGGCCGACTGATGCCACGTACACATACCAAACACACACGGACAAAATTGAAATTTGCTCGAACTCGAAATTTTGGCTGAGAACAGCAAATGGATGATGGCTTCCACGTCTGCCTCTGGTTACTTTTCATTTGATTTGGAGGAGCTTTTGGGGTGAGTCATTTTTGGGAGTTGGAACCTTCTACCTTAATTGTCATTTTTGGGACTTTAGTGTCAGAAGAAGCTTTAATGGAAAGAGGGGTTATGATGCTTGCACCCCGTATGATCCAGAGACCATAAGCACGTCCCTTCTGGAGGGTCCCTTAACAAACCCTTTGAGAAATCAAGTAATTGCTGCTTGAATATTTTTTTTTTTTTTTTGGGGTCAAAAAGAAAGGGTACATTGAGTTATTACTTCCCGTCCTTTTTTTTTTAGTATGAAAAAAGTCATAAAAAAACCTCCCAAGTTTACCCATTATAATATATTTTATCACAAATTTTTTCTATGACACCAAAATCCCATATTATGCCCATGTGACACATTTATCCTTAATTTTTTTTTTGACGAGACAAAAATTTTGAATTAAATATATCACACAGGCACAAGTTTAGAAACAAGAAGTTTTAAGTAGTCTATGATAAGAAGGCGCTCCTCCTAGCCCCACTTGAAGTGATCTGATATGTAGACCCACTTATAAGAGCTTCCACAAGATCAGCATGGTCGGACTAATATAGCAAAAAGTTCACATATCTATGTCTTCGCTCGAAGTTGCAAGTTGGAACACTTCAAGTACGGCAAAGCCCATAACAATTAGACCAGCATGATCTCTCCAAATGCTAGTTATGGTGCCGTCCCCAGCGGAACCCTGGTCTGCGACGTGACAAAGGTGGGCACTTTCCTTGTTTATGATGCATGAGAGTTCCATTTTCTATAATTTTCTTGCAGGAAATATGATGATTCCAAAGTCATTGCGGACCCACTTATAAGAGCTTCCACAAGATCAGCATGGTCGGACTCATATAGCAAAAAGTTCACATATCTATGTCTTCGCTCGAAGTTGCAAGTTGGAACACTTCAAGTACGGCAAAGCCCATAACAATTAGACCAGCATGATCTCTCCAAATGCTAGTTATGGTGCCGTCCCCAGCGGAACCCTGGTCTGCGACGTGACAAAGGTGGGCACTTTCCTTGTTTATGATGCATGAGAGTTCCATTTTCTATAATTTGCTTGCAGGAAATATGATGATTCCAAAGTCATTGCGGACCCACTTATAAGAGCTTCCACAAGATCAGCATGGTCGGACTCATATAGCAAAAAGTTCACATATCTATGTCTTCGCTCGAAGTTGCAAGTTGGAACACTTCAAGTACGGCAAAGCCCATAACAATTAGACCAGCATGATCTCTCCAAATGCTAGTTATGGTGCCGTCCCCAGCGGAACCCTGGTCTGCGACGTGACAAAGGTGGGCACTTTCCTTGTTTATGATGCATGAGAGTTCCATTTTCTATAATTTGCTTGCAGGAAATATGATGATTCCAAAGTCATTGCGGAATATTTGCTCTGGCTCGAAACACAGAGTCATTGTGGGATATCCAGCAGTTGAATATTTGCTTTTGCTTTGGCATAGTGTAGTTCCATTCCCCATCAAGAACTGTAACTTCAAAGAATTTTTACTTGGCCATGTTCCCAATTTTCTTGTAAAAATGTATTTCTGATCTTCTCAATCTTTTGAATTATCAGCGATTCAGTAGTGTATTATTGGAAGCCTCGAGGATTTATAGCTAAGTTTAGCTATTTTCTGTTGATTGCCTGATGATTGATAATTAATGAAGTTGAGTTCTCTATCCATTTTTGCTTAGAGAACTAGAGAGTTCTTTTGGACAGAACGTCCGCCATATACACAAAAGAAAGTAGAAACTTCAAGCAATTTTACTTTTCTATATCTGCTACTTCATCAACAGAGTACTATTCAATCAAAGGCAATGACCAGGTTTTGAGCATCCGGTAAGAAACTATTGTACTTGGTTGCCGCTAGAAAATTCTTGATCTTGCCTTTGCTAATCAATCATGTCTCTTTAGGTTAATTAGAATACTGGAGGTCGTTAACATCACCTTCAAACAGATGCAAAAGACTCTCCAGATGATCTGCACTACTTGGCTATGAACTTAGCCAAATTACTTGACTATGAAGACATGAAGAAAATCTAGATGAGATTCCTCTTACAGAAAATTTGCATCATGTGTTTCAGCTCCAATCCTTGCAAAAAACACAAGCAAACTGGAAACCGCCTGTTAAGCCTCTTATGAGATTGTCGATAAAATGACCAAAAGGAACAAGATGAGAACTTGGACAGCCTCAAAGAAGGTGAAGCTTCTTGCCTTCTTGGTAATGTACACGCACAAAAATTACCATAATATACCTGATTGCTCCCAGAAAAACTAAACCTTAATTGAACTGCCTCAAAGAAGCTTTCAGGTGATGGAGACTTCTTATTCAACTAAATAAGATGAGAGCATGAAGTCCAGAGACTTGGTCAGGAGGGTACAAAATCTGGTTTATCCACACTTTTGATAAACGGGATTAATCATGGCTCACGTTCTAAACCTGCCAATTGATTCAAAGACTACTTGCTTTGTGGATGCAATTGAAAAAACTTATGTACAACGTACAAAAATGTAGATGCGACCCCCTAAACATCTTGTGTGATCCACAGAATTTAAAAAGGAATCTGCCAGTTGGCCTAGCATACCTTACTTTCCAATTCAAGGAAACATCCAGTCCTGAACAGAGGAAGGCATGTAGCAAACCAGGTGGATGTGTGTGTTTTACAATGGATAACTACGACAACATACTTCAACTTGCACTCAGGGCCATGGAAAAAAGATCAGCAGCAAGAATCTACATGATCTCTTGATACAGACTAAAACAATTCTATGCTATCACTACAATCTCATTCTACTGGATAGAATCAACTCCTCAAAATGCTTCACCACTTTCAGCTCCAATTCAAGCCTCTGTGGACCTAGGCTCGGGTGGCATGGGCTTGAGGAAACCATATGTTAACAACCTCTCATGGGGACTTGAGGAAACAATGTTCTAGTTTTTCTTTTGATCGATAACCTGCCTTATGTCTTCCATAATCTCTTGGGCATTCTAAGCGGAATGTATCGAGTCCAGGATCTTCTCTAGCATTTTGCTGTTGTTTTGGAGGTTTCTCTGTTCTTATAGGTAGTCAATTGCAGATTGTAATTGCAAGCACTCCTTGCTCCTGCAAAGCCATTGCAACTAATGCAGGAGTGGATGGCAATATTGTAGTAGAGTCAATCCCGAACATGTGATTGGGAAATCAGTTACAATGCAATGATGGGAAAATGTGAAGATCTTCTCGGTGCTGGAGTGATAGATCCATGCAAGGTTTCATGCTGCACACTACAAAGCATAGTCTCCATTGCAGGGACAGTCCTGACTACCCAAGTGATATTGATGGAGAAAGCAAAAACGCCCAGGCCACCCATTCCACTTGTGCCCAGGACAACACCTCAAAAACGACTAAGCAGATGCTTCATTGCTCAAGATAAATACCAAGTCGGAGCTCTCCTTGATAAAAATATATATGTGCTTCATGGATGCGTGCTTTTCCAAATGAAGATGGGTATGACATGTTTTGGGGAACTGGAGAGGTGTAATCTCACTTATATGGCCGGTCTTCAAGATCCGCGGTCATGATTGAAGAAACTGAGGTTGGATATCGAAAGCTAGATAGTTTATCTGAAATGCTTAATGGTAGTCACATTTCTACAATCTCAGGAACATGTGAAAATCTGTCAAATAAATATTGTTCAAAAAAGTGTTCTTCAGCCAATGCTCTCCGGTGTCTTATAATTTTGTACTTTCTTTTAAGACCGAACAATGTAATGCCTTGTACTGTGAAGATAGTTATTGCGCTATTTTCATCCAAAAAAGATAGTCCTCATGAGTCTGATACCCTTATAAGAAGCTTGAGCAGCATCACAAGCATTGAGGAAGGTGCATTGGTGGCTAGTGAAATCGGCAAGTATCATTCCCACGGCTTGCCTACTAGTGACACGTGATGAACGCATTTGTTTTCACCCACGTTGTTGTCATTGCCATTTTGCAAAGTAATGTAAGGGGTATGTCATCAGTTGCATCAGATGAATAATCAAAAGGGGAAAAGATAAAATGAAACAGGTTTCTCTAGGATTAGTGCTCCAGAGAGCTTTACTTATTTCTGGATTGTAGGTGATGACGCTGGATTTCGATTGCCATTTGTCACCATTAGCCGGAGTCATCGATTTCGACTTCTGTTTTCATTCCCAAATCGTCAAAGGACTAGTGATAGAGGGAAGATGTTCCCGTCTTCTCCTGAACGAACTCTCTGCTAAGCCAGAAGGAACGAGGAGACTGACTAGGTTGGTGCTGCTATGTCATAGTAGAGTTTATTTGCAACCCGGGAAACCGCTTCTAACCGACGTTCATTCATCAATCACAGTGCCGCAAGATACAAAAATGAAAAAGGATTCAAAAGCCATTGTGATCTTATGAGTACAGAAAAGATATACAAGTAAAATGTGGGTTTCAAACAGCACATCAAGTCGCTCTCTCCTTGTTCTCAAACAACCCTCTGTATGTAAATCATCATGGTAGGGGCAGATTGAATTTGTTGTTGAATGTCAGATCCAGATGCCTTCATTCCTTCATTTATAGCTCGAACATGATTGAGTTTCAGTGACGTTCTAGAGTTAATCAAATGAATTGTGCCAGCAGCCTACCAATAATACCCGTAGGAGCACACCCCATCTTTGAAATGGTGAAAATGATTCATATCCTGAACGAGGATCTCTCTCTTTGTATACAGGGAAATGAATTTCGTAAAAGAGTGCCAGTCTTCACACAACCTTAAGTTCTTGGTAATCCATATCATCTCCCCCTTAGTGCTGTCGATGAGTCCAAAGGCCACGGCTATTTTTTCACTGTGCCCCAACAAAATGCGTTCCTTCTTACATCGAGACTGTGATGCACATTTCCAGTTTATGGCACGTGGCCGTCTTCCTTTATCTCCATTGACAACTTCAGCAATAAGGAATGAAGCTGCTCAATCTGTGGATTCAATTCATTGACTGAAGCAAAGGGATATATCCTCCTTTTGACTTCAATCCAACTGCAAACGGGGACCTTTTGCGGTCTCCAAGCTTCTAAAGTTCCTTTACTCTTCTCACCTCATCCCACATCTTGGCCTCCGTTTAGATGTTGGCTAGGAGAACATAATTCCCAGCATTTGTGGGTTCAAGCTGAAAAAACCTTGTGCTCGCTCTTTCTGCAAGCTCAACATTGCAATGAATCCTGCACGATCCAAGGAGCGATCCCCAAACTTTAGGACCTAATTTAATCCGCACGTCTTCTATAATTTAGGTTGCTTCATGCAATCTATTTGCCCTGCCAAGAAGATCCACCACACTAGGGAAAATCCTATGTTCCCTTACCATCAAGTCGAACGACATCTTCCTGTCCTCGAAAAACCCTGCATGACAGCAGGCTCCTAAAATACTAATGAAGGATATGGGACTTGGCAAGATTCCACTGATGATGATCTTGTTGGAAACCTGAATTGCCTTCTCTCCAAACCCATGAACCCTATAACTTGAGATCAAAGAATTCCAGGAAACTAAATCCCACTCATCCATCTTATCAAAAACTTGTTGTGCTCAGTCGAGCTCACCACATCTTGCATACATTGTCACCAGGGCACTAATGACTGGCAAGATTGACTGTAGATCTCTTCGCAGAACATATCCATGAATCAACCTACCCTGCTCCAATGCAGCATGAAACTAAACTTCATCTGCTCTTCGTCATGCTCGAAATTAAACTTCATCTGTTCTTCGTCATGCTCCTGATGTGTTGCATTTCGAATGCCATTTTTTTCTCATTGTTGCTCTCTTTGGATCATCCAGAACTCAAGTGATCCTTTTCCCTTGATCTAGATCTCCTTGTGCAACCCCTACCGATGGTGAGGAAAATCAGATGGAGACGCAACTTAACAGACTATAGATGTTGTAAAGTCACAACTTAACAGACTGTAGATGTCATAAAGTCAAAAAATGAAAAAACCACCAACTACTCATCACAAGGTGAAATTAAGAAATCACAGCCAGATTGACTACTAAACCGAAGCTAGCGGAACAATATGGGTCCATTCATTTAAATCATAATAATAGTGGAGATCACATCTGTTTTGAAGCTCTTCCCCAAAATCTTCATTTATGATTATCTGTTTTATCCTAGAAGTATCTTCATTTGAAGCTTTGGCAGCTTTGCAAAAAGCATGTATAATCAATTTAATTTCTTAAGTGGCTGTAAGTTGAAAGAAAAAAAAAGCCCTAAGATGTTGATGGATATCTGACAACTAGACAACATGGCATTGGTCGGAGAAAAGTACATACGTCCCAGGCTCCTAATAATAGTGAAAAAGGAGTGACAAATGCCATTTCATTTTATTCCAGGTGCTCTAGTATATTTGTTTCACTAGACAGTTGAATTGATATAATTCTGTAATAAACATCGGTTATGCCACTGAGGCATTGAGATTGTTCTTGGTTGCCGAGCTACCAAATTCCCATCTTCCTCCTGCACTTACCCATGTCTCAATTTCTTAAGTCCTAAAAGTTTAATGACCAATAGTGTCAATAATATGTAGTACTGCAAAACCATGGAAATCTCAGCTATCATACTCACGTGCTAGCATTTGTCTAAAAGGTTCATCACCCACGCAAATCATCAACACTAAAGATTTGTCAGAAAAATACGTAAACCCACAAAAGAACTAAGGACCTATTTTCTTCCATCCGTTATAAACTTATGAGGGATTTAGTGCGGACATCAATACAGATTTAAGTGATCTGGAGATTTGCACGCAAACATTTTATTGCAAGAATTGTACTTGTAGTAAGTTACACCTCTGGAGATTTTAGTATTCTGTTGACTTTTAAGTATTTAAAAATGGCTTATTTAGAGAGAGAAATTTGAGGCATTTGAGAGTCCACAGTCTAATTTTATTGATGAAAATAATAGATAGTTAAAGGTTTTAATTTTTGATTTTATGGGTTACTGAAAAACCACTTTTCTTAGTAAGGGCTTTTCCAATGTATACCCCAGATACAGCCAAGAGAAAACAAACCTCCTTGAATCAAAGCTGATGTTCTTGCTAGAGTTTATCTGTCGACCCACATTTGCTCGATAGATTTTCTGGAGAATAACCAAATAAAGCAACCATCTTACTGACCCAGTACTTAGGAGGTGATTTATCCCAGTTATCCCACTCATTATCGCCACCCTGATTGCGGAAACAGTGAATGAAATTGCAAGCAGTTTCATGGGAACATGTCTGTCACATATCAAAAATAGGAGCCTAATTCAGAATTGTTAATTAATAATAATCATTGACATCCCAGAGAAAAGACAATATATGGAAAAACATGACAGCAACTAAAAACACAAAAATTGCCATACCTTGAACCTCGACTTCATGCACTCCCTACAGATGGCGACTTTCCACCTTGTAACATTGACAAATTCACATTTTACCTGTTTAAAAAAGAACATCCAACTCAATTAACCCCCAATCAAGAAAAAGATGATATTGTAAAGAGGATAGTTATGGGAACAGGACAGCACATAGAGACTACTAAAGTACTATTCACACCTACTGGAAAGACTACTAGAGCTTTCATCCAAAATAGTCACAAACTAGAAATCCTTGCTAAATGTTAATATCACAATTAATTGCAGATTCGAAGGAATTTAGCACGAAACTGGATGCTTTTTCCTTTCCCTTCTTGTTTGATTAGTATATTAGACACATCTAACTAGGAAATGAAATACCTGTTTGCCAGCAAAGAATCGGCCATCAATAGAATTATAAACCAGCATAGCTGAATCCATGGACTTGTAATGTACATAAACATTTCCCCTCAAATGGAATGAACCATTTTTACAAACCTGAGATAAGAATTGGATTTGTGAATCTGAGATTGCATAGAAACATACACAACACCAGGATCCTGGCTTCCACAAGATGAATCTACAATTCAGAAAGCTTGAAAGAGAAATGCAGAAAAACCCATTGAAAAGCCAGAGAGAATATAAATAAAGGATTAACTACCCTCAAAGTTCATAACCCCTTGATAAAAAGCCAATATCAAGACCTGCAAATTGGAAAATTAACAGCTGTGAACTGATTTTATTACCTTGAAATTCACAATTTCCCCAGACTTGAACTCTGTATGAATATCCTCGTAAAACTCCTCAAATGAGCATTCCACCTCTGTCTGTGTACTGAAAAGGGTAAAAACGGGTAATTATAAATTGGTTAGATCATCCTAAGAGATACGTTCACAATAGTAGAAGTTGTGAGCCTCAAGGTCAACTGGAGGAAGAGTGGATTGCTTATAATTGAGAAACAGTGGAGCCCTTTAGATAATCTGCTTGGATTTGCACTTCTGAGTAAAATTACAAGTCCTCAGTTTCCGATTCTCTAATACTTCAAAAAGATTTGCAGGATCAGAAAGAGGTAGGATATGGAAAATGTGGTCCTTAAGAGCCATATTCCTGCCTATTGTGTATTTCTCCATCTTGATGTTAGTGGATAATGATTGAGGACCATTCTATGGGTACTAATAGGGTAACGAGAATAATCACTTTAAACAAAGCCTGGCAACTAGAGACACCCTAACCGCTTGGCATCTGGAAAACTAATGCTAGTCTCAGCAGCAAGAGTAATCGCTTCAAATGAACCTGGCAGATTCAGATCCAAAGATTCATTTCTGGAAAAATCATGCTGGTATCAGTCATTATTACAGAAAATGAGAACCTGGGGTGGATAATCATCAAAACACATGGAAGAGAAGTGATAATGATTGTTCTGGTCATTGGAAGCTCAAATATCACTTCCTCTTCAATGTATTGAAAGACTTCCACCATGCAAATACAGGAGAAAGCTCTGGAGTAGCTGGAGTAAATTGTGCGTTTAGTAGCTAACACCTTGCCTCCTACTTGAAGAATCTATAGTCAGAACCATCTCAGAGTTTCCAAGAGACATGAAGGACAGCTTTACACATATAGGATCAAGCAGCAGCGAAGTAGTTTGTTCACCAGAACAAACTACACATGACTCAACTACACAGGCTTTTTCCATGCAATAAATATACTCATGTTAGCAGCATATTTATATCAGATGTATTCTTTTCAGTCATTAATCTCCGGAATCAGAAAATGCATGAGCATTTACACTGGGAGAAAGCCAATCCCTAGAGTGATGAAGAGGTATTCAGACATTGTATACGACTTCTACAGAGGCTCTTCACAATGTGAATTTTAGACAGCTGTACTGATATTTATCACCTTCAAAAATTAAATAGAGACAATATCATCTAGGCAACTAATACCAATTACATGAAGAACTAGAAAAAAGCCAGCATGATGATTTAAAACTAAGAAACAATCACCCATGCTGGAATAAAAGATAAACCCTACAAGTGAAAAGAGTAAGAAAAAGTAGGATAACCTATTCACTGTACAATAGTGTTGATTCATTATTTAGATTCCATATTTTTCTCAAAGATCAAAATAACCAATGGTTCTTTCTTCCAACACACCTATCTCGAAGAACAGAACAGGTCAGCTGCAAAATCATGCATTAGAAGGTATGGCTGTCTGCAAGCTAACACCTCAGCAGCAATAGCTCTTACCAGAAGAACAATTCCAGCATCCCATTGCACCCGCCTAAAAACTACTGAAGCGTTAAGGAGCAATGAAATAGAAAAACTTACATTGAAAGTTGATCTCCATTACCCAAAAGACTATGAGAAGATTAATAACCAATCAACAAATTCAGTTTGAAAAATAGGATTAGCCATGGTATTCACCAATCGAAACAAATGTTTCAACTATCAAATTTTAATTCATTGTGCCCAACCAGTTCACTTATTGCCAAAGATGAGTCAGAAGGCATTGAGGCTGCAAGATCAATCCTCTAATTGATATGTCCGCATATAGATTACTCTAGGTTAATAATGATCAACAGGTGGAGCAATCTTGAAAAAATAATTTTACAGAATCCAAGAAAAGGAGAGAATCATTTATCAGAAATTGCGTTAAAATATGTATCTAATGATGATCAACAAAAATGCATGGAAGTGCAGCTACAACGACACAATCATATTTGAATGTACAAATATATACAGACTCAGATAAGCATGATATGCAACAGATAAAGCTTTAAAATGTCATCAACAACTACCAGACTTTCCTAATATCAAATCATCTGTGCCTTTCGAAAATTTGAGAAGGCTAAACACTTCCACCTAACGTTAGCTAAGATAAGGTATATATCCTATCCCACTTTATTCAGGGCTATAAACATGGCTTCTTTTCATGCCATAGTGAGGTTAAAAAAAAAAAATTCACATGATTAAAAAGAAAAATGATAAAAAAAATTCAAGAGATCAAAATTTCATTAAATCCAGGATCTGAAAGCCAAATTGATCTACATATACAGTGATATCCTATCCAGACACTTAAGTGCTATTTACAGAATCTAATTCCATTGATATGCTGGTATTTACTATTGCTTATAATGATCAACCGGTAAAGATGTTTCAACAATTCATTCACTTGAAAGCACAGTTCCCTGGATGTGCAGACATAATAGAGCAAACAATACTAGAGTAAAACAACCAATACCAAGAAGCCCTCTTTGGCATAAATAATTTATAAAGCATTGAAAAAGAACTACAAAAACCAAAAGGAATTCCCAAGCAAAGCCCACAATTGTCTACTCTCCTACAGCAGAAAGGAGATCATTGTGAAAGAACACTTTTCAGCCAAATGACAAATAGATGCCGACATATCAGCCGATATGCAATAGTTCTTACAATGAAATGTACCGTCAAAAGATAAATGATTGATCGTTTGTGAAATAAAAATTTTCTAGACCTTAAAAAATATGAGAAGAGAAAAGGCATGAACAGGTGTCAAATATTCTAGTGGTTCATGGCAATGTAAGATGCTCCATAAGTAAACATCATCACTCACGGATATCATAACTTGTCAGAGCTGTATGGTTCTCTCTACAAGTTAACGAAGATAATGTAAAATATGGGAAATCAACATGGAATGCTAACAAGAAAATAACCCACTTTTGCCACAAAAGGACTCAACTAATAAGAATTAATTACATCTTTCACATCACATGGAATTCCATCGAAATCACCATTTTCAGGAGCCAGACATAAAATCACTGATAGCTGAATTTTTCCAGTCAAAACCATTACAACCCAGACAGTTCAAGAAATCCATGAGAAATCAGTTAAAAAACTCGTTGAAAAGTGGGGGTAAAATATGATTTGCTGATGAAAAAATACAAACAGCAATTCAGGGTTTACATACAATAGACCTTGCACAGGAAAAAAATTAAAAAATTCTCCAAGACAATTAGGAAAAGAAGAGCCACACATTTATCACTAGGTTGATAGGGAAAGGAACTACACAACCCCGAAGCCAAAGCAAATATTCAAACAATGGACATTTCATCTCTAAGAGTCTGAACATAGTCGACTTGTCTCCAAGAGCAGATGCTTACTAAAAAGCAAAGCCTCTATTTGCAAGTAAGAAACAACTGCCCAATTTGTAGAAACTTCGGAAACAATTATCATGATGGCAGAAACAGAATAAAGCTTGCATTTCTAAGAAATATTACTTTCCTGACAACTGTCATCATACACAGGAAATGACTTTGTTTTTTGCCACTAACCAGGATGAAGCCTCAATTAATCTAGGAAGTGCACAGTCCATGATTGGTTTCATTAGCTGCATACTCTCTCAAGACGAGCTCCACTTGTTCTACCACCCCAAGTCTATGGAGCCATCCAGCAAGTCTTTCAGATGCTTCTTTTCCAATTACAATACCATCTCTCTCCAAATCTATCAGAAAGTCCAGTGCTTTGTTTATTTTGTTCTCTCTTTCATACGAGTGCAGAACAAGGGCCACGCATTTATCACTAAGTTCAATACCAGCCTTCCTCATATTCTCAAAGGCAAAGAGGGCCTTGTCACTTTGTCCTGTAGCCGCATAGGCATTTATAAGTAGCCCACCAAGCCTCGCGTCCGGAATAATCCCAGCAAATTGAATAGCATCAAAAATCCTCTGAGCTCCTTCGGCATCGCCAATCATGGAATACGCTCTCAACAGTGCCTTATAAACTTCACTTCCAGCAAAGATCTCTAGTTCATCCATCTCTCTCAGTAAAATCTCTCCCCGTTCAAGCATTCCAGCTCTAATGTAGGCCATGACCATTGAGCCGTATGACCTTTTATCCAATGGCAATCCAAGCAGCTTGATTTCTTCAAATGTTTTGCTCGCCAGCTCAAAATGCCCAGCCTTGCTGTACATATCAACCATAGCAGTCAAGGTAACCTGATCACAGATCAAGCCTCTTTGCTTCATTGCTAGAAGAGCATTTTCTGCATCTCGAATTTGGTTTTGCTTTCCATACCAATGGATTAGTTTTGTATAGTCACGAACATTAGCTTCAAAAGATTCTTCTAATAGAGCAAGTTCCGCCACCTAGAAACAGTTCAAGGATTCATGAGTTGAATTTAAGATTTTCTTCATGATTGCATAAATCAAATTAACAAAGCATGAGGACCCCCATGATTCAACAATTGTCATGCGAACAATTTCAAACACATCCACAAATCAGAGCACCTCAAAAACTCACAGCCATCCAGCACTCTCTTCAATATTGTCAAGAAGAAACTCATTCCTCACACAAGCTAACAATCACTAGTTCGCTAGATTTTGACAGCTCATTTTCCAGGAGACCGTGCACAAAATTCTAATCTAATTGTGGAGACAAATTTAGCTCTTTCCAACAGCAAAAGCTAGATGTAAATGCGAAAATTCGAACTTATCAACACAGCATGAAAACCTTTCAACTCATGCTCTTCCAACAGACACGGACTGCATCATAGCTCAAATAGAATAGCCAGCAAACAACCGATGAAACCAAACGAGGGCAGGTACCTCGAGATGAGCAGGATGATTCAGGTTCCTCAATTCCTTGAGAACCGCGAGCCAGTCGGCTCTAGTGGGCTTCATGATCCTCACCCAAGCAGCCAAAACATCTGACAAGCTCGCCCTCTGAGGATCGAAACATATGATTTGCCTCATCAACGCCTTGCACCTTTTCGCCATCTTAAAAGGAAGCTTGGATATGGCGATCCTCTGCTCCTCGGTAGCACGACGCCCCACCTCGGCCCACTTGAAACTGGACCTACCCTCTTCAGGGTTCTCAGCTTTCGTGGCATTTTCGCCGCCGGCCGGCGAAGAAAACAGAGGCGAAGCAAGAGAGCGAGCGCCCCTGTCACGATGAGTCTGAACAAGAATGTGAACCGAAGACGGCGAGTTTCGCCGCCGGACGATCGTGGGTCGCCGCCATTCTTGAGGGCGGAGGTTCGACCCCAGATTGAGCGAAGAGCTTGGCGCTGCCGCGGCCGACATGGAAGCTCTGCAGCTTGAGCTCCGGCGGGTGGGAGCTGAAATGATGAACGGAAGGAGATGAAGATGAGGACGGTTTATCCAATCCTTTCTTGTTTTCTGGGGCTGATTTGAGAATCGAGATGTTGGTTTCCTCCAAATTTTAGACCGCAATTATATTCTTTTTCCCAATTCAGTCCTTTCAATTTTTTTATTTTTTTTTTGGTCAGACCCAATTTACAATCCTTGAAGAAAATATTTTCGAGGCATAAAAGCACACCAGCAGCACATTACTTCAAAAAATACTAAGAGATGTCACCTATAATGTTTCCCGTCATATTCAAATTGCTCGACATAAAAAAAATTTTAAATTAAATTATATTTATTATGAATTTGATGAGGTCAATTACGCTTTAATTATAAGTTTTAGAACTTTGCAAGATTTTATCAATGATTATTGCCGATGCGATATGTGCATTATGGCAAAATATTTGGTACCATCTCACAATTCCTGGCTGTAAATCAAAAAATAAATTTCTAACGAGTGGATAAAAGTTCCGTATGATCTAAAGAAGTTATCAAATCGATGATGGTCCACATATTTTTGGTGTTGACCATTGACGTCCCTTGTGGTGTTCTTTTAGAAGCTCATCCTCAAGCGGTTTATACATGACTCTGCCCTTCTCATATCCACTAAAGTTGCAGAGATTATGACTGATTCTACATGGTCTTTTCCTGGGGATTGATAAGATTATTTGGGGATTACATAGGCTGCCAATTGATGCCACTCTTTCTGGTACATGGATCATTGCTAGGGGTGTCAAGGGGTCGGGCCAGGTCAGGCGGGGCGGGCGCAGGTTTTTTTTTTTTTTTTGACAGCCCTAACCATTGCTGTTGCCGGACTCATTTCGAAATGAGATGACTAGGGTGGATCGGTGCAAATTGAAATGGTTTGCTCTTCCTAGGATCTGCTCTGATCTCTTGAACGGGTCATTCTTGAATGAACCTCCCCACTTTTGACAGGATTTAGAGATGGTTTCCTGCTCCTACTTCTCTCCTTTGCTTCCTTTTGCCAGTAACGTGATGAGTCTTGAGCACATCTTTTCATTTGCTAAGCTTGTATTCTATTGATAGAACTCCTGCGCATTGGGATTGTGATGGATCTATTGGAAAAATTAAATAAACATAGACTTTGATTTTGTTGCTCATAGATAGTGTCGAGAGCTCACACACTTTGTTATATATAAGATCCCACATTCACACCCTAAATTAGATGAGCAGATCTTTCTTTTTAGCCGGTGAAGTTCTTGGCAAAGGCTGAAGAAGAAGAAGTAGAAGAAGAGGAGGAGGAGGAGTAGTGATCCGGCGGCGGCGGGTGGCGGGGAACTCCGAGAGCATCTGAACCACCTCCCTCATCGTGGGACGCTCGGTGCTATTCTCCTGAACGCACAGCATGGCGACGAAGAACACGTGCGTGGCCTCGTCCTTGGGCACGAGGCTCAGCCGTGGGTCCACCACCCGGGTCACCTCCTCCCTCCGCCAGTTGGTGGTGGCTATCTTCGTCCACTGGACGATGTCCACCCCGTCCCCGAAGTCGCCCACAGGCCGCCGCCCGGTCAGGAGCTCCAGGAGCACGACCCCAAAGCTGTACACGTCGCTCTTCTCATCCACCCGTAAGGTGTATGCATACTCTGCAATAAGACAAACGAAATACCCGTTATGAAATACGCTCGGCTAGTGACCTTGAAACATTGGTCGGTCCACGATTTTAATGTTGTTTTACGTTGTGCTTTGTTTTCTTCGAAGCTTTCAACGTCCTGAATGATGATGATAATCATGTCAAATAGGCACGTTGTCAAAGACCCACTCAATTTTTGAGTGGGTCTAAGATGGAAAGCGCTCGTTTTGGATAAGCTTTTGCTAATCCTGCCAAAGCGAATCAACATGAATTGGCACGCATTGATGTTGCTTTAATCTTTTGTCATGAACTGCATGATTATAGTTAAAGAAGCCGCGCCCCACTGAGCAATAAGGCGAAACGGAGTCAATTCATTCAAGACAAAAAGCAAAAATAAAAATAAAAAAATGAAAAAAGCGAAAGGAGCCAAAAGAACAAAATTTGAGAAAAGGGCATAAAGGAGGCAGCGGGGGAGTGCGTCTGGTCAGTTGGATTGCGCATGTCTGTTTGCTTTCAAGTACCTAAGTTGACCCACTTAGATTCCAATTTACAAGAATTTGACCGGACCATGGACCCCACTCTAAGTACTAGCACTGAGTGAAGATTTTGAGGGACTACGTTGTTGTGAGTGACATTTCCAATTTCCTTCCTTCTTGAACATACCAGAAATGTTGCATAGAATTCAGAAACTCAAGAATTGAACTATGTAGAGAGTTTGGGTCAGAGAATTGTTCTGATGGTCTTAATGTGGTTAATGTGTGAAAGTGAATACGCTAGTGAATTGCCAACCAAAGAATGATAATGAGAGATTTTAAGCGTGGCATACCAGGGGCAATGTAGCCATAGGACCCCGCGATCACCGACATGCACTCCGACCCTCCGCTGTCCACCAAGAACTTGGCCAGCCCGAAGTCAGCGACGTGCGCCTCGTAGCTCGAGTTCAGCAGAATGTTGTTCGACTTCACGTCTCGGTGAAGGATCAGGGGGCAGCAGTCATGGTGCAGGTAGCACAAGCCTTTGGCAGCTTCGACCGCAATCTTGTACCTCGAGTTCCATCCCAGGAATGCGCCTTTCTTGCCGTGCAGCACCCCACCTAGGCTCCCGTTTTTCATGTATTCATAGACGAGGAGATTGGTTTCTTTGTTTGAGCAGAACGCCAGGAGCCTAACGATGTTCCTATGCCGGATGTTGCCAAGCGTTTGGATTTCCGCTCGGAAGCCACGGTCGTGGCTAGTCGTGCGAATCCTAGGAGTTTCTTGACTGCGATCTCTGTGCCGTCTGGCATTTTCCCATGGTAGACGATCCCAGCTCCACCTCTCCCTATCTCATTGCCGTCTTTGACACATTCCAGGATGTCTTGGACTGAGAACTTGAGTTTCTGAAATGTCGTCATCTTCCATGAGCCGGCACCGGCCTTTCTTTTAAATGACCTGGCTTTGATTATGGCCAGCGTGGTGAAAGCTAAGGAGCATAATAGTAGGCCGACTGCGAACATTAACTTGAAAGTGAAGTGAATTCTGGAGGATGTGCTCGTGAATGTGGTGAGATTGCACTTGATGTCTAGGACAGAACCACAGAGCCCTGGATTGCCCACGAAGGAAGAGGAGTTGAACAAGGCAAATTGCCCAGATTCAGGTAGTTTACCTGAGAAATAGTTGAAAGAGAAGTCTGCAATCGTGAGGCTCTGCATTGTACCGATCTTTTCGGGTATGCTCTGGTTTAAGTGGTTCCTAGAGATGTTCAAGTAACTCAGGATAGGAATCTTGGAAATTGTGAGCGGGATTGGACCGGAGAGGTTGTTCTGGCTGATGTCTAGGTAGGTGAGATGGTAACAGTTCCCAATATCCGGTGGAATCTCACCTGAAAAGAAATTCTGCCTCAAATCGAGCTTAGCCACCTGCCTCAAGTCCCCTGTAAATGCTGGGAGCGGACCTGAAAATTGATTCCCGCTGATGCGCAGGATTTGGAGGTTAGAAAAGTTTGAGAGCGAAGACGGAAGAGGACCCGAAAGGAGATTGTTTGATAGGTTGAGCTCATTTAACATCACAGGCTTCGACGACCGGTTGCCATTCTCTGGCAAAGCTCCTGACAGGTAGTTGTTCTGCAATTCCATTAGTTTGAGCTGAGGCAAGTAAATGAAGCCGTTCGGAATGCTTCCATTTAAGTAGTTCTGCCCCAACCTCACCTTAACCAGGCTATGGCATGAACCTAGAGCTTCCGGGATCGGCCCAAAGAGGAAATTGTTGAACAGGATCAAGATCTTGAGCTGGTTCGGTGAGCACAAATGCCGAGGGATCATTCCAGTGAGCTTGTTGGTGGACAAATCTAGATACTGAAGCTTTCCATTCCTGCCGAGATCCTCAGGAATCACACCCGTGAAGTTGTTTGTCCATAGGGCTAGAGTTTCCAGGCTTGGGAGGTCTGCAAGGAACTGAGGAATCGACCCATGTAGCTTGTTTAAGAAGAGGTTGACAAGTTTCAGCTTCTGGAGACTCGCGACTTCAAATGGTATCTCTCCAGTGAGCAAATTGACAGAGAGATCAAGATTCACCAAGCTTGTCAAGTTGCCGACTTGCTTCGGGATTGGACCCGAGAGAAAATTGAATTGTAGATACAATGTGTGTAGCTTCTTTAAATTCCCCAACTCAGGCGGTATCGCGCCTTCCAATCCACACGAGGAAAGATCCATGTGAACAAGATTTATCAGACTGCCAAATTCTTTAGGAATGCCTCCTTCAAAGACATTGTAGTAGCCCAAGTAAATCTCTCTGAGCTCTGTCAAATTTCCCAACTCGCTCGGTAAATTTCCATTCAGCCCATTCCCCGCAACCGACAAGTACTCCAGAGCCGCTAATTCCCCGTAACTTTTTGGGACTTCCCCTGAAAGTAGTTGCCTCCAAGGCTCAAGTATCTGATCTTCTTCAAGTCATGAACACCCGTTGGCAACAAACCCGTGAAGTTGTTATCATATGCATCGAACACTTTCAAATTTGCGATACTGGAGTAGTTCCAGTCCAAGCTCCCACTAAACAGGTTGTTGGAGATGTTCAGGAACTTCAAACTACTCAAGTTGGCGATCACAATTGTGCCGCTGAAATTGTTCCCAGCGAGTGAGAGCTCGACAAGGCTATGGAGCCTTGAAACAAGAGGAGAGACAGAACCGCCCAGATTCAAATCCGTCAGCTCGAGCGAAACCACGCGTCCCCTTGAGCATCTAATCCCATACCATAAGCAAACTGAGCTCGAGTTTGAAGAACTCCAAGTGATTAAAGCCGGTTCGGGGGACTGGAATCCTTGCTTCAGCGCAAGTAGGACATCAACATCACTGACAGAAGAAGATGAACCAGGAATTACAGTGCACAGAAGTACAACCCCCAGAACAATGAATAGGACCCTCATTGATTCTCAAAGAAAATGTTGCTTTCAAACAGAGACCACTAGTGTTTAGACAAAACAATTGTATGTTGCTGGGTTTGAGGAGAAGGATATGGGAATGACATGACACAAAGTAGCTTCAGATGGGTGTGTGAGCAAAGCATAAAAATCTGACCTTTATTGGATCAACTGGTTCTCTCTATCTCTCTTACTTTGGCTTGTCTATCCCTCAAGCTTCTTTAGACAGAGGTTGAAGGAAGCAAAAATGGAGCTGCTGGCTGAATTGAAGGTGAAACGAGAGAAAACATAGAGTGGGATGATAGATTGGGCATGGAAAAAGATAAAGGCAGTTTGGACATCATAAATTTAAAGTAGAGAGAGCATTGCCATTTTAGCTTTTGCTAAAGGTGGTGTCTTTATTCCTTTGAATGGGACAAGGGATAATGCACTTTGCAACTTTGATGCACCTGACACTTTTATTTCCCAACGACCCTTTAAAAGCGTTCAGTCCCATGTCAAGAACACTGGGAACTCCCAGTCCCGGAGCAAGAAGATGCTTTCTCTGATGGCAGCCAACACCGCATGATGCCATGCCTTTTCCTTTTCCTTTAATTTTCAGTGATTCACACAAGGAAGTTGATTTTGGAATAAATAAATAGAAACATGATAAAGGGTTAAAAAAAAAAAGAGGATTTGTCCAAGCTTAAGCCAAGGTTCAATTACTAAATCAAACCGCATTGGAAGGCAACGGACAAAGGGATCAAATTTGACGACCCAGTTGCAAGAACTATACAAGTTAAAGTATTAAATGCAGCTTCATCCCTATCTATTAGCTAGTATGAGGATTACAACAACCTTAATGGTTACTCAACATATAACTTACTCCCCAAAAAGAATATATATATAACTTACTTTACTCGAGAAAATCATTTTAGTTATGAATGAAAATAATTATAGATCAGACATAGACTAAAACTGGTACAAAGTTGAAAAAAAAAATGAGAGAAGGGAGATGTTTTGAGCATATGCTTGTTATTAAGTCATTTGTTGCACGACTATAGTCTCTTGCATCATCAATAGTTAATCATCATTCATGAGAATGTCTGGGGCTACAATTTGGTGACTTGGACGACAAATTCATCAATAGTAATGAATGAAAGTGTAGAACTTTATATATCATCGATGTCTCTTTTACCATATATATATGCAGAGAATCATTTCATTTTACCAAAAATAAAATCACATGTGTTGTACTATTAACACTACCTATTAGAAAATCAACATATAAATAATAATGATAATTTTGTTATAAAATTATTACTGTTAGTCCAAACCTTTTTCTTGTTTTTTAATTCGGGTCAGGTAGAAATGTGGCAAACAACGTCCATGGACAACCATGAATTTACATGGAGTATAACGGGGACATCCATCATCATTCATGATTCATCCTCCATATCATGGGACCATGCATCATGGCAGGCGACATATGAGTACGAGAAGTGCAAGTAGGAACCGATTGTATGTACTCATGAACGGAATTGGCATTGCCTGTCAAGTGATAAATTTGACTCTAAGCAAGTCATACCACATTCTAAACCTCCCGTAGAGGAGACCAGGTGGTGAGACATTTTACTTTTCAAGCGGTCAACGGGTCGACTTGACTTTTTTTTTTGTCAGGTTTGATGCTCACCAAATTTAGTTCACCTCCTCCGATCAAAAGTGGGTCATTCATTTTGGGACTAGGAAATACTTTCTTGTATTCAAGAGACCGAGTACCGAAACATTCAACTTTTCAAGCGATTATTGGGTCAACTTGACATGTTTGGTCAGGCTTGATATCCACCAGATTCAGTCCACCTTCTTTGATCAAAAGCCGGTCATTCACATTGAGACCAAAGATGCCTTCTTGTGTTAGGAGACCAAGGCTGGAACATTTTACTTTTCGAGCGGCCAATGGGTCCACATTGACATATGTTGTTGGGTTTGATATCCACTAAATTTAGTCCACATCCGTCATAACAAAAGGAGGTTGTTCACACATGAATAGGAAATGCTTCCTTGTGTTATGATCTCAAGTTACTCAGTCTCATCTTAATTTTTACTTCATTTTCAAGCTTAAATTTTGAGATAGCGTATCTTCTTTTCTCGATGGCCCAATTAAAATTGGCAATAACCAACTCTTTGATATCTCCCTACTCTTTGTAAATATCTCGAAACATATGTTAAATTTACATTAAGCTTATGTCTCAAAACATACATTCATATATTACAACGTACCTATACAATGGAATAATCTCGCAAAAATATAATGTTCTTCTTGCCTTTTTTGGCCGCCCAAATTCTCGAATGACTTGAGGTCGATTGCCTCCCAACTCCAGTGATTTAACTGGTAATTAAGAGATGATCATTATCATATCAGTACGGGAGAATCTCACCCATTTTTCTTCGCATCAGGGAAGGACACTGAAAAAGACGGGTTTTTCCTTCCCTTAACAGGACAAGACAAAGCTTCTAGCTTTCTAAAATTAATATATATATATATATATATATATATATATTATCCGAGTAGACATTTCCTTTTAGCTTTAGCAAAAGAAAGAAGTGGTCTCAAAGGTAGTGCCGGGAAAAGAAAAAGCTGGGTATGCATGCATCTTTGCTTTTGATCACCCACTTACAGTTCCAATCCTGAGAAAAGCTTAACGGAAACAACTCCATGCATGGCCTGTCGTTCTTGGAGAAAAATGATTGGAATTGAAGTTCTTTGTAAGATTATTTTTCTCAAAAACAGTATTTTGTGCAAATTCTCATGATAATTTTGCACTTCGATATAAATTACCTAGAGTAAGCACTATAACTCATTTCTAATACTTGGTGGCTTGATTGAACCAAGCCTCTGCAATTTTGCAATATCCTTGTTGAATGGCCTAATCTCCCTGATCGGACCCTGTAATAAAATTGGAATTTTGATTCTAAAATTTAGTAGGTAAATTATGTCACTACAAGTTTGCTATGTCATATAATTAAAAAGAAGTATCCTAATTGATTATTCTAGCAAAACCACCCCAAAGAGAAATTGTAAAACATTGGTTATCTAAGGCAGACCAATCAATATTTGTTCACTAATCTTTCTTGCCTTGGCAATAATGAAAAGCTATATTGTCTCAACTCATTTTGGTAATTAGATTAAACTAATCAAATCAATCAGCCATGATCGGCCCTATCATAAGTCACTTCTTTCGAGACTAGTTCATTTATCATGATCAGTTCGTACCGCCATATTAGCTATGAAATAAGACTATACAGCTTAATTTCGCTCTCACCAGAAGATCACATAGAAATTCTTGCCTCTTGGTTAGACATGTATGCTTTACGCAGACAGGGCATCACCAATCATGGGCATTCCACACGTTGGGTCAATCGACCCATGTTTTAGTGGGCCAGTCCATTTATGCTTGTTTGGGTCAAAAAGCCCATTTGAGTTGCTTAAGTTAAAATTAGAAAGTGTAAAAGCCATCTCGCACTATATTAATTTCTTGAGTCCAGTGAAAAAATTTCAATCCAAGAAGAAAGATGTTAGATTCTTTTTAGACCATAAGAGACAATTGTCCCATTTTAATTGTTTATCAAATAACAAAATTATCTGACCAAAAAATAAAATAAAATAGAAATATGGGCCTGAGGCCCATCTCTTCGTGGAGTGGATTATGGAGGATTGTTCTTTCTATCACACTTTATATTCGGATTTTCTAAAAAAAAATTTTGACGGGGTGTATATTCAGAAAACTTTCCTATATCCATGCCTTCAGTTCGAGGATTGCAAGTTATAAATATCATTATATGTGAACTTAACTAAAATTAAAAGTGGGTGATGTCCATATTTTTTTACCCTTCAATCAAAAGCATGATTAAATGAAACATAATGTGTGTTTAAAACGTCTAAATCTAATTATATTAAAAGAAATTCAAATGGAATTTTGATCTCGAAAATCTATCAGAAATTTCCGGGCAGTCCAAAATAAAGTATGCTTCTCCAGTCAGGTCAAATGTAAACTTCCATTCCGAAGTTGAAGAACTCACAAAGAATTACTTCCTTAGGGATCCTCAAGAAATTACTTCATTGTGTCCTTTGCATGATGACCCAAAAGACATGTGCCAAGTAGGAATGGAACATGAAACCTCGCTCTTACTGAGGTGCCATGTCTTTGTCAATTTACCTAAACAATAGTTTGGGTTATCATGTGTATTATTTACCATTAGTTAACCTCGAAAGCGATTTCAACTTCAATAATTATTAAAAAAATCCATAAATATTCATGAGCATTATTAAAAGAAGAATTATGATCCTACACTATGATACAAGGGACCAAACCCTATTTTCAAGTTGTCGGCATACCTAGAAGTTCATTCTTTAATTCTTCATCACTTTCTAAATTTGAAATTAGTTACTTATTATGTTACACAAGCTGAGTTCATTTTGCACAATAAACACAATGTTCAACCCTCTATATTTTTCCATTAAAGCATTATATTTTCACATTCCCTGTCACAAATAGTAGGTGCACTCTTTTGCTAGCATTATTAAATAAAAGTGTGTTTGGTAATGATTCTATTCTCGAAATAATGTTTTATCATAAATGATTTTTTTATTCTATTCCGAAAATGATTTCTGAGTAAAAAAAATATATATTTGGTAACTGTCCAAAATTTAAATTCCTATGATAGAAATGTGTTTGGTAGGATTCTTAATTTTTTTATTTCTTTTAATTTTTTAATACTTTTTTTTTTATATTTTTTATATTTTCTCTTCTTTTTTTTTCTCCTTCTTTGTAGCCAATTGCCGGCCACACGAGCGAAGACCAACAAGCTCACCAAAGCCTCACCAAACTAAGGCGAGCCTCAACCTCGCTAGATTTGGGCGAGGCTACGCTAGATTTGGGCGAGGCTAAGCCTCGTTGGCGACCGGGCAAGCCTCACCAAGCCACTAGTGAGGCTCAACCTCCCCCAAGTGGCATGAGGCTGAGCCTTGCCCAGTCACCGTGGGGTTCAAGCCGATGAGCCTCGACATGGCTTGATGTCATTAGGGTCTAGCAACACTCCGGTGGCATCTAGCTGGTCACCGGCCATTGTCGAGACTGATAACCGATCAAAAAGAAGAAGAAGACAAGGAAAGAGAAGAAAAGAAAATAGAAGAGAAAAGAAAAAAAATTGAACTTAATTCTAAAAATAAAAACATTTTGGGAATAAGCAGCAACTTTTTTCTACTTCTTGATTATGTTCCAAATCTACTTTTGGGAACAAAAAAATCGATTTTTATTTTCGGGAATAAAAGATTTACCAAATGGATTCTATTCCTTTTTTGCTTCCGGAAATTTAAAAAAAAATAGAATTAGTTATTCCGGGAGTGTTACTAAACAGGTCTTGAGCTTCTAGGAATTCTAGGAACTGAGCATTCCTAGTTAAATCTAATAAATTCAATTGAAATTCTAAGTTAATGATTGATTGGTCAACTAGTATTCGTAGGAGAGTCAAGTAATCTCATAGCCTAGGGCCAACCATGCTTAATCGGAAGTCAAATAATCCATTCCGCATGTACGGCAAAACAACCCCCAATCTTTTAGCCACCTTCTCCGGACCAAATTCCATTACGACAAACATCACTTGATAAGCGATGATTAACGTGATATCATCTTGAAATTGTTAATTCCCTGAGCAATGAGCTTTACCTAAGTCTCAGACAAGAACCAAAAAAGAAAAAAGAAAAAAAAGAGGACAATAATTGTGAGAAAGAAACTAAAGAAAATAGGTAAATAATTACGTGATCGTACACAAGCCTCACCTATCCACCTTCTTTTATAATGTCTTTTTTCACGTGCCCGTTTTCTTTCTCGCAACTAATCATATCATTTCTGATAGTGCATAGCTGGAAAAAAAAAAGAAATAAAAAGTACCCAGCATTGATTCCCCTTCCCCCGCCACCCCCCTCTCGGGGCAGAATAGCAACCAAAATAAATAAATAAATCTGTAAATTCATAATTTACTATACTAGATTATGAGTTATGACGCGGCCTTTTGTAGAGGCCCATTGAAAAAGAAATATATAAATGCCACTAATTCACCCTTAATTAAACAAATGTTTATGCACATCACAGAGAGCCCTTAAAATCTTCAGTTTAGCTTGAAGCTGAATGCTATTTGGCCATATTAGCTTTGCCTTTCTATTTTCCTCATTTCTTTTTTGTGCCTTTTGATGCAATAGGGAGAGAGAGAGAGAGTAGATAATTGGGCAGTGTTTGATTCTGCCACATATCTTATGATTATACCCTAGTGATTATGCCGGATTTGGATTCGATAGCCATTAATGGCCCTAACCAGCCCTACATTCCAAAAAGATCATAATAAACAAGTTTCACAGCATAGTGATCATGATTCATTTCAGCTCACAACGTACTGTAACTATGTTTATTCACTATCTTAAAAACCACCCATTAATTCCTAATGATACATTAATCATACTTTAATTTTGCTGTATCTACATAATTAGTAATTTGTATATAAAATATTGGGGAACTCCAACTGAGCTAATAGTCACAGGGTAATCCTTTTGCTCCATTGTCATTTCGGTTGAGAACTGGTGGGGATCATGTGGTCTGAATGCTATGAAGTGATAGTTTAGTTCACCTAATAATTTACTAATAGTATTGTCTTTAATAAAGTAAGCTATATATTATATCAAGCGTAGGATCATTCGTGTTTAAAGATCTTCAGACAAGAAGGTCCTTGGCCCCAAAAAATAAAAAAAGAAGGAAGAAGAAAGAAGAAGAAAAGGTAAAGTGGTTCATGAGTTGGGGGCATTAAATTAATTTGAAAATTCATGATAATAAACATAAAAAGAAAGAAAGTGCTTCGCTGGGATTATAATGAGACTTTGTCTTTACATTTTGTGTGTGGTGTAAAGCTACGTGGGCTGAGTCTGCATTTCCTGATAAATGCAACCATAGTTGTGTTTGGCCCTCTTTTGTTTATCTAAGTTGTTCTCTTTTTCTCTGACACAAAATGACAAACAATTCTTCTTCTTCTTCTTCCTCCTCTTCTTCTTCTGAGAAATGAAACTCCAAGGCCCAAGAGCTTTCACAGAGATGAGGTTAGCTGATCATGTCAATTCCTATTGTTTAATTCTGTTGCGATTTTGGAGGTTTTTCAACTGATCAGGAGCAATGTGCAGTAATTGTCATATAAATTCAGATTAGTTTGTTCAGTTTTCCTTTGGGATTGGCTTTGTCTCAGATGTAATTAGATGTCATGGTCCGTATCTTTTCAGAACTAGAGGTGATAAATGTTGCAGAATTTGATTCTGTTCTTAACAATGTGCAAGAACCTGTCTTGTGATTCCAGATTAGCTTGTTCCTTTTCGCTTTTACTGGGTTTCTCTTCTCAGATCATAATCAGTTGTCAAGGACTCATGGTTAGTATTTTTCAGAATTAGAGGTTGAAGATAGCAGATGTTAACTCCCAGTAGATGATCAAGTTTTCAGTAAGCAATTGAGTTTGATGCTATACGCTTGCTGAAAACGAAAAGGAGTTTGATGTTGAGCTTATGAATCCCGACAGCCTGGTAATTTCTATTGCTATGTAACATGTATGTTTAGACAAGTGTACCTCACGTGAATCTAAGTCATCTGGTCATCAATTCCCTTATGCCTTGCAGTGTTAACAAGTATCCACATTGGTCATTTAGATGTTGTCCGGTGTGTTCCGGTTGGCAATCATCAGTATTAGCAAATGCCTAAGTTCCATGAAGACATAAACTTTTGAAGAAGAACACCCATAAGAAGAGAAAGGAAAAGAAAACCTGCTGGCGATGAATGGGTTTGTCCCGGAAAGATCGACACCCTGGAATGTGTACGCCGGTCCTCACTCGAGCACTTTGCCGCCGGGGGAACTTGACACCGAAGCTCCATGGAAGAGCCTTGGCGCATCCATCAATGCAATATCTTTCGGCTTTGTGGCCACGGCCATACTGGTTGCGATGTTTCTCATCATGGCCATCTTCGAGCATCTTTTCAGACCAACAACTCCCTCTCCCTCTTCATCATCTGAAGAACATCATGTGGCTGAGGTTTCATTGGAAGCAGGACAATCTCAGAAGCTTGTGAACCAAGACCAGCACATGGTAAGTCTGTCTAATTCACTCACATTCCATTCTCCTCAGTTGTTCTGTTTGGTTCAAGTCACTAGTTAGCATGGGTTCTTCAAATGCAGCTATATTTCTTCAGATAATTTGTCAAGAATGATGAATTATTTTTGTGCAGTCAATATGATAAGTTTGATTGTTTCCTAGATACATAAATTTGACTGCTACTAGGATTCATACAAGACATCTAAAAACGGACTAGTCTTTTGGACTTTGTCATGTCAAGCTTAATTCTTTCTTGCCTTCTTGCTGTCTTAACATTTCATTAAACTGAAAAATGTCCAATTTTCTTCTTCTAATATTCTTCTGGGATTCTTTTCAACTTCAACTTGCAGGTGACTACATCCAATGCATCAGACTACACAGTATTGATGCCTGGAGAGTTTCAACCCACCCACATTGCCCAACCGGCTCCTTTACCCTGTCCAAGAGAAAGCATTCGTTGGCCTTCCCATGAAAATAATTTTGGTTGCCCTTAATTAGTACTCTCATCCTCTCTTGTATCTATCTTCTGGGAGCTCTTTCTAAACCCCTTTCTCGACAAATTATTTGCAAATATATCGTCCTATGATTGAGCATGGCATCCTGTGGGCTATATTAATGAGTGGGACGGGCATTTGTTTGGCGTGATTTATAAGGAAATCTACAGCTTTTTACTTGCAAATTTTAGCTCCCCAGAACTGGTACAGAAATGCACTCCAAATAAGTTTCGGGATCAATTCATGTAGTGCATTCCCCTTTCGGAGATCTGATAACCCCAATCCAACCGCAACAGTGTTTCCACAGAGTAATAACAGTCAAAAAATGCGACTCTGAAGCAGTATTTAAAGGACAGATCAAGATTATTAACCAAGATATAAAAGCAATGACTGGACATGCACATACTAAATGATGTAATAATTTGGTACAATCTTGCAACTCCTGGTTGTAAATCAGAAAATTAAATTTCTTACTAGTGGATAAAAGTTTCATATTATTGAGGAAAGTTTTCAACGAAACCCCTAAGCTTTTGGCCCCTTGTTATTAAATTGATGATGGTCAGTCCACAAATTTTTGGACTGACAGTAGACATCCCTCATGGTGTTCTATTCAGAAGCTCATCCTCGAAGAGTTTATACACCACTCTGCTCTTTCCATCTCCGCTAAAGTTGCAGAGATTATAACTGATTTGATGATTATATAGGCTGCCATTTGATGGTGCTCTTCTGGAGGGCAAAGTTCTACGTACAGCCTCTGTTTCTGGACCATTGCTGTTGGCGGGCTCATTTCGAAATGACAACGCTAAGGTGGATCGGTGCAGACTGATATGGTTAGCTCTTCCTAGATCTGCTCCGATCTCTTGGATGGCCATATTCTAAAATAGACTTCCCACTTTTGACAGGATTTAGAGATGGTTGCCTGCAAGTAATGTGATGAGTCTAGAGCACACCTTTACTTTGGCTGCGATTTATCTTGACAGCAGCTGAAAGAGTGCTAAGCTTATATTCTACTGATAAAACTCCTGCAGACCGGGATTGTGATGATTCTGTTCGAAACATTAAAGAAACATAGACTTTGATTTTTTTACTCATAGTTTTGAGAGCTCAAACTTTGTTATATAAAATCCCACGTTCACACTCTAAATTAGATGAACATATCTTTCTTTTTAGCTGGTGAAGTTCTCGGCAAAGGCTGAAGAAGTACAAGAAGAAGAGGAGGAGATGGAGGGAAAAATTGTTCAAAAAAGTCTTAAACCTATCATACTTTTATCAATTCAGTTCTTAACTTTTCAATTTTGTTAATTGGATTATAAACATTTTTATAATTTGTCAATGTACTCCATCCAACTAATTTAGGCCTAAATTCACTGACGTGGACGTTGGTTGTCCTACATGGCACGATCTGCATTGACATGGACAATCCCTTTTAATTTTCAAATATTTTTTTCATTTTTATCAGATGCAGTGCTTTGTTTTCTTCAAAGCGTTCGACGCCAGGAATGATGATAATCATATCAAGTTTGAAATAGCCACGTTGTCAAAGTTCCACTCCATTTGAGTGGGTCTAAGATGGAAGACGGCCAATTTTGGGTAAGCGATAATCTGCCTTGGTCCATTGCTGGGCTCATATCAGGCCACACCCGCAGCCCATGGGGCTCTACGCATTTTAATTGCTGAATACTTGGGCCTTTTAGCTGTGATCTTTTAGATTGCAAAGCCCATGGACCAATCGCCTTTCTAAATCCCCTCAACTCTTTTGTAGGGGTGTACACAATGGACCGCCCAAACCGAAAACCGCCCTCAAGAGTGTTGATTTGACTCCTGATTCCTAAAAGTAAAACCGATGTTTGGGTGGTCTGGACCAAACGGGTAGGGGTGATCGACAACCGATCTCCCCTACCCTTTTGAGATTTATGTTTAGGCACTAATCATTGTCGTCCTTCTAGTTCTGCTACTTAAATAAAAATGGTTGGTTTTGACCACAAAAAAAATTAATAATAATCAGAAATAATATGATTCGTTGCAAGAAAGAAAATGGGCACGTGAAAAAAGACATTATAAAAGGAGGATAGCTGAGGTTTGTGTACGTCACACAATTTACCCTTTTCTAATTGTTAGTCTCTTCCACACAACTATCGTCCCTTTTTTGTTTTTATTTTATTTTTTTGTTCTTGTCTGAGACTTAGGTAAAGGCTCATTGCTCAAGGAGTTGACTATTTTCAAGGTAATATCACGTAAATCATCGCTTATCAAGTGATTATTTGGCTCTTCCGCGAATATTAGTGGACCTAAAATTCATTTACTTAAATTTTCCGAGTGAATTCATTAGATTCGATTAGGCATGTTTAGGTCCTAGAATTCCTAGAAGCTTAGTTAATAATACTAGCAGAAGAGTACACCTATCGTCCGAAACAAGAAAGGGGACAAGATAATGCTTTAAAGGAAAAGCCTAAAGGGTTGAACATTGTGTTTACTCTGCAAAATGAACTTAACTTCTGTAACACATCAAATTTAGAAAGTAATAAATAGTTAACTAATCAACTTATTGCTGTCCCGACAACTTTTGAATTGGGTTTGGCTCTTTTTTTTTTTCCCTCAAAATTTTAACTTCATTCATTCAATGTTTTGGTTTAGAAAAGCCAGGAAAGCTAGAATTAAAACACAATAAATCCCTAAGTGTTGGAGGGCTTAGATAGCCAATTAGAACATAGACTTCCTCCACATTGGACTTCCGCGATTCAATTTGAAACTTGATAGTGTCACGTGAGCATTGGACTATCAAAACTCCTTTTATTTAAGCTATTAAACTATTGCACTCTTCAAATAAGCATATGAGGGCCCATGGGCTTTGAGATGGGTTTGAATAGCACTAGATAACCGATAAGCTATTGGTTTTTTTTTTTTTTGTCGGTCCTACTTTAATCTTACTCTACTATTCACTCTCAAATTTTCACATTGCCTCCTTGTAAAGCGTGAATGTCGAAACCTACTTTTGAAATGAAATCGTCCCCACCCCAATCCCTCCTAAGAACGTGGGGATTTGAACCCCCCACCTCCCCCTTCCAAGTTGGAAGAGTGGCCACTAGGGCGAACCCACAGTGATTCAATAAGCCATTGGTTGACAACCACAATTGTAGATCAATTATAGCCCTCAACAGATCACTTGAAGACTTGCAAGTCTTCTTTTGTTCTTTCTCTACGGTCAAGTGCAGCAAGGCTTCTTTCATGGCAAGGGTTTTTGTTTGCAGTATAGAGGAAGCTGCAATTGACTTCGCAAACCCAGGAATCAATATACCTCGGTCATCTTGGACAACACCGGCGATCGACCCCTCCGATGAGCCGGCAAGCTAGGACCCATCAACATTCGCTCTCAAGCAAGCGAAGTCAGAAAGTCCATATGAGTTGCAATTCTTCTTGACACTACTCATGTAATCTGAAGGAATTCTCTGATAAAATGTTGAAATTGAAATTGCTTTCGAGATTAATCGATAGTAAAAAATACACAAGGTAACTCGAAGGAATAGTCGAGGTAAAATGACCGAGGTATGGCAACTCAATTAGAACACGTGCGTGGAGCTACTAAGTGAAAACCCGGGAATTCTTGGCCTCTTGAATGGACAACAATGTGCTTTTTGCAGGGAGGAGATGGCCAATCACGACAGGCATTCCACACGTTGGCCAATCGGGCCATGTTTTAGTGGGATGGGCCATTTATGCTTTTTTGGGCCGAAAAAACCCATTTGAGTTTGATAGAATTTCTTAAAAAGTTTTGACTTTTAGCATTTGCATCATACGCGAAACTCATTTGCGAAGTTGAACTAAATCGACCCTAAGAAGTGCAAAGGCTACTTCGCATTTTATGTAAATTTCTTAAAGTCCAGTGAAAAAATTTCAAGTCCAAGACGGAAGGTGTTAGATTCTTTTTCGGCCAAAAGAGAAAAGTGTTGCATTTTAATTTATTGTTTATCAAATAGCAAACTAGAAATATGGGCCGGAGGCCCAACTCTTTGTAGAACGCAATATGGAGGATTGTTCTTGTTGAGGCCATGAAGTCAAGCGACACAATTGAGGTGTTTTCCTCATTGCATCTTTATGGAATCAGTAAACCGAAATTCCTAAAAATTTAATGCAAATGTGAAATGAAATTCTAAAATTTTCAAGTAACTTAATCAAGCCCTAAATTTGATCAACTCAGTGAAATCATTTAGGATATAATTTCAATTCAAAAGCTTTACGGCTCAATCTACTTGCACTTTTTCGATAAGTTTTACAACTTTTGATATACTTAATTCTTACTGTTTGTCTCGCAATTTTCCTTTTTAATTTCATCTTTTGATCTTTCCAAATGTGTCCTTTTTATTAAAATATTTTGAGAGGATACATTTCGCTTGCTCTACTTTGTAAGGATATTCCTTGGTTTTCTTTCTCTTTTATTTACCCTCCATTTTCTTGGACCACCGACAATGTGATCTGTCTGCTGTTTAATTAATGCCATGGAAAGCGACTAAAGCTTGCACTTGCAGACTTGAAACTCTTTGCCCAAGACATCGTACTTTCGGGAAATTGGTAAGAGTGACGGATATAATAAATGGTCAAAGTGTGACTGCTGAAAAAGCTTGTCAATTTTAAAAACAAACATAATTTTTCATAAAATCATCATGAACTAACTCATAATTGAGTTGATAATAGAAGGGCGATTAAGATGTAATTTTTTGACATTCCTAATACGCCATGATCGATCGAATTGGTAATTATTGAGATACGAGTACGAATGTTGATACGCCATAATCGATCTAGTTGGTAATTAGTGAGATATGAGTATGGATATTGATCAGGACCTTATAATTCACGCTTGGCACGATCTCTTTGCTCACGAATAAAAATGAAATGATATTGAAGAATTTGCTGTATTGCGTGCGGATTAGATCTTTCCATAGTTGACCTTTGTCTGCTTTGCTTGTTGTTTTGGTACGGTTAGAAGATCACATGGCCGGTGAAGTCAAGGCTTTACACGCAGGCCATGCGGCATATACATAAAAGCTTCAATACTTTTTCTGGCCAAATATAGAAGCTTAGGATCCACTTACTTTTGTGACTTTTCGTGATTTTTTTTTTTTGCAACGTTTTCGCATACCATTTTTCACATGAAATCTTATCATGTTATAAATACTATTCAATAGATTAAACATCAGAATGCTCTAGAAAATTATTCGGTGATGAGTTCTAACGAGTGGTTTATTGTTGAGCAAAGACTTGTGCCATCTGAATTCGGGCATAATATAAACCGAATAGACCCAGTGGAGCCAAGGTTGGCCATGTACATGAAAAAGAAGAAAGTGAGGAGGCTGATCAAAGGCTCGGGCACGGCATACACCTACATCCGTCGCAACTCGATCGCAGCCCAGCCTCTTTGACACACACGAGCATCCGTGTGAGATTTACATAATCGAACGGCGTACTCAAATACAACATATGATGATGTTTAGGCTGAGCTCAAAACCATAAACAACATGCATGCATGCAAGAATTCCATAGGTAATTTGACAAATAAAACATGTTGACACATAAATTTTGGCGATCCAGTTATTTATTTATTGTATAGAAAATTAGGGGTGAATTTTATCCCTAAAAAAAATATTAATTGCATAACATATAAATTTAGATGCATTTATTTTTATTGCATTTTTTGCATTTATTTATTGGACCGGTGGTGATGGGTTCGAATTGGTGGTTTTGAGCTTTAATTTGGCAAGTCGGACTAAGCCCAAGAAGCGAGCAAATTGGCCCAAGCCCCCCCCCTTTTTATGATCGAAAATTATCTAGTGAAAAAATAAGGATTTAAAAGTTTTCCAGGATATGATGGAATTTTTTTTTTTCAGATAGGGCAAGTGGAAAAGCAAATATTGCGTTCGGTAAAACGAATATTGCATTTGGAAAAATAATTTTCGTGGATATTGATTTGGAAAAATTGAAACTCTAATCGGTGGCCTATAAATAGGTTGTTCGCGTAGGGTTTTGAGGGCCACATAATAGAAACACACGGCCAAAAAAAAAAAAAAAAAAGGAGATCTCACGTTCTCCACGGTGAGAGTCGGCAATTCAGAATTTCAGAAGACGAACACACGTGAGAATCGAGATGAGAGAGAGAGAAGGCACGAGGGGCATGAATCTTTGTGGATATTGATTTGAAAAAATTAAAACCCTAATCGGTAACCTATAAATAGGTTGTTTGCGTAAGATTTTGAGGGCCACATAATAGAAACACACGGCCACAAGAGGGAGAACTCACGTTCTCCACGGTGAGAGTCGGCAATTCAGAATTTCAGAAGACAAACACACGTGAGAATCGAGACGAGAGAGAGAGAAGGCACGAGGGGCATGAATCCACGCATGAGGAGATAGAAGAAAAATCGGGGCATAGATATTCTCCAGTAAAAAGGGTGGTCAACTTTGGGAGGGGATTGATTGAGCTTTACAAAAATTGAGGATTAAGCTGGGGGTAGTCCCTGCACGAACATCCTCTTTGGTCCACCGCTGCTGGAGGTTTCTAAAGCGGTCCCAAGTTGATCGCCAAGACGTGAGCAGCCACGCTTCCACCCCATCAACGACCAGCCGCATAGCCGTCGAACATCGCAAATCACTTCTAATCATTAATCGCGATCCATTGTCCGACGCTCAAATTTTGAAAGTTATTGTCACAGGACCCATCATCATGCACCATCGATGACGAAGCTGTTCTAGTCCTGAGCCGTGAGTCCCTACGTGATCTCGCAAATCATCCATGAACCGTCATCTGTTGAGCAGATTCCTTTTGATTCAAATTTGGTAACATTATTTGCGCAATTAGGTAATTATCTTATCTAATAATGCATGCTTTTACGTGCATATTTGAATTATTGGCATATTCCTAATTATGATTTATGGCCTAATCCGCAACTGCACTCCAATTTTTTATTTAATCTATAAGGTTTTAGATGAAATAATTAATCACGCGGGAGTAAAATTGATATCTTGGTCTTTAAGACTTAAGATCAATTTATCAATTTTATTACCGAAATAATCAAGTTTGAATCTAAATTCGAATGATGGATAATATCTTTGATGATTGTGAATGATTTGGTGCCTATCTTTTAGTTGTTTTGTTTATCTTGAAAATACAAAAAAAAATTGCGTTTGCATTCCATGTAGATTAGAATTAATCGCATAATAGGTTAGTCATTTTTTTAAAATGCATGTTTCGATAGATAACATTTCACTTTAGTTTTCACTTTCATTAGATTTTTATTTTTATAGTGATTTTAATTACGAATTTTCATAAAAAAGATACAAAAAAATCATGCATGTAGGATTAGGTTCATTGAATACAAGTCATATATTAATTGCTGCTAGGTTCATTTAGTTAGAAATTGCTCAGTTATTTGGTTAATTTGAATTGCATATTTAATTGTTGCATTTCTTTAATTTTGAATTTCATGAAAAATACGAAAAAACTTAGAATAAATCCATCTCAGTCTTTAGGATAGATTGTATGCTTATTTATGTCATATAGTTTAGGTCATTGTTGCCATATTATATCATTTCATGTTAGATTAGTAGCATGTTTTCATTAAAAAAATGAAAACAAGAATTGAGTGATTGCGTGTTAATTAGAAATCATGTCTAAGATTATCGATATGAATTCTGATCTAACAATGCAGATGCTTTCGTTGCTATGATGTAAGTCTTGCAATTTATTCATTGTTTTATCTGGGCATTAAATTGGTGGTTTGTGCACCCGTATGATCGCCTCACATATTATGGAGATAAATTAAAATCAATTCAAATTGCTTGCCAAACATTTTTTTTTTCAAAATAAAAGAGAAAGACACCGAAAGGCGTTAGAGAAATCTAGCGTAACCAAATCCTCGAATTCATGAATCTCTGGTTCGTAGGATAAATATGGCATGAACTTTGATTCGATCTGGGTATTCAATCCCGCCACTGAGATGCTCAATTGATGACCAAAGCATCGGTTACTTCCACTTGTGACCTTCTTTGACTGCCTTGACACCTTAATATCAAGGAACTTTGACCCACCAAAGATAGATTAGTGACGACTCCTAATAAAAAATCACATGCATGCTAAGAACTTGAATCTAAATTGTGAATTGATATGGGCTTGGGAGAGGTGGTTCACCCGAAAATCTAGTTGCAACAAAACATTAGCGGCATTAATCGGTAATATTTTCTTCTATAAGTATAGTGAACAGCATTATTAATTTTTTGAAAATTCATAATTGACATCAAAAATATCTATAGAGGGAAACTGCCTCGCTGGCAGTATAATGACCTGTTGTCTTTACGTTTTGCTGTAATGGTGTAGAGCTGGTTAGGCTAACATGGGCTGCCGAGGCTTCTGCAATTCCCTAGTAATTGCAACAATCCTAGTCTGGCCTAGCCCTCCTTTTTGTTTTATTTACGTTGTTGTCTTCGTCCTTAAACACGGGCCGAGTCTGCAAAACCCTAGGTTTTTCAAGAAGAAGAAGAAGAAGAAGAAGAAGGAAAAACCAAGAAAGCCTGCCGGGAGAGAGATGAGTCAGTTGGCCCCGGAAAGTCCGGCGACCGGGAACGCGTACGCCAGCGAGGTGGCTCTGCAGGAGCACATGATTGACGAGGCGGTCGTGTATTTTTGTGCGATCGTGGCCATTTTTCTGCTTGCGGTGTTACTCATCATGGGCGTCCTCTGGCTTGCTTACGGATCTCTAGCACGTCAACGTGCGGCCGAGGTGGAAGCACGACGGCAGCGTTGGAACCAGCTTGCTAACCGAGACCAGCCACGGCACGTGGTAAGTTATCAGTCTTGTATCCACAAGAACATTTGGCTGGTTGGTAGCCTCTTTTATGAGTCCCTCCTGATCTTCTTCTTCTGTGAATTCATTTCTCGGCTTCCAACTCACAGGTGATCATCCACCGGTTGGAGCCCGGAGAGCCTTACCCCACCCACGTCGCTCGGCCTGCGCCTCTGCCCTGTTCGAGAGAAGGCGTCCGTCGGCCTCCCCGCGAAATCTGAACTTGGTGGCCTTTGTAATTTGTACTCCGGGTGGTGTCTCTCTCTCTTGTATCTGTCAATTGTTAGCGACTTGTTCAGCGTGGCTTAGAAGGAAATTCTACAGCTTAGATGGGGAGAATTTACACGAGCTGGATCATCATCTTATGGATGGGATTATATCTAATTTATCCATAAATACCAAGATTAAAGTTTACCAACCCATCTTTCCATGTTGTTTTCTCAAGCTCTAGCCTATGCGTAGATAGAAAAATTAAATCAAACGCCCATAGTCCCGGAGAAAATGGAGAGCAGATGAATCGCACGGAATAGGTAGCCAAAAACCAAGGAAAGACGAAGACAAGGCTCGGTGATTGCAATGAACGGTAGCTTGATGGGCCTATCCAACAATGGCGCCCTTCCTTCTTCTCGGCCATAGACATCGATTCTATTGCTAAACCGTGAACGGATCCAGCTTGAATTTTGTATGGTTACCTTTGCTACAAAATTGTTGGATTGGTGCTTGCATGCGCTCTAACCTTTTAAAACATGTGATCGTCTGTGACCGTCAACTGGCAGAAGAATGGGCAACCTTGTCTTCGGCTAGTTGCTGACCATCCTCAAGGAAAGGCGACAAATCATAAATCATAGTAATTGTTTTTTGTTTTTTTTTACCAAAAAACAAAAATTAAGAAAAGGGCAAAAAGGAGACAGCTGTGGAGCGTGTACGGCCAGAAATGGAACCAAGAAAATATCCATTTTTACGTAATTTTCAGATAATTTAGTTGAGGATGCGCGTATCTGTTTGCTGTTACTGTGCTCAATGCTCTGTTTAACCTTGAAGATGTACCAGGTACCTATGTTGACCCACTTAGATTCCAATTTACAAGAATTTGACTGGACTTGGTCGTGGTCTTGCGTGACGTCTTCAATTTCCTTTCTTCTCGGGGTCAAACACACCAGAAATGCCGCATGGATTTCAGAACTTAAGAATTGAACTATGTAGAGAGTTAGGATCGGGGAAATGTTCTGATAGCCTCGATATGGTTAGTTTACTTGCGAATAATCTAGTGAATTACTAATCCATGAATTATAATGAAGAATTTAAGTGCGACGTACCGGGGGCAATGTGACCATAGGACCCCATGAACATGCACTCCGACCCTCCACCATCTTGCAAGAGCTTGACCAACTCGTAGCTCGAGTTTAGCAGAACGTTGTCACATCTTGGCGAAAAATTGGTGGGCAACGGTTGTGGTGCAGGTAGCACAAGCCTTTGGCGGCATCGACTGCGATCTTTTACCTCAAGTACCATCCTAGGAAGGCACCTTTCTTTCGATGCAGCGTCTCAGCTAGGCTCCCGTTTTTCATGTACTCGTAGATGAGGAGATTGGTTTCTCTTTCCAAGTAGAATTCCAGGAGCCTCCCGATGTTCCGATGCCTGATGTTGCTAGTCGTGCCAAATCCTAGGAGTTTCTTGACAGCAATCTCGGTGCCATCCGGCATTTTCCCTTGGTAGATGATCCCCACTCCACCTCTCCCTATCTCATTGCCATCTTTGGCACATTCCAGGATGTTCTGGACGGAGAACTTGAGCTTCTGAAATGTCATCATCTTCCATGAGCTGGTGCAGTCCTTTCCTTTAAATGACCTGGCTTTAATTATGGCCTCCGTGTGGAAAGCTAGGAAGCATATCAATTGGCTGACCGCATACATGAGCTTGAAATTGATATGACTTCTGGAGGATGAGCTTGTGACTGTGGAGACGTTGCATCTGATGTCTAAAATAGAACCACAGAGCCCTGAATTGGCCTCGAAGGAAGTGGTGTTGAACGATGCAACTTGCCCAGTTTGGGGTATTTTACTCCAGAAATAGTTGAAAGAGAAGTCTGCAATCATGAGGCTCTGCATTGTACTGATCTTTTCGGGTTTTCTCTGGTTTAAGAGGTTCCTAGAGATGTTCAATTAACTGAGATAGAAATCTTGAAAATTGTGAGCAGGATTGGACTGGAGAGGTTGTTCTGGCTGATGTCTAGGTAAGTGAGATGGTAACAGTTCCTGATATTCAGTGGACTCTTGCCTGACAAGAAATTCTGCATTAGGTCGGTATTAACTACCTGCATCGTCCCCCATAAAAGCCGGGAGTGGACCTGAAATTGATTCCCACTTATGAGTAGGATTTGAAATTTAGAAAAAGTTCGAGAGCGAAGATGGAAGAAGACCCAAAAGGAGATTGTTTGATAAGTTGAGCTCATTTAACATTGCAAGCTTTGATCACCCCTCGCCATTCTCTGGCAAAACTCCTGACAGGTAGTAGTTCTGCAATTCTACGAGTTTGAGCTGAGGCAAGTAAATGAAGCCGTTTGGAGTGCTTCCATTTAAGTAGTTTTGCCCCGACCTTGTCTTAACTAGGCTATAGAATGAGCTTAGCTTCCGGGATCGGCCCAAGGAGGAAATTGTTGAACAGGATCAAGATCCTGAGCTGGTTCAGTGAGCACAAATCTCAAGGGATCGTTCCAGTGAGCTTGTTGATGATAAATCAAGATCCTGAAGCTTCCCATCCCTGCCAAGATCCCTGGGAATCACACCAGTGAAGTTGTTTGACCATAGGCCTAGAGTTTCCGGGCTCAGGAGGTCTGCAAGGAACTCAATCAACCCGTATAGCTTGTTTGAGAAGAGGTTGACAGGTTTCAGCTTCTGGAGTCTCGCGACCTCCGATGGTATCTCTCCAGCGAGTAAACTGACAGAGAGATCAAGATTCACCAAGCTTGTCAAGTTGCCAACTTGCTTCAGGATCAGACCTGAGAGAAGATCGAATTGTACATACAATGTGTGAAGCTTCTTTCAATTTGCCAACTCGGGCAGCATGGCACCGTCCAATCCACATGAGGAAAGATCCATGGGAACGAGACTTATCGGACTGCCAAATTCTCTAGGAATGCCTCCTTCAAAGACATTGTAATAGCCCAAGTAGATCTCCCTGAACTCTGTCAAATTTCCCAACTCGCTTGGTATTTTTCCATTCAGCCAATACCCTGCGAGCAACAAGTTCTCCAGAGCCGCTAATTCCCCATAAGTTTTTGGGATTTTCCCCTGAAAGTAGTAGCCTCCAAGACTCAAGTACCTGATCTTCTTCAAGTCAAGAACACCCTTTCAATAAACCCATGAAGCTTGTTATTTTATGCATCGAACACTTCCAAATTCGTAATACTAGAGTAGTCTAAGCTCCCACTGAGCTGGTTGTTGGAGATGTTCAGGAACTTCGAACCACTCAGTTGGCGATGTCAATTGTGCCACTGAAATTGTTCCCATTGAGCGAGAGTTTGACAAGGCTATTGAACCTCAAAACAAGAGGAGAGACAGAGCCGCCCAGATTCAAATTTGTCAGCCTGAGCAAAGAATGCGTCCCCTCGAGCATAAAATCCTGGACCATAAACAAATTAAGCCTGAGTTTGAAGAACTCCAAGTGCTTAAAGCCTGTTTGGGGGACTCGAATCCTTGCAGTGCACAGAAGCACAATTCATTGAACAATTATATGGGAATGACACGATACCAAGTAGCTTCAGATGGGTGTGTGAGCAAAGCATAAAAAAACCTGACCTTTATTGGATCAAGTGGTCTCTCTATCTATCTTTCTTTGGCTTCTCTATCTCTCAAGCTTCTTTAAACAGAGGTTGAAGGAAGCAAATACAGCAGAAATGAAAAGAACACTAGAAAGTGGAGCTGCTAGGTAATCTGAAGGTGAAATGAGAGAGAACATGAGTGAGATAATTGACTGGGCGTGAAAAAAGAAACAGGCAGGTTGGACATCATAAATTTAAAGCGTAGAGAGAGAGAGAGAGAGAGAGAGAGAGAGAGAGAGAGAGAGAGAGAGAGAGAGAGAGAGATTACAGCATTGCCATTTTATCTTTTGCTAAAGGGGGCACCTTTATTCCTTTGACATGGACTTGCAACTTTGATGGACCCGGTTGCAAGAACCCCAAAGCCCAACCTCCCCGGCCTAAAGAAAACGAAAATAAAAAAAAATGATAAAAGGTTGTTTTCTTAAAAAGGGTTTGTCCAAGCTTAATCGAGTTTCAATTAATAATTCAAAATTTATTGGGAGGCAATGAACTAAGGGATCAAAATCGAGGACCCAGTTGCAAGAACTACACTAGTTAAGTATTAAATGTAGCTTCCGACCAAGGAAAAAAAGTATTAAACGTAGCTTCTTCCCTATCTAGTAGTTAGTATAAGGATTACAATAACCTTAATGGTTGAAAAAAAATACTGAATCCACATATAACATACTTTGCTACGGAAAATCATTTCAATTACGAATGACAAAACTTATAGACTTAGACGTAAACTAAAATGTTTTTGCTTATAATGAAGTCATTCGATGCACAACTACTGTCAAAGTGATGAAGTTGACTCTAAGCAAGTCATATCACATGGTAAATCTCCCATGGAGGAAACCAGGTGCCGAACAATTTTTCTTTTCAAGTGGCCATTGGGTAACCTTGACCTTTTTTTGTCAGGTTTGATGTCCATCAAATCAAGTCCATCTCTTTCGATCAAAAGCAAGTTATTCATATCAGAACTCGGTATTGTTTTCTTGTGTTTGGGAGACCGATAGGCAAAACATTTTACTTTTCAAATGATCAACTAGTCAACTCGACGTATTTAATCGGTTTGATATCCACCAAATTTAGTTCACCTCCTTCGATCATAAGTAGGTCATTCACATTGGGACTTGGCAATGCTTCCTCCTTGTATCATGATCTCAAGTTATTCGGTCAAGTAAAAATTAAATCATAGGTCTCGCCTTAAATTTTACTTCATTTTCAAGCTTGAATTTTGAGATGACGCATATTATTTTCGTAGTGGCTCGATTAAAATTGACGATAACTAAGTCTTTTTCCCTAATCTTTGTAAAAATCTCCAAACAGAAGTCAAGTTTGCCCAAGTTTATGTCTTGAACGTATATTAGTATAATAGGACTTTTTAAATAATGGAATAATCTCGCCAAATAAAATTTCTCACCATTCTTGGCCCCCCAAATTCTCCATTGCCTCGAGGTCAATTGCCTCCCACCACAGTGATTTAAATAGTAAGTAAGGATGATCATTATATTAGTACAAGAGAATCTCACCTTTTCCTTGTATTAGGAAAGGACGCTGAAAAAAAGAGGGTAATCCTTCACACAACAGGATAAGACAATGCTTATAACTCTTTTTAATTTACATACATACATACATACATACATACATACATACATACATATATATATATGTGTGTGTGTGTGTGTGTGTGTGTGTGTGTGTGTGTGTTATATAAGATTCTTTTAGCATTAGTAAAAGAAAGAAGCGGTCTCAAAGGTAGTGCCGCAAAAAGAAAAATAGCAAAGTCCATGTATCGTTCTTTGCTTTTGATCATCCACTTGCAATTCCAATACTGAGAATTGCTCGAAGGAAACAACTCCATGCATGAGGCCTGTCGTTCATGGAGAAAGGCGGTTGGTATTGAAGTTCTTTATTAGATAATTTTTGTCAAAAATAGTTATTTATGTATATTCTCGTGAGATTTCTGCACTTCAATATAATTATTTGAGTAAGCGCAATAACTTATGCCCAATACTCAGTGGCTTGATCAAACCAAGCCTTTGCAATTTGAGAATCTCCTTGTCAAGTGGCGTGTCATCCCTAATCGGACTCCTCAATTTACACAAAAGAATGGAATTGTGATGCTGGAACCTTGGTTAGAGGAGGGTGATGTTTAGTAAGTAAATTATGTCAATACCATTTTCCATGCCACTTAGTAAAAAAGTGATCTCCTTTTGCTTATCCCGGTAAAAACCACCCCATCGAGTCATTGTTAGCCATTGGTATGCAACATGTTATTTGAGGAGCAAAACAATCGGTGTTTGATCACTGATCTTTCTTGTTTTGGCGACAATGAAAATTATCTCGCCTAAACTCGCATTTCAAGTAACCATGATGGGCCCAATTGCAAGACACTTGCTTCGAGACCACTTTGTTTATCGTGATTGATTCGTTTCACCATATTAGGATAGCTTAATTTCACGCCCAAAGATCATCTGAAAATTCTTGCCTCTTGCATAGGACATGCGTGCCCTATGCGGAGAGGAGATCGCAAATCAGAGGCATTCCAGTGGGCTAGGCCATTTCTGCTTTTTTTGGGTCAAAAAGCCCATTTGAGTTGCATAGGATTAAGAAGCATAAAAGCTATTTCGCATTTTATATAAATTTTTAAAGTCCAGTGAAAAAATTTCGAGTTCAAGGAGAAAGATGTTTGATTCGTTTTCGGCCATAAGAGAAAAGTGTCGCATTTTAATTGTTTATCAAATAACAAAATAGAAATATGGAGGATTGTTCTATTTCTTTTTTTGGTCGGTAAGGATTGTTCTTTATATCATGCTTTATATTCATATTTCTTAATAATATTATTTGAAGGAGTGTATTTTCTTCCATCACGAATTGGAGGAAACTTTCCTCTGCCTATGCCTTTAATTCAAGGGTTGCAAGTTATGAATATTATACTATGCAGATTATACTTAAATAGGCGATATCCATATTTGTAACCCATCAATCATAGGTATGATTGAAGGAAGATATAACAATTATTTAAAACATCTAAATGTAGCAACATATCAAGGAAAAAATTGAGTGCAGTTTTTATCCCAAACGGTCTAGAATAAGTGTACCTCTCCAATCAAATCAAAAGCAAACCATCCATTTCAAAATTAGAGAATTCACAAAGAATTACTTCCTTGGAGAATTATTTCATTGTGTTCTTGGCACAATGACCCAAGAGGCTCATGCCAAGTAAAAGCAAAACATGAAACCTCGCTCTAATTGTTGTGCTATACCTCGGTCATTTTACCTTGACTAATCCTTTGGATTACCTTGCGTATCATCTACTCCCAATTAATTTTGAAAGCAATTTCAACTTCAACATTTTATCAGTGAATTCCATAAATTTGATAAGTATTGTCAAGAAAAAATTGTGATCCAAAACTATGAGATAAGGAACCAAACCCAATTCTAGAGTTGTCAAGACAACAAAAAGTTGATTGCTTAAATCTTTGTCACTTTCCAATTGGATGTGTTCCACAAGTTTAAGTTCAATTTGCAGAATAAACACAATGTTCAACACTTCATCTTTTCACTTCTCTTGTCACAGAAACTGCCCTCATGGGCTGCGGGTACGGCCTGACTACAAATGTTATCACTTCGCAGCTCCACGCGCAGGTCACTTTTATATCTCTTCGGAGATCACTGCTGCCGAGTTGCTGGTCGCACTCCTCCGTCAGAAACACCAAAAAAACTGCTTTGGCCGAGGCTGCTCTTACTTTCCTCGCGAAACCCAGCAGCGGCCGGCAGATTCCCTGCAATTGAAGCTTCCGAGGAGCTATCGACCCACGGATCCATCAACATTCAGCTTCAAGGAGCCCTCCTCCGGCGGCGTCCACCCTTCCGGTGAGAAACAAACCTTTTCTTTGCAGAGTTCTTATGAGCTCGAGACCGAATCGCTAAGCTCCTCCTGTTAATTGCGAAGATCATCGCCCGCAATCGGTTCGGGAGTTGGCTTGCGTGCTTGAAGAAACGAAGGAATTTCGGGCTTCCCTCATCAACCGATGCGTTAATTCCCTCGTAATTGCAAAGTTCTACTTTTTCTGAAAGACGCTCAAGAGCGAGCCATTTTATTTGAGCACTATGTCCCAGAGCCATGTGTCGATCACTGAGTGGGCCGGCGCCCATGTGGTGTGGTGGGGCTGGGCTCAGTTTAGCTGACAAATAGACTGTTGAATTGTTGATCCAATTTTTAGAAACTTCAACATTGATATTAGCGATAAAAGACAAGAAAAATCCTTAAAAAAGAAAATCTTAGGTGGCAAAGAAAAGTGTAGAAGCACGAATATAGAAGTCTCTAGAAGAAGAGTGGCTAAACTATAATCTAGAATTTCCTAAATGAAGCTTACATGGACAAGCTTCTAGAGTACTTAGTCAGTGGAGCACCCTATAAATAAGAAGGGGGGAGCATAGAAGAATAACAAATGGTAAGCAAGCTCCTCCCCTTCTCCCCTTCCACTTGTACTACAATAAATATTTTTGTTCCCTTGTACTTCTCTTCCACCCTTTTTACACATTCCTATTATTACCTTGCCTTTGCCCACTTTGTTCTTAGTTCTTTTGCTATAAAACACTCCCTTACACACGCGTTAACACACTTCCGCAAACACCACACTGACAAAGAAAGAACATGATTGACATCCTCGTATTGGACGGCTCAAGATTTGTTCTGATCATGACTTCCCTTCTTCCCCGCTGGCCATTGCCCCTTTCCTCTCTCAACTTCTTCCTCATATCAGTCTCTCTCTCTCTCTCTTTCTCTGAGGCATCAATCTATCTGAAGAAGGAGCCAAGATGAACTGCTGGTGGGCCGGAGGTATTGGCGATGCAAACGCAAGATCTTTCTCTCCTTGAACACTATTAGCGAACCTGAATTTGAGAATTTGACGTCTTTGATGGTCTTGCCCGACGAGGATGCAGCACCCAAGAGCTACCAGAGCGTGGGGCTGATCCTAGGGTCACCGGGATCGTAGGCAACAGCCTGGCCAAGATCCTCCAGCTCCCCGCATCTTTGGTGGCCCATAGAAGGTCTATGGTGTCGCTCGTCGCCCCTGCAACGCCGACCGCTCCATATAGTACGTCCAGTGTGACCTCTCCGATGAGTCCGACGCCCTCGCCGAGCTCTCCCCCTCTCTCAACGGATATTGTTTTTCCTAAAATATTCTATGTACAAGAGAGAAGAAAAAGAATCACAAAGAATATATGCACAATATTGTTTTTCCTAAAATATTCTATGTCTATGATCTACTATATCAATTGCAATCTCAAAGGATAAAACCAAATTCTCCTTCCAACACTCTACGTGGCTTCTCTTCTTCCTTAAACGCGAAGCTAAGCCAGCGACCCCTCCAAAACTTCCTTCGAAGAAAACCTGTTGTCGCCGGCGACGATGAACGGGGTTGACCCGGATAATGCTACGTCAGTGGAGATGTACGTGAAGGAACTCGTCAGAGCTCAGCGGGAGGCCGAAGCTCAGTGGAAGAGATTCGAGCCGTACGCTTATGTCGGGCTGGCTGGGGTCCTTCTTTTTGCGATCCTCTTCTTCTTGCTGACCCTCTACGTGCTCCTCTTCCCTCGTCACTTGAGGCAAGCGGCAGCGTCTCCCTCTTGGCCATCCGAAGCTCGTTCGAACCAAGACCAGTTGGAGCCCGGAGAGCTTCACCCCGTCCATGTCGCCCGGCCTGCGCCTCTTCCGCCTTGTCCGGGAGAAGGCCCCCGTCGGCCTCCCCGCAAAATCTGAACTTGGTGGTGGCCCTTCAGTTTGTGCTCCGGGCGGCCTCTCTCTCTCTCTCTCTTGTATCTATCTAACTATCTGTTAAAAAAGTGAACCATTTTTAGAAAATATTAGACTACTCATGCTTAATGTTGGCGGAAATAAAATGGCAAAAAGTAAGACTAGAAGACTCTCAAAGGCTGAAGAATTTTCTGGTACGTGAGTAGCAGACCACGTGGGCAGCAAAAAGCAAAAGAACAGTCAAGAATAACGGCTGAAGGAGAACAACCTAGAGAAGTCTCGTGCATGGGAAATTTGTGCATGGAAATCTTGGAGAAAAGTCAACAAAAGTGGCTGAGAGTTGGAGAGAATAGAAAAATGCAGAAAAATGGAGGAGAGACCAGAATAATCGGGAGAAGCCGCGCACAAGCAGGAGATAAAAAAGGAAACTTGTAATTTTATATTGGTTTTTGTACTAGATGTCGGTGGAGGAAGGCGGTGCTCACGCCTATAAATAGGAGTTGGATGTTTGTTGTTCCTTGTAGCCGAGAAAACTACACACGCTCCTTTGTAATAAAACACTTTCTAAATAAAAGCCTTTTTTCCCATTCTCCCCTTGCCTTGTGTTCCATTTTTTTAACATAACCCTTGCACACACACACGCTTCCGCGCAAAAACACCAACAGTGGTATCAGAGTCACGTCTTTGGTTGGTATTGGGCGTTTGTCCTACCTACCCTTTCCTAAAACTACCCTTTCCAAATACCCACTAACTAAACTATGGCCAACCCAATCTCATCCTCATTTCCCATTCCCATTTTTGATGGGAACAACTATGATTTTTGGAGCATAAAAATGACTACATTCTTGATGGCCCAAGACTTATGGAACATCGTGGAAAAAGGTTGCGAGGCTCCGTCAGAAGGTGCAAGTGTTTCGAAAGATCAACTACAAAAGGATGCAAGGGCGTTATATTTTATCCAACAAGCGCTCTCGGAAACTGTATTTCCAAGAATTATTGGAGCGAGGACTACAAAAGAGGCTTGGGATATACTACGAGAAGAATTTCAAGGATCGGAAAAGGTACGCATTATTCGCCTTCAAACTCTAAGAAGAGATTTTGAGAATTCTAAAATGAAAAATTATGAGACCGTACAAGAGTATTGTGGAAAATTAAAGGAACTCGTTAATCAAATGAGAGCCTATGGAGATGGGATAACCGATCAAAGGGTTGTTGAGAAAATATTGGTGTCACTTACCAAAAAATACAACTCTATAGTTACAACTATAGAAGGAACTAAAGACTTGACGACCCTATCAATAAGTGAATTAATTGGCTCTCTAGAAGCATATGAGAAAAGACTAATGGCACAAGATGAAGATTCGGTCGAAAGTGCCTTCAGTCTAAAGTAAATATACGGTCTCACCAAACTAAAAATGATGGAAGGAGCTCATGGAAAAACAAAAGAGGAGGAGAAATTATAAAAAAAGAAAATTATCCACCTTGTGGTATTTGCAAGAAAACAAATCATTTGGAGAAGGATTGTTGGTTTAAAAATAAAAAACAATGCCGCTTTTGTAAAAGATATGGCCACGTAGAAAAAGATTGTCGCTCGAAAACAAATAATCGAGCAAACTATGTAAAAAAAAAAGAAAGTGAAGAGAATACATTCTATGCAGGCCAAGCGGCAAATAACAATAAAAATGAAACATGGTACATCGATAGTGGGTGTAGCAATCACATGACGGGGACGAATCTATATTCACTCATATTGATAAGTCGGTGAAATCTCAAGTAAAGTTGGGCAATGGTGCATTAGTAGATGTCAAAGGAAAAGGCACCATCGCCGTGGAAACGAATAAAGGCCCAAAATATATACGTAATGTATATCTAGTCCCTCGTCTTGCACAAAATCTCTTAAGTGTGGGCCAAATGATACAAAGTGGGTGTTCTCTATATTTTAATAGAGATACCTGCATTATCTATGATAAATATAAAAATATCATTGCCTCTGTTAAGATGAAAAATAACAATTTTCCTATTCAATGGAAATTGGTCAAAGATATAGCCATGAAAGCTCAACTTGATGATTCATGGCTATGGCATAGAAGATTTGGCCACTTCAATTTTGCTAGATTAAAAATTCTCCATCAGAAAAATATGATGAGAGATTTTCTAGCAATCACAGAAATTTCAGATGTTTGTGAAGGCTGTCTTCTTGGAAAACAACAGAGACAGTCCTTCCCATCTAGAGTTTCATGAAAAGCTAAGAAGCCTTTAGAACTTGTCCACACGGACGTGTGCGGTCCGATGAGGACACCTACACCTAGTCAAAATAAATATTTCATCTTATTCATTGACGATTATACAAGAATGACATGGGTATACTTTCTTCGAGAAAGATCTGAGGTTTTCTCTATCTTTAGAAAATTCAAGAACCACGTAGAGAATCAAAGTGGCCAAAGAATCAAAATCCTAAGAAGTGACAAAGGCACAGAATATAATTCAAAGGAGTTTAATAAATTTTGTGAAGATGAAGGAGTCCATCATCAACTAACTGTTGGCTACGCCCCAGAACAAAATGGAGTAGTTGAAAGAAAAAATAGAACCGTCATGGAGATGGCAAGGTCTATGCTAAAAGAGAAAGGCCTTCCCAACACTTTGGGCGAAGCGGTTTATACTGCTGTATACCTATTAAACAGGTGTCCAACTAAAGCAGTTCAAAATAAAACTCCAGTTGAAGCATGGAGTGGACGGAAGCCTTTTGCAAAGCATCTCAAAGTGTTTGGATGCATTTGCTACGTCCACATCCCTGCTCAAAAAAGGAGTAAACTAGATGAAAAGATAGAAAAAAGGAATATTCCTTGGCTACAGTGACCAATCAAAAGGCTATCGGATTTACAACCTAAGAACTAAGAAACTTATTATTAGTCGAGACGTCGAGTTTGACGAAAATGCTGCCTGGAATTGGGAAGACGAGAAGATCGTGAAGAAGTACATAACCTTGTCAGACACACCACCTGCTTAAGAGGAGTCAATATCACAAGAAGAAGAAGTACCGGATTCTACCACTCACGATGTAACTCCACCAAGCTCTCCAAGGGTAACGCAAGAAGAATCTACTCCAGAGTCTCCAGTACTAAGGGTAAAAGCCCTTAGAAGAATTTATGACACATGCAATTTTGCTATTTTGGAACCGGAAAACTATGAACAAGCATCCAAAGATGAAGTTTGGATAAAAGCCATGGAAGAAGAGATCAAGATGATCCAGAAAAATGAAACCTGGGAGCTTGTTGATCGACCAGAAGACAAAGAGATTATTGGCGTTAAGTGGGTTTACAAGACAAAGCTCAATGCGGATGGATCAATCCAAAAGCATAAAGCAAGGCTTGTGGCGAAAGGATACTTGCAACAACTAGGTATTGACTATACTGAAACTTATTGCTCCCGTTGCTCGCCTTGATACTATTCGAGCACTTATAGCCTTGGCGGCACAAAAAGAATGGAAGATTTATCAACTAGATGTGAAGTCGGCATTCTTAAATGGATATCTTCAAGAAGAAATATACATAGAACAACCACAAGGCTTTATTCTCAAAGGCCAAGAAGAAAAAGTCTTAAAGCTTAAAAAGGCCCTATACGGGTTAAAACAAGCACCACGGGCATGGTATAGTAGAATCGATGAGTACTTCATCAAGCAAGGATTCAGGAGGAGTATGAGTGAGCCGACACTCTACATCAAGACCCAAGGTAAGTCCGACACTCTCATTGTCTCTCTATATGTAGATGATCTCATATATACAGGAAATAATGAGATAATGATCCAAGAATTTAAAGAAGAAATGATGAAGACATTTGAAATGACGGACTTGGGCTTGATGAACTATTTTCTCGGTATTGAAGTCAATCAAAATGAAGGAATTTTCATCTCACAAAAAAAATATGCAGAAAAGCTCCTTGAAAAATTCAAAATGAGTAATTGCAAAATAGTGGCAACACCACTTGTAATGAATGAAAAACTATTAAAAAAAGATGGAGCTGAAAAAGCCGATGCCTCCCTCTATAGAAGTTTAATTGGGAGTCTACTATATCTTACTGCTACACGGCCAGATATTATGTATGCGACAAGTTTACTATCACGGTTTATGCAGAGTCCAAGTCAAATTCATTTTGGAGCAGCCAAGAGAATTCTAAGATACTTATGAGGAACCACTGATTATGGTATTTGGTACCGACCTAGTGTAACAACTAAGTTAATCGGTTATACTGATAGCGATTGGGCAGGATCATCTGATGACAGGAGGAGTACAACTGGTTATGCATTCACATTAGGTTCTGGAATATTTTCATGGATATCTAAGAAACAAGACTCAGTGGCACAATTCACTGTAGAAGCAGAATATGTTGCGGCTGCTACAACTACTAGTCATGCAATATGGCTTCGAAGAATTTTAGAAGACATTGGAGAACCACAAATGGAATCAATGCCAATATTTTGCGACAACAAGTCTGCGATTGCAATATCAAAAAATCCAGTCTTTCATGGAAGAACGAAACATATTGATATAAAATATCACTTCATCCGTGAAGTGCAAAGTAAAGGAGAGATCGAGCTAAAGTATTGTAAGACTGAAGATCAAATTGCGGACATATTCACTAAAGCACTACCAACAGTAAAATTTGAGACATTGAGAAGCATGCTTGGAATATTACAAAAATGGATCAAGGAGGAGTGTTAAAAAAGTGATCCATTTTTAGAAAATATTAGACTACTCATGCTTGATGTTGGCGGAAATAAAATGGCAAAAAGCAAGACTAGAAGACTCTCAAAGGCTGAAGAATTTTCTGGTACGTGAGCAGCAGACCACGTGGGCAGCAAAAAGCAAAAGAACAGTCAAGAATAACGGCTGAAGGAGAACAACCTAGAGAAGTCTCGTGCATGGGAAATTTGTGCATGGAAATCTTGGAGAAAAGTCAACAAAAGTGGCTGAGAGTTGGAGAGAATAGAAAAATGCAGAAAAATGGAGGAGAGACCAGAATAATCGGGAGAAGCCGCGCAAAGCAGGAGATAAAAAAGGAAACTTGTAATTTTATATTGGTTTTTGTACTAGATGTCGGTGGAGGAAGGCGGTGCTCACGCCTATGAATAGGAGTTGGATGTTTGTTGTTCCTTGTAGCCAAGAAAACTACACACGCTCCTTTGTAATAAAACACTTTCTAAATAAAAGCCTTTTTCCCATTCTCCCCTTGCCTTGTGTTCCATTTTTTTAACATAACCCTTGCGCACACACACGCTTCCGCGCAAAAACACCAACACTATCGCTAGTGACTTGTTTATAGCGTGATTTTAGTTGAGGATGCATATAATATCTGTTTGCTTTCACGGTGCTCAATCCTCTGTTTAACCTTGAAGATGTATCAGATAACTAAGTTGACCCACTTGGATTCCAATTTACAAGGATTTGACTGGACCGTGTTGTGTTCTTGCGTGACATTTTCAGTTTCCTTTCTTCTTGGGGTCAAACCAACCAGAAATGTTGCACAGATTTCGGAACTTAAGATTTGAACTAAGTCGAGAGTTAGAATCGGAGGAATGTTCTGACGGCCTCAATGCGGTGGTTAATGAGTAATTGTAAATAATCTAGTGGATTACTAATCAATGAATGATAATGAAGAACTTAAGTGTGACGTAAGTACAATTCGTTAAACAATGAAATGGACCCTCGTTGTTTCTCAAAGACTATGTTGCTTTCAAACGGAGATGCTTTCACTGATGGCAACGACCCTTTAAAAGCATTCGATCCCATGTTAATAACCCCGGGGACTCCCATCACCGGAGCAAGAAGATGCTTTCACTGATGGCAATCAACACTAAGATAATGCCATGTCTGTAAGGAGCCAAGATGAGCTGGCGTTGGCCGGAGATATAGGAGCTGCGAACAGTGTTAGCGGACCTGAATTCGAGAATTTGACGTCTTTTGATGGTCTTGTTAAATTTTGCGGAAGAAGTTTGACAAAAACGAGGCACCCGAGACCTAAGGGAGAGGGGGGCTGATCCCGGCGGTCACCGGGATCATGCGCTACAGCCTGGCCGGGATCCTCCCCTGCTCCGATTTGTGTTTGGTTCTAGCAGCAATTGCTCAACCTTCTCCCTCTCTACAAGCGAGAAAATTATCCAAAAAAATATTCATCTTACTAAATTTTTGATAATTTACTCGTAAATCTTTCAATTATATTAATTAAGTTATAAACTTTTTTGCGGTTTGTTAATTGATTTCATTTGATCAATTTTGGTCAGAAATTGGCAACGTAGACACCGGCTGTCTTATGTAACATGGTCAATACAGACACCTATATTTTTTAATGTCATTTGTTCCATCAAGCTCGCATTCTCTGCTGACAGAGAAAGCTCTCCCGCTGCGCATTCAACTCGAGCTGAAACCTCATGCAGTCATGTTTTTACAAGAGCAAGAACGGAGGATTCACCATTTGGTTACTCACCTCTCGTCCATAGGACCACACAGACATCAAGTCACCGACGAAAGCTCAAAAACGTGGCCGGCAGTCGAAAGAAAGTCGCCCGTTTCGCGACGTCTCAGGGTATGTGCTCGCACTTATGTGCTGCAGCAGAGAATAGGCTTTCCTCTGGCCTCTGTTAGTCCCATTTCGGGCGATCTCCACCAGATGTTCGTATACTCCATACTGAAGCGAGGCCAGCACGAGGGACGAGTCGTGCAGCCCCAGCTCCAGCAGCACTGATGTCGCGCACTCCTTGTTCCTGGGTGTCCCGCTCTTGATGATCTCCACCAGTGTCTTGATGAAAAAAAGCCGCCCCAACTTGCCTCGCCCCTCGGGGTGCGAGGCGAGAAGCAACAAGATCGAGAGCGCCTCGTCGATCATTCCCAAATTCTTGTCCTCGACCAAATCGAGCAACAGCGGTATGGCACCCGCCTTGATGGCCCTGGACTTGTTCGCTTGGTGCAAGGACAAGATGACAAGCGCAGTAGCCGCGTCCTTCTTACCTCGAACTGTTCCTTTTTTCAGAAGATCCAATAATGGAGGAATCCCATTCGCGGAGCCCACAAGCTCCTTGTTCTCGTCGAGCATCGATATGCTAAACAAGGCTGCGGCAGAGTTCTCCCGCGCCTCATCCGTTCCGTTCTGCAGTATATCGATTATAGCTGGAATCGCGCCTTCTCGGGCAATTACTCTCTTGTTCGCGTCGTTGAGGGACAAGTTTAGGAGTGCAGTCACGGCGTGTTCTTTGATTTTAGAGTCTGGAAACGACAGGAGCTGAACTAGAGGCGTGACTCCTCCCATGTTGGCTATCAGGATTCTGTTATCGGGGTTATCCTTGGAGAGAGTCCGGAGCTCCAGAATCGCGTGCCTTCGAGCATTCAGCTGAGAAGAGGACAGATCTTGTACAAGGCAAGATATCTGCTTCACGAGTTCGCTCGAAGAGCCATCAGAACTAACGGAACTGGCCTTTCTTGGGAGCTCAAAGTCATTCTTCTCGCACCATTGCAAAATAAGGTTGCGGAGAGCGTAATTGGGCACCACCGACAAGTGATGCAAGATTTGTCCGGTCTTCGGGCACGTCCGATGATTCGAATCCAGCCACTTCTGTATGCTCTCTCTTTCATAGGTCTTATATAAGACAGAAAAGAATCTCTCAGCTTACAAATCAATCTTATGCACTACTTATATCGATGCTCTGAACTGCAACTGTTGTATGAACATCAATGTCTAGAAAAATTTGCGGAGGATTGACCTTCAACTATCTCGCAATGCGTGCTGAGACTAGAAGATGATGCGTGATGCTTAACTTGAAATCTGTCCTTTAAACTCACAGTTTCTCAGTTAAACTACTTGCGTTTTAGTTTCTGCAAGAATGCAATGTGTTCTGGTGGTGATTAGTGGAATTACCTGTCCAGTGGCGACGATAACAGGATCCGTCATTATCTCGAGCGTGATCGGGCATAAGAATTCATGAGGAATGGATAAAGACGGCAATTTTACCAGAGTCCTCGAGGAAAAAGAAAAATCCTGCGCGCTTGGCTCCTCGAACCCGATGATCCGTTTGAACTTACCAAATAAGCCCATTATTTGCCGGATGTTCTGCGCATCTTTTCCGAACTGCTTCGCGAGTTTACTGATGGCAACTTTTTCTGCTTTCAGATCGCAGAAGGTCCGTAGTTCCAATCTGTTCGCAAGGCACTGTAGGATGGCGTTGTCTACATTCCGGTCATCCTTCTCGGATAGTACCACCATCAGATCCATCGCCAACTCAATGTCCTGCGTGTCCCTCCTCTTTTGAGCCTTTTTGAGTTGCATCCGCATTAGCTCGACCTTCATATACATGAGACCCATCACGATCGACGGAACAATACACAAAATTCATCTAGATTTACTAATTTGAGCTCATGAATTCACTCAAGTCTGTCGAATTCCTCTTGATTCTGCTAGAGCGAATCCGAGAACTTGCTCTGAAGGAAACCACAATGTCATTAAACTAAAGAGTCTGCTGCAAACTTACTTGGTTCTGGACTTCAACCGAGACCCCGAGCTGGTCGTAAGGCATATCATCCAAGGCCTCGTTTAGCTTATCGTAAACAGCATGGAATCTACTCACGACCGCCTCGCTCTCCAACATCTGCATTTTTTATCGAAACCCAGTTCAGAAGATCGAAAACGAGGAACCCAAATGAGCACACGACCGGGTAAACAGTTAGCGAACCAGATAAATCTTGCTTCCGTAGTGACATTGCTTCAACAGCTTGTTAGCCGCAACCACCGCTTGCCTCAGGCGAACCAGGATAGCGTCCAAACCATCACCGGCAGGGGAATCTGCGGCGTGGCGGGCCTCTCTGATCTCTTCCAAAAGCGGGACCAGCAGCTTCAACGTCCTCGCCAGATTCAGACACTCCTTCCTCTGCGTCTTCCTGTAACCCCCGTAAGACCCAGCCTTCTCGATCACTCCGATCAAGTACTCAACAACGCCACCGCCTCCATTACCGTCCGCGCCGCCGCACGACGAGCACGGCGAGCTAGAGACGGAGGAGCTCCCTCCCGCTTCTCCCTCCATGATCACCCACTGGGGAGGTTGCGTTGGGGTCGGATGATGATGATGATGGTGGTGGTGGGACGGGGACGTCGTTCACGTAAAGGGCACGTCCCAGGACTTGACTCCGACGCGTCACGACTTCTGGGCTTCTTGCATGGGCATGAATTTCTCTCCTCTCTTATCCCTTTCCGAGCTCTCAGAATCGGTTCCGGAACGTCAAAATGATTGGCGGTCCGCGTACGATGATTCGTTGTGTAATCTCGCGGATTCCGGGGCAACTAGAGAGGGAGGAAGGGAGTTTGGACAGGAACTTTCGAAAATCAGTTAAGTCAGTAAGTCGTGTGATGTGGGGGCGGTTCACGGTTGACGCGGTTTTTTTGACAGTGCATGTCATGGGGGCGACGCGCATTCCCGTATACTGCCGACCTTCGCGACGGTTCCGTTCCTCGGTGGCGTCGTGCGTATCGTTTGTAGTGCTCTCTGTCTTTGTTTTCCTCTTTATCTTTTTCTTTTCGGTTGCCTATTTTTGGGCGTGCCTACCGTGATCCGCGGGACACGGGAGATCTTGGGGCCGGAGCCTTTTGTTTCGTGATGGGATGATAGATTTGATTAATGGATCACACCCTCATGTATGACACCTATCGAAATGAATCACACACTCATTTCTTGATGCATGTGTATTTGATGAGTGGAGTTATCAAGTGAGTTAATTATGTTCAATAAATAAATCATAAATGAAAGAACTCATTAGACAAAATTCACCTCTATAAGTTTCTTTTCACCCTTTCTTGTTCGCGCTTAATCTTTTGCTCGCTCGCTCTATCCTTTTACCTCAACTTGAGTACGAGTTTTCCTAAATTGGGTTCAATATATGCATTTTAGCAACATGGGTTGGGTGTGGGTTGGGTTAAATATGGATTGCTAGATTTGTATATTATGGAAATAGGCTAAAAACGGGTTAATGGTGTGTTTGATAACCATTCCATTCCCAATAACAATTTCTGCTAAAAAATAATTTTTTTTTGATTTTGTTCTTTGAACGAGTTTATGAGCATTTAAAAGTATTTGATAACTACACAAAATTTCTATTTCTAGAATAAAAATGTGTTTGGTACGACCCTAATTTTTTTTTGTAACTTAAAATTTCTATTGATTTTTTTTATATAATTTTATAACATTTTCTCTTTTTGTTCTTTTCTTCTTCTTCTTCTTCTTCTTCCTCCAGCCGGTCATCGGCCTCGACCACGACCGATAATTGGCTAGATGAGAGTCAACAATCTCACATGGCCTCTCGAGGCAAGGCTTGTCCTTGCAGATATGGGAGAGGTCAAGCCTTGCCAAGCCAAAGCTCGCCTAGCCACCAACAACCGACTAGAGGAATAAGAAGAAAAGAAAAAAAGAGAAAAGAAAATTACTTTATTTTTTAAGTTGTTTTTAAGAGTAATAAAGTAACTTTTTTTCTACGTCTTAATTCTATTTCAAAGTTATTCTTAGGAACAAATATGTTATCAAACGAATCTCTATTTCTTTTATTCCGGAAACAAAAGAATGGAACTAATCACTGTTTGGCCGGTTAGGACACGGATGATAACCATTATACCCAGAAATTGATTTTTGGAAGAGAAATAGATTTTTCTATTTCTATTCATAGATGAGTTTTGAAGAAAAAATATGCGTTTGATAACGATATAAAATTTCTATTTTCGGAATAAAAATTAATTTGATAACTACACAAAATTTCTCCCTTTCCGACAAGGGCAACGGTGGCGGCAAAGCAATCGGTAGCGACAGTAGCAATCGACGACAGTGGCTAGAGGCTAGAAGTGGTGACAACATATGGTGAACAGTAGCCAATGGCCGGCAGTGATGGCTGGCGGGTGGGAATGGTGACAACGGATGGTGAACGGCGGCTGCCACCACCGCTGGTTGACGGTTGGCCGTGGCGGTCGGTGACTGGCAACGGTGGCCAACGACCAGCGGCGATGGCCAATGGCTAAGAGTGGCAACAATGGATGATGAATGGCGATTGATGACAACGGATGAGTGATCAACTAATAGAGAGGATAAATATCTCTGATATATAAAGATATATATCGGCGTTAGGAAAAGGTGAAATTCTCTCGTACTAATATAATGATCATCCTTACTATTTAAATCACTGTAGTGGGAGGCAATTGATCTTGAGACAGCGGAGAATTTGAGGTGCCAAGAAAGGTGAGAAATTCTATTTTGCGAGAAAATTCCATTGTTTAGATATATTGTATTATATAATATAAGTTTAAGACATAAACTTGGGTAAGCTTGACTTATGTTCAGAAATTTTTACAAAAATTAGGGAAAAAAGAGTTGGTTATTGTCAATTTTGATCGAACCACTCCGAAAAGAATATGTATTATCTCAAAATTTGAGCTTGAAAATGAAGTAAAGTTTAAGGTGAGACTTACGATTTAATTTTCTACTTGACTGAAAAACTTGAGATCATAGCACAAGGAAGCATTTCCAAGTCCTAATGTGAATGACCTACTCATGATCAAAGAAGGTGAACTAAATTTGGCAGATATCAAACCCGATTAAATACGTCAAGTTGACTCACTGATTGTTTGAAAGTAAAATGTTTTAGCACTCGGTCTCCCAAATACAAGAAAACAATTCCTAGTTTCAATATAAAATAACTTGCTTTTGCTCGAAAGAGATGGACTCAATTTAATGGATATCAAACCCGACAAAAAAGAGTTAAGTTGACCCGATGGCCACTTGAAAAGTAAAATGGTTCGGCACCTGATTTCCTCCACGGGAGATTCAGAATGTGATGTGACTTCTTGCCTAGGGTCAAATTCATCACTTTGACAGACAATGCCTATTGCGTTCGTGCGTACATATGACCATTTCCTACTTGCACTTCTTGTACACGTGTGTGGCTTCCAATGGCGGATGGTGCTAAATTATGAACGATTATGGATGTCCCACTTCTACTCCATGTAAAATCACGGTTCTCCATGCATCTGTTTGCCACATTTGGATGTGACCCAAATTACTAAGAGTTTGGAGTAACAATAATAGTAATTTATGACAAACTATCGTTACGATATATATATATATATATATATATATATATATATATATATAATTGAATTTATGATGAGTATTGTTTATATTGTGACATGTGCTCCGAATTTTATTTTTGTAAAAGCGAAATGGTTTTCCTCATGTCATATTTATGAATGGTTAGTGAGTCATTGAAAATATATGAAGTTCTTCACTTTTCTTCATTACAATTGATGAAGTTTGTCGTTCGATTTTTTTCAAATGACCAAGTTGAAGCTCTAGACATTTTCTTGAATCTTGGTTAGGTATTGAAGATGCAAGGGACAGTAGTTGTGCAACAAATGATTCCGTTATAAGCAAATGCTCAAAACATCTCTCTTCTCTAGCTTCCAACTTTGTATCGATTTTAGTTTACGTCCAAGTCTAATTTTTTTTTAATTTGTAATTGAAATGATTTTCCCGAGCAAAGTAAGTTATATGTCGATTCAGTAATTTTTTCAACCTTTAAGATTACAATCCTTATACTAGCTAACAGATAGGGATAAAGCTGCGTTTAATACTTGTGTAGTTCTTGCAAATGGGTCCTAAAATTTCATCCCTTAGTACATTGCCTCCCAATGAAATTTGAATTATTAATTGAACCTCGGCTTAAGCTTGGACAAATTCTTTTTAATATACAACCCTTTATCATTTCTTCTATTTTATTTTTGCAAAATCAACTTTAAGCACCCCTTGGCAAAAGCTAAAATGGCAATGCTGCAGTCTCTCTCTCTCTCTCTCTCTCTCTCTCTCTCTCTCTCTCTCTCTCTCTCTCTCTCTCTCTCTCTCTCTCATATAAATTTCTGATGTCCGACCTGCCTCTTTTTTTTCTTTTTTTCAATGCCCAATCAATTATCTCACTCTATGTTCTCTCTCCTTTCACCTTTAGTTTAGCTAGCAGCTCCACAAAGATAGAGAGAGAGAGGCCAATTGATCCAATAAAGGTCAGCCTTTTTAATGCTTTGATCACACGCCCATCTGAAGCTACTCAGCATCACGTCATTCCCTCCCATATCCTTCTCTTCAAACCGAGCATTATACAATAAATTCGTCTAAAATCTTGTCATCTTTTGTTAGGAAGCGACGCATTCTTTGAGAAATAATGACGGTTCATTTCTTTGTTCAATGAATCGTACTTCTGTGCACTGTATGTTAAAAACCAGAGGAGATGCAGATATGCAGATGTGCACAAGAACAGCGTTAAAAACAGAGGAAATTTTCTGATATGCACAAAAACAGAGGAACGTCTTGTTTTACACCCACGCACTAAAAAAAAACTGACACCATAGCCTTTATATAGGCTTTACAAAAACAAATAACCACCACATCCCACTAACTTCACACCCACTAACTTCACACGTACAGCAACAAATCCACATAATAAAAGTGCTTAATAGACTATTAACACATAAAAAACAAACCAGAAACATAGACTCGTTCAACATTCCCTCCCTTAAACTGATGTTGGAAACAATCAGTTTAAAGGACCCTCTCTCAATTTGGAATATCCAACAAACAAACACCAAGGAGCTTTCTCAACTTCTGAAACATGGACAACTTTAGGGGCTTGGTGAATATATCAGCCACTTGATCTTCACTTCTACAGAAAACTAGCTCAACTACTTCATCCTTTGTAAGATCTCTTAAGAAGTGGTACTTTACATCTATATGCTTGCTTCTCCCATGTAGAACTGGATTTTTGGACAGCTTGATAGCTGAGCTGTTGTCACAATAGATTATAGTTGCTTTTTGCTGGTTGAACTGAAGCTCTTCAAGAATCTTCCGTAACCATATGGCTTGACAAGCGCATGAAGTTGCAGCAACAAATTCTGCTTCAGTTGTTGATAAAGTAACAATTGATTGCTTCTTTGAAGACCATGAAACCGCCCCTGAACCAAGCATGAATACATACCCTGAAGTACTTCTTCTATCATCAACATCTCCAGCATAATCGCTATCTGTAAACCCAAACAAATCTGACTTTTCTCCCTTTTTATAGAACAACCCAAAATTTTTAGTTCCTTGCAAATAGCGAAAAATCCTTTTTGCAGCTTGTAAATGTAACTCAGTTAGGTGCTCCATAAACCTGCTTATAAGACTCACAGCATGCATGATATCTGGTCTTGTCCCCGTCAAATACATCAGGCTTCCAACAATCTGCTTGTAGAGAGTGCTATCCACCTTGCTTCCATAAGGATCTTTCAAGCGCTTCAATCCAACTTCAGTTGGAGTAGTCACGGGGTTACAATTATTCATTTGAAACCTGTCCAAAATCTATTGAACATACTTCTTTCGAGACATAAAGATTCCAGCTGCAGATTGAATAACTTCTATGCCCAAAAAATAATGCATCAATCCAAGATCAGTCATCTCAAATTCATCCATCATAGACTCCTTGAATTTGTCAAACATGGCACTATCACTCCCAGTAAAAATAAGATCATCCACATATAAGCATACAAGAAGCAACTTTCCACCATCACCAATTTTAATAAAGAGTGTATGCTCATATGGACATTTTCTAAAACCTTTCTTGAAGAAATAGGCATCAATGCGACTATACCAAGCTCAGGGAGCTTGTTTTAATCCATACAGTGCCTTTTTTAATTTATAAACTTTATGTTCACTACCGAGCTTCACATAACCAGAAGGTTGATCAACAAATACCTTTTCTTGAAGATCACCATGCAAGAATGCTGACTTCACATCCAATTGGAAGATAGGCCATGAATTCTGCGCTGCTAATGCAATTACCAATCTGATTGTGTCAAGTCTTACTACAGGTGCAAATACTTCTTCGTAATCCACTCCAAATTCCTGCTTGTAGCCTTTAGCCACCAAGCGCGCCTTATACTTATCAACTTCACCATTTTTGTTCAATTTTGTCTTGTACACCCACTTGACTCCGATTGTTTTGTACCCTTTTGGAAGATCTGTTAACTCCCAAGTGTTATTCCTCTCAATAGTTGCAATTTCTTCATCCATTGCTATCCTCCAATTTTCTTTTTGTACTGCTTCATCAAAAGTTGTTGGATCACAATATGAAAACAAAGCAAAATGGATAAGTGGATCTTCATATTGATCAACTCCCGTTACTTCATAATCACTCATCCATGCAAGCCTCCGTCGAACACGATAAGGCCGATCTTCAGATTCTGCAGCTGCTGCTGTACTTTGGACACTGCCTGTGGCTATTTGGGTTGTTGTGGATTGCTGCACCAGCCCATTTTCATCTTCAAAATTCGTTGGAATTTGCTTACCAACACCTTGTTCACCCCATGGCCAAGTTTGTTCTTCATCAAATATCACATCACGACTGATAATGATTTTCTCGGTCATAGGATTATAAAGTTTATAGGCTTTTGATTGATCACTAATGCCAAGAAAAACACATTTGACTCCCTGATAATCTAGCTTCTTCCTCTTTTGGTTAGGAACATGGGCGTAGGCAATACACCCAAAAATCCTAAAGTGATCTACTGCAGGTCTTTGGCCGCTCCATGCTTCTTCCGGTGTCATATTTTGAACAACTAGAGTGGGACTTTTATTTAAAATGTGAATGCTCCAATTGACTGCTTCAGGCCAGAAACTTTTTGGAATTCCACTTCCCCTCAAGAGACTTCGCACCATATTCAGAATGGTACGATTCTTCCTCTCACATACGCCATTTTGCTGTGGTGTATAGGCTGCTGTAAGTTGTCTCTTGATCCCATGCTTCATACAAAAATCTATAAACTCAAGCGAGTTGTACTCTCTACCACGATCCGTGCGAAAGACCTTTATTTGATTTCCTCCATCCTTTTCAACAAGTGCTTTAAAGTTCTTGAAAGCCGCAAAAGCTTCAGATTTTTCTTGCAAAAAATACACCCAAATTTTCCGGCTAAAATCATCGATGAAGGTAATGATATACCGTTTACCTCCATTGGAAATTGGAGATATTGGTCCACAAATATTTGAATAAACCAACGCCAATGGACTTTTTGCTCTCCACGATTTTCTTTGTGGAAATTGAGCATGATGTTGCTTGCTAACAACACAATCTTCACAAATTTCCAAAGGAGCAGAGATTTGAGGAAGACCCTCCACCATCTCTTTTTTATATAGTGTTCGCAACCCACCGAAATTAAGATGCCCATAGCGAAAATGCCATAACCAGGCTTCCTCCTTCAATCTTGCAGAGAAACATGAATTTGTAGTGTTGTGGAGATACAATGGAAACATCCGATTGCCCGTCATTTTGACTTCAGCAATTAAACCCAACTTCTCATCTTGGATTCTACAAATCCCACCTTTAATAGAGATTTCATATCCCTTCTCTTGCAGCTGACCAGCACTCAACAGATTAGTCTTCAATTCAGGGACATACAATACATTTGAGATAGTTTGTACCGAAGTCCCTTTTGGATGAATTGCCACTGTTCCTTTCCCCATCACCGACACAACGGAATTATCACCAAACTTTACGGTGTTGTTGTATGTTTCGTCTAGATCAAAAAACATTTTCTTGTCTCCACACATGTGATTGTTACAACCAGTGTCGAGATACCACATATTTGGTTGAGTTTCTTCCTTCTCATGGCACACCATCAAAAGAGATACTTCTTCTTCTTTTTCAGCAAAGTTAGTTCTTTCAACTCTTTGTTTATTCAAATTAGTTCGACATTCAGATTTGTAATGCCCATACCTGTGGCATCTAAAACACTCCACTTTGGATTTGTCTGCTGGCCTTGGCCTAAAACCAATTGAATGTCGTCCTCCACGACCTCTTCCTCTCCCTTGGAAATCACGATAGGAATAGCTTTCAGACTTTTGATCAAAGCTGAAGCCACTGCGATCGTTGTTCTCCCTTCCTCTGCCTCTTCCTTTGTTCACCCTTGCTGCTGATGAAGAATGATCTCTAGTTGAGACCTTCAAAGCTTGCTCTTCCGTCTCTTGTTGTAGGAGTTTTTGTTCATGAACTAACAAGGATCCTTGCAACTCATCAATGGAAAGTTCTTCAATGTCCTTGGCTTCTTCTATGGAACAAACAATAAAGTTGAATTTTGGTGTCAACGATCAAAGAATCTTTTCAACGATGATGACATCCTCCGTCTTGTCGCCATGAATCCGCATCTTATTAACTATTGCCATTGTCCGAGAGAAGAAATTTGTTATTGTCTCTCCCGACTTCATTCGTAGCATTTCAAACTCCGAACGAAATGTTTGAAGCTGCTGCCTCTTTGCTCTTGCTGAGCCTTGATACTTTTTCTTCATGGAATCCCATATTTTCTTGGAGGTATCCTTGCAAAGAATTGTCTCCAAAATGGATCTGTCAATTGCTTGGAAAAGATAATTTTTGGCCTTGAGATCCTTCAATTTTAACGCATCCAAAGCCGTTCTTTGCGCTGCCGTTAACACAACTCCTTCATCGAGTTCAAGCAACTCCCGAAGAAACAACATCCCAATACTCCTTGGACTTAAGAAAATTCTCCATTAGCATGCTCCAATGATCATAATGACCATCAAAGTGTGGAATAGCAGGTTGTACAAATGTTTCTAAGGCCATTACTGCTGCTGCAAAATAGAACCACCACAAAAGCAACCTGCTGCTGCTACAAATGAAGATAACCTGCTACAATACTCTCCCTTGACTGCTGCAAATGAAAGTACTTGCTGCAATAAAAACTCTCTTTTGGTTCTCACCTTTTTACAGCACTCAAACACACACTTTTCTTCCTAACCTCCGCTCTGATACCAATGTTAAAAACTAGAGGAGATGCAGATATGCAGATGTGCACAAGAATAGCGTTAAAAACAGAGGAAAACAGAGGAAATTTTCTGATATGCACAAAAACAGAGGAACGTCTTGTTTTACACCCACGCACTAAAAAAAAAACTGACACCGTAGCCTTTATATAGGCTTTACAAAAACAAATAACCACCACACCCCACTAACTTCACACGTACAGCAACAAATCCACATAATAAAAGTGCTTAATAGACTATTAACACATAAAAAACAAACCAGAAACATAGACTCGTTCAACACTGTAATTCCTGCTTCATCTACTTCCATTAGCGATGTTGATGTCCTACTCTCGCTGAAGCAAGGATTTGAGTCCAGCAAACCGGCTTTAAGCACCTGGAGTTCTTCAAACTCGAGCTTGGTTTGTTTACGGTCCAGGATTAGAAGCTCGGCTTTAATCTTGTTCACATGGATCATTCCAAATGTGGATTGGACGGTGCGGCACAGCTCGGGTTGGGGAATTTAAAGAATCTGCGCATATTGATTTACAATTCAATCTTCTCTTGGGTCTGATCCCAAAGCAAGTTGGCACCTTGACAAGCTCGGTAAATCTTGATCTCTCTGTCAGTTTACTCGCTGGAGAGATACCATTGGAGGTAGCTAGACTCCAGAAGCTGAAACTTGTCAAATACTTCTTAAACAAGCTATATGGATCGATTGAGTTCCTTGCAGACCTCCCGAGCTTGGAAACTCTAGGCCTATGGACGAACAACTTCACTGGTGTGATTCCTGAGGATCTAGGCAGGAATGGGAAGCTTCAGGATCTCGATTTGTCCACCAACAAGCTCACTGGAACGATCCCTCGAATTTGTGCTCACTGAACCAGCTCAGGATCTTGATCCTGTTCAACAAATTTCCTCTTTGGGCCGATCCCTGAAGCTCTAGGCTCATGCTATAGCCTACTTAAGGTGAGTTTGGAGCAGAACTAAGTAAATGGAAGCATTTGGAACAGCTTCGTTTACTTGCCTCGGCTCAAACTCATCGAATTTCAGAACAACTAACTGTCACGAGTTTTGCCAGAGAATGGCAAGGGGTGATCATTGCCCCGAGTGCGTTGCCATGAACATTCTTTATTATCATTCATTGATTAGTAATTTGCTAGATTATTCACAATTACTCATTAACCACATTGATGCTATCAGAACATTTCTCCGATCCTAACTCTTTACATAGCACAATTCTTAAGTTTTGAAATCCATGCAACATTTGCGGTGTGTTTTACCCCAACAAGAAAAGGAAATTGAAAATGTGACACGAGAACACAGTCAGTCACATTCTTGTAAATTGGAATCTAAGTGGGTCAACTTGGGTACGTGATACATCTTCAAGGATAAACAGAGCATTTAGCACAGTGAAGGCAAACAGATATTATGCGCATCCTCAACTAAATTCTCTGAAAATTACGTAATAATAAATATCTTGGTTCCATTTGTGACCTTACAAGCTATAAAGAAGTCGCTAGCGATAGATAGACAGACACGAGAGAGAGACCACCCGGAGCACAAACTAAAGGGCCACCAAGTTTAGATTTCGCGGGGAGGCCGACGGACACCTTCTCTTGAGCAAGGCAGAAAAGGTGGGGGCCGGGCGACTTGGGTGGGGTAAAGCTCCCCGGGCTCCAGCTGGAGGACCATCACCTGCGAGTCGGAATTCGCAGAAGAAGAAGACCAGGAGGGACTCATAAAAGAGGCTACCAACCAGCCAAATGTTCCTGTGGATATAAGACTGAGAACTTACCACGTGCCGGGGCTGGTCCCGGTTCGCAAGCTGATTCCGATGCTGCCGCCGTGCTTCCATCTCGGCCGCATCAACACGTGCTAGAAATGCGTTGCCACACCAGAGGACGCCCGTGATGAGGAATACCACAAGCAGAAAAATGGCCGTGCCCACAAAACAAACCGAGACCGCCTGGTAAATCTCGTGCCCCTGCAGAGGCCCCTCGCTGGCGCACGCGTTCTCGGTCGCCAGACTTTCTGAGGCCGACTGGCTCATCTCTCTCCAGGCAGGTTTTCTTGTTTTTTCCTTCTTCTTCTTCTTGAAAAACTTAGGGTTTTGCTGATGCGGCCCGTGTTTAAGGACGAAGATGACAACGTAAATAAAACAAAAGGGAGGGCTAGACCAGACTAGGATTGTTGCATTTACTAGGGGATTGCAGAAGACTCAGCAGCCCATGTTAGCCTAACCAGCTCTACATTATCACAACAAAACGTAAAGACGAAAGGTCATTATCCTGCCCAGCGAGGTAGTTTCCTCCTATGGAAGTTTTTGATGTCAATTATGAATTTTCAAAAAAAAAAAAAATGGAGAATTGCTAGGCTTATGGCACCGTCCCTCTTAAAAAGAGACGGTGCCTTGCCAGCCTTTCAATTTTCCAAGGGAGTCGGGTAAATTGCTTAGCCGTTTTCCTTCGAAAATTTGGAAGGAAAATTAAAAAACCAGGTAGAATAAGCACTTTGTCATTTTACTCCAAAATGAGGAGGAGAAAAAAAACCGACCAAGATACATAAAAAAGGTTTCTCGCTAAAAGTGCGGTTGAACTTTAAACATTAACTAAAGACAAAACGCAAAACGAAAAAGGAGAACGTCCTGTAGCTCCACTTTTACCATGCAAAGAACAATTAACATCAATTTTATATCAATCTAATGGATCAACATTTTAAGAAATGCTTAAAAAATTCCTTTGAAATAATGTGATGTGAGTTTGTAAGTGATCATTGTTATAATGTGAAAAATAATGTGAAAAGATCAAAGGAACGTAAAGTGAATTATCTTTAATAATTTTGAAAAATTTCAGTGATCATTGTTATAATTTACCCAAATAATAGGCGATCAGCCTAAAACCTAGACAACTAATTCTGGCCATGTGATGGAATTTTAAATTTTTTATCCAAAAATGAAATAAAAAGATAAAACAATAGAAGAACGTTAGCTTGAACATCTATCAATTGTATCCATTAAGTCTTACATATTTTCACATTTTATTAATTAATTTCATTTGACCAACTTTATTATTGACGTGGAAATCGACATTCTACGTAATATGGTCGACATATATTTTTTTTTTTATGTTTCTTGAATTTTTAATGCTCTTTTAAGAAATAAGTAGCGAGCTTCACATTAGTGTGGAGGAAACTGAAACTTGTGCAAAAATACAAACATCTCTCGATTGTTTTTATTACGGGCATTAATTTATTATCATTATAATTTTCGTGAATAACGACAGAGTCCAATGTCAAGAGCAGCGAAAAGCCAAAACTCGGAACACAATTGCCCGCGCGAGGGCCACGCCACGTCGGATAAGGAATATCATTTGACATGACAATTTGATATGCAATTATTAATTGCACAAGGAGAAGCAGACGTTTGTGTTTTTCTTTGTAACGAGGCAAGCCCACGTTGGATGGGGAAACTCCCAGCCAATGATTGTATGTGTGTGTATCTATATAATTTCATGGGTGATCTTTCCTAATCATTAAAATTTTATAAAAATAAAAGCATGTAGAGTTTATAAAAGATTTGAAGGTACTAGGCTGGAAAATAAAAGAGAACACCTTGTTGTTGATCAAATTAGGTTCAATTTCACACTAATATTATGTTTAGAGTTTATTGGATAATTTCCCATATAATATATTTCTCTATATTGCATTAAGTTTATGTGCTATTTTTTAATTTTTTCTTAATTTTTTTCTTGATTCCCATTTTCTTGTCTTAATAATTACAATCGCATCCTACTGTGAAAAAAATAAAAAAGCTTCAATCATATATGTAAGTTTATCAAACTATGATGAGATATTGTCGTTTCTTTTCTTAATTTTCATATTATACCTTAAAAGTTAGATGTTAGAGAATAATTGAATGCGCATCGAGCTGATCAATGAACTAGATATAAAATAGGTTAAGATAGTTTCCTATTTTATTTTATTTTTAACCTAGGAACCAATCCCTGTGTGAATTGGCTTGAAACCAATCGGGTTGGTTTTTAGGTTGAACTAGGTCATTTGTTCACCCCAATATTTGATTAGAAATATTAAAATTAGAGAGTCTTGATTATATAAGTGGTGAGAGTAAAGGGATAGGAAGTAGTGTGATTTTATTTTTCTTTTTGCGTAGAACCTCGGTGCTAGCTTATTGCCTTGTAGAACTTCATAGTTTGTCTCTACCGAGCTTTCAATTTCTCAAGACGGCGTTTCCACGAAAGGAGTAATCCCAAAATTCCATTTAAAAAGCCAACTAAAAGTATACCTTTACAAGATTAAAAGTATATATTCTTTTTGGTCCAATATAGGGGTGAGTAATAATGTACTTCGGACACAAAAGAGGGACAATATGTCGCATCAAGAAGCAATCCTCCCTAGAACATTAATGGTGATCTTTTCCAAGTTTGTTTTATCGACGGATGTCACATTATGAATGCACATTAGGAAACTAAGGGCATTTTATTTAGGGTCGGTAGAAGAGAGAGTCGACTTCAATGATCATTTATAAGATAAATTAAAGATAAGTGTAGTCTCAAAACTTTTAAAATGTGTAATTAAATCCTAAAATTTATTAAATTAGTGTAATTAAATATTTTTATTAATTTTGTCCAACTTGATTGATGGAAAATGCTAATTTGGCTTATTTTCTTTTTAAAAAATTATTCTCTTTTTTATGTGGTGATGATGTGATTAAAATATAAGGCTAAAGCGATGTTGTTTTAATCAAAATCTGATTTTTTAATACAAATTTCATCAAAATTATATTAACAAAGCAAATAAAAAAAAAGGAGAAAATGAGCGAGGGTTAGCAAGGGTCGCAAGCAAGGGTTATGGCACTTACTCGATGAGATGAGGGTCATAAGATCTTGGCCAACCCAGGCTTGTCGGTGGGCCGCTAGTGGTGAAGGCCGCTAAGGGTGGCCCTTGGCTAGACTTAAGCAAGGGTTAGCAACCCTCCCTTGTGGTTGATGAGGGTCACCGAGCCCCCTAAACTCCACAAGCCATTTATCACCATTGCTAGCCCATGACCTTCCTAGAAATGGTAGGCGATGATGGCTCCTTCTTCTCTTTTTCTATATATGTCTTTTTTAAACTTTGCTTATTTTTAATGTAATTTAATTAAATGTATTAAAAGCTCGGATTTTGACCAAAACAATGCCATTCTAACCACGTCGCAGCACGTGGGATATGAAAGTAATAAGAAAGTTAGGTCAAAATTTTTCATTAGTCAAATTAGACAAACTCAATGGAAGGACTTGATTGCAATAATTAGACAATTTTTAAGATTTAATTGTATTTTTTAAAAAAAAATTCAAGATTCGAATGCACTTTCACAAATAATTTTTTGAGGATTTTCAGGGCGCTTCACAAATTTAAGCAAAACAAAGAAAGGACACGGGAGCTGGTGATGCCTTACTAATTTCTTTTTCCTCGCATTACTAACTTTTTTAAATCTGTGATAAAAGGGAAAAAGAAAGCATAAGAGAAGGGTCACACTATTGGCATCAATATTAGAGATGCAGAAAGATAGGACGGTGCCCCGGGGAAGGTGGGTCCCAAGGCCACGTCGACTGTCGATTGGGGCCCAACCCTGTGGTGACGTGGAGGGGCTAGCCCACCTAATATTTCCCCCTTGGCTCAGCTCGGCTCGGCTAGGCTCATTCAAGAGAGCTGGGCCTATGTAGAATTGACTAATTGAGTGCCGCTAAGCAAACAACGCCATTATTCCTTGCGTAGGCCTTTTTCACCACAACTTGCCATTGACTATTTACAGGCAATCGGAACCTACTTAACTAATGTTTCCGACCACCAACAACAACAACAACAACAAAAACAACAACAACAACAACAACAACAACAACAACAACAACAATATAATAATAATAATAATAATAATAATAATAATAATAATAATAATAATAATAATAATAATAATAATAATAATAATAATAATAATAATAATAATAATAATAATAAATAAATAAATAAATAAATAAATAAATAAAATCAATTCTTCTATGCTATATCTATGATAATATTATAACATATCATATATACAATGAAAGTCGCATTAGCAAACTCACATTTTTACAGAATCTAAGAGGCAATGGAGTTTTCCATATTTAAAAAACTCAATTCTTCACTTCTTAAATAATTCATAGATGCATGAACTTTTGTAATAAAGATACATTAAGTAAAACATGGACATTGTATAAAATTCAATCCGAGAATTCAAAATTTACATCATAGGACCGTCAATGAATGATAACGGGACATAAATTCACGAGAAATAAGAAGAAGTAAGACCGACGAGAAGGAAAAAGGGAAGGAGGTGGGGGGGAAGAACCCCTCACAGGCGATGAATCGGCTCGCCGTCCCCGACTCCACCCCCGAGCCGCCATCCATTGCCGAAGCTCGATGGATCGTAGATATCGCGGATTTTCTTATTCGCGAGGTATTCAGCCTAGTTGCCTATATCATCGTGGTCGAGTGCTTGTGCGGGCTTCTGCCTCTCCTCTCCCTCTCCGCCACCGAAGAAACTTGTTGCACAGTGGAGGTCTCACTGGAAGCGCGACGGCAGCCTTGGAGCCTTGCGAACCTAGACTGCCGCCGTGGCTCATCAGTGACTTAGATTAGCGTGACATAAATTGGGGGAATTTACATGAGTTGGATCGCTATCTAATTTATCTATGGAATACCAAGATCTAAAGTTCTTTTTTCTTTTTTTGGGTCGAAATATACCAAGATCTAAAGTTTACAAACCCATTTCCCTATATTGTTTTTCCAAGCTCTAAAAAGAAAAGACGAAAAGCCGATTATTCAGGGCCGTTGTTTGGTCTAGACTGCGGATTTATAGAGGATCGGTTCGGGACAGAAGGGATTTTCCAAAAGGAAAAAAACCGAAATTCTTTTCAGTGTAGAATTCGCGGATTAGGAGAAATTGAATTAACTAATAACAACCTGTGGTTATCCTATAATCGCCCTGGACCCTCCTATTTTCAGCATTTCTCCCATAATAAAAACACACAAAAAAAAAAAAAAAAAAAAAAAAAAGAAGGAAAACGAAGATTAGGAACTTGGCTTTGCATAGCCTCGTTTTCTAATTCTTTTTCGTCTTGTCAAAACTGAACAAACTTCTGAATCGATTAACATCGAAGGATAATGGGAGATGAAGGCGGTGGCGGCGACGGCGGAGGTGGCAGCGGAGGCAGGGAGGCGATGTCGCCGAGCAACAAGGTCAAGCTCCTGTGCAGCCACGGCGGGAAGATCCTGCCGCGGCCTGCTGACGGGCACCTCAAGTACGTGGGCGGCGAGACCCGGGTCATCTCCATCTCTCGCGACGCGTCTTTCTCCGGTGCCGGCTTTTTTCCGTGACGATTGGCATGTCGGATTCGTCCGTCGTGTTGATATGGAAAATTCTGAGTCATTTGTTTTGCTGCTACAGATTTGATGAAGAAGCTGAGTGCCCAGATCGATGCGGACGTGGTCCTGAAGTACCAGGTGGCGCCGGAGGATCTTGACGCGCTGGTGTCGGTGCGATCGGATGAGGATCTCAGGCACATGCTCGATGAGTACGATCGTCACGAGAGCGGCGGGAACCCGAGGCTCCGGGCCTTCCTGTTCCCTGCCAATCCGACCGTGGTCGAGAACCAGATGGCCGCCCTGGAGCCGCAGGCGCCGGAGCAGTGCTACGTCGACGCCATCAGCGGCATCGTCCTGACCATGCCCGACCTGAGGATGGCCCCTCTCCACGTGAACCGTGCCGCGTTCAGCAGCCGCTCGACCAAAAATGATGATGTGATGCTCATTATCGTGATCATGATCGTAACGATGATCGTGGTTATTTTCATTTTTTCAGACTTAATTCTTTCACTTTTTAAATAATTTATAGATGCATGAACTTTTATAATAAAGATACACTAAGTAATATATCGACGTTGTATAGAATTCAATCCGAGAATTCATAATTGACGTCACAGGACCGTTGATAACTAGTATCGGGATGTAAATTCACAAGAAATAAGAAGAAGTAAGATCGGCGAGAAGGAAAAAGCCGAGGTGGGGGTAAGAACCCCTCACCAGCAATGAATCGGCTCGCCGTCCCCAGCTCCACCTTGAGCCGCCATCCACTGCCGAAGCTTGGTGGGTCGCAAATATTGCGGATTTTCTCATTTGCGTGGTATTCAGCCCGGTTGCCTATATTGTCGTGGCTAAGTGCCTCCGCGGGCTTGTGCCTCTCCTCTCCGTCTCCACCACCTAAAGGACCTCGTTGCGTAGTGGAGGTCTCACCGGAAGCGCGACGGCAGCCTCCTAATGCATTAAGTTTATGTGCTATTTTTTTTCTTAAGTTTTTTTTTGTCTTGATTCCCATTTTCTTGTCTTAATAATTACAATCGCATCCTACTGTGAAAAAAGAAAAAGAAAAAAGCTTCAACCTTATCTGTAAGTTTATCGAACTATGATGAGATATTGTCATTTCTTTTCTTAATTTTCATATTATACCTTAAAAGTTAGATGTTAGGGAATAATTGAATGTGCATCGAGCCGATCAATGAACTAGATATAAAATAGGTTAAGATGGTTTCCTAATTTATTTATTTTTTAACCTAGGAACCAATCCCTATGTGAATTGGCTTGAAACCAATCCGGTTGGTTTTTAGGTTGAGCTAGGTCAGTTGTTCACCCAATATTTGATTAGAAAAATTAAAATTAGAGTCTTGATCATATAAGTGGTGAAAGGGGATAGAAAGTAGTGTTCCTACCCTTTTATGAGGTGATTATATTGTGATTTTATTTTTCTTTTTGCGTAGAACCTCGGTGCTAGCTTATTGCCTTGTAGGACTTCATAGTTTGTCTCTACCGAGCTTTCAATTTCTCAAGACGGCGTTTCCACGAAAGGAGTAATCCCAAAATTCCATTTAAAAGGCCAACTAAAAGCATACCTTTACAAGATTAAAAGTATATATTCTTTTTGGTCCAACGAGATTAAGAGTACAACTAAGTAGGTTTGTCTGGTTAGAATGAGGCCATGCATGAGATGATTTTAGCTGGGCCATTAAAAACCAAGCCAGCCCCTTCATAAACTAGGGTCCTAATGGCCAGAAAACCATGAAAGTTCTCCATAGAAAATGGGGTGTACATCAGCTTGAAAGTCTAGTAGATTTTGTAATTCATGTGCAAATACAAAAGAGAAAAAATCTAGAGTTTTGTTATACAGTATTTTCAGTCGTACCATCTGCTGCAAATGAGGCAGTCCAGATTGCTAGGTCGTCAATTCGGCACGTCCACCTCGTAGTAGGATCCATCCCTGCAAACTATTTGCCTGCTTGAACCTCGTCCCTACATAACCCGCGCGCTCGTCTTAGGGCCTGCCTGATAACGTTTCTATTTCTCCCAATTTCTCTTTTTTTTTCGTTCCCTGAAACAAAAAAAGAACAGAAATTTGTTAGGTAACGCCAACTTAGTGGCTGGGGAATAGATTTGGAACAGAAACAAAAAACAAAAAATAGTAACTTCTTGTTCCCAGCAACAATTTTTGGAAATAAGTTTTTTTTTTCTTTTCTATTTCTCTTTTGTTCTTCTTCCTTTTTGCAGCCACCGTCAGCCACCTACCAACCGTTAGCCACCTCTTGCCGCTTGCAGCCCACCGTCGGCAACCAACCGCCGCGGCGTGTCACCACCACGCGTAGCCCACCGGCTGCTGCCTACAACCCACTAGCTGATGATCGCCACCGTCCGCCAACAGCCTACCAATACCAACCACCACACGACTGCCACCTGCCACTACATTATCGTCGTATGACCGCTGACCGTTGCCATTGTAGTAGCTACATCTCTATCCGCACAATCCCAAAGCTCATCAAGAGGTTATGCATCTCACCTCACCGCCATAGGAGAGTAAATGCAACTGTCCGGCCACTGCAAGGTAAGAATCCCATCTCTGTCTTGTGAATCCTCGTTGTGCTCGCTTTCCAAAGTCTCCTATCATCTTGATCGATTCTTCTTCTCCGGACTTCCCAGCCTCCTCCTCTGCCGTGTCCTAGGGAAGGTATCATCGGCCGGCCGCACCATGGAGTATGATCTCCTATCGCCATTCAATTCATTAGGAGTCTCGGTCTCGCCTTGGCGTTTGTTCAGTTTTTTTTTTTTTTAACATGTAAGACTTTCCCTATGCCACCATTGTCACTGCCTGAGTCGAGTCGAGTCGAGTTGAGTCGACTCTTTGGTGTACATGCATGCTACTAGTTCCCTTGTTCTAATTAGAGGTTGATTGCTGCATGATTACTGATTAGCGATCGGTAACGACGAAGCGGCTTGCATTAACGTTGTCGTAGTTTAGAATTAACCAAGCAAAGTCCGATATCAACTCGCGGAGATTCGAGCACCTAGGCCATCTTTGACATTTCTGTCGATCAAATTGAGAGAAGGGTTTCCATTTACCTAGGACAGTGACTGCTCGGTAGGCCTAATCCACTCGATTTTGACACTGTTCATAGCTGGAGCTATACCAATTTAGGGGTGAGTAATGATGTACTCTGGACGCAAAGCTAAGAGTTGTAATATGTCGCATCAAAGAAGCAATCCTCCCAAGAACATTTATGGTGATCTTTTCCAAGTTTGTTTTATCGACTGATGTCACATCATGAACGCACATTAGAAAATGAAGGGCATTTTATTTAGGGTTCGGTACAAGGCGAGTCGACTTCAATGATCATTTATAAGATAAATTAAAAGATAAGTATAGTCTCAAAACTTTTAAAATGTGTAATTAAATCCAGAAATTTATTAAATTAGTGTAATCAAATTTTTTCATTAATTCTATCCAACTTGATTGATGGAAAATGCTAATATGGCTTATTTTTCTCTAAAAAATTTTATTTTCTCTTTTACATGGTGATGACGTGACTAAAATATAAGGCTAGAACGATGTTGTTTTAATCAAAATCTGATTTTTTAATACAAATTTCATCTTAATTATATTAACAGAGAGAAAAAAAGAGAGGAAGAAATGAGCGAGGGTTAGCAAGGGTTGCAAAGAAAGGGTTATTGGCACTTACTCGATAAGATGAGGGTCATAAGCTCTTGGTCAACCTAGGCTTGTCGGAAGGCCGCTAGTGGTGACAATCGCTAAGGGTGTTCCTCGGCTAGACCTAAGCAAGGGTGAGCAACCCTCCCCTGTGGTTAATGAGGGTCATCGAGCCCCCTAACCTCCACGAGGCATTTATCACCATTACCAGCCCTTGACCTTCCTGGAAATGCTGGGCGATGATGGCGGCAAGGGTTGCAAGCCTTCCCTTGCTTCTTCATTCTTCTCTCTCTTTTTTTAATATATATATATATATATATATATATATATATATATATATATATATTTAACTTTGCTTACTTGTAATGTAATTTAATTAAATTTATATTAAAAACTCGGATTTTGACCAAAACAATGCTGTTCTAGCCACATCGGTGCCACGTGGGATATGAAAGTAATAAGAAAGTCAGGTCAAAATTTTCCATTAGTCAAATTAGACAAACTCGATGGAAGGACTTGATTGCAATAATTAGACAATTTTTAAGATTTAATTGTATTTTTTAAAAAAAAATTCAAGATTCAAATGCATTTTTTTGCAAATAAATTTTTGAGGATTTTCGGGCACCTCACAAATTTAAGCAAAACACGTAAAGGACACGGAGCTGGTGATGCCTTACTAATTTCTTTTTCCTCACATTACTAACTTTTTTAAATCCATGATAAAAGGAAAAAAGAAAAGTAGAAGAGAAGGGTCACCCTATCAGTATCACTATTAGAGACGCAGAAAGATGGGATGGTGCCCGGGGGAAGTGGGTCCCAGAGCCACGTCGATTGTCGATTGGGACCTGACCTGTGGTGATGTGGAGGGGTGGGCCCACCTAATATTTTCCCCTCGGTGCGGTTCGGCTCTGCTAAATGGTTCATTCAAGAGAGCTGGGGTGTATATAGAATTGACCAATTGAGTGCCGCTAAGCAAACGGCTCCGTTCGGCTTTTTTCACCACAACCTGCCATTGACTATTTACAAGCATTTAGAACCCTCTTAAATAATGTTTCTGACCAATAATAATAATAATAATAATAATAATAATAATAATAATAATAATAATAATGTAAAATCAATTCTTTTACGATATATTTGTGATAATATTTTAACATATTATAAATACAATGAAAGCCGCATTAGCAAACACACATATTTTTATAGGATCTAAGAGGCGGTGGAGTTTTCTATATTTAAAACTCAATTATTCACTTCTTAAATAATTCATAGACGCATGAACTTTTATAATAAAGATACGTTAAATAAGACATCGACGTTGTATAGAATTCAATCCGAGAATTCATAATTGTCGTCAGAGGACCGTCGATGAATGGTATCAAGATGTAAATTCATGAGAAATAAGAAGAAGTAAGACCGACGATAAGTAAAAAAAAGGTGTGGGGGGAGAAGAGCCTCTCGCCCGGCGATGAATTGGCTCGCCATCCCCGGCTCCACCCCCGAGCCGCCGAAGCTAGGTGGATCACAAAGTGGATATTCTCATTTGCATGGTATTCGGCCCGGTTGCCTATATCATCGTGGCTAAGTGCCTCCACGGGCTTGTGCCTCTCCTCTCCCTCTCCACCACCTAAAGGACCTCGTTGCGCAGTGGAGGTCTCACCGGAAGCACGACGGCAGCCTCGGAACCTTGCGAACCGAGATCGCCGGTGTGGCTCGTCAGTTAGCGTGACATAAAATGGGGGGATTTACGCAAGTTGGATCGCTATCTAATTTATGTATGGAATACCAAGACCTAAAGTTTACAAACCCATTTCCCCATATTGTTTTTCCAAGCTCGAAAGAGAAAAGAGGAAAAGCCGATTATTCAGGGCCGTTGTTTGGTCTAGATTTCGGATTTATAGCGGATCGGTTCGGGATGGAATGGATATTCCTAAAGCTTAAAAAAAAAAAAAAAAACCGAAATACTTTTCAGCGTAGAATTCGCCGATTAGGAGAAATTGAATTAGCTAATAACACCCTGTGGTTATCCGATAATCGCCCTTGACCCTCCTATTTTCAGCATTTCTCCCATAAAAAAAATTAATAAAAACACAAAAAAAAAAAGGTAGGAACTTCGTTTTGCATAGCCTCGTTTTCTAATTCCTTTTCGTCTTGTCAAAACTGAACAAACTTCCGAATCAATTAACATCGAAGGAGAATGGGAGATGAAGGTGGCGACGGCGGAGGTGGAGGCGGTGGCGGAGGCGGGGAGGCGACGTTGCTGAGCCACAAGGTCAAGTTCCTGTGCAGCCACGGCGGGAAGATCCTGCCGCGGCCCGGCAACGGGCACCTCAAGTACGTGGGCGGCGAGACCCGGGTCATCTCCATCTCTCGCGACGCGTTTTTCTCCGGTGCTGGCTTTTCTCCGTGACGATTGGCATGTCGGATTCGTCGGTCATGTTGATATGGAAAATTCTGAGTCATTTGTTTTGCTGCTACAGATTTGATGAAGAAGCTGAGTGCCCAGATCGATGCGGACGTGGTCCTGAAGTACCAGGTGGCGCCGGAGGATCTCGACGCGCTGGTGTCGGTGCGATCGGACGAGGATCTCAGGCACATGCTCGACGAGTACGACCGCCACGAGAGCGGCGGGAACCCAAGGCTCCGGGCCTTCCTGTTCCCCGCCAATCCGACCGTGGTCGAGAACCAGACAGCCGTCCTGGAGCCGCAGACGCCGGAGCAGCGCTACGTCGACGCCATCAACGGCATCGTCCGGACCATCCCCAACGTGAGGATGGCCCCTGTCCGCGTGAACCGTGCCGCGTTCAGCATATCCTCCGCCTGCTCCTCGCGGAAATCGCCGTATCCGGACAGCGGCCGCTCGACCAAAGATGATGATGATGATGATGATGATGTGATGATGATCATGATGTTGATGATGGTGGTGATGATGATGATGATGATATCATGTAAAATCAATTCTTTTATGATAGATCTGTGGAGAAAATATTTCTCCGCCTTCACTCCTGGGCCCCACCAAAGTTGCACGGTGATCGACATTTTTTAGGTGGGCCCGGATCATGGCTTCCGAGGAATCGGACGATGCTGCCGATCGGTGGAATGGCATCTAACCATAAATCTAAGTTGTGTTTTTGGTTTAAAAATAGAAGAAGAAAATGAGATAAACTTTGAAAAATTTGAAAAGAAAAATGAAAAATTGTTTACATCTAGATACATAGGATGACCAATGCTGATTAAATTATCACATAAGTGATTTTTAGGTAAAATTAAAATGTTTATAATTAAAATGATAAATTATAAGAAGGTTTTAAATTGGACAAGTCACTGTACAATAAATTCTGGATTTATGGATAAATATCTCAGTGAAATCCCAGGGAATATAATGTGACACGACAATTTAACATGCAATTATTATTTGCACAAGCTGGGGTATGTGTTTTTCTTTATAACAAGTAAAGCCCACGCTGTGTGTGTATCTATATAATTCAATGGCTGATTTTTCCTCATTACTAAAAATAAAAGCGTGTAGAATTTATCAAAAGTTCAAAGGTACTAGGCTGGAAAATGAAAGAGAACGCCTCGTCATTGATTAAATTGGGTTCAATTTGACACTAATAATAAGTTTAGGGTTTTTTTGAATAATTTTCCTGCATTATGTATTTTTCTACAATGCAGTAAATTTTATGTACTATTTATTTTATTGTTTCCACTTTAAAAATTCTTCTTTTTTTGTCTTGATTTCCATTTTCTCATCTTAATAATTACAATCACATCCTACATTGAAAAAAATAAGCATCAATCTTGTCTATATGCTTATCAAATTATGATAAGATAATGTCATTTATTTTCTTAATTTTCATATTATGCCAAAAAGTTAGACGCTAGAGAAGATTGAACGTGCATTGACCTGTCAAATAGGTTAAGACAAGTTCTTATTTTATTTTATTTTATTTAACCCGGAGACTAGTCGCCATTTAAATCAGTCTAAAATTATCCGGGCTGGTTTTCAGGTCCAATTGGGTCATTTGCTCACCCCGAGACTTGACTATAAAAATTAAAATTAGAGTCTTGATCATAGAAAAGGTGAGAGCAAGGGGACAGAAGGTAAGAATATTTCCTACCCTTTTATGGGGTGATTACATTGTGATTTTTCTTTTTCTTTTTGAGGAGATCCTGGGTTCTAGCTTATTCCCTTGTAGGACTTCATAGTTTGTCTCCACCGAGCTTTCAATTTCTTAAGATAATGTTTTCGCGAAAGAAGTAATTCCAACATTCCATTTAAAAGGCCAACTAAAAGCATAATAACTTCACAAGATTAAAAGTATTTTCTTTTTGGTCGAACAAGAGTAAAAGCATAAACATGAAACATAATTCTTCCGTCATGCTGAACTGGCATTCACTCAAAAGGAAAATAGAACAATAAATTTTGAAATACTTGTATAATTTGAATTTGAATTGTTCCAAAAATATAGATATTATTAAAAGAAAAAATTGTGAGCTATTTCTGCTTATTACTAATGACATAGCCATCATGTGGTGTTTATGCCGCAGTACATTGTCCCAAAAAAAAAAAAATGATTGCTTAAAATAATTAGTCGATAAAAAAAATTCATTATTGAGAAAAACTCGTGTGTAGACATATTCATTGGTGATACGAAAATAATATTAGTTCATTCATTTTTTTAAGTGATGCAAACAATCATTTTTAAGAAAACGTTTTTGAACTATTTATTTTCCATGAAACAAAGGATTACTGTGGATATATCTTATGGATATGTATTATTATCCAAATACCTAATTAAACTTTATCAACTGCTGTTCCATATTATTTTTCCCAAAAATAAAACAATTATTATGGGCCCATGTTTGTCTAGGGTGCATTTGTTTCACAAAAAACCTTTTCCGAGAAAACGTTTTCCTCATTTTTTGGCATTTGATTCACTTAATAAAATGAGTCAATGAAAAATGTTTTCCTAGTTAATGAAAAATATTTTCCTATCAGAGCTTAAATTTAAGAAGATAATTCCCCCTTTAAAAAAATCGGAAATTTTTTTCCTAGTTTTAAGCTTCTTGGTTAATGAAAAGTTTATTATTATAAAAATAATTTTAAAAAATCCAATTTTTAATTATTTTTGAAAATTGAAAATTTTAATTTTTTCTTTCTTTTCTTTCTTTTCCTTCCCCTTCATCCCCTTCTTCCTATGCCGGTCGTGTGCTTTGGTGATTGCGAGCAACTCGGCGGCGGCCAAGATTACAAGCTAGCGAGCTTGAGGCTTGGCCGACTGAGCAAGCTCGGCCAAGCCTTGAGCTCACTAGCTTGAGCTGCATTGAGGTTGGCGAGCTTAGATTCGAACAAGATTGGTGAGCTCGTGACTCACTCAATCTTGACGGGGGTGGTGGTCGTGTAGAGGCATATCCGATGGGATTCTTTAACTATGGGCCGTCCGATTGAACCAATTGCCAAAATTGGACGCCCAGGTGATTACACGAAATTTCAATTGAATTAAAATTTTCAGAGCCCCAATGACTAGGCTTGAGACACACGCTCGCACGCGTGAAAAAGACGTATACGTGGGCAATGAGCGAGACCCCACACATACCGCGAAACATGAAGGAATGGCCTCTCGATCTTTGAACATCGAACGGCTCGGATTTTGTCCCAATTTTTGTAAAAAGAAAACAAAAAATAAAATAACTAAAAATTTTGATTTGTTCAAATTAAAAAAAAATTGATTTTTTTTGTCTAAAATAAAAATGATGAGGTCGAAATTATTTTTCAATAATATCCAAACGTTAGAAAATATTTTCGATCATATATCACATAAAAAATGAAAAATAATTGTAATCCTGAAAAATAGTATATCGGCGAGTTATTCGTGAAATAATTTAATTAAAATTGGATTTAGGATTGAATGGACATTCAAAGGTCATGTGATAATTATTGACTAAAGTCCAAAAAAAAGAAGGAATTCTTTAGCAAAAAGTTCCCAAATTAGGAAATAAGTTGACTATTAACAGCTTTTGCGCGTCCATTGTCATTAAGATTACAATCCTTATACTAGCTAACAGATAGGGATAAAGCTGCGTTTAATACTTGTGTAGTTCTTGCAAATGGGTCCTAAAATTTCATCCCTTAGTACATTGCCTTCCAATGAAATTTGAATTATTAATTGAACCTCGGCTTAAGCTTGGACATTACCTTTTATCATTTATTTTATTTTATTTTTCCAAAATCAACTTTAAGCACCCTTTGGCAAAAGCTAAAATGGCAATGCTGCAGTCTCTCTCTCTCTCTCTCTCTCTCTCTCTCTCTCTCTCTCTCTCTCTCTCTCTCTCTCACATATAAATTTCTGATGTCCGACCTGCCTCTTTTTTTTTTCAATGCCCAATCAATTATCTCACTCTATGTTCTCTCTCGTTTCACCTTTAGTTTAGCTAGCAGCTCCACAAAGATAGAGAGAGAGAGGCCAATTGATCCAATAAAGGTCAGCTTTTTTAATGCTTTGATCACACGCCCATCTGAAGCTACTCAGCATCACGTCATTCCCTCCCATATCCTTCTCTTCAAACCGAGCATTATACAATAAATTCGTCTAAAATCTTGTCATCTTTTGTTTGGAAGCGACACATTCTTTGAGAAATAATGACGGTTCATTTCTTTGTTCAATGAATCGTACTTCTGTGCACTGTAATTCCTGCTTCATCTACTTCCATTAGCGATGTTGATGTCCTACTCTCGCTGAAGCAAGGATTTGAGTCCAGCAAACCGGCTTTAAGCACCTGGAGTTCTTCAAACTCGAGCTTGGTTTGTTCATGGTCCAGGATTAGAAGCTCTAATTAGATGCTCAAGGGGACGCGGTGCAGCTCGGCTTTAATCTTGTTCACATGGATCATTCCAAATGTGGATTGGACGGCACGGCACAGCTCGGGTTGGGGAATTTAAAGAATCTACGCATATTGGATTTTACAATTCCATCTTCTCTCGGGTCTGATCCCGAAGCAAGTTGGCACCTTGACAAGCTCGGTGAATCTTGATCTCTCTGTCAGTTTACTCGCTGGAGAGATACCATTGAAGGTCGCTAGACTCCAGAAGCTGAAACTTGTTGAATACTTCTTAAACAAGCTATACGGATCGATTGAGTTCCTTGCAGACCTCCCGAGCCTGGAAACTCTAGGTCTATGGACGAACAACTTCACTGGTGTGATTCCTGAGGATCTAGGCAGGAATGGGAAGCTTCAGGATCTCGATTTGTCCACCAACAAGCTCACTGGAACGATCCCTCGAATTTGTGCTCACTGAACTAGCTCGGGATCTTGATCCTGTTCAACAAACTTCCTCTTTGGGCCGATCCCTGAAGCTCTAGGCTCATGCTATAGCCTATGTTAAAAAAATTAAATGTGCGCGGAAGCATGGTTTTAGTTATGGATGATAGTTTTTGGTTAGTGATGTGTGCAAGTGTATGTTATATTTTGTAGAGGATGGACAAGGGACAAGATAATATAATTGAAGGATAAAGGACATGGATATGGGGGAAAATAGTTTTATTAGTTGAAGGAAATAGTTTGATGGAGATTGGTGGAGGTCTAAGACCTCTCACGGTGGAGGGTTTTCCCACATAAGGTGGACCTCTCACACACCTCAAATGATCAATTACAAGCCTATTTATCACCGCCTTAGTACAACATTCTAGATTTCTCTTGAATGCTTTCCTTTTCTTCTTTCTTCTAGAAACTTCATCTAGGGAATTCTACATTCTAGATTTCTCTTGAATGCTTTCCTTTTCTTCTTTCTTCTAGAAACTTCATCTAGGAAATTCTAGATTCTAGTTTAGGAACTCTAGGAAATTCTAGAAAATGGATCACCATTTCCAACAGCCTACTTAAGGTGAATTTGGAGCAGAACTAAGTAAATGGAAGCATTCGGAACAGCTTGGTTTACTTGCCTCGGCTCAAACTCATCGAATTTCAGAACAACTAACTGTCACGAGTTAGTAATTCGCTAGATTATTCACAATTACTCATTAACGACATTGATGTTATCAGAACATTTCTCCGATCCTAACTCTTTACATAGCACAATTCTTAAGTTTTGAAATCCATGCAACATTTCCGGTGTGTTTTACCCCAACAAGAAAAGGAAATTGAAAATGTGACGCAAGAACACAGTCCAGTCAGATTCTTGTAAATTGGAATCTAAGTGGGTCAACTTGGGTACCTGATACATCTTCAAGGATAAACAGAGCATTGAGCACAGTGAAAGCAAACAGATATTATGCGCATCCTCAACTAAATTCTCCGAAAACTACGTAATAATAAATATCTTGGTTCCATTTGTGACCTTACACGCTATAAAGAAGTCGCTAGCGATAGATAGACAGATACGAGAGAGAGACCACCCGGAGCACAAACTAAAGGGCCACCAAGTTTAGATTTCGCGGGGAGGCCGACGGACACCTTCTCTTGAGCAAGGCAGAAGAGGTGGGGGCCGGGCGACTTGGGTGGGGTAAAGCTCCCCGGGCTCCAGCTGGAGGACCATCACCTGCGAGTCGGAAGTCGAGAAATGAATTCGCAGAAGAAGAAGACCAGGAGGGACTCATGTTCCTGTGGATATAAGACTGAGAACTTACCACGTGCCAGGGTTGGTCCCGGTTCGCAAGCTGATTCCGATGCCACCGCCGTGCTTCCATCTCGGCCGCATCAAGACGTGCTAGAAATGCATTGCCACACCAGAGGACGCCCGCGATGAGGAATACCATAAGCAGAAAAATGGCCGTGGCCACAAAAAAAACTGCGACCGCCTGGTAAGTCTCGTGCCCCTGCAGAGGCCCCTCGCTGGCGTACGCGTTCTCGGTCGCCAGACTTTCTGAGGCCGACTGGCTCATCTCTCTCCCGGCAGGTTTTCTTGTTTTTTCCTTCTTCTTCTTCTTGAAAAACTTAGGGTTTTGCAGACGCGGCCCGTGTTTAAGGACGAAGATGACAACGTAAATAAAACAAAAGGGAGGGCTAGACCAGACTAGGATTGTTGCATTTACTGGGGGATTGCAGAAGACTCAGCAGCCCATGTTAGCCTAACCAGCTCTACATTATCACAACAAAACGTAAAGACGAAAGGTCATTATCCTGGCCAACGAGGTAGTTTCCTCCTATAGAAGTTTTTGATGTCAATTATGAATTTTCAAAAAAAAAAAAAAGAGAATTGCTAGGCTTATGGCACCGTCCCTCTTAAAAAGAGACGGTGCCTTGCCAGCCTTTCAATTTTCCAAGGGAGCCGGGTAAATTGCTTAGCCGTTTTCCTTCGAAAATTTGGAAGGAAAATTAAAAAACCGGGTAGAATAAGCACTTTGTCATTTTACTCCAAAATGAGGAGGAGAAAAAAAACCGACCAAGATACATAAAAAAGGTTTCACGCTAAAAGTGCGGTTGAACTTTAAACATTAACTAAAGACAAAACGCAAAACGAAAAAGGAGAACGTCCTGTAGCTCCACTTTTACCATGCAAAGAGCAATTAACATCAATTTTATATCAATCTAATGGATCAACATTTTAAGAAATTCTTAAAAAATTCCTTTGAAATAATGTGATGTGAGTTTGTAAGTGATCATTGTTATAATGTGAAAAATAATGTGAAACGATCAAAGGAACGTAAAGTGAATTATCTTTAATAATTTTGAAAAATTTAAGTGATCATTGTTATAATTTACCCAAATAATAGGCGATCGGCCTAAAAACTAGACAACTAATTCTGGCCATGTGATGGAAATTTAAATTTTCTATCCAAAAATGGAATAAAAAGATAAAATAATAGAAGAACGTTAGCTTGAACATCTTACATCTTTTCACATTTCATTAATTTATTTCATTTGACCAACTTTATTACCGACGAGGAAATCGACATTCTATGTAATATGGTCCACATATTTTTTATTTATTTATTGAATTTTTAATGTTCTTTTAAGAAATAAATAGCGAGCTTCACATTAATGTGGAGGAAACTGAATCTTGTGCAAAAATACAAACATCTCTCGATTGTTTTTATTACGGGCATTATTTTATTATCAATATAATTTTCGTGAATAACGACAGATTCCAATGTCAAGAGCATCGAAAAGTCAAAACTCGGAACACAATTGCCCGCGCGAGGGCCACGCCACGTCGGATAAGGAATATCATTTGACATGACAATTTGATATGCAATTATTAATTGCACAAGGAGAAGCAGACGTTTGTGTTTTTCTTCGTGACGAGGCAAGCCCACTTTGGATGGGGAAACTCCCAGCCAATGATTGTATGTGTGTGTATCTATATAATTTCATGGGTGATCTTTCCTCATCATTAAAATTTTATAAAAATAAAAGCATGTAGAGTTTATAAAAAATTTGAAGGTACTAGGCTGGAAAATAAAAGAGAACACCTTGTTGTTGATCAAATTAGGTTCAATTTCACACTAATATTATGTTTAGAGTTTATTGGATAATTTCCCATATAATATATCTCTATATTGCATTAAGTTTATGTGCTATTTTTTATTTTTTTCTTAATTTTTTTTTGTCTTGATTCCCATTTTTTTGTCTTAATAATTACAATCGCATCCTCCTGTGAAAAAATAAAAAGCTTCAATCATATCTGTAAGTTTATCAAACTATGATGAGATATTGTCGTTTCTTTTCTTCATTTTCATATTATACCTTAAAAGTTAGATGTTAGGGAATAATTGAATGCACATTGAGCCGATCAACGAACTAGATATAAAATAGGTTAAGATAGTTTCCTATTTTATTTTATTTTTAACCTAGGAACCAATCCCTATGTGAATTGGCTTGAAACCAATCGGGTTGGTTTTTAGGTTGAACTAGGTCATATGTTCACCCCAATATTTGATTAGAAATATTAAAATTAGAGTCTTGATCATATAAGTGGTGAGAGTAAAGGGATAGAAAGAAGTGTGATTTTATTTTTCTTTTTGCGTAGAACCTCGGTGCTAGCTTATTGCCTTGCAGGACTTCATAGTTTGTCTCTACTGAGCTTTCAATTTCTCAAGACAGTGTTTCCACGTAAGGAGTAATCCCAAAATTCCATTTAAAAGGCCAACTAAAAGTATACCTTTACAAGATTAAAAGTATATATATTCTTTTTGGTCCAATTTAGGGCTGAGTAATAATGTACTCCAGACACAAAAGAGGGACAATATGTCGCATCAAGAAGCAATCCTCCCTAGAACATTAATGGCGATCTTTTCCAAGTTTGTTTTATCGATGGATGTCACATTATGAATGCACGTTAGGAAACTAAGGGCATTTATTTAGGGTCGGTAGAAGAGAGAGTCGACTTCAATGATCATTTATAAGATAAATTAAAAGATAAGTATAGTCTCAAAACTTTTAAAATGCGTAATTAAATCCTAAAATTTATTAAATTAGTGTAATTAATTTTGTCCAACTTGATTGATGGAAAATGCTAGTTTGGCTTATTTTTCTTTAAAAAAAATTATTCTCTTTTTTATGTGACGATGACGTGATTAAAATATAAGGCTAAAGCGATGTTGTTTTATTCAAAATATGATATTTTAATACAAATTTCATCAAAATTATATTAACAAAGCCAAAAAAAAAAAAAAAAAAGAGGAGGAAATGAGCGAGGGTTAGCAAGGGTCGCAAGCAAGGGTTATGGCACTTACTCGATGATATGAGGGTCATAAGATCTTGGCCAACCCAGGCTTGTCGGAGGGCCGCTAGTGGTGATGGCTGCTAAGGGTGGCCCTCGGCTAGACCTAAGCAAGGGTTAGCAACCCTCCCTTGTGGTTGATGAGGGTCACCGAGCCCCCTAACCTCCACGAGCCATTTATCACCATTGCTAGCCCATGACCTTCCTAGAAATGGTAGGCGATGACGGCTCCTTCTTCTCTTTTTTTATATATGTATTTTTTAAACTTTGCTTATTTTTAATGTAATTTAATTAAATGTATTAAAAGCTCGGATTTTGACCAAAACAATGCCGTTCTAACCACGTCAGCAACACGTGGGATATGAAAGTAATAAGAAAGTCAGGTCAAAATTTTTCATTAGTCAAATTAGACAAACTCAATGGGAGGACTTGGTTGCAATAATTAGACAATTTTAAAGATTTAATTGTATTTTTTTTAAAAAAATTCAAGATTCGAATGCACTTTCACAAATAATTTTTTGAGGATTTTCAGGGCGCTTCACAAATTTAAGCAAAACAAAGAAAGGACACGGGAGCTGGTGATGCCTTGCTAATTTCTTTTTCCTCGCATTACTAACTTTTTTAAATCCATGATAAAAGGGAAAAAGAAAAGTAGAAGAGAAGGGTCACACTATTGGCATCGGTATTAGAGACGCAGAAAGATAGGACGGTGCCCCGGGGAAGGTGGGTCCCAAGGCCACGTCGACTGTCAATTGGGGCCCGACCCCGTAGTGACATGGAGGGGTTGGCTCACCTAATATTTTCCCCTCAGCTCGGCTTGGCTCATTCAAGAGAGTTGGGGCGTATGTAGAATTGACTAATTGAGTGCCGCTAAGCAAACGGCGCCGTTATTCCTTGCATAGGCCTTTTTCACCACAACCTGCCATTGACTATTTACAGGCAACTGGAACCTACTTAACTAATTCCGACCACCAATAATAATAATAATAATAATAATAATAATAATAATAATAATAATAATAATAATTAATTCAAACCACCAATAATAATGATAACAATGATGATGATGATGATGATGATGATGATGATGATAAAATGTAAAATCAATTCTTCTATGATATATCTGTGATAATATTTTAACATATCATAAATACAATGAAAGTCGCATTAGCAAACACATATTTTTACAGAATCTAAGAGGCAACGAGTTTTCCATATTTAAAACTCAATTCTTCACTTCTTAAATAATTCATAGATGCATGAACTTTTATAATAAAGATACATTAAGTAAGACATCGACATTGTATAGAATTCAATCCGGGAATTCATAATTGACATCAAAGGACCGTCAATAATGATAACAGGACGTAAATTCACGAGAAATAAGAAGAAGTCAGATCGACGAGAAGGAAAAAGGGAAGGAGGTGGGGGGGAAGAACCCCTCACAGGCGATGAATCGGCTCGCCTTCCCCGGCTCCACCCCCGAGCCGCCATCCATTGCCGAAGCTCGGTGGATCATGGTCGAGTGCCTGTGCGGGCTTGTGCCTCTCCTCTCCCTCTCTGCCACCAAAGAAACTTGTTGCACAGTGGAGGTCTCACCGGAAGCGCGACGGCAGCCTTGGAGCCTTGCGAACCTAGACTGCCGCCGTGGCTCATCAGTGACTTAGATTAGCGTGACATAAATTGGGGGAATTTACATCAGTTGGATCGCTATCTAATTTATCTATGGAATACCAAGATCTAAAGTTCCTTTTTTTTTTTTTTTGGGTCGAAATATACCAAGATCTAAAGTTTACAAACCCATTTCCCTATATTGTTTTTCCAAGCTCTAAAAAGAAAAGAGGAAAAGCCGATTATTCAGGGCCGTTGTTTGGTCTAGACTGCGGATTTATAGAGGATCGGTTCGGGACAGAAGGGATTTTCCAAAAGGAAAAAAAAAAAAAAAACCGAAATTCTTTTCAGTGTAGAATTCGCGGATTAGGAGAAATTGAATTAACTAATAACAACCTGTGGTTATCCTATAATCGCCCTGGACCCTCCTATTTTCAGCATTTCTCCCATAATAAAAACACACAAAAAAAAAAAAAAGAAGGGAAAACGAAGATTAGGAACTTGGCTTTGCATAGCCTCGTTTTCTAATTCCTTTTCGTCTTGTCAAAACTGAACAAACTTCTGAATCGATTAACATCGAAGGATAATGGGAGATGAAGGCGGTGGCGGCGACGGCGGAGGTGGCAGCGGAGGCAGGGAGGCGATGTCGCCGAGCAACAAGGTCAAGCTCCTGTGCAGCCACGGCGGGAAGATCCTGCCGCGGCCCGCTGACGGGCACCTCAAGTACGTGGGCGGCGAGACCCGGGTCATCTCCATCTCTCGCGACGTGTCTTTCTCCGGTGCCGGCTTTTCTCCGTGACGATTGGCATGTCGGATTCGTCCGTCGTGTTGATATGGAAAATTCTGAGTCATTTGTTTTGCTGCTACAGATTTGATGAAGAAGCTGAGTGCCCAGATCCATGCGGACGTGGTCCTGAAGTACCAGGTGGCGCCGGAGGATCTTGACGCGCTGGTGTCGGTGCGATCGGATGAGGATCTCAGGCACATGCTCGATGAGTACGATCGTCACGAGAGCGGCGGGAACCCGAGGCTCCGGGCCTTCCTGTTCCCTGCCAATCCGACCGTGGTCGAGAACCAGATGGCCGCCCTGGAGCCGCAGGCGCCGGAGCAGTGCTACGTCGACGCCATCAACGGCATCGTCCTGACCATGCCCGACCAGAGGATGGCCCCTCTCCACGTGAACCGTGCCGCGTTCAGCAGCCGCTCGACCAAAAATGATGATGTGATGCTCATTATCGTGATCATGATCACAACGATGATCGTGGTTATTTTCATTTTTTCAGACTTAATTCTTTCACTTTTTAAATAATTTATAGATGCATGAACTTTTATAATAAAGATACACTAAGTAATATATCGACGTTGTATAGAATTCAATCCGAGAATTCATAATCGACGTCACAGGACCGTTGATAACTAGCATCGGGATGTAAATTCACAAGAAATAAGAAGAAGTAAGATCGGCGAGAAGGAAAAAGCCGAGGTGGGGGTAAGAACCCCTCACCAGCAATGAATCGGCTCGCCGTCCCCAGCTCCACCTTGAGCCGCCATCCACTGCCGAAGCTTGGTGGGTCGCAAATATTGCGGATTTTCTCATTTGCGTGGTATTCAGCCCAGTTGCCTATATTGTCGTGGCTAAGTGCCTCCGCGGGCTTGTGCCTCTCCTCTCCGCCTCCACCACCTAAAGGACCTCGTTGCGCAGTGGAGGTCTCACCGGAAGCACGACGGCAGCCTCCTAATGCATTAAGTTTATGTGCTATTTTTTTCTTAAGTTTTTTTTTTTTTTTTGTCTTGATTCCCATTTTCTTGTCTTAATAATTACAATCGCAACCTACTGTGAAAAAAGAAAAAGAAAAAAGCTTCAACCTTATCTGTAAGTTTATCGAACTATGATGAGATATTGTCATTTCTTTTCTTAATTTTCATATTATACCTTAAAAGTTAGATGTTAGGGAATAATTGAATGTGCATCGAGCCGATCAATGAACTAGATATAAAAATAGGTTAAGATGGTTTCCTAATTTATTTATTTTTTAACCTAGGAACCGATCCCTATGTGAATTGGCTTGAAACCAATCCGGTTGGTTTTTAGGTTGAGCTAGGTCAGTTGTTCACCCAATATTTGATTAGAAAAATTAAAATTAGAGTCTTGATCATATAAGTGGTGAAAGGGGATAGAAAGTAGTGTTCCTACCCTTTTATGAGGTGATTATATTGTGATTTTGTCTTGTGAATCCTCGTCGTGCTCGCTTTCCAAAGTCTCCTATCATCTTGATCGATTCTTCTTCTCCGAATTTCCCAGCCTCCTCCTCTGCCGTGTCCTAGGGAAGGTATCATCGGCCGGCCGCACCACAGAATATGATCTCCTATCGCCATTCAATTCATTAGGAGTCTCGGCCTCGCCTTGGCGTTTGTTCAGTTTTTTTTTTCTTTAACACGTAAGACTTTCCCTATGCCGCCATTGTCACTGCCCGAGTCGAGTCAAGTCGAGTCAAGTCGAGTTGACTCTTTGGTATACATGCATGCTACTAGTTCCCTTGTTCTAATTAGAGGTTGATTGCTGCATGATTACTGATTAGCGATCGGTAACGACGAAGTGGCTTGCATTAACGTCGTTGTAGTTTAGAATTAACCAAGCAAAGTCTGATGTCAACTCGCAGAGATTCGAGCACCAAGGCCATCTTTGATGTTTCTGTGATCAAATTGAGAGAAGGGTTTCTATTTACCTAGGACAGTGACTGCTTGGTAGGCCTAATCCACTCAATTTCAACACTGTTCATAGCTGGAGCTATACCAATTTAGGGGTGAGTAATGATGTACTCTGGACGCAAAGCTAAGAGGTGTAATATGTCGGATCAAGAAGCAATCCTCCCAAGAACTTTTATGGTGGTCTTTTCCAAGTTTGTTTTATCGACCGATGTCACATTGTGAACACACATTAGAAAACTAAGGGCATTTTATTTAGGGTTCAGTACAAGGCAAAGTCGACTTCAATGATCATTTATAAGATAAATTAAAAGATAAGTATAGTCTCAAAACTTTTAAAATGTGTAATTAAATCCAGAAATTTATTAAATTAGTGTAATCAAATTTTTTCATTAATTCTATCCAACTTGATTGATGGAAAATGCTAATATGGCTTATTTTTCTCTAAAAAATTTTTATTTTCTCTTTTACATGGTGATGACGTGACTAAAATATAAGGCTAGAACGATGTTGTTTTAATCAAAATCTGATTTTTTAATACAAATTTCATCTTAATTATATTAACATAGAGAAAAAAAGAGAGGAAGAAATGAGCGAGGGTTAGCAAGGGTTGCAAAGAAAGGGTTATTGGCACTTACTCGATAAGATGAGGGTCATAAGTTCTTGGTCAACCTAGGCTTGTCGGAAGGCCGCTAGTGGTGACAATCGCTAAGGGTGTTCCTCGGCTAGACCTAAGCAAGGGTGAGCAACCCTCCCCTGTGGTTAATGAGGGTCATCGAGCCCCCTAACCTCCACGAGGCATTTATCACCATTACCAGCCCTTGACCTTCCTGGAAATGCTGGGCGATGATGGCGGCAAGGGCTGCAAGCCTTCCCTTGCTTCTTCATTCTTCTCTCTCTCTTTTTTTATATATATATATATATATTTATTATATATATATATTTAACTTTGCTTACTTGTAATGTAATTTAATTAAATTTATATTAAAAACTCGGATTTTGACCAAAACAATGCTGTTCTAGCCACATCGGTGCCACGTGGGATATGAAAGTAATAAGAAAGTTAGGTCAAAATTTTCCATTAGTCAAATTAGACAAACTCGATGGAAGACTTGATTGCAATAATTAGACAATTTTTAAGATTTAATTGTATTTTTTTAAAAAAATTCAAGATTCAAATGCATTTTCGCAAATAAATTTTTGAGGATTTTCAGGGCACCTCACAAATTTAAGCAAAACAAAGAAAGGACACGGGAGCTGGTGATGCCTTACTAATTTCTTTTTCCTCACATTACTAACTTTTTTAAATCCATGATAAAAGGAAAAAAGAAAAGTAGAAGAGAAGGGTCACCCTATCAGTATCATTATTAGAGACGCAGAAAGATGGGACGGTGCCCGGGGGAAGTGGGTCCCAGAGCCACGTCGATTGTCGATTGGGACCTAACCTGTGGTGATGTGGAGGGGTCGGCCCACCTAATATTTTCCGCTCGGTGCGGTTCGGCTCTGCTAAATGGTTCATTCAAGAGAGCTGGGGTGTATATAGAATTGACCAATTGAGTGCCGCTAAGCAAACGGCACCGTTCGGCTTTTTTCACCACAACCTGCCATTGACTATTTACAGGCATTTAGAACCCTCTTAAATAATGTTTCTGACCAATAATAATAATAATAATAATAATAATAATAATAATAATAATAATAATAATAATGTAAAATCAATTCTTTTATGATATATTTGTGATAATATTTTAACATATTATAAATACAATGAAAGCCGCATTAGCAAACACACATATTTTTATAGGATCTAAGAGGCTGTGGAGTTTTCTATATTTAAAACTCAATTATTCACTTCTTAAATAATTCATAGACGCATGAACTTTTATAATAAAGATACGTTAAATAAGACATCGACGTTGTATAGAATTCAATCCGAGAATTCATAATTGTCGTCAGAGGACCGTCGATGAATGGTATCAAGATGTAAATTCATGAGAAATAAGAAGAAGTAAGACCGACGAGAAGTAAAAAAAAGGTGTGGGGGGAGAAGAGCCTCTCGCCTGGTGATGAATTGGCTCGCCATCCCCGGCTCCACCCCCGAGCCGCCGAAGCTAGGTGGATCACAAAGCGGATATTCTCATTTGCATGGTATTCGGCCCGGTTGCCTATATCATCGTGGCTAAGTGCCTCCACGGGCTTGTGCCTCTCCTCTCCCTCTCCACCACCTAAAGGACTCGTTGCGCAGTGGAGGTCTCACCGAAGCACGACGGCAGCCTCGGAACCTTGCGAACCGAGATCGCCGGTGTGGCTCGTCAGTTAGCGTGACATAAAATGGGGGGATTTACACAAGTTGGATCGCTATCTAATTTATGTATGGAATACCAAGACCTAAAGTTTACAAACTCATTTCCCCATATTGTTTTTCCAAGCTCGAAAGAGAAAAGAGGAAAAGCCGATTATTCAGGGCCGTTGTTTGGTCTAGATTTCGGATTTATAGCGGATCGGTTCGGGATGGAATGGATATTCCTAAAGCTTAAAAAAAAAAAACCGAAATACTTTTCAGCGTAGAATCCGCCGATTAGGAGAAATTGAATTAGCTAATAACACCCTGTGGTTATCCGATAATCGCCCTTGACCCTCCTATTTTCAGCATTTCTCCCATAAAAAAAATTAATAAAAACACAAAAAAAAAAAAAGGTAGGAACTTCGTTTTGCATAGCCTCGTTTTCTAATTCCTTTTCGTCTTGTCAAAACTGAATGGGAGATGAAGGTGGCGACGGCGGAGGTGGAGGCGGTGGCGGAGGCGGGGAGGCGACGTTGCTGAGCCACAAGGTCAAGTTCCTGTGCAGCCACGGCGGGAAGATCCTGCCGCGGCCCGGCAACGGGCACCTCAAGTACGTGGGCGGCGAGACCCGGGTCATCTCCATCTCTCGCGACGCGTTTTTCTCCGGTGCTGGCTTTTCTCCGTGACGATTGGCATGTCGGATTCGTCGGTCGTGTTGATATGGAAAATTCTGAGTCATTTGTTTTGCTGCTACAGATTTGATGAAGAAGCTGAGTGCCCAGATCGATGCGGACGTGGTCCTGAAGTACCAGGTGGCGCCGGAGGATCTCGACGCGCTGGTGTCGGTGCGATCGGACGAGGATCTCAGGCACATGCTCGACGAGTACGACCGCCACGAGAGCGGCGGGAACCCAAGGCTCCGGGCCTTCCTGTTCCCCGCCAATCCGACCGTGGTCGAGAACCAGACGGCCGTCCTGGAGCCGCAGACGCCGGAGCAGCGCTACGTCGACGCCATCAACGGCATCGTCCGGACCATCCCCAACGTGAGGATGGCCCCTGTCCGCGTGAACCGTGCCGCGTTCAGCATATCCTCCGCCTGCTCCTCGCGGAAATCGCCGTCTCCGGACAGCGGCCGCTCGACCAAAGATGATGATGATGATGATGATGATGTGATGATGATCATGATGTTGATGATGGTGGTGATGATGATGATGATGATATCATGTAAAATCAATTCTTTTATGATAGATCTGTGGAGAAAATATTTCTCCGCCTTCACTCCTGGGCCCCACCAAAGTTGCACGGTGATCGACCTTTTTGAGGTGGGCCCGGATCATGGCTTCCGAGGAATCGGACGATGCTGCCGATCAGGGGAATGGTAGGGAATGTCATTTGACATGACAGTTTGATATGCAATTATTAATTGCACGAGCAGAAGCAGGCGTTTGTGTTTTTCTTCGTGACGAGGCAAGCCCACGTTGGATGCGGAAACTCCCAGCCAATGATTGTATGTGTGTGTATCTATATAATTTAATGGGTGATCTTTCCTCATCATTAAAAAATTGTTAAAAATAAAAGCAAGTAGAATTTATCAAAAGTTTGAAGGTACTAGGCTGGAAAATAAAAGAGAACACCTTGTTGTTGATCAAATTAGGTTCAATTTCACACTAATATTATGTTTAGAGTTTATTGGACAATTTCCCATATAATATATTTCTTTATATTGCATTAAGTTTATGTGCTATTTTTTTAATTTTTTCTTAAATTTTTTTTTTGGTCTTGATTCCAATTTTCTTGTCTTAATAATTACAATCGCATCCTACTGTGAAAAGAAGAAGAAGAAGCTTTAATCTTATTGTAAGTTTATCAAACTATGATGAGTTATTGTCGTTTCTTTTCTTAATTTTCAGGAGCCAAGATGAGATGGCGTTGGCCGGAGATATAGGAGCTGTGAATAGTGTTAGCAGACCTGAATTCGAGAATTTGACGTCTTTTGATGGCCTTGTTAAATTTTGCAGGAAGAAGTTTGACAAGGACGAGGCACCCAAGACCTGAGGGAGGGGGGGTTGATCCCGGTGGTCACCGGGATCATGTGCTACAGCCTGGCCAGGATCCTCCCCCGCTCCGATTTGTGCTTGGTTCTAGCATCAATTGCTCAACCTTCTCCCTCTATACAAGCAAGAAAATTATCCAAAAAAAAAAAAAAATACTAATCTTACTAAATTTTTGATAATTTAGTCTTAAATCTTTCAATTATATTAATTAAGTTATAAACTTTTTTGCGGTTTGTTAACTGATTTCATTTGATTAATTTTGGTCGGAAATTGGCAATATAGACCGGCTATCTTATGTGACATGGTCGATGCCGACACGTGTATTTTTTTTTTTTTTTAAGAAATAAATAGCAAGCTAGTATTTGTCTGGAAATTATTTGAATCAATTACAAATGAGAAGATCGCTCATAGGAATTTTAAACCATTTAGCAGGAGTAGAATCGCCATCTAACTTTAATAAATTCTCACTCTCGGCCTAAATTTATGGGCAAACCATAGTAAAACTCCCACCACAAAAATCACTCTTGATAGAAATGAGAAAAATCCCTAAACTTAACCTAATATGAACCTAATATGACCAGAACAACCCAATTTTTTTTTTTCAAACACATCTCTATTTTCCTAAAATGTCTTTACAAAGGAGAACGTACCAACTATTGGCTGACGATCGAATCTCCTTACCCGAAACATATCAGCTTGTCGACACCTATATTTCTCTGTTAATATTTGGCCTTTTTCGTCCATCGCCACCGGCCCTCCAATCACAATGGAAACTTCAATATCAATGAACGTACTCAAAAGTACCAACAACTCCCAAGGCTAATGTAAGGCTTTCAGGGCATTACCAGAATATTCAATGAACATGGCTGCCGGTCCGATACAGATAATAAAGTAAATGCACTAGGAAACAAAAAAAAAACGGATGCACTATGCACTAAAAAAAAAAAATTAACTGACATCAAGCAATTTCATCTCAATAACGAATCTTGCGATATCGTTGACTATTTTTTAGTTGAGGCTTCGAGGCATTTTATCAAACAGTATATGTGTGCAACCAAGGGATTGACTCTAACCATAAATCTAAGTTGTGTTTTTGGTTTAAAAATAGAAGAAGAAAATGAGATAAACTTTGAAAAATTTGAAAAGAAAAATGAAAAATTGTTTACATCTAGATACATAGGATGACCAATGCTGATTAAATTATCACATAAGTGATTTTTAGGTAAAATTAAAATGTTTATAATTAAAATGATAAATTATAAGAAGGTTTTAAATTGGACAAGTCACTGTACAATAAATTCTGGATTTATGGATAAATATCTCAGTGAAATCCCAGGGAATATAATGTGACACGACAATTTAACATGCAATTATTATTTGCACAAGCTGGGGTATGTGTTTTTCTTTATAACAAGTAAAGCCCACGCTGTGTGTGTATCTATATAATTCAATGGCTGATTTTTCCTCATTACTAAAAATAAAAGCGTGTAGAATTTATCAAAAGTTCAAAGGTACTAGGCTGGAAAATGAAAGAGAACGCCTTGTCATTGATTAAATTGGGTTCAATTTGACACCAATAATAAGTTTAGGGTTTTTTTGAATAATTTTCCTGCATTATGTATTTTTCTACAATGCAGTAAAGTTTATGTGCTATTTATTTTATTGTTTCCACTTTAAAAATTCTTCTTTTTTTGTCTTGATTCCCATTTTCTCATCTTAATAATTACAATCGCATCCTACATTGAAAAAAATAAGCATCAATCTTGTCTATATGCTTATCAAATTATGATAAGATAATGTCATTTATTTTCTTAATTTTCATATTATGCCAAAAAAGTTAGACGCTAGAGAAGATTGAACGTGCATTGACCTGTCAAATAGGTTAAGACAAGTTCTTATTTTATTTTATTTTATTTAACCCGGAGACTAGTCGCCATTTAAATCAGTCTAAAATTATCCGGGCTGGTTTTCAGGTCCAATTGGATCATTTGCTCACCCCGAGACTTGACTATAAAAATTAAAATTAGAGTCTTGATCATAGAAAAGGTGAGAGCAAGGGGACAGAAGGTAAGAATATTTCCTACCCTTTTATGGGGTGATTACATTGTGATTTTTCTTTTTCTTTTTGAGGAGATCCTGGGTTCTAGCTTATTCCCTTGTAGGACTTCATAGTTTGTCTCCACCGAGCTTTCAATTTCTTAAGATAATGTTTCCGCGAAAGAAGTAATTCCAACATTCCATTTAAAAGGCCAACTAAAAGCATAATAACTTCACAAGATTAAAAGTATTTTCTTTTTGGTCGAACAAGAGTAAAAGCATAAACATGAAACATAATTCTTCCGTCATGCTGAAGTGGCATTCACTCAAAAGGAAAATAGAACAATAAATTTTGAAATACTTGTATAATTTGAATTTGAATTGTTCCAAAAATATAGATATTATTAAAAGAAAAAATTGTGAGCTATTTCTGCTTATTACTAATGACATAGCCATCATGTGGTGTTTATGCCGCAGTACATTGTCCCAAAAAAAAATGATTGCTTAAAATAATTAGTCGATAAAAAAATTCATTATTGAGAAAAACTCATGTGTAGACATATTCATTGGTGATATGAAAATAATATTAGTTCATTCATTTTTTTAAGTGATGCAAACAATCATTTTTAAGAAAACGTTTTTGAACTATTTATTTTCCATGAAACAAAGGATTACTGTGGATATATCTTATGGATATGTATTATTATCCAAATACCTAATTAAACTTTATCAACTGCTGTTCCATATTATTTTTCCCAAAAATAAAACAATTATTATGGGCCCATGTTTGTCTAGGGTGCATTTGTTTCACAAAAAATCCTTTCCGAGAAAACGTTTTCCTCATTTTTTGGCATTTGATTCACTTAATAAAATGAGTCAATGAAAAATGTTTTCCTAGTTAATGAAAAATATTTTCCTATCAGAGCTTAAATTTAAGAAGATAATTCCCCCTTTAAAAAAATCGGAAATTTTTTTCCTAGTTTTAAGCTTCTTGGTTAATGAAAAGTTTATTATTATAAAAATAATTTAAAAAAATCCAATTTTTAATTATTTTTGAAAATTGAAAATTTTAATTTTTTCTTTCTTTTCTTTCTTTTCCTTCCCCTTCATCCCCTCTTCCTATGCCAGTCGTGTGCTTTGGTGATTGCGAGCAACTCGGCGGCGATGGCCAAGATTACAAGCTAGCGAGCTTGAGGCTTGGCCGACCTGAGCAAGCTCGGCCAAGCCTTGAGCTCACTAGCTTGAGCTGCATTGAGGTTGGCGAGCTTAGATTCCAACAAGATTGGTGAGCTCGTGACTCACCCAATCTTGACGGGGGTGGTGGTGGTGTAGAGGCATATCCGATGGGATTCTTTAACTATGGGCCGTCCGATTGAACCAATTGCCAAAATTGGACGCCCAAGTGATTACACGAAATTTCAATTGAATTAAAATTTTCAGAGCCCCAATGACTAGGCTTGAGACACACGCTCGCACGCGTGAAAAAGACGTATACGTGGGCAATGAGCGAGACCCCACACGTACCGCGAAACATGAAGGAATGGCCTCTCGATCTTTGAACATCGAACGGCTCGGATTTTGTCCCAATTTTTGTAAAAAGAAAACAAAAATAAAATAACTAAAAATTTTGATTTGTTCAAATTAAAAAAATTGATTTTTTTTGTCTAAAATAAAAATGATGAGGTCGAAATTATTTTTCAATAATATCCAAACGTTAGAAAATATTTTCGATCATATATCACATAAAAAATGAAAAATAATCGTAATCCTGAAAAATAGTATATCGGTGAGTTATTCGTGAAATAATTTAATTAAAATTGGATTTAGGATTAAATGGACATTCAAAGGTCATGTGATAATTATTGACTAAAGTCCAAAAAAAAGAAGGAATTCTTTAGCAAAAAGTTCCCAAATTAGGAAATAAGTTGACTATTAACAGCTTTTGCGCGTCCATTGTCATTAAGATTACAATCCTTATACTAGCTAACAGATAGGGATAAAGCTGCGTTTAATACTTGTGTAGTTCTTGCAAATGGGTCCTAAAATTTCATCCCTTAGTACATTGCCTTCCAATGAAATTTGAATTATTAATTGAACCTCGGCTTAAGCTTGGACATTACCTTTTATCATTTATTTTATTTTATTTTTCCAAAATCAACTTTAAGCACCCTTTGGCAAAAGCTAAAATGGCAATGCTGCAGTCTCTCTCTCTCTCTCTCTCTCTCTCTCTCTCTCTCTCTCTCTCATATAAATTTCTGATGTCCGACCTGCCTCTTTTTTTTTTCAATGCCCAATCAATTATCTCACTCTATGTTCTCTCTCGTTTCACCTTTAGTTTAGCTAGCAGCTCCACAAAGATAGAGAGAGAGGCCAATTGATCCAATAAAGGTCAGCTTTTTTAATGCTTTGATCACACGCCCATCTGAAGCTACTCAGCATCACGTCATTCCTCCCATATCCTCTTCTCAATAAATTCGTCTAAAATCTTGTCATCTTTTGTTTGGAAGCGACACATTCTTTGAGAAATAATGACGGTTCATTTCTTTGTCATTATGCAATAAATTCGTCTAAAATCTTGTCATCTTTTGTTTGGAAGCGACACATTCTTTGAGAAATAATGACGGTTCATTTCTTTGTTCAATGAATCGTACTTCTGTGCACTGTAATTCCTGCTTCATCTACTTCCATTAGCGATGTTGATGTCCTTCTCGCTGAAGCAAGGATTTGAGTCCAGCAAACCGGCTTTAAGCACCTGGAGTTCTTCAAACTCGAGCTTGGTTTGTTCATGGTCCAGGATTAGAAGCTCTAATTAGATGCTCAAGGGGACGCGGTGCAGCTCGGCTTTAATCTTGTTCACATGGATCATTCCAAATGTGGATTGGACGGCGCGGCACAGCTCGGGTTGGGGAATTTAAAGAATCTACGAATATTGGCTTTACAATTCAATCTTCTCTCGGGTCTGATCCCGAAGCAAGTTGGCACCTTGACAAGCTCAGTGAATCTTGATCTCTCTGTCATTTTACTCGCTGGAGAGATACCATTGGAGGTCGCTAGACTCCAGAAGCTGAAACTTGTTGAATACTTCTTAAACAAGCTATACGGATCGATTGATTTCCTTGCAGACCTCCCGAGCCTGGAAACTCTAGGCCTATGGACGAACAACTTCACTGGTGTGATTCCTGAGGATCTAGGCAGGAATGGGAAGCTTCAGGATCTCGATTTGTCCACCAACAAGCTCACTGGAACGATCCCTCGAATTTGTGCTCACTGAACCAGCTCGGGATCTTGATCCTGTTCAACAAACTTCCTCTTTGGGCCGATCCCTGAAGCTCTAGGCTCATGCTATAGCCTACTTAAGGTGAATTTGGAGCAGAACTAAGTAAATGGAAGCATTCGGAACAGCTTGGTTTACTTGCCTCGGCTCAAACTCATCGAATTTCAGAACAACTAACTGTCACGAGTTAGTAATTCGCTAGATTATTCACAATTACTCATTAACCACATTGATGTTATCAGAACATTTCTCCGATCCTAACTCTTTACATAGCACAATTCTTAAGTTTTGAAATCCATGCAACATTTCCGGTGTGTTTTACCCCAACAAGAAAAGGAAATTGAAAATGTGACGCAAGAACACAGTCCAGTCAGATTCTTGTAAATTGGAATCTAAGTGGGTCAACTTGGGTACCTGATACATCTTCAAGGATAAACAGAGCATTGAGCACAGTGAAAGCAAACAGATATTATGCGCATCCTCAACTAAATTCTCCGAAAACTACGTAATAATAAATATCTTGGTTCCATTTGTGACCTTACACGCTATAAAGAAGTCGCTAGCGATAGATAGACAGACACGAGAGAGAGACCACCCGGAGCACAAACTAAAGGGCCACCAAGTTTAGATTTCGCGGGGAGGCTGACGGACACCTTCTCTTGAGCAAGGCATAAGAGGTGGGGGCCGGGCGACTTGGGTGGCGTAAAGCTCCCCGGGCTCCAGCTGGAGGACCATCACCTGCGAGTCGGAATTCGCAGAAGAAGAAGACCAGGAGGGACTCATAAAAGAGGCTACCAACCAGCCAAATGTTCCTGTGGATATAAGACTGAGAACTTACCACGTGCCGGGGCTGGTCCCGGTTCGCAAGCTGATTCCGACGCTGCCACCGTGCTTCCATCTCGGCCGCATCAAGACGTGCTAGAAATGCGTTGCCACACCAGAGGACGCCCGTGATGAGGAATACCACAAGCAGAAAAATGGCCGTGCCCACAAAACAAACCGCGACCGCCTGGTAAATCTCGTGCCCCTGCAGAGGCCCTCGCTGGCGCACGCGTTCTCGGTCGCCAGACTTTCTGAGGTCGACTGGCTCATCTCTCTCCCGGCAGGTTTTCTTGTTTTTTCCTTCTTCTTCTTCTTGAAAAACTTAGGGTTTTGCTGACGCGGCCCGTGTTTAAGGACGAAGATGACAACGTAAATAAAACAAAAGGTAGGGCTAGACCAGACTAGGATTGTTGCATTTACTGGGGGATTGCAGAAGACTCAGCAGCCCATGTTAGCCTAACCAGCTCTACATTATCACAACAAAACGTAAAGACGAAAGGTCATTATCCTGCCCAACGAGGTAGTTTCCTCCTATAGAAGTTTTTGATGTCAATTATGAATTAAAAAAAAAAAAAAACAGAGAATTGCTAGGCTTTTGGCACCGTCCCTCTTAAAAGGAGACGGTGCCTTGCCAGCCTTTCAATTTTCCAAGGGAGCCGGGTAAATTGCTTAGCCGTTTTCCTTCGAAAATTTGGAAGGAAAATTAAAAAACCAGGTAGAAGAAGCACTTTGTCATTTTACTCCAAAATGAGGAGGAGAAAAAAAACTGACCAAGATACATAAAAAGGTTTCTCGCTAAAAGTGTGGTTGAACTTTAAACATTAACTAAAGACAAAACACAAAACGAAAAAGGAGAACGTCCTGTAGCTCCACTTTTACCATGCAAAGAGCAATTAACATCAATTTTATATCAATATAATGGATCAACATTTTAAGAAATGCTAAAAAATTTCCTTTGAAATAATGTGATGTGAGTTTGTAAGTGATCATTGTTGTAATGTGAAAAATAATGTGAAAAGATCAAAGGAACATAATGTGAACAATCTTTAATAATTTTGAAAAATTTCAGTGATCATTGTTATAATTTACCCAAATAATAGGCAATTGGCCTAAAACCTAGACAACTAATTCTGGCCATGTGATGGAATTTTAAATTTTCTATCCAAAAATGGAATAAAAAGATAAAATAATGAAGAACGTTAGCTTGAACATCTTTCAATTGTATCCATTAAAAGAGAACACCTTGTTGTTGATCATTAATGTAGGTTCAAACATTTCACATTAATTATCAATATGTTTAGAGTTTATTGGATAATTTCCCATATATTATATTTCTATATAATTTCATGGGTGATCTTTCCTCATCATGTAGAGTTTATATTGCATTAAGTTTCAATTTGCTAATATTATGTTTAGTTTATTTTTTCATATAATATATTTTTTTTCTTAAAATTTTTTATTTTTTTTTTTTTTTTGTCTTGATTCCCATTTTTTTGTCTTAATAATTACAATCGCATCCTACTATAAAAAAATAAAGAAACTCCAATCTTATCTGTAAGTTTATCAAACTATGATGAGATATTGTCATTTCTTTTCTTAATTTTCATATTATACCTTAAAAGTTAGATGTTAGGGAATAATTGAATGCGCATCGAGCCAATCAACGAACTAGATATAAAATAGGTTAAGATATTTTCCTTTTTTTTTAAACCTAGGAACCAATCCCTATGTGAATTGGCTTGAAACCAATCGGGTTGGCTTTCAGGTTGAACTAGGTCATTTATTCACCCCAACATTTGATTAGAAATATTAAAATTAGAGAATCTTGATCATATAAGTGGTGAGAGTAAAGGGATAGAAAGTAGTGTGATTTTATTGTTCTTTTTGTGCAGAACCTCGGTGCTAGCTTATTGCCTTCTAGGACTTCATAGTTTGTCTCTACGAGCTTTCAATTTCTCAAGACAGCGTTTCCATGAAAGGAGTACTCCCAAAATTCCATTTAAAAGGCCAACTAAAAGTATACCTTTACAAGATTAAAAGTATATATTCTTTTTGGTCCAATTTAGGGGTGAGTAATAATGTACTCCGGACGCAAAAGAGGGACAATATGTTGCATCAAGAAGCAATCCTCCCTAGAACATTAATGGTGATCTTTTCCAAGTTTGTTTTATTGATGGATGTCACATTATGAATGCACGTTAGGAAACTAAGGGCATTTTATTTAGGGTCGGTAGAAGAGAGAGTCAACTCCAATGATCATTTATAAGATAAATTAAAAGATAAGTATAGTCTCAAAACTTTTAAAATGTGTAATTAAATCCTAAAATTTATTAAATTAGTGTAATTAAAATTTTTTATTAATTTTGTCCAACTTGATTGATGGAAAATGCTAATTTGGCTTATTTTTCTTTAAAAATAATTATTCTCTTTTTTATGGGGTGGTGACATGATTAAAATATAAGGCTAAAGCGATGTTGTTTTAATCAAAATCTGATTTTTTAATAAAAATTTCATCGAAATTATATTAACAAAGCAAAAAAAAAAAAGAAAGAAGGAAGAAATGAGCGAGGGTTAGCAAGGGTTGCAAGCAAGGGTTATGGCACTTACTCAATGAGATGAGGGTCATAAGATCTTGGCCAAACCAGGCTTGTCGGAGGGCCGCTAGTGGTGATGGCCGCTGAGGGTGGCCCTCGGCTAGACCTAAGCAAGGGTTAGCAACCCTCCCTTGTGGTTGATGAGGGTCACCAAGCCCCCTAACCTCCACAAGTCATTTATCACCATTGCTAGCCCATGACCTTCCTAGAAATGGTGGGCGATGATAGCTCCTTCTTCTTTTTTTCTATATATGTATTTTTTAAACTTTGCTTATTTTTAATGTAATTAAATTTGTATTAAAAGCTCGGATTTTGACCAAAACGATGCTGTTCTAACCACGTCAACGGCACGTGGGATATGAAAGTAATAAGAAAGTCAGGTCAAAATTTTCCATTAGTCAAATTAGACAAAATCGATGGGAAGGACTTGGTTGCAATAAGTAGACAATTTTTAAGATTTAATTGTATTTTAAAAAAAAAATTCAAGATTCGAATGCACTTTCACAAATAATTTTTTGAGGATTTTCAGGGCGCTTCACAAATTTAAGCAAAACAAAGAAAGGACACGGAAACTGGTGATGCCTTACTAATTTCTTTTTCCTCGCATTACTAACTTTTTAAAATCCATGAGAAAAGGGAAAAAGAAAAGCAGAAGAGAAGGGTCATACTATTGGCATCAGTATTAGAGACACAGAAAGATAGGATGGTGCCCCAGGGAAGGTGGGTCCCAGGGCCATGTCGACTGTCGATTGGGGCCCAACCCCGTGGTGACGTGGAGGGGCTGGCCCACCTAATATTTTCCCCTTGGCTCAGCTCGGCTTGGCTCGGCTAGGCTCATTCAAGAGAGCTGGGGCCTATGTAGAATTGGCTAATTGAGTGCCGCTAAGCAAACGGCGCCGTTATTCCTTGCGTAGGCCTTTTTCACCACAACCTGCCATCGACTATTTATAGGCAACCGGAACCTACTTAACTAATGTTTCCGACCACCACCACCACCACCAACAACAACAACAACAACAACAACAACAACAACAATAATAAATGTAAAATCAATTCTTGATATGATATATTCTTCTATGATATATCTGATAATATTTCAACATATCATAAATACAATGAAAGTCGCATTAGCAAAACACATATTTTGACAGAATCTAAGAGGCAACAGAGTTTTCCATATTTTAAACTCAATTCTTCACTTCTTAAATAATTCATAGATGCATGAACTTTTATAATAAAGATACATTAAGTAAGACATCGACATTGTATAGAATTCAATCCGAGAATTCATAATTGACATCAAAGGACTGTCAATGAATGATAACGGGATGTAAATTCACGAGAAATAAGAAGAAGTAAGACCGACGAGAAGGAAAAAGGGAAGGAGGTGGGGGGGAAGAACCCCTCACAGGCGATGAATCGGCGAGCCGCCATCCATTGCCGAAGCTCGGTGGATCGTAGATATAGCGGATTTTCTCATTCGCGAGGTATTCAGCCTAGTTGCCTATATCATCGTGGTCGAGTGCCTGTGCGGCTTGTGCCTCTCCTCTCCCTCTCCGCCACCGAAGAAACTTGTTGCATAGTGGAGGTCTCACTGGAAGCACGACGGCAGCCTTGGAGCCTTGCAAACTGAGACTGCCGCCGTGGCTCATCAGTGACTTGATTAGCATGACATAAATTGGGGCAATTTACATGAGTTGGATCACTATCTAATTTATCTATGGAATACCAAGATCTAAATTTTTTTTTTTTTGGTCGAAATATACCAAGATCTAAAGTTTACAAACCCATTTCCCTATATTGTTTTTCCAAGCTCTAAAAAGAAAAGAGGAAAAGCCGATTATTCAGGGCCGTTGTTTGGTCTAGACTGCGGATTTATAGAGGATCGGTTCGGGACAGAAGGGATATTCCAAAAGGAAAAAAAAAAAAAAAACCGAAATTCTTTTCAGTGTAGAATTCGCGGATTAGGAGAAATTGAATTAGCTAATAACAAACTGTGGTTATCCGATAATAGCCCTGGACCCTCCTATTTTCAGCATTTCTCCCATAATAAAAACACAACAAAAAAAAAAGAAAAAAAGAAGGGAAAACGAAGATTAGGAACTTGGCTTTGCATAGCCTCGTTTTCTAATTCCTTTTCGTCTTGTCAAAACTGAACAAACTTCTGAATCGATTAACATCGAAGGATAATGGGAGATGAAGGCGGTGGCGGCGACGGTGGAGGTGGCAGCGGAGGCAGGGAGGCGATGTCGCCGAGCAACAAGGTCAAGCTCCTGTGCAGCCACGGCGGGAAGATCCTGCCGCGGCCCGGTGACGGGCACCTCAAGTACGTGGGCGGCGAGACCCGGGTCATCTCCATCTCTCGCGACGCGTCTTTCTCCGGTGCCGGCTTTTCTCCGTGACGATTGGCATGTCGGATTCGTCCGTCATGTTGATATGGAAAATTCTGAGTCATTTGTTTTGCTGCTACAGATTTGATGAAGAAGCTGAGTGCCCAGATCGATGCGGACGTGGTCCTGAAGTACCAGGTGGCGCCGGAGGATCTTGACGCGCTGGTGTCGGTGCGATCGGACGAGGATCTCAGGCACATGCTCGACGAGTACGACCGCCACGAGAGCTGCGGGAACCCGAGGCTCCGGGCCTTCCTATTCCCCGCCAATCCGACCGTGGTCGAGAACCAGACGGCCGCCCTGGAGCCGCTGGCGCCGGAGCAGTGCTACGTTGACGCCATCAACGGCATCGTCCTGACCATGCCCAACCTGAGGATGGCCCCTCTCCACGTGAACCGTGCCGCGTTCAGCAGCCGCTCGACCAAAAATGAGGATGTGATGTTCGCTATCGTGATCATGATCATGACGATGATCGTGATGATTTTCATTTTTGCAGACTCAATTATTTCACTTTTTAAATAATTTATAGATGCATCAACTTTTATAATAAAGATACCTTAAGTAATATATCGACGTTGTATAGAATTCAATCCATTGATAACTAGTATCGGGATGTAAATTAATTGACATCAGAGGACCATCCAGCAATGAATCGGCTCCCTAGCTCCACCTTGAGCCGCCATCCACTGCCGAAGCTTGGTGGGTCGCAAATATTGCGGATTTTCTCATTTGCGTGGTATTCGGCCCGGTTGCCTATATCGTCGTGGCTAAGTGCCTCTACGGGCTTGTGTGTCTCCTCTCCCTCTCCACCACCTAAAGGACCTCGTTGCGCAATGGAGGTCTCACCGGAAGCACGACGGCAGCCTCCTAATGCATTAAGTTTATGTGTTATTTTTTTTCTTAAGTTTTTTTTTTCGTCTTGATTCCCATTTTCTTGTCTTAATAATTACAATCGCATCCTACTGTGAAAAAAGAAAAAGAAAAAAGCTTCAACCTTATCTGTAAGTTTATCGAACTATGATGAGATATTGTCATTTCTTTTCTTAATTTTCATATTATACCTTAAAAGTTAGATGTTAGGGAATAATTGAATGTGCATCGAGCCGATCAACGAACTAGATATAAAATAGGTTAAGATAGTTTCCTAATTTATTTATTTTTTAACCTAGGAACCAATCCCTATGTGAATTGGCTTGAAACCAATCCGGTTGGTTTTTAGGTTGAGCTAGGTCAGTTGTTCACCCAATATTTGATTAGAAAAATTAAAATTAGAGTCTTGATCATATAAGTGGTGAAAGGGGATAGAAAGTAGTGTTCCTACCCTTTTATGAGGTGATTATATTGTGATTATATTTTTCTTTTTGCGTAAAACCTCGGTGCTAGCTTATTGCCTTGTAGGACTTCATAGTTTGTCTCTACCGAGCTTTCAATTTCTCAAGACAGCGTTTCCACAAAAGGAGTAATCCCAAAATTCCATTTAAAAGGCCAACTAAAAGCATACCTTTACAAGATTAAAAGTATATATTCTTTTTGGTCCAACAAGATTGAAAGTACAACTAAGTAGGTTTGTCTGGTTAGAATGAGGCCATGCATGAGATGATTTTAGCTAGGCCATTAAAAACCAAGCCAACCCCTTCATAAACTAGGGTCCTAATGGCCAAAAAAACCATGAAAGTTCTCCATAGAAAATGGGGTGTACATCAGCTTGAAAGTCTAGTAGATCTTGTAATTCATGTGCAAATACAAAAGAGAAAAAATCTAGAGTTTTGTTATACAGTATTTTCAGTCGTACCATCTGCTCAAATGAGGCAGTCTAGATTGCTAGGTCGTCAATTCGGCACGTCCACCTCGTAGTAGGATCCATCCCTGCAAACTATTTGCCCGCTTGAACCTCGTCCCTACATAACTCGCACGCTCGTCTTAGGGCCTGCATGGTAGCGTTTATATTTCTCCCGATTTCTCTTTTTTGTTCCCGGAACAAAAAAAGAACAGAAATTTGTTAGGTAACACCAACTTATTTTTTTATTCCCAGGAATAGAAAAGTGGCTGGAGAATAAATTTGGAACAAAACAAACAACAAAAAATAGTAACTTCTTGTTCCCAGCAACAATTTTTGGAAATAAGTTTTTTTTCTTTTCTATTTCTCTTTTGTTCTTCTTCCTTTTTGCAGCCACCACCAGCCACCTACCAACTGTTAGCCACCTCTTGCTGCTTGCAGCCACTGTTAGCAGCCAACCGCCGGTGACAGTCACCACCACGCGTAGCCCACCGACTGCTGCCTACAACCCACTAGCTGATGACCGCCACCGTCCGCCAACAGCCTACCATTACCAACCACCACATGATTGCTGCCTGCCGCTACATTACCATCGTACGACCGCCGACTGTTGCCATTGTAGCAGCTACATCTCTATCCGCGCAATCCCGAAGCTCATCAAGAGGTTTTGCATCTTGCCTCGCCGCCATAGGAGAGTAAATGCAACTGTCCGGCCGCTGCGAGGTATGAATCCCATCCCTGTCTTGTGAATCCTCGTTGTGCTTGCTTTCCAAAGTCTCCTATCATCTTGATCGATTCTTCTTCTCCAGACTTCCCAACCTCCTCCTCTGCCGTGTCCTAGGGAAGGTATCATTGGCCGACCGCACCATGGAGTATGATCTCCTATCGCCATTCAATTCATTAGGAGTCTCGGTCTCGCCTTGGCGTTTGTTCAGTTTTTTTTTTTTTTAACATGTAAGACTTTCCCTATGCGGCCATTGTCCTTTGCCCGAGTTGAGTCGAGTCGAATGAGTCGACTCTTTGGTATACATGCATGCTACTAGTTCCCTTGTTCTAATTAGAGGTTTATTGTTGATGATTACTTATTAGTAATTGGTAACGACAAAGCGGCTTGCATTAACGTTGTCATAGTTTAGAATTAACCAAGCCAAGTCCGATGTCAACTCGCGGAGATTCGAGCACCAAGGCCATCTTTGACGTTTCTATTGATTAAATTGAGAGAAGGGTTTCCATTTGTTGACACATAAATTTTGGTTACCGGTTTAGTCATTTATTGCATTAAAAAAATTAGGGGTTAATTTTATCCCTGAAAAAATATCAATTGCATAGCATATAGATGTAGGTGCATTTATTTTTAATTTAAATGATTTGCATTTATTTATTGGACCGGTGACGGGTGTATTTGAATTAGTAGTTCTGAACTTTAAATTGACAGGCCGGACTAAGCCCATGAGCGAGCAAATTGGCCCAAGCTTTTTTTAAGTAATCGGAAATTATCTCATGAGAAAATAAAAATTTGAAATTTTCCGGGACATGATGATTTTTTTGGATAGGACAGATGTGAAAAGTGAATATTACATTTGAAAGAAAAAGAATCTTCATGGATATCAATTTGGGAAAAATTAAAACCCTAGTCTAAAGCTTATAAATAGATTAGTCGTATAGGGTTTTTGAACCAGGCCACACATTGAATATACGGCCGCACAATGAGAAGGTTTTATTTTCTCTCGGTTCTAGGTTAAAAATATTCAAAGCAAGAGGGAAATCGGGCTTCCTTCGTTTCTAGGGTTTTTCATCACGTCAAAGAAGCTATTTTGTTTTGAGTTCTTCTTTGTTTCTTTTGGGGGTGAAAAGTAAAAAGAAAGGGAGAGCAGAACAGGGAGGGGACGTGAGAGTACGGGAGAAGAGGGAAAAAGAAAATTAAAAAGCAACTGACAAGACCCCTACTGTTCATCTTCTCCAAGGGGGTTCTTTTTGCGTATCCCACCGCCGGTCCCCCGCACGCGTCTCGAGTTGCGCCGCCGGCCTCCGAGCAGCAACGCCGCCCCGCTGGGCCGGTGATCCGCCTCGGCCGGCCCCGCACGAGTTCCCCTGCTGATCGAGTCACCGCCGCCCAAGCGACGCCCCCGATCCGATCGATTTGCCCGCGAGGATGCTACCGCCCGCTCCGTTCGCGATCTGCCCGCAACCCGCGCCGGTCCGAGATCTGCCGTCCTGCCCGCCCGCGCCTGCGCCGTCAATGCCCGACTCCTCCGCAACCGGTAACCCCGAGCTCCACCGTTCGCACCAGTCCACCGCAGCGCTGCGCCGATCTGCGGACTCCGGCTCGCGCCGCCCCACGGAGGACACCGATCTCGCCACACCGGAGTTGCCCGACGCCGTCGCTCCAGATCTGCCACCGTCCGCGAGCCACGACGGCCAGCGCCCGAACCTTTGTTGCCGCCCGGTCACGGCGTGCTGTCCCGACGCCGACCCGTCTTTAACGCCGACGCCACCGCCTGTGACCGCTCGAGATCCGTCGCGCCTACCGCCGCCGCGAGAGCCCTCGCCGACGCTCGGCGAAGCCGCGCCGATCCTTGCCACCCTCACCGGTCGGCGAAACCCGACGACGCTCCACCCGCCCGACGAAGCCGCCTATTTGTGCCGATCCGCGCCACCGCACCGACGCCGCTGCTCGGCCGTCGATCTTGCAGCCCGGCTCCGCCTCATCCGCGACTTGCTGCTGCTGCGCCGGTCCACTCTCGCCAAGGCTCCGAACGCCGGCGACCAAGCGCCTGCTTCGCCCGGACCTCCGATCAGTTGCTCTTGGTTGAGTACCCACGGGCTGCCGAGCCCTATTTTGAAAAAATCAAAATCCAATTAGGTAGTTTTCATTTATTTATTTTATCTATTTTAGTGTTCATTATTATTTTACTTATTTTGTCTTTTAGTGGAATTATTCCTTAAGGTATGATTGAGGGTTCCGGCATGAAATTGCCTGTGAAATTTGTGATTGACATCCGATTTTCGCTCGAAATCTGACTTGCAATTTCAATCGCTTGAAAAGTTACCAATCTAATCTCACGTTCGAGATTCGATTTGCAATTTATTTAAAAATTGGCCAACCCGATCTCATGCGCGGGATATGGTTCGCTAATTTGTGGATATCGGACCTATCTTATTAGATTTGCCGTCATGTTGGTTGAATCAATTTTATTTTTGTAAAAGGAAAAATCCAAAAAATATTTGAATTAGGATTTGGGTTGATTTTGGAATATCCCTTGTTATTTTGCATATTTAGAATAGGATTTTATTTCGAATTTCAAAAAAATCAAAATCAAAAAATAAAAAATCAAGAATCAAGAATCAAGAATCAAGAATCAAGAATCAAATCAATCAATTTAGGTTGTCGGTTTTCTTTAAAACTTGGATTGCATGTTTAATTATTTGGCAATTATTAATTTCGAAATTTTAAAAAAGGGAAAAAAAGGAAAAAAAAAGTCATTATGTATATGTCATATAAAATTAGGGCATCTTTTGCACGTCATAGCATATTAGGGTAAAATTGCATTTAGTTTAATTTTAAATGATGTTTTTCTTAATTTACCATAGGTTTAGGTATTTTATTAAATAGATTGCATTTTAGGATTATCTAGGTTAAGATGATATTTTAGTTTAAATTAGGATTTGGCTCAACCTAATTCCTAATATAAATTAAATAGGATCTTAATCTAATTAGGTAATTTTCACATTTCACATAATTTCGAATTTCTTAAAAAATACAAAAAATGTTATAGGTTAAATTAATTTTATTATTTATGATGAAATGCATTCTTTTAGGAAAATTAAAAAAATTTCATATGCACATCATTAGGGTTAGATTCATTGAGATGCATGTCATTTAGTATTTTTGCTAGACCCATTTAATTAGAAATTACATGTCATTGGAATTAGGTCATTTAGTTAATATTGCATTGCATATTGCATGATTTTCATTAATTAAATGAAAATAAAACAAAAATTACGTGTTAATTAGAAACCATATCTAGGGTTGTTGATGTGGATTTTAACTTAACATTGCAGATGCTTTTTTTGCTTTGATGTAAGTCCTACAATTTATTTTCTGCTTTACTTGAGTGTTAAATTGGTGGTTTGCACACCTGCATGAACACCTCACATGTTAGGGAATTAGTTTAAAATCAATTTAAGCTGCCTGCAAAACCTTTTTTTTTTTTTTTTAAATAAAAGAAATGGTACCGAAAGGGCGTTAGAGAAATCTAGCGTAATCAAATTTCCGTATCTAAATCTCTAGTTCGTAAGAGTAAAGTAAAACTCCCATTACTTTACTTGGGTTTCTAATCGATCCACAAAAAATAGATTAGTGGCAACTCCTGATTGAAATATCATTTGCATGTTAAGAACTTGAACCTAAGTCGCGAATTAGTATGAGCTTGGGAGAGCCCAAGTTAAGTCTAGGCTTAACAATCCATTAGCCAAACCCTAGGTGGTTCACACCCCGAAATATTAGGTCGCGACACCATTTACCTAGGATAGTGACTGCTCGGTAGGCCTAATCCACTCGATTGCGACACTGTTCATAGCTGGAGCTATACCAATTTAGGAGTGAGTAATGATGTACTCTGGATGCAAAAGCTAAGAGGTGTAATATGTCGCATCAAGAAGCAATCCTCCCAAGAACATTTATGGTGATCTTTTCCAAGTTTTTTTATCGACCGATGTCACATTGTGAATGCACATTAGAAAACTAAGGGCATTTTATTTAGGGTTCGGTACAAGGTAGAGTCGACTTCAATGATCATTTATAAGATAAATTAAAAGATAAGTATAGTCTCAAAAATTTTAAAATGTGTAATTAAATCATGAAATTTATTAAATTAGTGTAATCAAATTTTTTCATTAATTCTATCCAACTTGATTGATGGAAAATGCTAATATGGCTTATTTTTCTCTAAAAAAAAATTATTCTCTTTTACGTGGTAATGATGCAACTAAAATATAAGGCTAGAACGATGTTGTTTTAATCAAAATCTGATTTTTTTAAATACAAATTTCATCTTAATTATATTAACAAAGAGGAAAAAAAGAGAGAGGAAGAAATGAGCGAGGGTTAGCAAGGGTCACAAAGAAAGGGTTATTGGCACTTACTCGATAAGATGAGGGTCATAAGCTTTTGGTCAACCTAGGCTTGTTGGAGGGCCGCTAGTGGTGACAGCTGCTAAGGGTGGCCCTCAGCTAGACCTAAGCAGGGGTGAGCGACCCTCCCCTGTGGTTAATGAGAGTCATCGAGCCCCCTAACCTCCACAAGGCATTTATCACCATTACCAGCCCTTGACCTTCCTGGAAATGCTGGGCAATGATGGTGGCAAGGGCTGCAAGCCTTCCCTTGCTTCTTCATTCTTCTCTCTCTCTTTTTTTTTTTAATATATATTTTTTAAACTTTGCTTACTTGTAATGTAATTTAATTAAATTTATATTAAAAACTTGGATTTTGACCAAAATGATGCTGTTCTAGCCACATCGGCGCCACGTGGGATATGAAAGTAATAAGAAAGTTAGGTCAAAATTTTCTATTAGTCAAATTAGACAAACTCGATGGAAGGACTTGATTGCAATAATTAGACAATTTTTAAGATTTAATTGTATTTAAAAAAAAATTCAAGATTCAAATGCATTTTCACAAATAAGTTTTTGAGGATTTTTAGGGCACCTCACAAATTTAAGCAAAATAAAGAAAGGACACGGGAGCTGGTGATGCCTTACTAATTTCTTTTTCCTCACATTACTAACTTTTTTTAAATCCATGATAAAAGGGAAAAAGAAAAGTAGAAGAGAAGGGTCACCCTATTAGTATCAATATTAGAAATGCGGAAAGATGGGACGGTGCCTGGGGGAAGTGGGTCCTAGAGCCACGTCAATTGTTGACTGGGACCCGACCCATGGTGACGTGGAGGGGCGGGCCCACCTAATATTTTCCCCTCGGCTCAACTCGGCTCAATGGTTCATGCAAGAGAGTTGGGGCGTATATAGAATTGACCAATTGAGTGCCGCTAAGCAAACGGCACCGTTGGGCCTTTTTCACCACAACCTGCCATTGACTATTTACAGGCATTCGAAACCCTCTTAACTAATGTTTCGACAATAATAATAATAATAATAATAATAATAATAATAATAATAATAATAATAATAATAATAATAATAATAATAATAATAATAATAATAATGTAAAATCAATTCTTTTATGATATATCTGTGATAATATTTTAACATATTATAAATACAATGAAAGCCACATTATCAAACACACATATTTTTATAGGATCTAAGAGGCAATGGAGTTTTCTATATTTAATACTCAATTATTCACTTCTTAAATAATTCATAGACGCATGAACTTTTATAATAAAGATACGTTAAATAAGACATCGACGTTGTAAAGAATTCAATCTAAAAATTCATAATCGTCGTCAAAGGACCGTCGATGAATGGTATCGAGATGTAAATTCATTCTTTTACGATATATCTGTGATAATATTTTTAACATATTATAAATACAATGAAAGCTGCATTATCAAACGCACATATTTTTATAGGATCTAAGAGGCAATGGAGTTTTCTATATTTAAAACTCAATTATTCACTTAAATAATTCATAGACGCATGAACTTTTATAATAAAGATACGTTAAATAAGATATCGACATTGTAAAGAATTCAATCGGAGAATTCATAATCGTCGTCAGAGGACCGTCGATGAATGGTATCGGGATGTAAATTCATGAGAAATAAGAAGAAGTAAGACTGATGAGAAGTAAAAAAGGTGTGGGAGGGGGGGGAAGAAGAGCCCCTCACCCGGCGATGAATCGGCTCGCCATCCCCGGCTCCACTCCCGAGCCACCGAAGCTAGGCGAATCACAGAGCAGATTTTCTCATTTGCGTGGTATTCAGCCGGTTGCCTATATCATCGTGGCTAAGTGCCTCCACGGCTTGTGCCTCTCCTCTCCCTCTCCACCACCTAAAGGAACTCGTTGCGCAGTGGAGGTCTCACCCGAAGCGCGACGGCAGCCTCGGAACCTTGCGAACCGAGATCGCCGGCGTGGCTCGTCAGTTAGTGTGACATAAAATGTGGGGATTTACATGAGTTGGATCACTATCTAACTTATCTATGGAATACCAAGACCTAAAGTTTACAAACCCATTTCCCCATATTGTTTTTCCAAGCTCTAAAAAGAAAAGAGGAAAAGCCGATTATTCAGGGCCGTTGTTTGGTCTAGATTTCGGATTTATAGAGGATCGGTTCGGGACGGAATGGATATTTCTAAAGCTAAAAAAAAAAAACCGAAATCCTTTTCAGCATACAATTCGCGGATTAGGAGAAATTGAATTAGCTAATAACAACATGTGGTTATCCGATAATCGCCCTTGACCCCCCTATTTTCAGCATTTCTCCCATAAAAAAATTTAATAAAAACACAAAAAAAAAAAGAAGGGAAAACGAAGATTAGGAACTTCGTTTTGCGTAGCCTCGTTTTCTAATTCCTTTTCGTCTTGTCAAAACTGAACAAACTTCTGAATCAATTAACATCGAAGGATAATGGGAGATGAAGGCGGCGACGGCGACGGCGGAGGCGGAGGCGGAGGCGGAGGCGGGGAGGCGACGTCGCCGAGCCACAAGGTCAAGCTCCTGTGCAGCCACGGCCGGAAGATCCTGCCGCGGCCCGGCGACGGTCACCTCAAGTACGTGGGCGGCGAGACCCGGGTCATCTCCATCTCTCGCGACGCGTTTTTCTCCGGTGCTGGCTTTTCTCCGTGACGATTGGCATGTTGGATTCGTCGGTCGTGTTGATATGGAAAATTCTGAGTCATTTGTTTTGCTGCTACAGTTTTGATGAAGAAGCTGAGTGCCCAGATCGATGCGGACGTGGTCCTGAAGTACCAGGTGGCGCCGGAGGATCTTGACGCGCTGGTGTCGGTGCGATCGGACGAGGATCTTAGGCACATGCTCGACGAGTACGACCGCCACGAGAGCGGCGGGAACCCAAGGCTCCGGGCCTTCCTGTTCCCCACCAATCCGACCGTGGTCGAGAACCAGACGGCCGTCCTGGAGCCGCAGACGCCGGAGCAGCGCTACGTCGACGCCATCAACGGCATCGTCCGGACCATCCCCAACGTGAGGATAGCCCCTGTCCGCGTGAACCGTGCTGCGTTCAGCATATCCTCCGCCTGCTCCTCGCGGAAATCGCCGTCTCCGGACAGCGGCCGCTCGACCAAAGATGATGATGATGATGATGTTGATGATGGTGGTGATGATGATGATGATGATATCATGTAAAATCAATTCTTTTATGATAGATCTGTGATAATATTTCTCCGCCTTCACTCCTGGGCCCCACCAAAGTTGCACGGTGCTCGACATTTTTTTGGCAAGTCAAGGTGGGCCCGGATCATGGCTTCCGAGGAATTGGACGATGCTGCCGATCAGGGGAATGGTAGGGAATGTCATTTGACATGACAGTTTGATATGCAATTATTAATTGCAGAAGCAGAAGCAGGCGTTTGTGTTTTTCTTCGTGACGAGGCAAGCCACTTTGGATGGGGAAACTCCCAGCCAATGATTGTATGTGTATGTTTCTATTTAATTTAATGAGTGATCTTTCCTCATCATTAAAAAATTATTAAAAATAAAAGCATGTAGAATTTGTCAAAAGTTTGAAGGTACTAGGCTGGAAAATAAAAGAGAACACCTTGTTGTTGATCAAATTAGGTTCAATTTCACACTAATATTATGTTTAGAGTTTATTGAATAATTTCCCATATAATATATTTCTCTATATTGCATTAAGTTTATGTGCTATTTTTTAATTTTTTCTTAAATTTTTTTTTTGGTCTTGATTCCCATTTTCTTGTCTTAATAATTACAATTGCATCCTACCGTGAAAAAAAAGAAGCTTTAATCTTATTGTAAGTTTATCGAACTATGATAAGTTATTGTCGTTTCTTTTCTTAATTTTTAGGAGCCAAGATGAGTTGGCATTGGCCAGAGATACAGGAGCTGTGAACTATGTTAGCGGACCTAAATTCGAGAATTTGACGTCTTTTGATGGCCTTGTTAAATTTAGCGGGAAGAAGTTTGACAAGGACGAGGCACCCAAGACCTGAGGGAGCGGGGGCTGATCCTAGTGGTCACCGGGATCATGCGCTACAACTTAGCCAGGATCCTCCCCCGCTCTGATTTGTGTTTGGTTCTAGCATCAATTGCTCAACCTTCTCCCTCTATACAAGCAAGAAAATTATCCAAAAAAAAAAATTACTAATCTTACTAAATTTTTGATAATTTAGTCTTAAATCTTTCAATTATATTAATTAAGTTATAAACTTTTTTGCAGTTTGTTAACTGATTTCATTTGATCAATTTTGATCGGAAATTGGCAATATAGACCGGCTATCTTATGTGACCGATACCGACACGTGTATTTTTTTTAATTTTTTTAAGAAATAAATAGCAAGCTAGTATTTGTCTGGAAATTATTTGAATCAATTACAAATGAGAAGATCGCTCATAGGAATTTTAAACCATTTAGCAGGAGTAGAATCGACATCTAACTTTAATAAATTCTCACTCTCAGCCTAAATTTATGGGCAAACCATAGTAAAACTCCCACCACAAAAATCACTCTTGATAGAAATGAGAAAAATCCCTAAACTTAACCTGATATGACCCTAATATGACCAAAACAACCCAATTTTTTTTCAAACCCATCTCTATTTTCCTAAAATGTCTTTACAAAGGAGAACGTACCAACTATTGGCCGACGATCGAATCTCCTTACCCGAAACATATCGCTTGTCGACACCTATATTTCTCTGTCAATATTGGCTTTTTTCATCCATCGCCACCGGCCCTCCAATCACAATGGAAACTTCAATATCAATGAACGTACTCAAAAGTACCAACAACTCCCAAGGCTAATGTAAGGCTTTCAGGACATTACCAGAATATTCAATGAACATGCACGGTCCGATCTGAGATAATAAAGTAAATGCACTAGGAAACAAAAAAAAAAAACGGATGCACTATGCACTAAAAAAAAAAAATTAACTGACATCAAGCAATTTCATCTCAATAACGAATCTTGCGATATCGTTGACTATTTTTTAGTTGAGGCTTCGAGGCATTTTATCAAACAGTATATGTGTGCAACCAAGGGATTGACTCTAACCATAAATCTAAGTTGTGTTTTTGGTTTAAAAATAGAAGAAGAAAATGAGATAAACTTTGAAAAATTTGAAAAGAAAATGAAAAATTGTTTACATCTAGATACATAGGATGACCAATGCTGATTAAATTATCACATAAGTGATTTTTAGGTAAAATTAAAATGTTTATAATTAAAATGATAAATTATAAGAAGGTTTTAAATTGGACAAGTCACTGTACAATAAATTCTGGATTTATGGATAAATATCTCAGTGAAATCCCAGGGAATATAATGTGACACGACAATTTAACATGCAATTATTATTTGCACAAGCTGGGGTATGTGTTTTTCTTTATAACAAGTAAAGCCCACGCTGTGTGTGTATCTATATAATTCAATGGCTGATTTTTCCTCATTACTAAAAATAAAAGCGTGTAGAATTTATCAAAAGTTCAAAGGTACTAGGCTGGAAAATGAAAGAGAACGCCTTGTCATTGACTAAATTGGGTTCAATTTGACACTAATAATAAGTTTAGGGTTTTTTTTTTGAATAATTTTCCTGCATTATGTATTTTTCTACAATGCAGTAAAGTTTATGTGCTATTTATTTTATTGTTTCCACTTTAAAAATTCTTCTTTTTTGTCTTGATTCCCATTTTCTCATCTTAATAATTACAATCACATCCTACATTGAAAAAAATAAGCATCAATCTTGTCTATATGCTTATCAAATTATGATAAGATAATGTCATTTATTTTCTTAATTTTCATATTATGCCAAAAAAGTTAGACGCTAGAGAAGATTGAACGTGCATTGACCTATCAAATAGGTTAAGACAAGTTCTTATTTTATTTTATTTTATTTAACCAGGAGACTAGTCGCCATTTAAATCAGTCTAAAATTATCCGGGCTGGTTTTCAGGTCCAATTGGGTCATTTGCTCACCCCGAGACTTGACTATAAAAATTAAAATTAGAGTCTTGATCATAGAAAAGGTGAGAGCAAGGGGACAGAAGGTAAGAATATTTCCTACCCTTTTATGGGGTGATTACATTGTGATTTTTCTTTTTCTTTTTGAGGAGATCCTGGGTTCTAGCTTATTCCCTTGTAGGACTTCATAGTTTGTCTCCACCGAGCTTTCAATTTCTTAAGATAATGTTTCCGCGAAAGAAGTAATTCCAACATTCCATTTAAAAGGCCAACTAAAAGCATAATAACTTCACAAGATTAAAAGTATTTTCTTTTTGGTCGAACAAGAGTAAAAGCATAAACATGAAACATAATTCTTCCGTCATGCTGAAGTGGCATTCACTCAAAAGGAAAATAGAACAATAAATTTTGAAATACTTGTATAATTTGAATTTGAATTGTTCCAAAAATATAGATATTATTAAAAGAAAAAATTGTGAGCTATTTCTGCTTATTACTAATGACATAGCCATCATGTGGTGTTTATGCCGCAGTACATTGTGCCAAAAAAAATGATTGCTTAAAATAATTAGTCGATAAAAAAAATTCATTATTGAGAAAAACTCGTGTGTAGACATATTCATTGGTGATACGAAAATAATATTAGTTCATTCATTTTTTTAAGTGATGCAAACAATCATTTTTAAGAAAACGTTTTTGAACTATTTATTTTCCATGAAACAAAGGATTATTGTGGATATATCTTATGGATATGTATTATTATCCAAATACCTAATTAAACTTTATCAACTGCTGTTCCATATTATTTTTCCCAAAAATAAAACAATTATTATGGGCCCATGTTTGTCTAGGGTGCATTTGTTTCACAAAAACCTTTTCCGAGAAAACGTTTTCCTCATTTTTTGGCATTTGATTCACTTACTAAAATGAGTCAATGAAAGATGTTTTCCTAGTTAATGAAAAATATTTTCCTATCAGAGCTTAAATTTAAGAAGATAATTCCCCCCTTTAAAAAAATCGGAAATTTTTTTCCTAGTTTTAAGCTTCTTGGTTAATGAAAAGTTTATTATTATAAAAATAATTTTAAAAAATCCAATTTTTAATTATTTTTGAAAATTGAAAAATTTTAATTTTTTCTTTCTTTTCTTTCTTTTCCTTCCCCTTCATCCCCTCTTCCTATGCCAGTCGTGTGCTTTGGTGATTGCGAGCAACTCGGCGACTGGCCAAGATTACAAGCTAGCGAGCTTGAGGCTTGGCCGACCTGAGCAAGCTCGGCCAAGCCTTGAGCTCACTAGCTTGAGCTGCATTGAGGTTGGCGAGCTTAGATTCCAACAAGATTGGTGAGCTCGTGACTCACCCAATCTTGACGGGGGTGGTGGTGGTGTAGAGGCATATCCGATGGGATTCTTTAACTATGGGCCGTCCGATTGAACCAATTGCCAAAATTGGACGCCCAAGTGATTACACGAAATTTCAATTGAATTAAAATTTTCAGAGCCCCAATGACTAGGCTTGAGACACACGCTCGCACGCGTGAAAAAGACGTATACGTGGGCAATGAGCGAGACCCCACACGTACCGCGAAACATGAAGGAATGGCCTCTCGATCTTTGAACATCGAACGGCTCGGATTTTGTCCCAATTTTGTAAAAAGAAAACAAAAATAAAATAACTAAAAATTTTGATTTGTTCAAATTAAAAAAATTGATTTTTTTTTGTCTAAAATAAAAATGATGAGGTGGAAATTATTTTTCAATAATATCCAAACGTTAGAAAATATTTTCGATCATATATCACATAAAAAATGAAAAATAATCGTAATCCTGAAAAATAGTATATCGGTGAGTTATTCGTGAAATAATTTAATTAAAATTGGATTTAGGATTGAATGGACATTCAAAGGTCATGTGATAATTATTGACTAAAGTCCAAAAAAAAGAAGGAATTCTTTAGCAAAAAGTTCCCAAATTAGGAAATAAGTTGACTATTAACAGCTTTTGCGCGTCCATTGTCATTAAGATTACAATCCTTATACTAGCTAACAGATAGGGATAAAGCTGCGTTTAATACTTGTGTAGTTCTTGCAAATGGGTCCTAAAATTTCATCCCTTAGTACATTGCCTTCCAATGAAATTTGAATTATTAATTGAACCTCGGCTTAAGCTTGGACATTACCTTTTATCATTTATTTTATTTTATTTTTCCAAAATCAACTTTAAGCACCCTTTGGCAAAAGCTAAAATGGCAATGCTGCAGTCTCTCTCTCTCTCTCTCTCTCTCTCACATATAAATTTCTGATGTCCGACCTGCCTCTTTTTTTTTCAATGCCCAATCAATTATCTCACTCTATGTTCTCTCTCGTTTCACCTTTAGTTTAGCTAGCAGCTCCACAAAGATAGAGAGTCCAATTGATCCAATAAAGGTCAGTTTTTTTTATGCTTTGATCACACACCCATCTGAAGCTACTCAGCATCACGTCATTCCCTTCCATATCCTTCTCTTCAAACCGAGCATTATACAATAAATTCGTCTAAAATCTTGTCATCTTTGTTTGAAAGCGACACATTAGGGTCCATTTCTTTGTTCAATGAATCGTACTTATGTGCACTGTAATTCCTGCTTTCATCTACTTCCGTTAGCAATGTTGATGTCCTACTCTCGCTGAAGCACGGATTTGAGTCCAGCAAACCGGCTTTAAGCACCTGGAGTTCTTTAAACTCGAGCTTGGTTTGGTTTATGCTCTAGGAGTAGATGCTCTAATTAGATGCTCAAGGGGACGCGGTACAGCTCGGCTTTAATCTTGTTCACATGGATCATTCCACATGTGGATTGTACGGCATGGTACAGCTCGGGTTGGGGAATTTAAAGAATCTACGCATATTGGATCTACAATTCAATCTTCTCTCGGGTCTGATCCCGAAGCAAGTTGGCACCTTGACAAGCTCGGTGAATCTTGATCTCTCTGTCAGTTTACTCACTGGAGAGATACCATTGGAGGTCGCTAGACTCAGAAGCTGAAAGTTGTTGAATACTTCTTAAACAAGCTATACGGATCGATTGATTTCCTTGCAGACCTCCCGAGGACTGGAAACTCTAGGCCTATGGACGAACAACTTCACTGGTGTGATTCCTGAGGATCTAGGCAGGAATGGGAAGCTTCAGGATCTCGATTTGTCCACCAACAAGCTCACTGGAACGATCCCTCGAATTTGTGCTCACTGAACCAGCTCGGGATCTTGATCCTGTTCAACAAACTTCCTCTTTGGGCCGATCCCTGAAGCTCTAGGCTCATGCTATAGCCTACTTAAGGTGAATTTGGAGCAGAACTAAGTAAATGGAAGCATTCGGAACAGCTTGGTTTACTTGCCTCGCTCAAACTCATCGAATTTCAGAACAACTAACTGTCACGAGTTAGTAATTCGCTAGATTATTCACAATTACTCATTAACGACATTGATGTTATCAGAACATTTCTTCGATCCTAACTCTTTACATAGCACAATTCTTAAGTTTTGAAATCCATGCAACATTTCCGGTGTGTTTTACCCCAACAAGAAAAGGAAATTGAAAATGTGACGCAAGAACACAGTCCAGTCAGATTCTTGTAAATTGGAATCTAAGTGGGTCAACTTGGGTACCTGATACATCTTCAAGGATAAACAGAGCATTGAGCACAGTGAAAGCAAACAGATATTATGCGCATCCTCAACTAAATTCTCCGAAAACTACGTAATAATAAATATCTTGGTTCCATTTGTGACCTTACACGCTATAAAGAAGTCGCTAGCGATAGATAGACAGATACGAGAGAGAGACCAGCCGGAGCACAAACTAAAGGGCCACCAAGTTTAGATTTCGGGGAGGCCGACGGACACCTTCTCTTGAGCAAGGCAGAAGAGGTGGGGCCGGGCGACTTGGGTGGGGTAAAGCTCCCTGGCTCCAGCTGGAGGACCATCACCTGCGAGTCGGAAGTCGAGAAATGAATTCGCAGAAGAAGAAGACCAGGAGGGACTCATGTTCCTGTGGATATAAGACTGAGAACTTACCACGTGCCAGGGTTGGTCCCGGTTCGCAAGCTGATTCGATGCGCCGCCGTGCTTCCATCTCGGCCGCATCAAGACGTGCTAGAAATGCATTGCCACACCAGAGGACGCCCGTGATGAGGAATACCACAAGCAGAAAAATGGCCGTGTCCACAAAACAAACCGCGACCGCCTGGTAAATCTCGTGCCCCTGCAGAGGCCCTCGCTGGCGCACGCGTTCTCGGTCGCCAGACTTTCTGAGGCCGACTGGCTCATCTCTCCCGGCAGGTTTTCTTGTTTTTTCCTTCTTCTTCTTCTTGAAAACCTTGGGGTTTGCTGACGCGGCCCGTGTTTAAGGACGAAGATGACAACGTAAATAAAACAAAAGGGAGGGCTAGACCAGACTAGGATTGTTGCATTTACTGGGGGATTGCAGAAGACTCAGCAGCCCATGTTAGCCTAACCAGCTCGACATTATCACAACAAAACGTAAAGACGAAAGGTTTTTTTTGATGTCAATTATGAATTTTCAAAAAAAAAAAATAGAGAATTGCTAGGCTTATGGCACCGTCCCTCTTAAAAAGAGACGGTGCCTTGCCAGCCTTTCAATTTTCCAAGGAGCCGGGTAAATTGCTTAGCCGTTTTCCTTCGAAAATTTGGAAGGAAAATTAAAAAACCAGGTAGAATAAGCACTTTGTCATTTTACTCCAAAATGAGGAGGAAAAAAAACCGACCAAGATACATAAAAAAGGTTTCACGCTAAAAGTGCGGTTGAACTTTAAACATTAACTAAAGACAAAACGCAAAACGAAAAAGGAGAACGTCCTGTAGCTCCACTTTTACCATGCAAAGAGCAATTAACATCAATTTTATATCAATCTAATGGATCAACATTTTAAGAAATTCTTAAAAAATTCCTTTGAAATAATGTGATGTGAGTTTGTAAGTGATCATTGTTATAATGTGAAAAATAATGTGAAACGATCAAAGGAACGTAAAGTGAATTATCTTTAATAATTTTGAAAAATTTAAGTGATCATTGTTATAATTTACCCAAATAATAGGCGATCGGCCTAAAACCTAGACAACTAATTCTGGCCATGTGATGGAAATTTAAATTTTCTATCCAAAAATGGAATAAAAAGATAAAATAATAGAAGAACGTTAGCTTGAACATCTTACATCTTTTCACATTTCATTAATTCATTTCATTTGACCAACTTTATTACCGATGAGGAAATCGACATTCTATGTAATATGGTCCACATATTTTTTTTATATTTATTGAATTTTTAATGTTCTTTTAAGAAATAAATAGCGAGCTTCACATTAATGTGGAGGAAACTGAATCTTGTGCAAAAATACAAACATCTCTCGATTGTTTTTATTACGGGCATTATTTTATTATCAATATAATTTTCGTGAATAACGACAGATTCCAATGTCAAGAGCATCGAAAAGTCAAAACTCGGAACACAATTGCCCGCGCGAGGGCCACGCCACGTCGGATACGGAATA